>BSUD01000004.1:136761543-136836394 GCA_033239045.1 Fagopyrum esculentum
CCCCCCCCCGCGGCATCCGTAGCCTGTCGCCGACCCCGCGCCTTTATTCACCCACGCCCGCGCCTTCTCTGCAGTGACTACCGTCTTTGGTAAGTCGCTTTCATCCTTGCTTCCTTTTCCTTTCCTGAGTTAGATCATGCTAGGTTGGACCTAGATGAACTAGGGTGAATGTCAGTTAGTGGCTTTTGGTTTCCGATGAGTTGGTTATGGTTTGAGAACCCTTGAGCTTGTGTTGATGAAGTTATTACTTGAGAATCTTGAGACTAGGAATCGTGCTTCCTAGCATGTTGGAGATCTATTAGAGATCATCAAGACTAGAAGTAGGAACCTTCGAGCACGCAGTTGTAGACCTTGTATGTAACATTCAGTTTCTGGCTGTCACCCTCCCCGCGGTGACAGTGGCCGCCCCTGCAGCTGGCCTCCTCTGTGGCAGGGTAAACTGCCCTTGCGAATTCGTCACAGATCGCGCTGATTTGTTTTTTGTCCGTTTTATCTTCTTTCCATAGATAGAAGATCCGACCTTCTATCTTATGGGACGGCTTTCCTATCTTATTCCTAACCCTAAAACGTCTCTCCTTCTATCTTTTCATCCCTTTCTTATAAAATCCCGTCTTCTCTTTATTTTCCCGTTTCTTGCATACATCGTTCTTCAACCCTGAAGTTGCAGCCTTGCTTCCCTCCTTCCTTTGCTGAACGTGTAAGTCTTCTTTTTTGAGTTCTTCATCATGTTCATGATCTACTGTAGGCCTTTCTCTTTTATTTCGTTTTCTTCTTCGTTCTTCTCTTTTCTTCTTCTCCAAGGATCAAGTTTGAGTCTTGATTCTTGTAGAGCATTCCATTGTTGATTCGTTGTTGTTCTTAGGCTCCCTTGGTTGAGTCTTGACGCGTTTGAATCAAGGAGTCGAGCCTTGATACCTTGGTTGTGAGTTGTTGTCAAAAAGAAGCCCGACGCCACCTTCTAAGCCTAAATCGCCCCCGCTCCTACACAGAGCCACCCCAGCGGATCTGCCTAGCGCCGCCCCGCGGTTTTCCTACAATAGCTCCCGTCTTTGGTGAGCTGCTTCCTTCCTTGCTTTCCTCGTTCCTTCCCTTGGCTTATGTGTTGTTGTTGACCCTTAGTGATTTCTTAGACTAAGGTTGAGACCTTAGCTTGTGGAAATCTCTTAGAGATCATTGAGGCTAGAAGTTATAGGCTTCTAAAAATCGTTTCGGTTCCTGATTCGTGATGCCTTGTGTGAACAGGATTTCCTCCCTTCTTTCCTGCGGGAAACCATGGTTTTGCTGAGTTGTCTGAGTGAGGTAAGTCCCTTGGACTTACTTAGATGCATTCCGTATATTAGTTTGATTGTTTTGGCTTGTTTGCGTTGTTTATTGTTATAAATGATAACCGGAACTAGGATTGACCTTTATAACCGTAATTAGCCCAAGTGTATTATAACCGGGCGGTTACCACTTGTCCAGAATGGGGAAACTAGGAGGTGTTTTTGCGACAAGTCGAGTAGGTGACAGAAGGATGCATACATTCTATTTCTGTTGGTGAAAGGGGACAAAGATGAGATCGTAACGATTCTCGTGTAACAACCTTAAGTGGAATTAGTAAAGGGTTTGACCTTAGTGAAAGATAATAACAGGCTGAGTGTGAGCATGCTATGTGTTAATTTATTTTATGTGTGTGTGTGCCTTTAATGTCTTTCTGATATCTAGAATGTTAGCTAACGGTTTATACCAATTTTGTAGATGCCTTGCATGTTATAGGTGCTACTGAGTGATCTGGACTCTGTGGTCAGCCGGGGTTCCCGTACATTATAGGACGGGATCGGGTTTATGTTATAGTTGTTGTCTTTCCCTTTGTTTTAAACTCGGCTTCTAGTCTTTTACGTTTTCCTTTGTTATAACCTTTGGTTTTATATTAAGTTTTGGTTTTCATTTATTTGTGTCTTGTTGTAAGATCCGTCGTGTTGTTGCTACTCTGAGGGTCGAGACCCATTGTGAGGTCCTAGCCCGTAACGCTTCGAGTTCTAAGAACTTGGGGTGTTACATTGTAGAGGTCAATGAGACTAGAAGTGTGTAGACTTCTAGCACTTGGGTTAATTTTGATTCGTGATGCCTTGTTTGAGCATGCAAAGATCCTTTCTTACGAGAAGCTGAGCAGTTTAGCTGATTCTTGAGTTACTTGTGATTCAGGTAAGTCCCTTGGACTTACTTCGCTACATTCCGTGTATTAGTTGGATTGTATTGGTGGTGTTTTTTACTTTATTGCTATAATGAAAAACCGGACTAGGACGACTTTATACCGTAATTGGCACAAGTGTATTATAACCGGGCGGTGACCACTTGTCTAGTTTTACAAGAGATTGAGAGGTGCTCTTGAGACCAGACCCACAAGTAACGGAGATGCATCTGATCTATTCCTGTCGGTAAAAGAAACAGGGGCGAGTTTTGGGACATTATCGTGTCACAACCTAAGTTGAATTAGTAACGGATGGCTTAATAAAAGATGAAAAACGGCTAGTGTGTGGGGCATGATATATGTTTATATTTTACATGTGCTTGTGCCTATACTGTTATTTTGATAATTAGAATGTTAGTTAACGGTTTATACTGTTATTGTAGATGCCCTACAGGTTAGAGATGTTGCTGAGTGATCCAGACGGAGTGGTCAGCCGGAGTTCCCGTACATTATAGGACGAGATCGGGGTTTATTATTATTGTTGATGTCTTTTCAGTTTGTTGTTGAACTTGGCTGAGAGTCCTTTGCTTTTCCCTTTGTTATACCTTTTCATATTTTATCTATTTTGGTTTTCATTTAATTGTGCCTTGTTGCAAGATCCGGTAATATTGGTGTTACTTTGAGGACCGGGACCCATTGTAAGGTCCTAGCTCGTAACGCTCCGAGTTTCTAGAATTTGGGGTGTTACACGAAGCTAGGAAGGGGTGGTTTTATCTCAATTTACTTGTTGGTAAATTGAGGTTTTCATTATAAATCATCGTGTTAATCTTTGTTCCCGAGATCATATGTAAATCTATATAAGTACTTAAATTGTTTCCGTTGTGGGACTTCTCATTGGTACGCCCTTATTGTACTTCTAACAATATACTTACGTACTTAAATCATTTGCAGAAAGAGATTTTTCCCTTAAACGTCCCTAAGGTACTTCTAACGATATGTCTACACATTCCAACACTATCCATACCATACCTTAAAACAAAACTAATATACTTATATGATTATTAATTTATTCTCTTCACCATAACTAATCATGTATTTAAAGAAAAAGGAAAGTCTTATCCCATACGATGATTTATGCATATTAAGTTATTATTTGCAAAAAAAAATAATATTATTACCTTTTGATTGATAACTTCCTAAATCAAAATAAAACTTTAGCCTCAAAGTATAGCAATAAAATTATATAGAAATCAAATACACAAACTTATTCCGCAATCCTTCTTATATTTTAGAAAATATCTTTTGTGCATTAATGAAATGACTAATCTTTGTCATAACATTGTAACAAATTGCCGAAAATAGTATATTATCATTCATAAAGATAATTGTTGATAAAAAAAAGATTATCACCTATTATGAATATATATATATATATAGAGGTACAATCACATTTCTCCTATATAAATATACATTATCATACATCAATACTTTCATAAAAAACATTGAGTACCTCACATAGACCACAAGAAACGAGTACAAGTAGATAATTATGACAACACTACACATAAACAAACAAGTCACGACAATTCTAATTTGTTTGGCATTCATGTCCATGGTCCTGCATTTGACAACCTCTATTGGTATGTGTGTGTATATGTGTGCGCGGGTGTGAATTCCATTTTTTTCAATCTTCTTTTTATCACTCATTGTGTTGTTGTGTCGGTTTTACATTGCTCTCGATTTATTGAGATAACTAGTACTTCAAACACTTTTCTTTCTTAAAAACAAAATATCAATCTTACAAATCTCCTAAAGAACACCCTTAATTCTTAAAATGTCTATATTCATCGAGTTTAGTAAACTATCTTAGTTAAGGTAAAAATATAAATTACAAATATCCTAAATGACGGACTTAATTGATCACCATGTCATTTTTGTTTTGATTATTTTAGGTACAAATGACATGCTTATGAATAAGAACTGTTAGGAACGATGCATCGAGCTTTGTGGGTTGGACTGTCCTTCTAATCAGCGCACCTCTTGTATTTTACAATGTAAATGCCCTCCTGGTTCACAACTCACCGGCGCTTGTGATACGATATTGACTCGTAAGTTTACAAACTTATTACTTATTAATATTATATTTTACCTTTTTATCAATTATTTAATAAGTTATGAAGTGATATTATCATATTAAATTTATTTGTAATTTATTATTACTTTAATTATATGTAGGTACCAATGAAATAGACATACCAGGTGGACCTGGTTGTGAGCAATGTTAATAAGTCATCGTCTCTTCATAATTTTCTTTCAATAAGTATGTATGCCTTATAAACGATATCACTATAATAAATAATTTTATATGTGTGTTTTATTAAATAATTATTTAAAGTATAAATTATTATTTATTATGATCATGAATTAACTTGTGAATTTTTTTATATTGGATTATTTATACAGGCACAATAAAAATAGGAAATAAATGCAAAAAGACGTATCCGGAGAAGTGAAAAGCTTGATTTTCAACGGATAATATGCTTCCAATGTGATCCATTAATATGAATAATATGCATTACCTTATTGAATAAAAATATATCATGATCTTTATATATATAAACACATTATTTCTTCACTATCTATTTACTTCTTTTCAATTTTTTATAGTAATTAGTTAATAAAGATTGATTCATTTAAAATCATGACTAATAAATTGCGAATAATTTAAATGATTTATATAAACTCCAAAATGCAATCAGAAAATATCCCAATGCAACCAATACCCCATCTTTTCCAAAAAAGTATGCAGTGACATATACGCTCAAAGTAAGAGAACCAATTTGTGGTACAAAGGTAATTTGGTTGTTGTAAGGCCCCCAAAGCAGACTGAGCTTCACAACTCCAGGGGACCTGGACGAGGGGCTTTTAAGGCTTTGTAAATAAAAAAGATAACAATATAAGTAAATATATTACAACATGAATAACTTTGACTTACCAAATAATAAGAAATCCGAAAGATATTCCATAATGCCCATCACAAAAGGATACAAAACAACAATGTGAAACAAAATATAATGACCAATAATAATCCGGACTTACAAAGGAATTCTCCCCTAAAGATATAACTTAAAGTTATGAATATGTTCTAACGAAACAAGATTGTCCTAAACCCAACCGACGAGACTCTCATTAGGGATTATGACCTCCATTGTAACGCCCCGGATTGTAAACCCGAGGTGTCACTAGGATGTGGACCACACCGTGGGTCCACTAGATTTAGTCTCACAACAAATTCACTATTGGACCTTCCAACAAGAGCACGACAAAAATAAAACAAAATTTCCGACCATTATACTCAAAAAATAAATAGATAAAGCCAACTTAAAAGCATACGAAAGTAAATATGAAACCGAAATAACTCCCCGACTCAAACTCAACAACCCGAAAACTCGAGACAATGACACAACAACCTTCCCAAACTCCTAAGACACACGTGAGTGCGGTTGCACATCATCTCCCGAAAGATAGTCTCCAAGGCAGGTCAAATACCTGAACAAGGTCCTAAACAACAACAGGGAAACCATTAGCTAACGTTCCAAGAATGAAGTCTAAGTTCCAGAATCAAGTCAAATCCGTACGTATCATGTAAGGGACACGAACAATAATCTATCAATAATAATATTCTAAATATAAATAGATACTCACAAGTATAAACCAACTAATGAAGACATCAAGAAAAAAAAGAAACAAGTTAAGCCAACGCGTAAACAATATAAACACAAAGAACTAAAATCCACAACAACAAAAGAAAGCAAGGCGGGGCAACACTGATCCTAACCCTATCTCTATCCATCAACAACTCTCATCATCTCTGACTATACCTATCTCTACTCATACATAACAATCGGCATATCCTGTACTCATCATTGTCATTCCTTTATGTTCATACTTTACAACATATCACTCTTAACCCGTCTATCACAAAGGGGTCCCTTGAGGCGTAATTATCAGTGTGTAACATAACCAATTACCCTTGAGGCGTAATTGTCAGTGTGTAATTGAGTATAGGATACGATATGGAGCTGCTTGGTAGGATTTTCTAATTTCACAACCAACGTCAATATAACTCATATCGTTTCCTCAAAAAATATTTCAATTTATTTTAAATTTAACATCTCGTTAAATTTACAAATTTCGATTTAATCCCAATTAAAATCGATTGGAAAATGAATTTCAAAGGTATCACATCCATGCTCTTGAAGTGATCTTGTACTTGGATATATTTAAAACATAATATGGGCCTGATTGCATTGAAGAAAGGAAGAGAAACAAAAATCATCTAAGCCTCCTAATTGCCCGTTAAGACCGATCCGATATATATATTCGAGTCGGATTTGCGGAATAAATTGAAATATTTTTTAGGAAACGATATGATATCTTTGAATTTCAAAGGGTCCACATAACGAGGGCTCAACTTTCAAATCGGAATACGCCTTTAGTTGGTGACCCACACACAAATATGTGTTCACTCACACTAAATTGTACGAGCTGACGGTGAACATCGACATACAAATTATGGCGACTCTGTGACACCAACAAGCATTTCCTAATCAAGGCAATCTCACATTGAGTGTGTTGTAGTATTTCTGGTCCAACAAGGAACTTCTTTAAATGGTCATCTCAACACAAGGGTGATCTACATTTCCTCCCATATAAAGCCTCATACGCTGTCATCTAAATTGAAGCATGTCAGTTGTTGTTATAGTTGAACTCCACCATTGGCAAAGACTTTATAAAATGAGACATGAAGCGATCATCACGGTCTGACACTGTCTTCTTGGGTGTACCATGAAGTTTTACTATCTCCTCAATGAACACATATGCTAACTTCACTATTCCTCACATGACTTTAATGGCTATGAAATGAGCCGACTTTGTGAACTGGTCAAAAAATATCCATATAGTATCCATTTCTATCTAAGTATGGGGTAATCCGGTCATAAAGTCCATGGAGATATCTTCCCACTTCCACTCCGGAATACGAAGAGATTGCAACAATCTTGTGGGTCTTTAATGGCTATGAAATGAGCGTTCCGTTTTCTTCTTCGTTCTTCTCTTTTCTTCTTCTCCAAGGATCAAGTTTGAGTCTTGATTCTTGTGGAGCGTTCCATTGTTGATTCGTTGTTGTTCTTAGGCTCCCTTGGTTGAGTCTTGACGCGTTTGAATCAAGGAGTCGAGCCTTGATACCTTGGTTATGAGTTGTTGTCAAAAAGAAGCCCGACGCCACCTTCTAAGCCTAAACCGCCCCCGCTCCTACACAGAGCCACCCCAACTTCCACGCAATTCTTGTGGAGCGTTCCATTGATGGGCGCCTTTGGGCACACAACTCGCCAGTGTCCCAACTTCCACGCAATTAAAACACTGTAGTCCCTTGCCAGTCATCTTCATGGCCAAAGGATCACTAGATTGTCCTGATATCGGACTTGGTTCCCCATTCATCATCTTTGCTTCTCCAGTAACTGATTCAGTCCATTGCTTCTTTCCGGATCCAAAAGCTTCAGTTGATCTCACAATTGTTGGTAAATCCGGTGTGGATCTACCCGCTATCACCGCTTCATATACTTGTTACATATATTCTTGAAACTCGGATCTACTCATGGAGACATGATCATTCTCGTCAAACTCGTTCTCTGCCATAGGCGATACAACAACGGAAACTGGTCCCTGACTTATCACCACTGGAGGAAGAGGGAGTGTACCCTTACCTCATCCCACTACAGATACTACTCTAGTCTGAGTCATCTGTAGGATATACGCACCTAACCTTATAAGGCTATATATATGCCATAAGTATCGATATGTATATAATACATCCACATAATCCATAGTACACACAAATATATATACATATCTACGCTGCAGAGATCCATGGCAGAAGTGACGACTTCTCGTACATTCTATCCCAAAACCACACTTAAAACCAAAACCTTTGAAAACGTCAGATCCCACGTGGGCTCTGTTTATTTTACCTATCAAACCTCATTGCAGGTAGCAAGTGCCATTGTTGTCAACCTGGGCTCTGATACCAACTCTGTAACACCCCGAATCCGCGGGACTCGGGATGTCACATTGGGCTAGGATCTCACAATGGATCCTGACCCTAGCCTGACAACAAGTTCACTGGACCTTACAACATGGCACTGACAGATATAAAACAAATACATAAAATAGTATAAATTGTACAACCCAAAGTAAACAACAACATAGCCGAGTATATAAAACAACAACCTCACACAGGAGGTACAAAGAACATCCTCACGAAGGAGGGGAACACAACAAACGCAAACCAACCACCTAATGTACGAGAGTCCTCGGCCTGTCACCCTGCCAGATCACTCAGCAGTGCCTAACCTATAGGGCATCTACAACATGGTAATAACCATTAGCTATCCATACACATATATAGAGTAATGCATAAGCACAATCACACATAGGGAAAGATAAACATATCAGCATGCTTTCACTCATTTACCCATTTATTCATCTCAATATAATGGTCATTCACTCAAATCGTATAGATATAATATATATGAAACTAGGTGACACGAGGACCGATACATCCTCGCCTCTGAGCCTGCTAGCCAGCCGTACTAGTATCGGTCACACAATCCGTGTACCCTATGGGAGTGGATTGCGCCCTTCCTGTAAACCGGTCTGGCCTGACATCAGAGAACCTCCCAGACTCCACGGCGGGATGAAAGGGAAATGTTATCACAGCCACGCAATGGGGCACTTAATAAAACATAGGTCGGTAAATACGACATCACATGCTATCATAGCAAACATATAAGGCACACACCACTCATACAAACACCCCATATAAGGATGGTAGCTAAGTAAGTCCTACGGACTTACCTCAACCTCGTACAAACTCAACCACGATCACCTCAACACTGGAGGAACAACACAGCCTATAGAAAGGCATAAAGAGATATATCAACCTCTATTCATCAAAGGGGTCACACCTAGACCCAAAGGGATCCATAAGGATCATACTCAATCTATAAGCCTCACAACCAACTAAACCTCAATATCTCAACATAACTCACAATTCCTCAAATCTCAAGGTAGTATCTAATTGACATTCCTCAATCTCAATTCTAATCCTAATTTAATTAATTAACCTTTAATTAATTAATTAGATTTTGCCAGAATAACGTTTTGCCCGCAGACAATTTCTAAACCCACCTGTCATCAGATTTCATCAAACAAACTATCCATAATCACCAGAATAATATAACGACCATAATGAAATTTCTAATTATCCATTTTGACAAGCCTAAAGTCAATTTAGGTCAAATCGCAGTACGGAAAACGAATAAATTCATAACTTATTCGTTACTAACCCGATTGACGATCTGAAAGAAGATTCGGAATCACAACGACGCAGGCTACATATGGACAGCATCAAATTCATCGGAATCTGAGCGACGGAACCGTCCTGGTGACATATATGCTCGACCAGCCCTCTATATACTCGGAAATGCAGAAACTCGGTACCGATATGAAGAGAATGAAGAGAGGAATCCAGAAACTCAAACGGAATTGAAATCGGATTAGAAACGGAGAGTAGATATGAGTTTGAAGGTTGAGAGAAATCAGAGCTTTTACGAGGAAACGTGAAATGAAATGAATTAATAAAGGATTTTCCGCTATTGATAGTGAAGACGATAATTATCCTTTAGTAAAGTCGATAATTATCCTTTAACCGATCCAAAGGCGGGTCGAACCTCTTTCTCCAAACTTCTCGAGATTGGAACATTAAATCTGGAATATTGTAGGGATAATTATTCCACAACTGCCTCGGAAAACGTGTATTCCTAAGCCGTCTTTCTTAGCCGTTAAGAAACGAAATAGCGACTCTTTTGGCCGTTTTGCCTCTCCATGTTATTTCATATCTAGGACATATCCAATGTCCTTATCATTTCTCTCAACTGCATTTTTATTAATTGGAGCTCCCAAATGCCCCAAATAACACCGGAGGGTAAAAATAATTACCCGGGGGAAAAAGTAAAAATTTCCCCAAACGTCCAAAATTACGCCAGGAACATAACGGTGGGACTCTTACTCATCACTTGCGAAGTCTTCGCGAGTTATATGTTAATTACTATCAACGATTAAGTTAATCAACATTAATTAGAATTCGAAATCCTAGCTATTACATGTATTTTTCTTAAACTTTTTTCGGATTATTTTAAAAAATTATACTATTCTTTCAAATTGTGTTATAAATATGATGTTCATTTTTTTTACACGTATTCATTATTTTTACAGTTATGGTGTTTGTAATATGATGTTCATTTCTTTGAAAATTATACTCTTCTTTCAAACCGTGTTTATATTATTCAGAGATCGATTACATAAAAAATTGTGAAATCAAAGAGAATACAAGATGATTCAGGTTTTGTTTCTTCGATTTTCTACTCTCATTGTTTACATTTCCATTCTTAACGTTTAGGTTTCATTATGATTGATGTTTGTGTTCGAAATCAAATTTGTTTGAATCATTTTTGTATTTAATAAGTTTGATTGAGAAAATACATGTATATACATATGTTGAGATGATCTAATAGTTCCAATTGAATAATCTATATACTCCTTTTAGTGTGCACGCAAACTGTTCGACAAAATGCCTTATGGAAAAATAGTTTATAATATTTACAAGAACAATGACATACAAAATATGAACAGTGACGAATAAAAACATGAACAATGACGCATAAAAGTATGAACACCGATGACTTATCTATAACTTTGACACATACATAACATATTATGATCATCTTTTAACATTTTGTGATGAGTTTTTTTATTTTTTTTGTGGTTATATACTGTAAATGAACATCTATGCATTATAAAATGAACACGAAAGAATAAATGGTCATGACACTTTGATAAATAAAAGTACTATGAACACCGAGGTATAAAAACATGAACAATGGTATATAAAAGTATGAACACCGATGACTATTTTGAACGTAAGGGTATTTTTCTAGATTTTAAGTCAGTTTACAAAAATGTCATTAATGATGAGCGTGTGAGAGCCTTTGATTTAAAATTCATCCAATGGCTTACAACCCTCCTAATTCCTATCTACAAGCTCTTTCCTCACTTGAACTAATATATATATATATATATATATATATACTCGTAATGTATCTCTCACGAGAATATTCTCGAAAAAATACTTATGATATTAAACTAAAAATAATAACAAATATGGAAAACATATTTATGTAAACGCACCTTATTTTATGGGTGTTTCACCCCCCCCCCTAAGGGAGTTTTGTCTCCGAAACCAAGACTCAAAAAGCGAGGGGTAACGCTCCCTCATCATCGCTTTAGTCTCCCAAGTAGATGCATCGGTACCATGCCGAGACCATAGAACTTTAACCAACGGTATCTCGTTGTTCCTTCATTTATTAGTCTCATACCCGAAAATCTACACCGGGTTCTCCTCATAGGTACCATTTTCCTTAAATTCAATATCATCATGCATGTGCACATGCTTGGAATCCACAACATACTTCCTTAATTGGGATACATGGAAGACATTATGCATTTGAGTCATGGACAGTGGCAATTCCACTTGATATGCCAAAGGTCCAATCATCTCTATAATCTCAAAGGGTCCACATAACGAGGGCTCAACTTTCAAATCGGAATACGCCTTTAGTTGGTGACCCACACACAAATATGTGTTCACTCACACTAAATTGTACGAGCTGACGGTGAGCATCGACATACGAATTATGGCGACTCTGCGCAACCAACAAGCATTTCCTAATCAAGGCAATCTCACATTGAGTGTGTTGTAGTATTTCCGGTCCAACAAGGAACTTCTTTAAATGGTCATTCCAACACAAGGGTGATCTACATTTCCTCCCATATAAAGCCGCATACGCTGTCATCTAAATTGAAGCATGTCAGTTGTTGTTATAGTTGAACTCCACCATTGGCAAAGACTTTATAAAATGAGACATGAAGCGATCATCACGGTCTGACACTGTCTTCTTGGGTGTACCATGAAGTTTTACTATCTCCTCAATGAACACATATGCTAACTTCACTATTCCTCACATGACTTTAATGGCTATGAAATGAGCCGACTTCGTGAACTGGTCAAAAAATATCCATATAGTATCCATTTCTATCTAAGTATGGGGTAATCCGGTCATAAAGTCCATGGAGATATCTTCCCACTTCCACTCCGGAATACGAAGAGATTGCAACAATCTTGTGGGTCTTTAGTGCTTGATCTTAACTTGTTGGCACGCCAAACACTTAGACACATACTCGGATACTTCTCTCTTCATGTTTACGCACCAATAGTTCCTCTTAAGACCCTTGTACATCTTGGTGGTTCCCGGGTGAATAGAATAACCCGAAGAATGAGCCTCTTTCAAAATAGACTCACGAAGTGTATCATCCGCTGGCACACAAAGGCAGTTATTGCATCTTAGAACCCTTTTGTAATTTATTCTAAAATCGGGAGCCTTTACTTTCTTAACATGCTCTGGGATCTTCCTCAACACAACATCTTCATCTTGCTTTTCCTTGATCATCTCTAACAAAGACGGTTGAACTTCTAACATACACAGTTGGTCTTGGCTCTTGCCAAACCAAACCTAAATGTCAAGCTTCAACAACTCTTGTTGCAACTCCGGTTGTGCCATCAAACATGCTATCATCTACTCTTCTGTCGACTTCCTACTAAGAGCATCAACCACAACATTGACCTTTCCGGAATGGTACAAAATCTCAATGTCATAATCCTTCAATAATTCCAACCATCTTCTCTGCCTCACGTTCAACTCCTTCTGAGTGAAGATGGGAATGTACTTCAAAATCTTTTGATCCGTGAATATTTAATAACTTACCCCTTAGAGGTAATGTCACTAAATCTTGAGGGCAAAGATCACATCGGCTAACTCCAAGTCTTGAGTAGGGTAGTTTACTTTATATGGCTTTAAGTAGTAGGATGCATATGTTATCACCTTTCCATTCAGCAACAAAACACCACCAAATCCATCACCCGAAGCATAGCTATAAACGGTAAACCCATCAATACCCTAGGGTAAGGTCAAGACTGGTGCGGCAGTGAGCCTTCTCTTAAGCTCTTCAAAACTCTATTGACACTTGTCATCCTACTCAAACTTCTACGTCTTCTAAAGTAGGTTGGTCATTGGTTGAGCTATCTTAGAGAATCCTTCTACTAATCTCCGATAGTAACCGACAAGATCAAGCAAACATCTAACTTCTTTCACATTTTTTTGGTGGGTGCCATTCTGAGATGGCTACTATCTTTTGTGGATCAACTTTCACACCTTCGGCTTAAATCACATGGCCAAAGAACGCTACTTCAGGTAGCCAAAAATCACACTTGGATAACTTGGCATACTATTTGTCCCTTCTCAAAGCTTCAAGGATAACTCTGAGATCACCTTCGTGTTCCTCTCTACTACGAGAGCCAATCAAAAAATCATTAATGAATACCACCACAAAGCGGTCTAGGTACTCTAAAAAAAACTTGGTTCATCAAGTCCATGAAGACAATTGGGGCATTAGTGAGCTTGAATGGCATCACTACAAACTCACAGTGATCCTACCCTGTCCAGAATCCCGTTTTTACAATATCTTCATCTCGAGTTCTCAATTGGAGGTAACCGGACCTCAAGTCAATCTTGTTGGGAACCAATGTTCGGGGATTAGGGTTCGCTCCCCTCTTTCACCTTTCTTCGATCTTTCTCTCAACGTCCATCAAGGACTCTGGCCGTCTACTTTCTTTATCACCTTTGGCCTAGCCGTCCACACACACAAGGTTGAGTTACACAAGGTCGAAATACAATTCTTGTAGTTAGTGGTTTTCGAAAAGACAAATCTTTAGTAAGTGGGTCCGTCATTTTCTATAAATAATCAAGGAGACCAAACAACGCTTCGGCAAGTTCTTTTACAGGTGACCAGCGACGGTATACGACGATGGATGCTCCAAAGTGGGAAGGTGGGCAACGACGATGACTGATCCTATGTCGTGATCCAATGACGGCTCCTTCCTCAGTTGTTCGGCTATGGCTAGCCAGCAAAGATGGATGCTCCACACTTGCAACTAAACCTATATCTAAATTATAGTTTCCGATTTTTAATTTTACGTCAAAAAAATCTGCAAATGGTACCAATGTAAATAATAATACGGCCTCATGTTTTTTGAAGTCGTTCAACAAAACGTAATATCTTCAACCGATCTAATAATTCAACAATTGAGGAAGAAGCCGTCATTGGATTATTAGATCGTTTGAAGATATTACGTTTTGTTCAAAACCTTTATTTTGATCTTCTCAAGGTATTCATAGATTTCGGCGTCTCACCTTCTTTCATATCTTTCGTTTTCAGTTTTTGAACGATTCTCTAGTTGTTCCGGTTTTTTAAATGATTTAAAGATTTGATTAATCTGATAAACAATTTTAAATTCTTTAAATGTTGATTGTTAACTAAAATTTATTTAGTTAATAAAAAAATTCAGTTTCACTAAATATCCAATTTAGTTAATGAAAGCAAAGTAAAAAAAGCAAAACTTAAGTCGATCATAATTGCAACGTGCAAATAAGTCTATTGGATTGTGTTGAGAGAGGGAGATCGTGACCTTGTGAGAAGGCTACTGAGGATCACCGGCAGAGGACGAACTGGTCAGAGAAGGTCTTGCAGAGTAACCTGCGGCGGCCAGAAGCTTAGAGCTGAAGAATTGAACCGACGGAGTGAATAAAAATGGTGGGGTGTGGTGGAAGGATGAGGCACAGTGAACTGCTAAGACTTGCATCAGCCCGCAGCACGCCCTCCAATCCCTCCGGGAGACAGAGCCAACCATGAAGGACCCACAAGTTTAAGCATCAGCGCTTCGTTTGGTTTGGTCCGCAGGGGGAAACGCTGGGGAAAGACCCCCAAGTAGAGAAACCCATTTCTGGGAGGGTTCGGGTTTTATCGAAACCCCGGGTTCCCTCGCTCCCATCCACACCCGTTGCAACCTCCAGTTGAAACAGAGTTTATAACTGATAAGGGACACACCTGTTTGTCCGATGTGGGATCATCTTTTTACAGCAAAGTTAAGTATTGATATTTATTAATTTTATCGGTTACTGTTTTATCCCAACCCAGGACCACCGTTTAAATTATTGCAAATGTATGTTAATTGATTTCAGAATAACAAGTAACAATCCAACGAATACACACAAACTTTAAAATGTATAACGTGCTTATTATATATAACGGCAATTTTAGATCGGGTAAAAATACTGTATACTTTGTTGGAATTTTGTACATTTTATTTTATCAACGTCCAACCTTTATATAAATTCATTTTTATCCTATAAATACATTTTATTCACGCAATCTTATAGATACCTTGAATTATCATTAAAAAATATTTTATTAAGCATCTTTTCATTTTTAAACAATCTAACAAAAATATATATATATATATATATATATATATATATCCTACGGATTGCTGACATAGGATGCACATAATTCGTTATTTGAACCAAATAAACATATATTATTAAACTACCACTCCTCTAAAATTATTTATTTTTAAAACTATATATTTTTGTAATTTTTAAATGTACCAGAAAAAATCTCTAGTAGTTACCATAACTACGCACTTCGTGTGCGTAGTTGATAAGGCCTTCAACTATGCATATGAGGAGCGTAGTTCATATTTTTTTTTTCTGAACTCCAACTACGCACCTCATATGCGTAGTTGGGGACCCTATCAACTACGCACTGGTAAGGTCGGGACCGTGGTCGTCCGTCTCCGGTTTGCCGGCCGATAAGATCTCTGAGATTGACCAATAGTTATGATTACTATTAGAGATTTTCGCCGGTACGTCTATCAACCCCCTATATTTTTAATAACAGTATTAATTGAATCACCAAAACTATCAAATTTTGTGATTTACAATTTACAATTTTTACTTTTAAAATTATCAATTTTCAAAGGATCCTACAAAACTATCTATTTTTAAGGGATCCTATAAAACTATTAATTTTTAAGGCGATATTTTTGTCTATTTTTCGGCGGGATTTCTCCGGCAAGGTGGTTGTCGGAGAAGGATAGTTTACAAGCGGTGGAGTTATGTTTGCGACATTGGGAAATTTTCCGGAAAGACATTTATTTTAGTGATACCTAAATACTTCGGTTTTGATGTTTGACAAATTTCATAGGAATATTTTCATATGAATGTTCTAAATTGTGTTTGAGTTTACATTTGAGGATCACATAAGGACGAGAGAAGGGCTTTTAATGCAAAAGTAGTAGAGGAACTTTTTAACTCAACACTTATGAAAATACCTAACCAACACCAAATTTATCTAAGGTTTTTAAGGTAACAATACAGGGAAGGTCACTTTGCTTAATCATAGAAAATAATACTAGCTATATCCTAAAAAGAATCATAGAGTTTGAGTTTGAGTTTGAGTTTCAAACACGTTGGAGTATTAGTGAAGGACTTTCATTGTGAAGTACCTAAAATGTACTTCCAGAAGTCAACACATGAAAAACAATATGACAAATGCAACTAGGGTTTTTGCATATATAAGATAGAGGACACGACCAAGATTATTAAGAGAAGATCATGCCGTCTATCATAGATGATCTTCAAAGTGTGTTATTATATTGTATTTTAGGATTTTATGTATCTAGGAGATCTTGTTTTGTATATTAGTCAAGGTTGTAGCTAAAAGATATCATTCTAACTAATTTGGTTAGAATATTATTTTATTCAAGAACTGTATATATTGGGGTTAACCCTACCAGTAGGGGTGTCTGCTTCACAAGAACAAGTACATGAATACGAAGAGAAAAGTTTTCCTGGAGCTTGTCTAGGAGGACTATGATTGCAAATTGTATGGGAGTTAGGTTTTCTTGAATTGAAGGGGTTCGGTTGATAACTATAGTGTATATTCGAGATAAGAAATTAATAAATTTGTTTTAGAAGTCCGAACTAGTAAAGCTAGGAAGGGGTGATTTTATCTCAATTTTCTTGTTGGTAAATTGAGGTTTTCACTATAAATCATCGTGTTAATCTTTGTTCCTAAGTTCATCTGTTAATCTATAGAAGTACTTAAATTGTTTCCGTTGTAGGACTTCTCGTTGGGACGTCCTTGTGGTACTTCTAACAATATACTTATGTACTTAAATCATTTGCTGAAAGAGATTTATCACTTAAATGTCCCTAAGGTACTTCAACGATATATCTAACTATTCATACCATATCTTATAACAAAATTAATGCACTTATATGATAATAAATTTATTCTCTTCACCATAACTAATCACATTTTTAAAGAAAAAAATGTCTTATCTCATATGATGATTTATGCATATTAGGTTATTATTTGCAAAATTTTTTTTAATATTGTTACCTTTTTGATTGATCAACTTCCTAAATCAAAATAAAACTGTAGCCTCAAAGTATAGACATAAAATTATATAGATATAAAACACACAAACTTATTCTGTAATCCTTATATTTTAAAAAATATCTTTTGTACATTTATGAAATGACTAATCTTTGTCATTGTAACATATTGCCGAAAATAGTATATTATCATACATAAAGATAATTGTTAATAAAAAAAAGATTATCACCTATTATAATTTTTTTTTTCATATATCATATATATAGAGAGGTAAAACCACATTTCTCCTATATAAATATACATTATCATATATCAACGCCTTCAAAAACAACACCGATTACCTCAAATAGACCACAAGAAGGAGTACAAGTAGTTAATCATGACAACACTACAAATAAACAAACACTAATTTGTTTGGCATTCATGTCCATGGTCATGCATTTGACAACCTCTATTGGTATGTGTGTGCGTGAGTCTTGATTCTTGTTTTGCCTTCGTTGGTTATTGCATATGTGTGCCAAGGTCCTTTGGTTGAGTGTTGTCGTGTGAAGTTCGAAGAAGAGGCTTAAGCTGGCCTTGATAGCGTTCTCCAGTCTAAGAAAAATTCGACGTCCGCTTCTGGAAGTTCACTGCCCCCGCGGCTGAACTTACCTGCGGCTGTCAGAAGTCCCCCCCCCCCCCCCCCCGCGGCATCCGTAGCCTGTCGCCGACCCCGCGCCTTTGTTCACCCACGCCCGCGCCTTCTCTGCAGTGACTACCGTCTTTTGTAAGTCGCTTTCATCCTTGCTTCCTTTTCCTTTCCTGAGTTAGATCATGCTAGGTTGGACCTAGATGAACTAGGGTGAATGTCAGTTAGTGGCTTTTGGTTTCCGATGAGTTGGTTATGGTTTGAGAACCCTTGAGGTTGTGTTGATGAAGTTATTACTTGAGAATCTTGAGACTAGGAATCGAGCTTCCTAGCATGTTGGAGATCTAATAGAGATCATCAAGACTAGAAGTAGGAACCTTCGAGCACGCTGTTGTAGACCTTGTATGTAACATTCAATTTCTGGTTGTCACCCTCCCCGCGGTGACAGTGGCCGCCCCTGCAGCTGGCCTCCTCTGCGGCAGGGTAAACCGCCCTTGCGGATTCGTCACAGATCGCGCTGATTTGTTTTTCGTCCGTTTTATCTTCTTTCCATAGATAGAAGATCCGACCTTCTATCTTATGGGACGGCTTTCCTATCTTATTCCTAACCCTAAAACGTCTCTCCTTCTATCTTTTCATCCCTTTCTTATAAAATCCCGTCTTCTCTTTATTTTCCCGTTTCTTGCATACATCGTTCTTCAACCCTGAAGCTGCAGCCTTGCTTCCCTCCTTCCTTTGCTGAACGTGTAAGTCTTCTTCTCTGAGTTCTTCATCAAGTTCATGATCTACTGTAGGCCTTTCTCCTTTATTTCGTTTTCTTCTTCGTTCTTCTCTTTTCTTCTTCTCCAAGGATCAAGTTTGAGTCTTGATTCTTGTGGAGCGTTCCATTGTTGATTCGTTGTTGTTCTTAGGCTCCCTTGGTTGAGTCTTGACGCGTTTGAATCAAGGAGTCGAGCCTTGATACCTTGGTTATGAGTTGTTGTAAAAAAGAAGCCCGACGCCACCTTCTAAGCCTAAACCGCCCCCGCTCCTACACAGAGCCACCCCAGCGGATCTGCCTAGCGCCGTCCCGCGGTTCTTCCAGCCGCCCCTGCGGTTTTCCTGCAATAGCTCCCGTCTTTGGTGAGCTGCTTCCTTCCTTGCTTTCCTCGTTCCTTCCCTTGGCTTATGTGTTGTTGTTGACCCTTAGTGATTTGTTAGACTAAGGTTGAGACCTTAGCTTGTGGAAATCTCTTAGAGATCATTGAGGCTAGAAGTTATAGGCTTCTAAAAATCGTTTCAGTTCCTAATTCGTGATGCCTTGTGTGAACAGGGTTTCCTCCCTTCTTTCCTGCGGGAAACCGTGGTTTTGCTGAGTTGTCTGAGTGAGGTAAGTCCCTTGGACTTACTTAGATGCATTCCGTATATTAGTTTGATTGTTTTGGCTTGTTTGCGTTGTTTATTGTTATAAATGATAACCGGAACTATGATTTACCTTTATAACCGTAATTAGCCCAAGTGTATTATACCCGGGCGGTTACCACTTGTCCAGAATGGGGAAACTAGGAGGTGTTTTTGCGACAAGTCAAGTAGGTGACAGAAGGATGAATACATTCTATTTCTGTTGGTGAAAGGGGACAAAGATGAGATCGTAACGATTCTCGTGTAACAACCTTAAGTGGAATTAGTAAAGGGTTTGACCTTAATGAAAGATAATAACCGGCTGAGTGTGAGCATGCTATGTGTTTACTTTATTTTATGTGTGTTTGTGCCTTTACTGTCTTTCTGATATCTAGAATGTTAGCTAACGGTTTATACCAATTTTGTAGATGCCTTGCATTTTATAGGTGCTACTGAGTGATCTGGACTCTGTGGTCAGTTGGAGTTCCCGTACATTATAGGACGGGATCGGGTTTATTTTATAGTTGTTGTCTTTCCCTTTGTTTTAAACTCGGCTTCGAGTCTTTTACGTTTTCCTTTGTTATAACCTTTGGTTTTATATTAAGTTTTGGTTTTCATTTATTTGTGTCTTGTTGTAAGATCCGTCGTGTTGTTGCTACTTTGAGGGTCGAGACCCATTGTGAGGTCCTAGCCCGTAACGCTTCGAGTTCTAAGAATTTGGGGTGTTACATTGTAGAGGTCAATGAGACTAGAAGTGTGTAGACTTCTAGCACTTGGATTAATTTTGATTCGTGATGCCTTGTTTGAGCATGTAAAGATCCTTTCTTACGGGAAGCTGAGCAGTTTAGCTGATTCTTGAGTTACTTGTGATTCAGGTAAGTCCCTTGGACTTACTTCGCTGTATTCCGTGTATTAGTTGGATTGTATTAGTGGTGTTTTTTTTATTTTATTGCTATAATGAAAAACCGGACTAGGACGACTTTATACCGTAATTGGCACAAGTGTATTATAACCGGGTGGTGACCACTTGTCTAGTTTTACAAGAGATTGAGAGGCGCTCTTGAGACCAGACCCACAAGTAACGGAGATGCATCTGATCTATTCCTGTCGGTAAAAGAAACAGGGGCGAGTTTTGGGAGATTATCGTGTCACAACCTAAGTTGAATTAGTAACGGATGGCTTAATAAAAGATGAAAAACGGCTAGTGTGTGGAGCATGATATATGTTTATATTTTACATGTGCTTGTGCCTATACTGTTATTTTGATATTTAGAATGTTAGTTAACGGTTTATATTGTCATTGTAGATGCCCTGTATTAGCATGAAATATTGTGATATTTTAGGCACGTTTTCTAAGTTTATTTCATCCATATTGGTATTCATTGATAAAGCATTGAAGCAATTGTGAGTTAGTTTATCTATTTTGTCGATATAGAGGTCTACATAAGCTTTGTGTTGATTGTAGGCAATTACGAGCTAAAACCGGACAAATCAAGGGAGAATGGAGATAGATTGAGCATGTCCAAGGATTGAGGACATCACTAGGAGCTAAGGAAGATGCTAGGATGAAGAATGACACAAGACAAAGGAGATTTACGAGCACTTGACGTTCCACGCTCTAAAATACGGCCGTATTAGGATCCACGCTCTAATCCACGGCCGTGGAACTTTGGCAAGACAAGCGTGGAGCATTCCAGCAACTTACACGGCCGTGGAGTGTTGTGACAAACCGTGATGAGTTTCCACGCTCTAAACCACGCTCTAAACCACGGGCGTGGAATCTTAGGAAACCGTGATTCTGACGATCTTTTAACGTACACTTTGAAGCCATGATCTTTTACGCAATGGGCTGGGCTCATATTTTATCTTGCCCTATAAAAGGACGGAAAGAGAGAGATTCCGTCACCTTCGCTTAGACCTCCGTGGAGAGATTGCGCTTTGCCCTATTGAATTTCCGAATTGACGGAAAGGTTTACGGAAAGAGTGAAGATTTGGAAGATTGTTCGTACGGAGATTGCATCTTTGTCCTTAGGTTTGATTAGAAGACGGATTGACATCCCGTTCTTCGTTCTTATCAAGGATTGTGATTGTTTGTGTTATTCTGAATCTACTTACATCATTGTTCTTGATTTGTGGATTTGAGATTGATTTGAGATTTATTCAAGGTTTTCGAAGGTTTTTATCTTTCATTCTTTTAAATCTTGAATTTGATATCAATATGACTGTTGTTGGCTAAAACCCTTTAGCAATTCTAAGGTGAAGGGTTGATAGTTGTGGCTTAGATAATGATAGATCGATCGTAAACAGATTGGACCCTGAGAGTTAGAGAGAATCGCCGACGAACCTAATCCACGGTCTGTTCTTGAGCTTCCACGGCCGTGGAACTCAAGAACTACCCGTAATTTTGTGTCAGTTACGAACCTTGCTTTTATTTTAATCCAAAGTTAAAGATTTGCTTTAACTTAGTCTTGGCTTGCCTTTTCTAGGTGGTAGTGAAGCCTCAACAACCTCTACCTTGATTTCGAGTGTCACAACCTTAATCGGTTTAGTTAGTCTTGATCCTTGGATTACAAGTTTGGGTATTTGATGTTAATATTTACCTTTAGAACCTTTCCACACTGAAGCCTCAACAACTTTTATAGAGAGTACCTTTGGGTGAATCATATAAGGTTTTTGAAACTTCACCGTACAACTACTTTACATTCGTATACTTTTGCATACCTCAACTCTGTCCTTATATCTTTAGTATATCTTGAATCGATTGCCACAGCTGGATTCCTGGATCTTTAGGATTGTTGTTTTCCCAATATTTACAAAAGCTCTTACATTTACTTGCTTGACGATTTATAACTGGATTTAACCCCCCAAATCCCTGTGTTCGATACTCTCGAATTCTTGCTTAACTATATCGATCCGTATCGCTTGCTTGATTTCTAGTTTTATAAATTTAAGACTTATTTGCACGCACGCTAAGTGGCGAACAAGTTTTTGGCGCCGTTGCCGGGGATTTGGTCTAGGCCGAATTCGGTTATCGGTTGTCAAGCTTGGGAGCTTTTCCCTTGTTATTTGATATCTTTTTGAGTGTATGCGCAGGTCTAGGAATAACGAAGACCTCTTACCTCTTGATCAAGAGCTTGAGAGGACTTTGAGGAGAAAGCTTAAGGAAAGAAAAATGGCTGAAGAAAGAAAACGTGATTACCAAACGGAGTTAGCGGAGAAAGAAGCTCAACTCCAATGGAGTGAGAAGACTCGTAGGGAAGAGATGGATCGTCATCAAACGAAGGTTGATGATCTATCGGACATGATGTTCCAAATGAGGTTGGAAATAAACAACCTCAAGGAGAAAAAGAGAAGAAGAAGACCAGGAAGATCGGTTAGAGCTAACTCATCCAATGAGGATAGCGACTCCTCCATGCCACCACTAGAGGAAATTGATCCAACAATCAATGTGAATCCATTCTTTCCACGGCCAGCTGCAAATCGCCGTGTTCCACCTAGAGGTGCGAGGGTCGAACGTGTAGATGAGGAGCCAAGAACTCTTGGCCAAAGGATGGATCCAACGCAGCAACCACGCCGGTTAGGTGTGAACTTTGATGCTGATGATGCACAAGGATTTAGCTTCAACCCTCAAGTTATTACTATTGTCCGCCAAAACCAATTTGGTGGAACAAGCGCTGAATCTCCACACCAACATCTACAAAACTTTGAGATTATGAAGGAGACAATGAAGCCGAAGAACGCAACTACCAACAGCTACAAACTCAAGCCTTTCTTCTTCTCCTTGAAGGGGAAAGCATTGTCTTGGTATCAAGCTCTTCCAAGTGGGAAGCTTGAAACATGGGAGGATCTTTCTTTGGGATTCTTCACTAAGTTCTTTCCGCCATCCAAGACGGCGGAGTTAAGAGGTAAGATTAATGCATTTTCTATGAGATCTAACGAAAGTTTGTTTCAATCTTGGGAAAGATTTCAGGATTTGCTATTGGATTGCCCTCATCATGGCATATCCAAGCTTGCACTATTGGAGATATACTATAAGGGGCTGGATGTGGAGACACAATTCAAGCTCCAATCCCATTCATGTGGTACATTCATGGACATGAGGGAAGATGACGCTTGGGACTTCATTGAGAAGCAAGCGCGAGTTATAGAGAAGTATTCTCATCGGAAAGTGGAGGCAAATCATGTAGATCAAGGAGCAAAGCTATCACAAGCAGCTCAAACTCAAATCTTTTCTCTCAACACGGAGATTAGAGAGTTGAAGGAAGCCATACAAACCAACTTTCTGAAGCACAAGGAGCAAGATGTGGGTTATTTAGGCAACAACAATAACCACAACGGTAATGAGAATACCAATCGCAACAACCGGAACAACAACCGGAATAATTTGAACAACAACAACAACAACCGGAACAACAATTGGAACAACAATAGGGGTTCAAACAACAACAATTGGCGTCCCAATCAACAAAATTCCGGTAATTCTTATCCTTCCAATTCAGGAAATTCACTAACTCCACCTTCCTCTTCTTCCACTCCTTTGAAAAGCCAGGGGCAAACATCTAATGGTGGAAGTACTTCGGGGAAAGAGAAGCCCGATCCCATGTTGGAAACAATTTTGGGCAAGCTTCAAGGGTTGGAGACTCGCATCATCAAGGTTGATGATCACATTACTAAGGTTGATAAAGCCCAAAAGGTTTTAGAAAACCAAATGTTCAGCCATGCGGAGGAACTTCCTAGGAATCAAGGGAAACTTCCTCGAAAAACGGAGGACAACCCAAAAGGAAGGGTGATGGCAATCACAACTAGGAGCGGAGTGACAACTACCGACCCGCAGCCTAAGTTTGTAGAAGTCCCCGTTGAGAAAGAGAAAGAAAAGGGGAAGGAGAAGGAAGATGTCTACGTTCCTCCTCCAGCTTACAAACCTCTCCTACCGTTTCCGCAATCTAGAGCAAGAGCGCGTCTAGACAAGCAATTCGGTAAGTTAATAGAACTCATGAGCAAATTGTATATTAATATACCTTTCATTGATGCTATTGTAGGTATGCCGGCTTATGGTAAGTTCTTAAAGGAAATCCTCTCTAACAAGAGAAAGCTAGAGGATTTTGGAGAGGTTAAGATGAGTTCGGATTCTTCGGATCTCATCAAAACCATGAAAGAGAAGATGCCCCCAAAGCTAAAGGATCCGGGGTCATTTTGTATTCCCATAGGAGTGGGAGATGTCACATATGATGCATTATGTGATTTGGGAGCAAGTGTGAGCATCATCCCACTTGCATTATGTAGGAAGATCGGTTTAGGCGACCCTAAACCGGTGAAGATGACGTTGTACATGGCGGATCGATCCATAACTCGTCCCGTCGGTATTGTTGAAGACGTCCCGGTCAAGCTAGGTAAATTCTATGTTCCTATAGATTTTGTTGTGCTTGACATTCCTGTAGATAGTCCGGTCCCGATCATTCTCGGAAGACCGTTTCTTGCAACATCCGGCTGCATAGTCGATTGCAAGAATGCTAGACTCGCCTTCGACATAGGAGAAGAGAAGGTAGAGTTCGTCCTTTCCACTCTAGTGAAGGAACCAATCTTTGATGAGGATATATTCAATATCCAAGATGAAGAAGGGCTATCTAGAGAGGAGGTAAGTGCTATTCTCTTCAAAGATCTTTTGCAAAAGGTTATTCCTATGAGTCTAATGGATATAGGGGAAGAAGAGGAGTGCAATGAGGCAATTGAAGCCTTAGAAGCACAAGAAGAAGTGTGTGAAGAAGAGTTTGAGAAACTCCACGACGAGGCAGAGAACGTACGGATCCACGGTCATACACTATATTCCACGGCCGTGGATTTCACCAACAAAAGCGTGGAGAACTCCATAGGGTTACACGGTCGTGGAGAGAACAGAGCAACCGTAAATATTTTCCACGCCCAAAATCACGGCCGTGGAGGATGCAGAGAGGCCGTAATTTTGGGTGATTCCGAAGGCAATTGTGTCTCTTCCTCAACTTCTCTTGATTCTTCTCCAACATCTTATACTTCCTTAGACGCTTCTAAGGAAGCATCGGATGCTCCTCAAGAGCCATTAGAAACTCCGATAGTGATGGAACTAAAGCCACTCCCTACACATCTAAGGTACGCATTTCTTGGACCTAATTCTACCTTTCCGGTAATTGTTAGTTCAGATTTAAGCGTACATGAACATAGTAAACTTATGGCTGTCCTTAAGAAACATAGGAAAGCCTTAGGATATACTATAGAGGACTTAGTTGGAATCAAACCTTCCCTATGCATGCATAAGATCTTAATGGAAGAGGACTTTAGGACTTTGCGACAACCTCAAAAGCGGTTAAATCCGACCATGAAGGAGGTTGTCAAGAAGGAAATTCTTAAATTGCTTGATGCAGGTATCATCTACCCTATCTCCGATAGCAAGTGGGTGAGTCCCGTACAAGTGGTTCCAAAGAAGGGAGGAATGACGGTCATCACCAACAAAAACAACGAACTCATTCCTACCCGAACCGTAACAGGATGGCGGATGTGCATAGACTACCGCAAGCTAAACAACGCGACGAGGAAGGATCACTTCCCATTACCCTTCATCGATCAAATGCTTGAAAGGTTAGCGCAACACTTACATTTTTGCTATCTTGACGGTTATAGTGGTTTCTTTCAGATTCCGATACACCCGGATGATCAAGAGAAGACCACATTCACGTGCCCGTGGGGTACGTTTGCCTATAGGAGGATGCCGTTCGGGCTTTGCAATGCCCCAGCCACCTTTCAAAGGTGCATGATGGCCATCTTCTCCGAATATATAGAGGAAATCATGGAGGTTTTTATGGATGACTTCTCCGTTTATGGTTCCTCTTTTGACAACGGTCTTTCTAATCTTGCTCTTGTATTACAAAGGTGTGAAGACACTAACCTAGTTCTTAATTGGGAAAAGTGTCAATTTATGGTGAAAGAGGGCATTGTATTAGGACACTTAATCTCTAGTAGAGGGATTGAGGTGGATAAAGCTAAAATAGAGACAATAGAAAAGCTTCCTCCCCCAACTTCGGTGAAAGGGATAAGAAGTTTTCTAGGACATGCTGGATTCTATAGGCGTTTCATAAAAGACTTCTCTAAAATATCAAAACCGCTTACTAATCTATTGATGAAGGATGCAGTTTTTGAGTTTTCGCAGGAATGCTTAGATGCGTTTAATATGATTCGGGAAGCTCTAATTTCAGCCCCGATTATCCAACTTCCGGATTGGAATCTTCCCTTTGAGGTTATGTGTGACGCAAGTGACGTAGCTATAGGAGTTGTTCTTGGGAAAAGAAAGGAAGGGCGAACCCATGCTATCTACTACGCTAGCAAAACGCTAGATGAAGCGCAGCTCAACTACGCCACTACGGAAAAAGAATTTCTAGCTATTGTATATGCAATTGACAAATTTCGCTCTTATCTTGTAGGTGCAAAGGTGATTGTATACACGGATCATGCTGTGATCCGGTACCTCCTTGCAAAGAAGGACGCGAAGCCAAGGCTAATTAGATTGATTCTTCTCCTACAAGAATTCGATCTAGAGATCTGCGACAAGAAGGGTTCGGAAAATTCTGTTGCGGATCATTTGAGTCGTCTAACACATCTAGAAGACGACCACCTACCTATAGATGACTCCTTTCCGGACGAACATTTACATATCATTGAAGAGTGCATCGATGTGATCTCCAAAGGTAACGAACCATGGTTTGCTGATTTTGTTAACCATTTGGTTTGTCAGGAACTACCGCCCGGATTATCCTACGCACAAAGAAAGAAGTTCTTTAAGGATGTTCGGGAATACTTTTGGAATGAACCTCTCCTCTTTAAGAGAGGTCCGGATGGCATTATTCGGCGATGTCTGCCGGAAGATGAGATGCAGAGTGTCATCCGCCATTGTCATTCACTACCTTGTGGAGGACACGCTAGTTCGAACAAGACTAGCGCTAAGGTATTGCAATCTGGATTCTTTTGGCCTACTCTATTTAAAGATGTGCAAACCTCTGTTTCTTGTTGCAATGCTTGTCAAAGAACAGGAAATATCTCTAGGAGGAATGAGATGCCTCTCAACAACATCCAATAGGTGGAGATCTTTGACGTTTGGTGAGTAGACTTCATGGGACCTTTCCCATCATCTTGTGGTAACCAATACATACTATTAGCGGTTGATTATGTTTCAAGATGCGTTGAAGCGATTGCCTCTCCCACCAATGATGCCATGGTAGTGGTTAAGTTCTTTAACAAGACCATTTTCCCACGATTTGGGACACCACGGACCATCATTAGTGATGGAGGCTCTCACTTCATTGCCCGGCGCTTTGAAGCTCTCTTAGCTAAGTATGGGGTGACTCACAAGATCGCCACCCCTTATCATCCACAAACTAGTGGACAAGTAGAGATCTCAAACCGGGAGATCAAAGGAATCCTAGAGAAGACGGTTTCAAGGACAAGGAAGGATTGGTCTTGAAGCTAGATGACGCATTATGGGCGTACCGGACTGCATATAAGACTCCCATCAGAACTACACCATACAACCTTGTGTATGGGAAGTCTTGTCATTTACCGGTAGAGTTGGAGCACAAGGCGTTTTGGGCAATCAAGTGGTTGAATTTCAGCATGAAGGAAGCGGGAGAGAAGCGTCTCTTGGACCTAAATGAACTTGAAGAACTTCGCTTGAACGCTTACGAAAACGCCAAGATCTACAAAGAAAGAGCAAAGCGTTGGCATGATAAGCATATCATCCCAAAGGACTTCAAAGAAGGAGATCAAGTTCTCCTCTTCAATTCAAGGCTTCGTCTCTTTCCAGGTAAGCTTAAATCTCGTTGGACCGGACCTTTTCTAATCAAACGTATTTTTCCCCATGGTGCAGTTGAAGTATGGGGTGAAACGGGCGGAAGCTTTACGGTGAACGGTCAACGACTCAAGAAGTACACACCGGAACTCCAAGCTGAAGAGTTCGCGCCCACCGCACTCGTATAAGTGTGAATCTGGTCTAGCTACAGACCTTAAACAAAGCGCTTCTTGGGAGGCAACCCAAGGTATTGCATTTACGTTTTTTCTTTGATTCATAGATTAGTTTAGTTTAGACGTTTTTGCTTTGTTTTGCCTTCGATACCTTCCGGTATGTTCGTGTTTTTGGATGTAGGAACAGTGGAAAAGGAAAGGGGAAGAGAAAGTTTGAAGAAAAGTGACGAAACTTGAACTTTGAAGCATTACAGAGAGTTCCACGGCCTAAACCACGGCCGTGACAGCTACAGTGACCGTAATTTTCAAAAGCCTGAGAAAAATCACCAAACCCACGGTTCCGTACATTTCCACGGCCGTGGAACCCCCCGATAGACCGTGATTTTCAAAAATTTTTACGGCCACTATATAAACCACGTTTCTTCACAAAACACAAACCAAAAAACCCATTCCACGCCGAAAAATGCCAGATTCACGCCCCTTCTCTAAATTCCTCATTCGTTAATCGTTTTTGACGATTCTTTGGCCAAAACTGAAGCAAATCCAATCACCTACAAGATCCAAGCAACAATTCGAGCGGCAAATCACCGGAGAAGCCACAATTCGGATTACAAAATCCGAAAACCTAGGTTTTTGTTTCTTTCTCTCTCTTTGTCGATTCGTCTTTGTTTTTGATAGAATTTGTAGGAGAACTGATTGGAATTGGAAGGAAATTAGTCTAGGGCTGCTTGTTGCTGAATTTGGTGAATTTCTGTTGGATTTTGAGAATTTTCGAGATAAACCACGGTTCCTGGACGTTCCACGACCGTGGAATTTGAAGAACAAACCGTGGTTTTAAGTAGAATATGGATTTTGTGAGGAGAGTGTCCGGTAGGAACAAGGATAAGAACAAGAAGAGGAAGGGCAACGATGCCTCCTCTTCTAGAGCACCACCCACCGAACCTTCGTCACCTCCTTCATCACCATCACCACCTCCCCCTAGGATCCCTACCATCCATGAGGATCATCTCGATGCTTTAGAGAGGATCCATAAGAGAGTGGTCATAAGACCTAGGTACCTATTGCTTGAGGAGTTAGAGCCTCTACATGTGGTAGGAGACATTACTTGGCTTTTAGATAGAGCCGGTCTAGTCATCTTCTCCGCTATTCGAGAAGATTCTTATGAGGAGATCACGAGGGAGTTTGTGGTTTCCTTCAAGCACAGTCATGTAGATAGGACTGTCTCTTTCCGGCTGATGGAAAGAGACTATGAGTTCTCCATTAGAGAGTTTGGAGCCTTCTTTGGGTTCCACGAGACCTTCAATGGTCGTTTCCCCAGTGGCGTATACGCCAAGGATTTCTAGGAGGAGATTGCGATGATCTACGCCAGCGAGAACCGCTGGCAGCCAGCCGATACCAAGGCTAGGTTGATGTATCACCTAGCCTTGAAGATTGCTCACAGGGTACTTTCTGAGTGTCTCTTCCCTAGGACGGAGACACCTCAGAAAATCAAGACAGATGAGCTTTTCCTTCTCTATTGTATGCTATACGGTAGACCTGCAAATTGTGCCACCCTCTTAGCTGCTACTATGAGCAAGCTAAAGAATAAGAGGGCTGGTAACATTGGATATGGTGGGATGGTCACCCACCTTGCTCGACAGTTAGGGGTAGATTTCTCAACTTGTACACGTATTGTTGCTACACCCCTAGGACTACATAGCCTCATGACTAGAGGCACCATCTTCCCCACCAATAGAGGTCCACCATATGCTGCTATGCCGTGGGAGAGTAGGACCGGGAGAGGTATTGAGTGGCTCCCTGAGTATTCCATTATGGCTGGACGCCATAACTGGAAGGCGACGTTCGCTGCCATGCATGCGAACAGATTAGCAGCCCATCCTTATGTTCCACCACCACCAGTTGTAGAGGAGGAGGAGGAGATGAGAGGAGGAGATGATTATGAGGGAGGAGAAGGAGCTGATCATGACTTTGGTACATTCCCGGATCAGCCGGATGCAGTTCCCGACATGCCTAAACGTTCTCCCCGCCCTGCTAGAGCATCTGGCTCTTCCTCTCGCCATGCTAGTGTGAGCGAGAGGCCGACTTGGATGGCATATCCTCCTGCTTGGTATAGGACGCAGCCGGATTGGATGGGAGCTCCACCGCCTTGGCATTCACAGCCGCTACCAGCACCAGCACCTTCAGATGCACCGGCGTGGTACAACCAGCCGCCTGGTTGGTACGAGCAGCTGCCACAGTGGGATACCGACCTTTCCGATAGGGTTGGAGCTTTGGAGATTCGTGCTGATGCTAGGGATGCACGAGCCGATGATCTGGACCACATGATGAGAGATGTTTACCGCCAGCAGTTCGGGCGGTACTATGATCCCAACTTCTCCCCGTTTCCACCACCGCCTCCACCGCAGTGAGGACCTTTGATGATCGACCGTTTTAGCCGCTCCACCACCATTTTGTGAGTTCTTTTTCTTTCTTTCTTTTCTTCTTTTTCTTTTTGAACATTAGGGACAATGTTTGTTCCAAGTATGGGGTGGGGTGTGACAAATAGTTTGTAATAACTCTTACTCACTTTTGTATGCTTTTATCGAGACTACCTTGCATGTTCATTCTATTGTTACACGTTTCATTATTGCATTGCATGAAAAAGAGTTTGAAAAACCCATAAAAATTGAAAAATTTTGAAAATTTTGTGCTTCTAAGGATAGAGATGATTTCTATGATAATCACCACTTGTGAATTGAGTTTTGATGACAATCGCATGCTTAAACAAATAGCGAATTGAAAAGAAATTGAATGAGTTGATTATTCCTCTTTTGCAAGTTTCATAATGTGATGAATGTTACTTAAATCATGTTGAGAAATTAAGGTTGAAATCACATAGTAAGTTCTTGTGCTTCTTTTGAGATGATTAAGGCAATTTGATTTTCTTTCTTCTTTCTTTGATCATTTAGCCCCTCATTGAAATAATGACCTCCTTTACCTATCCGGGAACTTGGAGGAGTTGAATGAAAAAAAGACATGTTTGATGTGGGAGGGCCATGAAAGCAATATTTTACATTCAAAAGAATAGAAAGAAATTATAGGTTTGGGGAGTCAATCATGATGATGAGTAACTCGGCACCATTCACATAGCCGGGTGTTTGTGTCTTGCCAAAGTCGGATTGAGCGATATTCCTAGCGGATTATCGTATGTGCATCAAGGGTTTGAGGCATCTCGTAAAAATGAGAAACGCCAATCTCCTAGGCTTCGGTTTTTGTGCACCTCTATCCATAACTCCAAAAGTAAAGTCGAAAAATGAATTGAAAAGAAGAGAGCGAAGCTCTAAGTTGAAAGTGCTGCGGAAACCGCAAGAGAAGAAGAAAAGAGTAGTTATCCACTTTCCCGGATTCATGCACCACATTCCTTAAAGTTTTCCTTCCCTTTCCACATTCTAGACCTTATTTGAAAGTCCTTAAGATCAAGAGAATGATATATGACTTGGTGATCTAAATTGAAATTTCTTATGATTGATTTTGATAATGTTTGAAGGTTATGATGTTTACATGCAAGTTTGATTAATTCATGAGTTTTCTTTACTCTTTACTCCTTGATTATGTATATGAAAGTCTTATAAACGAATGAAGCAAGATTTGAGAATGATCTATTGATTAGAAAGCACATTCATCTAAAAGAAGTTTTTGCATTGAGAGTATATCCATATTTCATCCTAACTTGTGTTTTAAAGCTTTTGAAGGACCTTGCTTAGGGACAAGCAAGTGGCAAGTATGGGGTTATTTGTTAGCATGAAATATTGTGATATTTTAGGCACGTTTTCTAAGTGTATTTCATCTATATTGGTATTCATTGATAAAGCATTGAAGCAATTGTGAGTTAGTTTATCTATTTTGTCGATATAGAGGTCTACATAAGCTTTGTGTTGATTGTAGGCAATTATGAGCTAAAACCGGACAAATCAAGGGAGAATGGAGATAGATTGAGCATGTACAAGGATTGAGGACATCACTAGGAGCTAAGGAAGATGCTAGGATGAAGAATGACACAAGACAAAGGAGATTTACGAGCACTTGACGTTCCACGCTCTAAAATACGGCCGTATTAGGATCCATGCTCTAATCCACGGCCGTGGAACTTTGACAAGACAAGCGTGGAGCATTCCAGCAACTTACACGGCCGTGGAGAGTTGTGACAAACCGTGATGAGTTTCCACGCTCTAAACCACGCTCTAAACCACGGGCGTGGTATCTTAGGAAACCGTGATTCTGACGATCTTTTAACGTACACTTTGAAGCCATGATCTTTTACGCAATGGGCTAGGCTCATATTTTATCTTGCCCTATAAAAGGACGGAAAGAGAGAGATTCCGTCACCTTCGCTTAGACCTCCGTGGAGAGATTGCGCTTTGCCCTATTGAGATTTCCGAATTGACGGAAAGGTTTACGGAAAGAGTGAAGAATTGGAAGATTGTTCGTACGGAGATTGCATCTTTGTCCTTAGGTTTGATTAGAAGACGGATTGACATACCGTTCTTCGTTCTTATCAAGGATTGTGATTGTTTGTGTTATTCTAAATCTACTTACATCATTGTTCTTGATTTGTGTATTTGAGATTGATTTGAGATTTATTCAAGGTTTTCGAAGGTTTTTATCTTTCATTCTTTTAAATCTTGAATTTGATATCAATATGACTGTTGTTGGCTAAAACCCTTTAGCAATTCTAAGTTGAAGGGTTGATAGTTGTGGCTTAGATGATGATAGATCGATCGTAAACAGATTGGACCCTGAGAGTTAGAGAGAATCGCCGACGAACCTAATCCAGGGTCTGTTCTTGAGCTTCCACGGCCGTGGAACTCAAGAACTACCCGCAATTTTGTGTCAGTTACGAACCTTGCTTTTACTTTAATCCAAAGTTAAAGATTTGCTTTAACTTAGTCTTGGATTGCCTTTTCTAGGTGGTAGTGAAGCCTCAACAACCTCTACCTCGATTTCGAGTGTCACAACCTTAATCGGTTTAGTTAGTCTTAATCCTTGGATTACAAGTTTGGGTATTTGATGTTAATATTTACCTTTAGAACCTTTCCATACTGAAGCCTCAACAACCTTTATAGAGAGTACCTTTGGGTGAATCATATAAGGTTTTTGGAACTTCACCGTACAACTACTTTACATTCGTATACCTTTGCATACCTCAACTCTGTCCTTATATATTTAGTATATCTTGAATCGATTGCCACAGCTGGATTCCTGGATCTTTAGGATTGTTGTTTTCCCAATATTTACAAAAGCTCTTACATTTACTTGCTTGACGATTTATAACTGGATTTCACCCCCCAAATCCCTGTGTTCGATACTCTGGAATTCTTGCTTAACTATATCGATCCGTACACTGCGGGTTCGCTTGCTTGATTTCTAGTTTTATAAATTTAAGACTTATTTGCACGCACGCTAAGTGGCGAACACCCTGCAGGTTAGAGATGTTGATGAGTGATCCAGACGGAGTGGTCAGCCGGAGTTCCCGTACATTATAGGACGAGATCGGGGTTTATTATTATTGTTGATGTCTTTTCAGTTTGTTGTTGAACTTGGCTGAGAGTTCTTTGCTTTTCCCTTTGTTATACCTTTTCATATTTTATCTATTTTGGTTTTCATTTAATTGTGCCTTGTTGCAAGATCCGGTAATATTGGTGTTACTTTGAGGATCGGGACCCATTGTAAGGTCCTAGTCCGTAACGCTCCGAGTTTCTAGAATTTGGGGTGTTACACGAAGCTAGGAAGGGGTGGTTTTATCTCAATTTACTTGTTGGTAAATTGAGGTTTTCATTATAAATCATCGTGCTAATCTTTGTTCCCGAGATCATATGTAAATCTATATAAGTACTTAAATTGTTTCCGTTGTGGGACTTCTCATTGGGACGCCCTTATTGTACTTCTAACAATATACTTACGTACTTAAATCATTTGCAGAAAGAGATTTTTCCCTTAAACGTCCCTAAGGTACTTCTAACGATATATCTACACATTCCAACACTATCCATACCATACCTTAAAACAGAACTAGTATACTTATATGATTATTAATTTATTCTCTTCACCATAACTAATCATGTATTTAAAGAAAAAGGAAAGTCTTATCCCATACGATGATTTATGCATATTAAGTTATTATTTGCAAAAAAAAATTAATATTATTACCTTTTGATTGATAACTTCCTAAATCAAAATAAAACTTTAGCCTCAAAGTATAGCCATAAAGTTATACAGAAATCAAACACACAAACTTATTCCGCAATCCTTCTTATATTTTAGAAAATATCTTTTGTGCATTAATGAAATGACTAATCTTTGTCATAATAATGTAACAAATTGCCGAAAATAGTATATTATCATCATAAAGATAATTGTTGATAAAAAAAAAGATTATCACCTATTATAAAGATTTTTTTCATATATATATATAGAGAGGTACAATCACATTTCTCCTACATAAATATACATTATCATACATCAATACTTTCATAAAAAACATTGAGTACCTCACATAGACCACAAGAAACGAGTACAAGTAGATAATCATGACAACACTACACATAAACAAACAAGTCATGACAATTCTAATTTGTTTGGCATTCATGTCCATGGTCCTGCATTTGACAACCTCTATTGGTATGTGTGTGTATATGTGTGCGCGGGTGTAAATTCCATTTTTTTCAATCTTCTTTTTATCACTCATTGTGTTGTTGTGTCGGTTTTACATTGCTCTCGATTTATTGAGATATCTAGTACTTCAAATCACTTTTCTTTCTTAAAAACAAAATATCAATCTTACAAATCTCCTAAATAACACCCTTAATTCTTAAAATGTCTATATTCATCGAGTTTAGTAAACTATCTTAGTTAAGGTAAAAATATAAATTACAAATATCCTAAATGACGGATTTAATTGATCACCATGTCATTTTTGTTTTGATTATTTTAGGTACAAATGACATGCTTATGAATAAGAACTGTTATGAACGATGCATCAAGCATTGTGGGTTGGACTGTCCTTCTAATCAGCGCACCTCTTGTATTTTACAATGTAAATGCCCTAATGGTTCACAACTCACCGGCGCTTGTGATACGATATTGACTCGTAAGTTTACAAACTTATTACTTATTAATATTATATTTTACCTTTTTATCAATTATTTAATAAGTTATGAAGTGATATTATCATATTAAATTTATTTGTAATTTATTATTACTTTAATTATATGTAGGTACCAATGAAATAGACATACCAGGTGGACCTGGTTGTGAGCAATGTTAATAAGTCATCATCTCTTCATAATTTTCTCTCAATAAGTATGTATGCCTTATAAACGATATCACTATAATAAATAATTTTATATGTGTGTTTTATTAAATAATTATTTAAAGTATAAATTATTATTTATTATGATCATGAATTAACTTGTGAGTTTTTTATATTGGATTATTTATACAGGCACAATAAAAATAGGAAATAAATACAAAAAGACGTATCCGGAGAAGTGAAAAGCTTGATTTTCAACGGATAATATGCTTCCAATGTGATCCATTAATATGAATAATATGCATTACCTTATTGAATAAAAATATATCATGATGTTTATATATATAAACACATTATTTCTTCACTATCTATTTACTTCTTTTCAATTTTTTATAGTAATTAGTTAATAAAGATTGATTCATTTAAAATCATGACTAATAAATTGCGAATAATTTAAATGATTTATATAAACTCCAAAATGCAATCAGAAAATATCCCAATGCAACCAATATCCCATCTTTTCCAAATGAGTAAACAACACAACAAAGCAAAATAAAAAAAGCCCAAACGCTCTCTCAAGTTCACATCAGTGATAAACCCTAGCCAAAATCCTCCCCCAACCAATTTCAGAACTGATACGCTGCTTGTGAAAGCTATGCCCCAGGACAAAGCTGGCTTCCCATCGGATCAACTGAGCCCCGTCTTCGTCGGCAAGCTGCTTGAGGATGGCGGTACCCTCGCTGACTACAAATTTCAGAAGGATTCTGCCCTTCAGCCGGTACTCCGCCGCTGTGTTCGCACGAAAAGGAAGATGAAGTTGTCGCTCAACTTTGAAGTCGGCCAATCTGTTAGAGGATTTCTTCAAGTTTACGAATCCCTTCCCCGTGCTAGTTACAGTAAGTGTAAGAGCAAGATCTGGGATGTTTATGTTAGCATGAAATATTGTGATATCTTAGGCACGTTTTCTAAACGTATTTGATTCATATTGATAGTCTTTGATTGAACTTTGCTGCATATGTGAGCTAGTATTACCTATATTGTCGATATGGATGTCTACACTAGTTCTATGTTGATTATAGGTGATTTGGAGCTATTTCCGAACGGAATCGAGCAATAGAGGAGTTGATTGAGTGAGTCCATAGATTGAGGACATTCTTAGGAAGCAAATTGGAGTTTAGCTTGAGGAATGCACGAGTCTAGGGAAGAATCACGTTCTTGCCCTAAACCACGCTTTAAAATACGGCCGTATTACAAACCACGTTCAGTTCCACGGCCGTGGATCTTGTGTAGAAAAGCGTGATGCATTCCAGTAACTATTACGGTCGTGGAACATATGGTGCATGATAACAAGATTTATGACTTAGGATTAGGTAATCATTTAGATAGATTTCTCACTCATTCATGCACGTTTTGGCATTGGTTCATGACGTCTTCGCTCAATTCATGCACATTTCTAGAAAAGACGTCTACACTACCTTTTATCGGTTTTGTAGGTAATTCGGGGATCTATTGGACGATTAATCGATACATTTGAGGGCCAAGCCTCATGATGGTACATCCAAAGCCTTGGAGGAGCATAATTGGAGCAACAAAGGACACAAAGACCACTATTGGTGCAAGCAATGGAGCAACTCATGGCTAGACGATCATAGCATGCTTCTGTTGAAGAAAATCGACCTACACCCAGGAAAATCGGCCGATTTTTTCCTCTGGGTCGATTTTTAGGCCTTTGACAGCTTAAGCCACGTGTCCCACGATCTCTTGTCCGGCCTTGCTCTTGGTGGAGAATATAAGTGGTCCTTCAAAGCTGTTGCTGGCTCTCTCCCCATTCTCCTCCTCTCCAACATCCTCTAGCATCTTCCCAAAGAATCTTCCAATTGGGAGCTCTCTTCAAGACACCCTTGTGGGTGTTCTTGAGAGAGATTAGTGTAGATTTCAATTTCATAGTGAGATTTGAGTGATTTTTGTGAAGAAGCTTGTTGAAGGTTGTAAGATCCGACTTGGAGCTACATTTGGTGTGTTGAAAGACTTGTTTTGAGCTCAAATCTAGCTAAGTTTCATTGCTTTCATTTCCTTACTTCATCTTCTTGCTATGGATTCCATGTATGCTTGTATGGTGATTTTAGATCTTGAAATGCATGTTATTGGCTAGTTTGTTGTGATTCTGGAGTGATGGATTGATGGTTATTGCTTGGATGATGATAGAATGGACTTATATGTTAGTTTAGGATGATTCGTATGCACAAAACCTAACTCAGACATAAAAATCGACCTGTTCTTCATAGTAAATCGGCCGATTTTTACTATGATCCACCCGATTTTTCCTTTTGTTGCTCTTTAATTGATGAATCTGTATGTTAGGATGTTAGGTTGTTGAAATCCTAGTGTTTGTTGAGCTTAATTTAGCTTAGATTCACCTAATGCTATCAACCTAAGTGAGGGAAGAGATCTACCCGATGATTTCCGATCTTAGATACCTAAGATGATGAATTCTAGGTAGTAGTGAGCCTCACAAGCCGCTATTGGATTGAGTGTGCTAGGATTATTGCTTGAGACTTACCTTTTCCGAGACTTACCCGGTAAGGAGAGGTTTGCCCCTTAAGTAGTGTCCGGTTTGTGTAGAATTCCCAACTTTACCTCCTTGAGACTTACCCGGTAATAGGAGTTTGGTGCGGGATTAGTGAAGTGAGAGACCTACCCGGTAATTGCTTCCATTAGTGAAACACCCTTTCCCAACACCGCATCTTTATCCTTAGAATCTTTAGAAGCTTGAGTCCAATGCCATAACCGGAAATCTTGACCTCTAGAATCCTCTTTTTCTATTTTTGATCTCCTATCTTGTGTTTGTGTCACTTGTTTGTTTTGCTAGCTTGAGTTGTTAGTTGTTTATCACCTTGCTTGACTTGTGATCTTGTTTGATTACCTCTAAAACCAACAAAAACATTGTGTTTTTCCATTTTCTTGTTTCTCATCTTATCTTAGTCTAGATTCACACTATCTTTGATCATTGCTTGACTCGATTTCACCTTAGTCTTTGTGTCGACCTCGGAATACTTACCTTTCTACAAACGTCCCGTACACTGCGGGTTCGCTAGGTAGTTTAGGAGATTAGATTCGAGTTTATAAATGTAAAGCTTTTTGTGCTATTTCCTAGCGTAACAAGTTTTTGGCGCCGTTGCCGGGGACTAGGTCTAGATTGAGTCATTTTGTGATTGTTTATAGTGTAGATCTTTCTTGTTGCTTTTGATCTCTCTTTGGTGTGTGTCTTTGCTTTTCAGGACATCGTCTCTCTCTTTAGGTGTATGCGAAGATCTCGTGGCAAGGATTTAGCTCCATTCGATCCCGAACCGGAGAAAACCCTTCGATCTAGATCCAAGAACATCCGAAAAGAGAAAGAGATGGCCGGAAGAAACCTCCAAGCTGAGTTGGATGAAGCCTTAGAGCAAATAAGGCTAAGAGATGAGCTCTTGGAGGAAGAAAGGAGACTTGCCAATGAGAGGCAAGAGGAAACTAGGAGGGAGATTGAGGAGATTAGGCAAGCCCTTGTTCAAGGAGAGCTCAATCGCCGACAACCTCCACCTCCTCCACCACCGGTGGTACAACCGCAGCCGGCGGTTAATGATAGGGTTGCGCCCATCGCTATTGAGGAGCCACAAACTTTGGGTAGACGTATGGATCCGGCACAAAGAGCACACCGTCCGGGTGTGAACTTAGGAGATCCCGCAGCCCACAACTATGAGCTCCGCCCTCAAGTTCTACAAATGATCCGGCATAATCAATTTGGAGGGATGGAAGGAGAGTCTCCTCATCAACACTTGATGAATTATGAGATTTTGATGGAGACACTTAGACCGCCAAGATTGGAGAGCAACAACCATAAGCTAAGGGCTTTCTCCTTCTCTCTTAAGGACAAGGCCTTGACTTGGTATCAATCTATTCCACAAGGGCGAGTTGGTACTTGGGAGGAGATGACAACCGAGTTTTTGACTAAGTTCTTCCCACCTTCCAAGACTACCGAGTTAAGAGGGAAGATCAATGCCTTCGTGATGAAGGATAGAGAGAGTTTGTTCAAGTCTTGGGAGAGATTCAAGGACCTTCTCCTAGATTGTCCACACCATGGCATACCGAAAATTGAGCTATTGGAGATCTACTTCAAGGGACTTGATGAAGATAGCCAATTCAAGCTTCAATCTCTTTCCGGTGGGACATTTATGGAGAAGCATGTGGATGATGCTTGGGAGTTTGTAGAGAAACAAGCTCTTGTGATTGAGAAATACTCCCATAGGAAGAGTGAAGGGAGAAAGGCGGGAGCATATGAGGTGAGTGAGGTCACCATGAGCAACTTCAAACTCGACGCCATCAACAACGAGCTAAAGTCCTTGAGGGAGTTGTGCGCTACAACCTTGAAGAACCAAGCAACCCCTCAAGTGCTTCCACAAGCTAACTTGTCTTCCAAGGAGGAAGATGTGAATTACATGGGAAGGGGCAATTACAACAATTATCAAGGCCCAAGGAACTTCAACAACAACCGGCAATTCAACAATTACCGGCCCAACCACAACCATCCCGGGTTTTCTTACTCTAACCCGGATGGAGCCTTGAACCCTCCCGTTTCCACAAGCACAACTCCACCACCAAGAGCTTCACAAGAACCTCCACCCGGATTTACTCAACCTCCAAAGGATAGAACCGAAATGATGTTTGAACAATTGCTTGGAAGGTTGAGTGGTCTTGAGAGCACGGTGACTTCTATCTCAAAGGCTCAAAAAGTTTTAGAAGCACAAGTGTTCCAAAAGGCGGGTGAAGCACATAGAGATCCGGGAAAGCTTCCCGGAAGAACCGAAGAAAACCCAAGAGGCCAAGTGTTGGCTATTACAACAAGAAGTGGGTTAAGCATGAAGGATCCTTTGCCCAAGGACAATGCTAAAGGGAAGCAAGTGGTGATAGAGGAATAGACTTTGCAAGGAGATGGAGGCAAGAGCAAGGATGTAGAGCCAACCTATGTGGCACCGCCTCCATACAAGCCACCACTACCGTTCCCTCAATCACGAGCAAGAGCTCGCTTGGACAATCATTTTGGTAAGTTCCTTGAACTAATGTCTAAATTGCATATTAACATTCCGTTCATGGATGCTATTTTAGGGATGCCGGCATATGGCAAGTTCTTGAAGGAAATACTCTCCAACAAAAGGAAGTTGGAGGAGTATGGTGAGATAAGGATGACTAAGAGATCATCGGAGTTGATTCAAACAATGAAGGAGGAGATGCCTCCCAAGCTAAGGGATCCGGGATCCTTTTGTGTGCCAATCGGAGTAGAAGAAGTGAAGTATGATGCCCTATGTGATCTTGGGGCAAGTGTAAGCATCATTCCGCTTGCACTTTGCAACAAGGTTGGGCTAGGGGAGCCAAAGCCGGTCAAGATGACCCTTTACATGGCGGACCGCTCAATCACTCATCCCGTTGGAATCTTGGAAGACATCCCGGTGCAACTAGGGAAGTTCTATGTGCCCATAGACTTCGTTGTTTTGGACATCCCGGCGGACTATCCGGTTCCTATCATCTTGGGGAGACCTTTCCTAGCTACTTCCGGATGTCTAGTAGATTGCAAGAATGGGACTCTCTCCTTCAACATTGGAGAAGAGAACATCAAGTTTAAGCTATCAACAATGATGAAAGGGCCAACCCTTGATGGAGATGTATTCAACATAGTTGAAGAGGAAGAGTCTAGAGAGATTGTGAGCTCAATCTTGCTCAAGGATCCGCTTGAGAGAGTTCTTAGCTCGAGCTTGATGGAGGAAGGAGTTGAGGAGAGTAGCAATGAAGTAATCAAGGCCTTGAATGCATTGGACGAGCTACCAAGTGTTGGATTTGAAGTGCTAGAAGAAGAGGAAAACTGCCAGAAAAATCGACCTGCCTGGCAAAAATCGGCCGATTTTTGTACTTGTGCTGAAATTTCAGCCAGTTTTGCCAAAACAGAAACTCAGATCGACCCACTGCTTGAAAAATCGTCCGATTTTTCTTCCTGGACCGATTTTCCTGAGTCTCTTCAGCACCAACCACTTGAGTGTGAGAAATCATCAAGGGACTTCAAGGAGGCTTCCATGGCTTTGCAATCATCTCAACCTACATTGTATGGATCGTCTCCAACCGAAAAAGGTCCTCCTCAACTTGATCTTAAACCTCTTCCTTCTCATTTAAAGTATGCTTTCCTTGGTTCAAATTCAACTTATCCGGTGATTGTGAATGCATCTTTGAATGATGATGAGCTTAATAGATTGTTGAATGAATTGAAACTGCATAGAAAGGCAATAGGATACACCATTGATGATCTTGTTGGCATCAAACCCTCTTTGTGCATGCATAGGATAATGATGGAAGATAATCATAAGCCCTCTATTGAACATCAAAGAAGACTAAATCCTATAATGAAAGAGGTAGTTAAGAAGGAGATCATAAAGTTGCTAGGTGCGGGAATTATCTACCCTATCTCGGATAGTAAGTGGGTTAGTCCCGTTCATGTAGTACCTAAGAAGGGTGGGATGACCGTAGTAACCAATGAGAACAATGAACTAATCCCCACTAGAACGGTTACGGGATGGAGAATGTGTATTGATTATAGAAAGCTTAACATGGCCTCTAGGAAAGATCACTTCCCTCTCCCTTTCATTGACCAAATGCTAGAGAGATTAGCTCAACACTCTCATTTTTGCTACTTAGATGGCTATAGTGGATTCTTCCAAATCCCTATCCACCCCGATGACCAAGAGAAAACAACCTTTACATGTCCATGGGGTACTTTTGCATATAGGAGGATGCCATTTGGGTTGTGTAATGCACCCGCCACCTTCCAAAGGTGTATGATGGCTATCTTTTCGGAATACATAGAAAATATCATGGAAGTGTTTATGGATGATTTCTCTGTTTATGGTTCTTCTTTCGATGATTGCTTGGCTAACTTGTCCTTAGTATTGCAAAGATGTGAGGAGACAAATCTTGTCTTAAATTGGGAAAAATGCCACTTCATGGTAAGTGAAGGTATTGTGTTAGGACACTTGGTGTCTAACCGTGGCATTGAGGTTGATAGGGCCAAGATTGAAACGATAGAGAAGTTGCCACCACCTACCTCGGTGAAAGGGGTAAGGAGTTTCTTAGGGCATGCCGGTTTTTACCGGAGGTTCATTCAAGATTTCTCTAAAATTTCCAAGCCTCTCACTAACCTACTAATGAAGGATGTTGATTTTGTCTTCTTCAAAGATTGTCTTGAGGCTTTTTGTAGGTTGAAGAACGCTTTGATCTCCGCACCCATCATGCAACCTCCGGATTGGAGTTTACCGTTTGAGATCATGTGTGATGCAAGCGATGTAGCCGTTGGGGCTGTTTTGGGGCAAAGGAAAGATGGGCGCACTCATGCTATTTATTATGCTAGCAAGACGCTAGATGATGCCCAACTCAATTATGCTACCACCGAAAAGGAGTTGCTAGAGGTTGTGTATGCATTTGAGAAGTTCCGCTCATATCTTGTTGGAGCGAAGGTCATAGTCTATACGGATCATGCTGCGATCCGTTACCTCCTTACAAAGAAGGATGCCAAACCTAGGTTGATTCGGTGGATCCTTCTTCTTCAAGAGTTTGATTTGGAAATCCGGGACAAGAAGGGATCCGAGAACTCCGTGGCGGATCACCTTAGTAGACTACCTCCCTTAGAGATTGAGAGAGATGACATCCCGATTGATGACTCATTCCGGGATGAGCAATTGCAAATGGTGGAGGAGTGCTTGTTCCAAGTATCTAGAGGGAGTGAGCCGTGGTATGCTGACATAGTGAACTACTTGGTGTGTGAGGAAGTACCTCCCGGTTTGACATATGCCCAAAGGAAGAAATTCTTCAAGGATGTGAGGCACTACTATTGGAGTGAGCCACTTTTGTTCAAAAGAGGGCCGGATGGAATGTTTAGAAGATGCATACCGGAGGATGAAGTGGAGAGTGTGATACGCCATTGTCATTCCTTGCCATGTGGAGGGCATGCTAGTGCACACAAGACATGTGCTAAAGTGTTGCAATCGGGCTTCTTTTGGCCTAGCTTGTTCAAGGATGTGCAAGGCTTTGTGGTAGCTTGTGATGCTTGCCAAAGGACGGGCAACATCTCAAGGAGGAATGAGATGCCCTTGAACAACATACAAGAGGTAGAAATATTTGATGTATGGGGAGTGGACTTCATGGGACCATTCCCTTCTTCATGTGGCAACCTCTATATCCTATTGGCGGTTGACTATGTTTCGAGATGGGTGGAGGCAATCGCCTCTCCTACAAATGACGCCAAGGTTGTGGTGCGGTTCTTCAACCGAGTGATCTTTCCTAGGTTTGGAACACCAAGGGTGATCATAAGTGATGGAGGAAAGCATTTCACCAATAGGAACTTTGGAGCACTTTTGGCTAAGTATGGGGTGACTCATAAGGTGGCAACACCTTACCATCCCCAAACAAGTGGCCTAGTGGAGATTTCCAACCGGGAGATCAAGGCCATTCTTGAGAAGACGGTATCAAGGACGAGAAAGGATTGGGCTATGAAGCTCAATGATGCCTTGTGGGCATATAGGACCGCTTTCAAGACACCAATTGGCACCACTCCTTACAAGTTGGTCTATGACAAGTCTTGCCACCTTCCGGTAGAGATGGAGCATAGAGCATATTGGGCTATAAGGTGGTTAAACTTTGACCTCAAAGAAGCCGGTGAGAAGCGTTTGCTTGATATAAATGCTCTTGAAGAGATCCGGTTGGATGCTTACGAGAATGCTCGGATCTACAAGGAGCGAACCAAGCGATGGCATGACAAGAGGATCATCCCGAAAGAGTTAAGTGAAGGAGACCTTGTCCTTCTCTTCAACTCAAGGCTGCGGCTATTCCCCGGAAAGCTCAAATCAAGATGGACCGGGCCATATGTGGTGAAGGAAGTTTTCCCTCATGGAGCGGTAGAGATAGGAGGAGATCATTGTGGTAACTTCAAGGTGAATGGGCATCGTTTGAAGAAGTACATCCCGGAAGCCCCGGTGGAAGTGATTGCCCCGCTTCACCTTGATTGAAACGCTCCTGAATTTGGTCAAGCTAATGACCTTAAAGAAGCGCTTAATGGGAGGCAACCCATTGGTAAATATTTTTCCCTTTCTTTTTCTTGCTTTTGTTTAATCTCACTCTTGGTGTGCTTTGTTTTTCTTTTGTGTTTTTGGGTGCTAGATCTTGTGTTGTCATGTGTGATGAGATGCTGGAGGTCATGTGAAAACCTCATGAAACTGTTGAGAAGAAGGTACAAGATCCAAGCACATGGACGAGGAAGAAAGTACCCAGGAAAATCGGACTGTTCTTCACAGAAATCGGCCGATTTTCCTGGGTTATGGTCTGATTTTTCCTCTGTAAAGGAAAGTGATGATCTCCAATCAAGCATGGGTGGAGCGGACGAGGAACTTGGACGGCTTGCGGTGCCAAGCGCGGGTTCCAACACCATAATGAACATCAAGAGCTCTCTACCATCCTTGATCGATCATCCACCATCATCATTCAATGTGACCCGAAATACCAAAGCATCACCAATTTTACATTGTGAGGACTCTCTTTCACTTCTTTATTTAGCTTCCACATTGGGGACAATGTGTTTCTAAGTATGGGGTGGGGTTTTCATGATCATTTGCATGATTAGCATCTAGGATAGTTCAATTTTTGTCACATGTTTCATTATGTCTTGCATTGTATATACATATTTCGAAAATTCCAAAAAACCAGAAAATTTTAAAAAATTTTAGTGCTTCTAAGGCTTGGAATGACCCTAATGATGAACCTTGTCTTGTGAATTGGCTATGGATGGCCTTATGTGTTGAATTGATGATAGCATATGTGGACTTGAAGTACTTACCTTGAATCCCATGAATGATTTGTGATCATGAATGTTTGCCTTGATTGAATTGAGTATTGAAAGTCGAAATTGCATGCTAGTTCTTGCACATCATTTAGGAATAAATGAGGAAATTCATCTTTCTCTACTTCTCATCTTGATCATGTTGTTTGAGCACCTCAATTGATGAAAAATTTGACCTCTTTTGACCCATCCGGGAATAGGAGCATGCTAGTGTGTTGATGTGTGTGAAAAGCAAGTGTGGGGTGAAGTTGTTGATGAAAGAATGTTGTGAATGAAATGCTGAAATTGTTGTGAAAGTGTAGACAAAAATATAGGTTTGGGGACGTTGGTTTAAATGACAAGTAACTCGGTACACTTCACATAATCGGGTGTTGGTGCCTTGCCAAAGTCAAATAAACCGATAGTCCTAACGAGCTTTGGTATGTGTGCCCGGTGTGGATGCATCTCGAAAAATAGAAAAAGCCCGAGAATGGCTAATCACCAAGGTTTCGGCTTTTGTACACCAATGCCATTGTCTCAAAAATAAAATAAAAGAAAGAAAAGAAAATGAAGAAAAATATACACTTAAGGGAAGTTGATAAATGTGAAGTTGTGGTTGTTTAGTTCCTTTCCCGGATTAGCATCACATAGCCTAGAAAATTCCCACCTAATCACAACGTTTCTTGGCCTTCTATTTTACAAGTCCTTATAACCTACTTGCATGTGTGTAAGACTAAGTGATTTAGATTGGATATGCTCATGATCATCTTGACTTCTTCATCTTTACATTTCATTGCATGCTATCAAGTTAAGTGTAATTGTCTTTCCATGCTTTCATTTATTTGATACATAATTGCTTGTCCATCACCATGAAACATGACTATGAAGGTGATCCAATATTAGAAGCACAACTCCAAAAAGATTTTGACATTTTTTTTTTCTGCATACATAAATCATGTCATCTCTTAGTCTATAGTTGAGAACTTGCTCGGGGACGAGCAAACCTTAAGTATGGGGTATTTTTGATAACAAGATTTATGACTTAGGATTAGGTAATCATTTAGATAGATTTCTCACTCATTCATGCACGTTTTGGCATTGGTTCATGACGTCTTCGCTCAATTCATGCACATTTCTAGAAAAGACGTCTACACTACCTTTTATCGGTTTTGTAGGTAATTCGGGGATCTATTGGACGATTAATCGATACATTTGAGGGCCAAGCCTCATGATGGTACATCCAAAGCCTTGGAGGAGCATAATTGGAGCAACAAAGGACACAAAGACCACTATTGGTGCAAGCAATGGAGCAACTCATGGCTAGACGATCATAGCATGCTTCTGTTGAAGAAAATCGACCTACACCCAGGAAAATCGGCCGATTTTTTCCTCTGGGTCGATTTTTAGGCCTTTGACAGCTTAAGCCACGTGTCCCACGATCTCTTGTCCAGCCTTGCTCTTGGTGGAGAATATAAGTGGTCCTTCAAAGCTGTTGCTGGCTCTCTCCCCATTCTCCTCCTCTCCAACATCCTCTAGCATCTTCCCAAAGAATCTTCCAATTGGGAGCTCTCTTCAAGACACCCTTGTGGGTGTTCTTGAGAGAGATTAGTGTAGATTTCAATTTCATAGTGAGATTTGAGTGATTTTTGTGAAGAAGCTTGTTGAAGGTTGTAAGATCCGACTTGGAGCTACATTTGGTGTGTTGAAAGACTTGTTTTGAGCTCAAATCTAGCTAAGTTTCATTGCTTTCATTTCCTTACTTCATCTTCTTGCTATGGATTCCATGTATGCTTGTATGGTGATTTTAGATCTTGAAATGCATGTTATTGGCTAGTTTGTTGTGATTCTGGAGTGATGGATTGATGGTTATTGCTTGGATGATGATAGAATGGACTTATATGTTAGTTTAGGATGATTCGTATGCACAAAACCTAACTCAGACATAAAAATCGACCTGTTCTTCATAGTAAATCGGCCGATTTTTACTATGATCCACCCGATTTTTCCTTTTGTTGCTCTTTAATTGATGAATCTGTATGTTAGGATGTTAGATTGTTGAAATCCTAGTGTTTGTTGAGCTTAATTTAGCTTAGATTCACCTAATGCTATCAACCTAAGTGAGGGAAGAGATCTACCCGATGATTTCCGATCTTAGATACCTAAGATGATGAATTCTAGGTAGTAGTGAGCCTCACAAGCCGCTATTGGATTGAGTGTGCTAGGATTATTGCTTGAGACTTACCTTTTCCGAGACTTACCCGGTAAGGAGAGGTTTGCCCCTTAAGTAGTGTCCGGTTTGTGTAGAATTCCCAACTTTACCTCCTTGAGACTTACCCGGTAATAGGAGTTTGGTGCGGGATTAGTGAAGTGAGAGACCTACCCGGTAATTGCTTCCATTAGTGAAACACCCTTTCCCAACACCGCATCTTTATCCTTAGAATCTTTAGAAGCTTGAGTCCAATGCCATAACCGGAAATCTTGACCTCTAGAATCCTCTTTTTCTATTTTTGATCTCCTATCTTGTGTTTGTGTCACTTGTTTGTTTTGCTAGCTTGAGTTGTTAGTTGTTTATCACCTTGCTTGACTTGTGATCTTGTTTGATTACCTCTAAAACCAACAAAAACATTGTGTTTTTCCATTTTCTTGTTTCTCATCTTATCTTAGTCTAGATTCACACTATCTTTGATCATTGCTTGACTCGATTTCACCTTAGTCTTTGTGTCGACCTCGGAATACTTACCTTTCTACAAACGTCCCGTACACTGCGGGTTCGCTAGGTAGTTTAGGAGATTAGATTCGAGTTTATAAATGTAAAGCTTTTTGTGCTATTTCCTAGCGTAACAAGTTTTTGATTACCACTATACTACAACGTTTCTTAGCCTTTTCTTTCCTAAGTCCTTGTGACCTAAATGCATGTGTGTAAGACGTAGTGATCTAGATTGGACATACTCATGATCATCTTGACTTCTTCATTTTTACCTCTCATGCATGCTTTCTAGTTAAGTATAATTGTCTTTTCATGTCTTCATTCATTTTATGCATAATTGCTTGTCCATTGCCATGAAACATGACTATGAAGGTGATCCAATATTAGAAGCACAAACCCAAAAAGATTTTGCCATTTTTCTGCATACATAAATCATGTCATCTCTTAGTCTATATTTGGGAATTTGCTCGGGGACGAGCAAACCTTAAGTATGGGGTATTTTTGATAACAAGATTTATGACTTAGGATTAGGTAATCATTTAGATAGATTTCTCACTAATTCATGCACGTTTTGGCATTGGTTCATGACGTCTTCGCTCAATTCATGCACATTTCTAGAAAAGACGTCTACACTACCTTTTATCGGTTTTGTACGTAATTCGGGGATCTATTGGACGTTAATCGATACATTTGAGGGCCAAGCCTCATGATGGTACACATCCAAAGCCTTGGAGGAGCATAATTGGAGCAACAAAGGACACAAAGACCACTATTGGTGCAAGCAATGGAGCAACTCATGGCTAGACGATCATAGCATGCTTCTGTTGAAGAAAATCGACCTACACCCAGGAAAATCGGCCGATTTTTTCCTCTGGGTCGATTTTTAGGCCTTTGACAGCTTAAGCCACGTGTCCCACGATCTCTTGTCCGGCCTTGCTCTTGGTGGAGAATATAAGTGGTCCTGCAGGTGGTTGCTGAGCATCTCTCCTCTCCCACACTCTCATTTACAGCTCATTGATTTTGGAGAAAGATTGGAGGAGAAGAAAAGCTCTCAAAGATTGAAGGAAGAAGAAGAACACCATTCTAAGAGTCTAGAGGGATTTTTTTGAGTGATTTTGTAGTCTTGGATTGAAGAACTAATTGCAAGGATTGTTAAGAACGTTTTGAATCTTCATTTTAGAGTTTGTAAGTCTTGCTACAACTTGGATTTGGTTGAGATTTATTGATTTTGCTTACTCATCTTTCATTATCCATCTATGAACACCATGTATGCTTGTTTGATGGTTTTGGATCTTAATATGCATGTTATTGGCTAGTTTGTTGTGATTCTAGAGTGATGGATTGATGGTTATGGGTTGGGTGATGATAGGATGGGCTTATATGTTAGTTTAGGATGATTTGTATGCACGAAACCCATTCCAGGGACAAAAATCGACCTGTTCTTCATCTAGATCGTCCGATTTTTGTATGATCCACCCGATTTTCTTCTCTGTTGTTCTTTAATTGATGAATATGCATGCTAGGGTCCTTGGTTGTTTAAATCCTAGTGTTTGTCAAGCCTAATTTAGCTTAGAATCACCTAATGCTACCAATCTAAGTGAGGGAAGAGATCTACCCGATGATTTCCGACCTTAGATACCTAAGATGATGAATGCTAGGTAGTAGTGAGCCTTGTAAGCCGCTATTGGATCGAATGTGCTAGGATTATTACTTGAGATTTCCCTATTCCGAGACTTACCCGGTAAGGAGAGGGTTACCCTTAAGTAGCATCTAGTTTGTGCGGAATTCCTTATTCTAACCCCTTGAGACCTACCCGGTAATAGGAGTTTGATGCGGGATTAGTGAAGTGAGAGACTTACCCGGTAATCGCTTCCATTAGTGAACATTCTTTCCCAAACACCGCAGCTTGTCCTTAGAATCCTTAGAACCTTGAGTCCAATGCCATAACCGGAAATCTTGACCTCTAGAATCCATTTTTCTCTCTTGATCATTATTCTTGTGCTTTGTGTTACTCGTTCGTTTGCTAGCTTGAGTTGTTAGTTGTTTATCACCTTGCTTGACTTGTGATCTTGTTTGATTACCTCTAAAACCAACAAAAACATTGTGTTTTTCCATTTTCTTGTTTCTCATCTTATCTTAGTCTAGATTCACACTATCTTTGATCATTGCTTGACTCGATTTCACCTTAGTCTTTGTGTCGACCTCGGAATACTTACCTTTCTACAAACGTCCCGTACACTGCGGGTTCGCTAGGTAGTTTAGGAGATTAGATTCGAGTTTATAAATGTAAAGCTTTTTGTGCTATTTCCTAGCGTAACAGTGCAAACCGTGACATAATCCACGCTCTAAATTACGGTCGTGGAAACTTCCACGACCGTGATCTTGGCGAATCTTTTTCGCCACACTTTGAAGCCACGATCTTTTGAAGATTGGGCCGGGCCGATATTTTATCTTGCCCTATAAAAAGACGGACGAAAGGAGATTCCGTCATCTTCGCTTACGCGCGCTGATCATCGCTTAGGAGAATAATCGACGCTTAGGATTGTTTACACCGGCTACCTTCACTTACTCTCGTTGAGAAGCTTTTGGAGATCTCGTTGGAGATCAAAGTTCGTGCTTGGAATTGCCCTAATCTCGCACTTGGTGGAGATTATTGTTGGGATTTCCATACTTTCCGGATTGGCGGAAGATCGAAGGTTTTGGAAGATTTGCAAGAAGATCTCTCTTCTTGTTTAGGTTTGATTTGGGAATCGGATTGACATCCTGTTTTCCCTTCTTTCCTAAGGTTGTGATTGTTTACTTTAGTTTGAATCCTTTGGCAATACTCGTTTTTGATTGTGACTTTGAGATTGGTTTGAAGATTATTGAAAGTTCTTGAAAGTTTCCATCTTTCTATCTTCTAATTCTTGAATTGATATCAATATGATCGTTATTGGCTAAAAACCCTTAACAATTCTAAGGTGAAGGGTTGATAGTTGTGGCTTAGATGATGATAGATCGATCGCAAATAGATTAGACTTTGAGAGTTAGAGAGAATCGCCGATAGACCATAAATTACGGCCTGTTCTTGAGTCCACGGCCGTGGAACACCAAGAACTAACCGTAATTTCTCCTAAATCTACGAGCCTGCTTTTACTTTAATCCAATGTTAAAGATTTGCTTTAATTTAGTTTAGGCTTGCCTTTTCTAGGTGGTAGTGAAGCCTCAACAACCTCTACCTCGATTGTGAGTATCATAACCTCAATCGGTTAAGTTAGTCTTGATCTTTGGGTTACAAGTTTGGGTATTTGGCACCAATTCTAATCTTTAGAATCTTTCTATATTGAGCCTCAACAACCTGTATAGAGAGTGCCTTGTAGGTGAGTTACATAAGGTTTTTGGAACTTCACCGTACGATTATCTTACATTAGTATACCTTTGCATATCTCAACTCTGTCTTCATATCATTAAGCATATCTTGAATCGATAGCCACAGCTGGATACTTGGATCCTTAGGATTGTTGTTTTCCCAATATTTGCAAAACTCTCATACTTACTCGCTTGATAATCTGAAATCGAATTTGTTCCCACCCAAATCCCTGTGTTCGATACTCTGGAATTCTTGCTTAGCTACGTCGATCCGTACACTACGGGTTCGCTGCTTGATTCTAGTTTTATAAATTTAAAGCTTATTTGCACACACCTTTAGGGGCGAACTGTAAAATCCGGAATTTTTATTCCGTCTATTTCCGTTATAAAATAGATCTCGATCAGTTGACCCATACCCGTCTGCTTAGTTAGACATATTATTATAGGATTTATTATTTTATGTAGATTCATTCACATAAAATGATAGAATCTTTTAAGTAGTTTATCATTTTATGTAGCTTACTTCCGCATAAAATGACAGAATTCTTAACCGATCTTAAACTATAACGAACTCCATATCCGTCTAGTCCGTATATTTATGTGTCGGGATCTTGTCCGGCCAGAAACTCGCTAATTTAAAGAGCCCAGCCGCAGCTCTAGCTCAGCCCAGTCGGCCACTGCCTTGCTTGTCCAGCATCTGCTCTAGCCCAGCGTTGCCAGCTGCTCCAGCCCGCTGCCTTGTCCGCCCAGCCCTATGCGCAGCCCAGCCCTATGCGCAGCCCAGCTCTTCTGCAGCCCAGCTCTTCTGCAGCCAGCAACAGCACAACTCCAGCCCAACAGCAGCACAACTCCAGCCCAGCAGTAGCACTCTAGCGCAGTCCACCCAGCCCAGAAGCAGCCCACTGCTGCTTCTTCCAGTACAACGTCCATTCCAGCCCAGAGGGATGCTGTTCCGCCTTCTCCAGCTCAGCAACTCCAGCCGTTTCATGAGGATCCCAGCAGCTGTTACACGAGATCAATGCAGACAATCAAGGTCATAATTCAGCAGTAACGTTTCATCCTATCTTCATACCTCATTCCGATTCTGAAAATCTTATCGCCCCAGCCATCTGCTGATCTCCTTCCTTCTCAGCGCAGTTCCTTCTCTTCTGTCTACGGAGTTCAACTGCAAACGTAATCCTTACCTTTCTCTCCTGTTGAGATCGAACGATTGATACACTAGGTAAGCACCAGCACTCCCCTCTTTTATTCCTATCGACTGAGTGTACTCAACCTTCTTGATTGTTCTGGGCACGAACAGGAAGTACGTACAACCTCCTCCTTCGACTTCCCTACTGCAGTGCCAAGTAAGTGTAGCCGAACCATCATCCTCCCAAATGCATACCTAAACAGTCGAGTTGACTTGTCCTAAACAAACTGCAGGTATCTTAGATCACCTTCTGAGATCCGGGTAGCAAGGTCTAGGAAGTTTGTGAGCACAATAGCACTCCTAAACCACTGCAGCAAGGTAAGCCATGTGCAATAGAGTTTTGTTGCTTCCTTTACAACTAGGTTGAAATGTCTCTAGCTCTCTTAATTCATAGTATTGTTTAGGTTGCTGTAGTTCGGCCTTAAACATAGTTAAGATAGTAATAGGTGGCTGCTGGAATTTATAGATAAAATGATAGACATAAGGGGCTGCTGTAAAATACCATTTATTCCTTCAGCTTTGAGGTTATCAACTGCCTATCTTGCTGACCAATGTTTGAGCGTTTGGATAAAGATCCACCGTTGAATTTTGGATATGTTGTAGACGGATATATGTAGTTTAGCATACTAAAATTTGGGAAGAAATGAACGGTCGGATTAGAAGTTATGAGCTCCCGAAGTTAGGTAGTTGAGCAGTTTTGGTAAACTTAAGTTTTTGGCTAAGTATTGGAATTTTGAGTGAAGTAGTCAACTTTGTGAATTTTTATAAAAATATCGGCTGAACAGTTTTGAGGAATTCTTCCTCCTAAGGTTAGATAGAACCTCATAGATGATCTAGAGATTTAATTCGGAATTATTATAAGCTGTTAAGAATTTTATATTTGGAACCGAAGTTAGACCTTTACGATTCTTCCGAAAAATGGAAACATAGGAAAAATGTCAGTTTGGAACCAAATAAAATTTTGGAAGTTAGAATATGAATTTAGAACCTCAAATAGGAGGTTAGACATGAATTTTAGGGTTTTCGAGAAAATCGGAACCAAGGGTAAAATGGTCATTTTACCCTAAAGTTGAAAGATCCGGGGTCATTTTGCATTCCTATTGGAGTGGGAGATGTCACATATGACGCTTTATGTGACTTAGGAGCAAGTGTGAGCATCATACCACTTGCGTTGTGCAGGAAGATCGGTTTAGGCGAACCTAAACCGGTGAAGATGACGTTATACATGGCCGATCGGTCCATCACTCGCCCCGTCGGTATTGTAGAAGACGTCCCGGTCAAGCTAGGTAAATTCTTTGTCCCCATTGATTTTGTCGTGCTTGACATTCATGCAGATAGTCCGGTCCCGATCATACTCGGAAGACCGTTTCTTGCAACTTCCGGCTGCATGGTCGATTGCAAGAATGGTAGACTCGCTTTTGATATTGGAGAAGAGAAAGTAGAGTTCGTTCTTTCCACTCTAGTGAAGGAACCAATCTTTGATGAGGATATTTATGATATCCAAGATGAAGAAGGTTTATCTAGGGAAGAGGTAAGCGCAATTCTCTTTAATAATCCTTTACAAAAAGTTATTACCATGAGTCTAACAGATGTAGGGGAAGAAGAAGAGTGCAAAGAGGAAATTGAAGCCTTGGAAGCACAAGAAGAGATCCATGAAGAGGAGTTTGAGAAACTCCACGATGAGGCTGAGAATGTTAGAATCCACGGTCATACCCTGTATTCCACGACCGTGGATTTCACAACCAAAATCAACCTCCATTCCAGGGGATTACACGGTCGTGGAACATATGGAGAGCCCGTAATTCTGACCGTGGAAGAGGGTGATCGGCATACTTCTTCAACTTCTTTTGATTCTTCTCCAACTCACTCAACACCCTTATAAACTTCTAAGGAAACATCGGAAGCTCCTCAAGGATCATTGGAAGCTCCGAAAGTGATGGAACTCAAACCACTTCCTACTCATCTAAGGTACGCTTTTCTTGGATCTAATTCTACCTTTCTGGTTATCGTTAGTTCCGAACTAAGCATAGATGAACATGAACAGCTCATGATTGTCCTTAGGAAACCTAGGAAAGCTATAGGCTATACTATTGAGGACTTAGTAGGAATTAAACCCTCCCTATGCATGCATAAGATATTAATGGAGGAAGACTGTAGAACTTCGAGACAACCTCAAAGGCGGTTGAATCCGACCATGAAGGAGGTTGTCAAGAAGGAAATTCTTAAACTTCTTGATGCAGGTATCATCTATCCTATCTCCGATAGTAAGTGGGTGAGTCCAGTTCAAGTAGTTCCGAAAAAGGGAGGAATGATGGTCATCACCAACAAGAACAACGAACTCATTCCTACCCGAACCGTGACTGGATGGCGAATGTGCATAGACTACCACAAACTCAACAACGCAACGCGGAAGGATCACTTTACATTGCCATTCATCGATCAAATGCTTGAAAGGTTAGCACAACATTCGCATTTTTGCTACCTTGACGGTTATAGTGGTTTCTTTCAGATTCCGATACATCCGGATGATCAAGAGAAGACCACATTCACGTGCCCTTGGGGTACGTTCGCCTATAGGAGAATGCCGTTCGGGCTTTGCAACGCCCCAACCACCTTTCAACGGTGCATGATGGCCATCTTCTCCGAATATGTAGAGGAAATCATGGAAGTCTTCATGGACGACTTCTCCGTATACGGTTCCTCTTTTAACGATTGCCTTTCCAACCTTTCTCTTGTTTTACAAAGGTGTGAAGACACTAACCTAGTTCTTAATTGGGAGAAGTGTCAATTCATGGTTAAGGAAGGAATCGTACTAGGTCACTTAGTCTCTAGTAGAGGGATAGAGGTAGACAAGGCTAAGATAGAGACCATAGAGAAACTTCCTCCCCCAATTTCAGTGAAAGGGATAAGAAGTTTCCTAGGACATGCTGGATTTTATAGACGTTTCATTAAGGACTTTTCTAAGATATCAAAACCTCTCACTAATCTATTGATGAAGGATGCGGTTTTTGAGTTTTCGCAGGAATGTTTGGATGCGTTTAACACCATTCGGCAAGCTCTAATTTCAGCACCTATTATCCAACCTCCGGATTGGACTCTCCCCTTCGAGATTATGTGCGATGCTAGTGACGTAGCTATTGGAGCTGTTCTTGGACAACGAAAGGAAGGCCGAACCCATGCCATATACTATGCTAGCAAGACGCTAGACGAAGCGCAGCTCAACTACGCCACTATCGAGAAAGAGTTTTTAGCCATTGTCTATGCTATTGACAAGTTTCGCTCTTATCTTGTAGGTGCAAAGGTGATTGTCTACACGGATCATGCTGCGATCCGGTACCTCCTTGCAAAGAAAGATGCGAAGCCAAGGCTGATTAGATGGATTCTTCTCCTACAAGAATTCGATCTTGAGATCCGCGACAAGAAAGGCTCGGAAAATTCTGTCGCGGATCATTTGAGTCGCCTAACACATCTAGAGGACGACCATCTACCCATTGATGACTCCTTTCCGGACGAACACTTACACATCATAGAGGAGTGCATCAACGTGATCTCCGAAGGTAACGAACCATGGTTTGCTGATTTTGTTAACTATTTGATTTGCCAGGAGATACCGCCCGGACTATCCTACGCACAAAGGAAGAAGTTCTTTAAGGACGTCCGGGAATACTATTGGAACGAACCTCTCCTCTTTAAGAGAGGTCCGGATGGCATCATTCGGCGATGTGTGCCGGAAGATGAGATACAAAGTGTCATCTGCCATTGTCATTCACTACCTTGTGGAGGACACGCTAGTTCGAACAAGACTAGCGCAAAGGTATTGCAATCTGGATTTTATTGGCCTACTTTATTTAGAGATGTGCAATCCTTTGTTTCTTGTTGCGATGCTTGTCAAAGAACAGGCAATATCTCTAGAAGGAATGAGATTCCCCTCAACAACATCCAAGAGGTGGAGATTTTCGACGTTTGGGGAGTTGATTTCATGGGACCATTCCCATCTTCTTGTGGAAATCAATACATACTATTGGCGGTAGACTACGTTTCTAGATGGGTGGAAGCAATTGCCTCTCCCACAAATGATGCCATGGTGGTGGTTAAGTTCTTTAACAAGACCATTTTTCCGCGATTCGGGACACTAAGGACGATCATTAGTGACGGAGGTTCTCACTTCATAGCCCGTCGCTTTGAAGCTCTTCTAGCTAAGTATGGGGTTACTCACAAGGTCGCTACCCCTTACCATCCACAAACGAGTGGACAAGTTGAGATCTCAAATAGGGAGATCAAAGGAATTCTAGAGAAGACAGTTTCAAGGACTAGGAAGGATTGGTCCTTGAAGCTAGATGATGCATTATGGGCGTACCGGACTGCGTACAAGACTCCCATAGGAACCACACCATACAACCTTGTGTATGGGAAGTCTTGTCACTTGCCGGTAGAGCTGGAGCACAAAGCGTTTTGGGATATCAAATGGCTAAATTTCGGCATGAAGGAAGCGGGAGAGAAGCGTCTCCTAGACATCAACAAGCTGGATGAACTCCGTTTGAACGCCTATGAAAACGCCAAGATCTACAAAGAAAGAGCAAAGCGTTGGCATGATAAGCATATCATTCCAAAAGACTTCAAAGAAGGAGATCAAGTTCTGCTCTTCAATTCTAGACTTCGCCTCTTTCCAGGTAAGCTTAAATCCCGTTGGACCGGACCCTTTCTAATTAAGCGTATTTTCCCCCATGGTGCAGTTGAAGTATGGGGTGAAGCTAGCGGAAGTTTTAAGGTGAACGGCCAACGACTCAAGAAGTATACGCCGGAACTCCAAGCTGAGGAGTTCGCGCCTACCGCACTCGAATAAGTGCGAGATTGGTCTAGCTACGGACCTTAAACAAAGCGCTTCTTGGGAGGCAACCCAAGGTATTGCATTCTCGTTTTTGTTTTCGATTCATAGTTTAGCTTAGAATAGATGTTTTTGCTTTATTTTGCCTCGATTTCTTCCGGTATGTTCGTGATTTTGGATGTAGGATCGATGGAAAAGGAAAAAGGGAGAATAATGTCGAAGAAAAGTGACGAAATTCGGACTTCGAAGCTTTACAGAAGGTTCCACGGTCTAAATTACGGTCGTCATAGCTACAGTGGCCGTAATTCTCAAAAGCCTTTGAAAAATCACCAAAACCACGGTTCCGTACACTTCCACGGCCGTGGAACACCCCGACAGACCGTGATTTTCAAAATTTTGCCTGCAACTATATAAGCCACGTTCTTCACAAACTCATCCCAAAAATTTCCCCTTTCCACGACCTAGGTGCCGAAACCCCACGACCCCTCTCAAATCTTCGTTTTCCAACCGTTTTCGACGATTCTTCTTCCCAAACTGCAGCAAATTCAACCACAAACAAGATCCAAGCGACGAATCAAACGGAAATCCATCAACAAACGCGCATTTTGGGTTTTTCAATCCGAAAAAGAGGTTTATTCTTTCTTCTCGATTCTCGCCAATTTGGGTCGTTTTTGCTATAGATTTTTAGGAAGAACTGATAAAGACTGGAAGGAATTAGATTAGGACTGCTTGTTGTGGTGATTGCTTGTGAATTTGCTGAGATTCGTGAAATTCTGAGACGAATCACGGTCTCTGGGTAAATCACGGCCGTAATTCTTGAAGAACAGACCGTAATTTTTCTGCAGAATGGATTTTGTAAGGAGAGTGTCGGGAAGGATAAAAGAGAAGAAGGGCGAGCAGAATAAGAAAAGGAAAGGCAACCCCTCCACCTCCTCATCCTCTAGGGCACCACCACCCTCATCTCCTTCACCTCTATCTTCACTTTCACCTCTATCCTCACCTCCTCACCCTAGAATCCCGACCATACATGAGAACCACCTTGCTGCTTTCGAGAAGATACAGAAAAGGGCAGTGATTGGCCCTAGATATTTGTTATTGGAGGATCTATATCCTCTCAACATAGTTGATGACCTTACTTGGCTCTTGGATAGAGCCGGGCTAGTTATCTTCTCGGCTATCCGAGAAGACGCCTATGAGGAGATCACCCGGGAGGTTGTGACGTCTTTCGAGCACAGCCACATAGATAGGACCGTCTCTTTCCGTCTCATGGAACGAGACTATCATTTGAGTATCGTTGTGTTTGGGACTATTTTTGGGTTTCATGAGACCTTCAATGGTCGATTTCCGAGTGGTGTTTACCCTAAGGATTTTTGGAAGGAAGTTGCAATGATCTACGCCGACGAGGACCGTTGGCAACCCGCCGATACCAAGGCTAGATTGATGTACCATCTAGCCTTGAAGATAGCTCACCGCGTTCTTTCGGAGTGTCTCTTTCCTAGGACAGAGACGCCCCAAAAGATCAAGACGGATGAACTATTCATGCTCTATTTCATGCTTTATGGACGCCGTGCAGATTGTGCTACTCTCTTGGCTGCTACGATGAGCAAGCTCAAGAATAAGGCGAAGGGAAACATCGGATATGGTGGGATAGTTACCCACATTGCTAGGAGTCTTGGTGTAGATTTTTCTGCTTGTACCCGCATACCGGCCGTTCCTTTAGGGCTACCTGCATTCATTGTTAGGGGTCTCATTTTCCCACACATGGAGGTCCGCCTTATGCGGGCATGCCTTGGGAGAGTAGGACAGGCAGGGGTATAGAGTGGCTGCCGGAGTACTCCATTGTGGCAGGACGCCACAATTGGAAGGAGACGTTCGCTGTGATGCATGCGAACAGGTTAGTAGCTCCCCCTTACGTCCCACCACCGGTTGTGGAGGAGGAGGATATGGGAGATCAGTTCGAGAGTGGAGGAGGAGCGGAGCAGGAGTTTGGCACGTTTCCGGACCAGCCGGAGGCGGCCCTAGATGTACCTAGACGCTCTCCACGTCCAGCTAGAGCATCAGGCTCGTCATCTCGCCGCACTAGCGTGAGTGAGAGGCCCACGTGGATGACCACTCCTCCCACATGGTATGGCATTGCCCCTCCTTGGTCGACGGAGCAGTCAGCAGCACCACCACCAGTACCAGCACCATCCGACGCCCCAGCATGGTTCAGTCACGCCCCGGGATGGTACGAGCAGATGCCGGATTGGGCTACCGGACTTTCAGAGAGAGTTGGAGCATTGGAGATCCGAGCCGATGCTAGAGACGGACGCCTTGACGACCTCGACCACATGATGAGGGACGTCTACCGCCAGCAGTTTGGGCGGCCCTACGACTCCAGCTTCTCTCCATTCCCACCTCCGCCGGCACCGCAGTGATTTGATGCATGACCGTTCGTTTTAGACATTCCCTCCACCACTTTGTGAGTTCCTTTTTCTTTTCTTTCTTTTCTTTCTTTCTTATGAACATTAGGGACAATGTTCGTCCTAAGTATGGGGTGGGATGTACTAAAAAGTTTGTAATAACTCTACTCTCTATGTTTGCTTTCATTCGAGACTATCGTTGCATGTTCATTATGTGTTGCACGTTTCCTTATCGCATAGCATGAAAAATAACTTGAAAAAACCATAAAAATTGAAAAACTTTGAAAATTTTGTGCTTCTAATGAATTGAAATGTTTTCCATGATAATCATTACTTGCGAATGGAGTTTTATAACAATTGCATGCTTAAAAGAATAGTGAATCGAAAAGGATTTGAATGAATGAATTTTACCTCTTTTGCAAGTTTTATAATGTGAAAATGTTACCTAAATCATGTTGAGAAATTGAAGTTGAAATCACGTTATAAGTTCCTGTACTTCTTGTTGAAATGATTAAGGCAATTCAATACTTTCTTTCTTCTTTCTTTGATCATCTAGCTCCTCATTGAAATATTAGCCTCCTTTACCTATCCGGGAATTTTGGAGAAGTGAATGAAAAAGGCATGTTTGATGTGGGAGGGCCATGAGAGCAATTATTTGCAATCAAGTGAATAGAACGAAATTGTAGGTTTGGGGAAGTCGATCATGACGATGAGTAACTCGGCACCATTCACATAGCCGGGTGTTTGTGTCTTGCCAAAGTCGAATTGAGCGATATTCCTAGCGGATTATGGTATGTGCGCTAAGGGTTTGAGGCATCTCATGAAAATTGAGAAACGCCAATCTCCTAGGCTTCGGTTTTTGTGCACCTCTATCCATAACTCCAAAAGTAAAGTCGAAAAATGAAAGGAAGAGAGCGAAGCACTAAGTGAAGTGTTGCGGAAACCGCAAAAGAAGAAGAAGGTAGTTGTCCACTTTCCCGGATTCAAGCACCACATTACCTAAAGGTTTCCTTCCCCTTTCACATTCTAGACCTTTTTCTTTGAAAGTCCTTAAGATCAAAAGAGTGTTATATGACTTTGTGATCTAAATTGAAGTTTCTTGTGATTGATTTTTGATAATGTTTGAAGGTTATGATGCTTGTATAGAAGTTCAAATTGATTCATGAATTTTCTTTGCTTTTTACTCTTTAATTGAGTGTGTGAAAGTTTGATGAACGATTGAAGCAAGGTTTGAGAATGATCTATTCTTTAGAAGTCACATTCATCCAAAAGAAGATACACATATTTCATCCTAACTCTTGTTCAAAGCTTTTTGAAAGACCTTGCTTAGGGACAAGCAAGTGTTAAGTATGGGGTTATTTGTTAGCATGAAATATTGTGATATTTTAGGCACGTTTTCTAAACGTATTTGATTCATATTGATAGTCTTTGATTGAACTTTGCTGCATATGTGAGCTAGTATTACCTATATTGTCGATATGGATGTCTACACTAGTTCTATATTGATTATAGGTGATTTGGAGCTATTTCCGAACGGAATCGAGAAATAGAGGAGTTGATTGAGTGAGTCCATAGATTGAGGACATTCTTAGGAAGCAAATTGGAGTTTAGCTTGAGGAATGCACGAGTCTAGGGAAGAATCACGTTCTTGCCCTAAACCACGCTTTAAAATACGGCCGTATTACAAACCACGTTCAGTTCCACGGCCGTGGATCTTGTGTAGAAAAGCGTGATGCATTCCAGTAACTATTACGGTCGTGGAACATATGGTGCAAACCGTGACATAATCCACGCTCTAAATTACGGTTGTGGAAACTTCCACGACCGTGATCTTGGCGAATCTTTTTCGCCACACTTTGAAGCCACGATCTTTTGAAGATTGGGCAGGGCCAATATTTTATCTTGCCCTATAAAAAGACGGACGAAAGGAGATTCCGTCATCTTCGCTTACGCCCGCTGTAAGGTCCTAGTCCGTAGCACGCCGAGTTTCTAGAATTTGGGGTGTTACACGAAGCTAGGAAGGGGTGGTTTTATCTCAATTTACTTGTTGGTAAATTGAGGTTTTCATTATAAATCATCGTGTTAATCTTTGTTCCCGAGATCATATGTAAATCTATATAAGTACTTAAATTGTTTCCGTTGTGGGACTTCTCATTGGGACGCCCTTATTGTACTTCTAACAATATACTTACGTACTTAAATCATTTGCAGAAAGAGATTTTTCCCTTAAACGCCCCTAAGGTACTTCTAACGATATATCTACACATTCCAACACTATCCATACCATACCTTAAAACAAAACTAATATACTTATATGATTATTAATTTATTCTCTTCACCATAACTAATCATATATTTAAAGAAAAAGGAAAGTCTTATCCCATACGATGATTTATGCATATTAAGTTATTATTTGCAAAAAAAATTAATATTATTACCTTTTGATTGATAACTTCCTAAATCAAAATAAAACTTTAGCCTCAAAGTATAGCCATAAAATTATATAGAAATCAAACACACAAACTTATTCCGCAATCTTTCTTATATTTTAGAAAATATCTTTTGTGCATTAATGAAATGACTAATCTTTGTCATAATAATGTAACAAATTGCCGAAAATAGTATATTATCATTCATAAAGATAATTGTTGATAAAAAAAAAGATTATCACCTATTATAAAGATTTTTTTCATATATATATATAGAGAGAGGTACAATCACATTTCTCCTACATAAATATACATTATCATACATCAATACTTTCATAAAAAACATTGAGTGCCTCACATAGACCACAAGAAACGAGTACAAGTAGATAATCATGACAACACTACACATAAACAAACAAGTCATGACAATTCTAATTTGTTTGGCATTCATGTCCATGGTCCTGCATTTGACAACCTCTATTGGTATGTGTGTGTATATGTGTGCGCGGGTGTAAATTCCATTTTTTTCAATCTTCTTTTTATCACTCATTGTGTTGTTGTGTCGGTTTTACATTGCTCTCGATTTATTGAGATATCTAGTACTTCAAATCACTTTTCTTTCTTAAAAACAAAATATCAATCTTACAAATCTCCTAAATAACACCCTTAATTCTTAAAATGTCTATATTCATCGAGTTTAGTAAACTATCTTAGTTAAGGTAAAAATATAAATTACAAATATCCTAAATGACGGATTTAATTGATTACCATGTCATTTTTGTTTTGATTATTTTAGGTACAAATGAAATGCTTATGAATAAGAACTGTTATGAACGATGCATCAAGCATTGTGGGTTGGACTGTCCTTCTAATCAGCGCACCTCTTGTATTTTACAATGTAAATGCCCTAATGGTTCACAACTCACCGGCGCTTGTGATACGATATTGACTCGTAAGTTTACAAACTTATTACTTATTAATATTATATTTTACCTTTTTATCAATTATTTAATAAGTTATGAAGTGATATTATCATATTAAATTTATTTGTAATTTATTATTACTTTAATTATATGTAGGTACCAATGAAATAGACATACCAGGTGGACCTGGTTGTGAGCAATGTTAATAAGTCATCGTCTCTTCATAATTTTCTCTCAATAAGTATGTATGCCTTATAAACGATATCACTATAATAAATAATTTTATATGTGTGTTTTATTAAATAATTATTTAAAGTATAAATTATTATTTATTATGATCATGAATTAACTTGTGAATTTTTTATATTGGATTATTTATACAGGCACAATAAAAATAGGAAATAAATACAAAAAGACGTATCCGGAGAAGTGAAAAGCTTGATTTTCAACGGATAATATGCTTCCAATGTGATCCATTATTATGAATAATATGCATTACCTTATTGAATAAAAATATATCATGATGTTTATATATATAAACACATTATTTCTTCACTATCTATTTACTTCTTTTCAATTTTTTATAGTAATTAGTTAATAAAGATTGATTCATTTAAAATCATGACTAATAAATTGCGAATAATTTAAATGATTTATATAAACTCCAAAATGCAATCAGAAAATATCCCAATGCAACCAATATCCCATCTTTTCCAAATGAGTAAACAACACAACAAAGCAAAATAAAAAAAGCCCAAACGCTCTCTCAAGTTCACATCAGTGATAAACCCTAGCCAAAATCCTCCCCCAACCAATTTCAGAACTGATACGCTGCCTGTGAAAGCTATGCCCCAGGACAAAGCTGGCTTCCCATCGGATCAACTGAGCCCCGTCTTCGTCGGCAAGATGCTTGAGGATGGCGGTACCCTCGCTGACTACAAATTTCAGAAGGATTCTGCCCTTCAGCCGGTACTCCGCCGCTGTGTTCGCACGAAAAGGAAGATGAAGTTGTCGCTCAACTTTGAAGTCGGCCAATCTGTTAGAGGATTTCTTCAAGTTTACGAATCCCTTCCCCGTGCTAGTTACAGTAAGTGTAAGAGCAAGATCTGGGATGTTTATGTTAGCATGAAATATTGTGATATTTTAGGCACGTTTTCTAAACGTATTTGATTCATATTGATAGTCTTTGATTGAACTTTGCTGCATATGTGAGCTAGTATTACCTATATTGTCGATATGGATGTCTACACTAGTTCTATGTTGATTATAGGTGATTTGGAGCTATTTCCGAACGGAATCGAGCAATAGAGGAGTTGATTGAGTGAGTCTATAGATTGAGGACATTCTTAGGAAGCAAATTGGAGTTTAACTTGAGGAATGCACGAGTCTAGGGAAGAATCACGTTCTTGCCCTAAACCACGCTTTAAAATACGGCCGTATTACAAACCACGTTCAGTTCCACGGCCGTGGATCTTGTGTAGAAAAGCGTGATGCATTCCAGTAACTATTACGGTCATGGAACATATGGTGCAAACCGTGACATAATCCACGCTCTAAATTACGGTCGTGGAAACTTCCACGACCGTGATCTTGGCGAATCTTTTTCGCCACACTTTGAAGCCACGATCTTTTGAAGATTGGGCCGGGCCGATATTTTATCTTGCCCTATAAAAAGACGGACGAAATGAGATTCCGTCATCTTCGCTTACGCCCGCTGATCATCGCTTAGGAGAATAATCGACGCTTAGGATCGTTTACACCGGCTACCTTCACTTACTCTCGTTGAGAAGCTTTTGGAGATCTCGTTGGAGATCAAAGTTCGTGCTTGGAATTGCCCTAATCTCGCACTTGGTGGAGATTATTGTTGGGATTTCCATACTTTCCGGATTGGCGGAAGATCGAAGCTTTTGGAAGATTTGCAAGAAGATCTCTCTTCTTGTTTAGGTTTGATTTGGGAATCGGATTGACATCCCGTTTTCCCTTCTTTCCTAAGGTTGTGATTGTTTACTTTAGTTTGAATCCTTTGGCAATACTCGTTTTTGATTGTGACTTTGAGATTGGTTTGAAGATTATTGAAAGTTCTTGAAAGTTTCCATCTTTCTATCTTCTAATTCTTGAATTGATATCAATATGATCGTTATTGGCTAAAAACCCTTAACAATTCTAAGGTGAAGGGTTGATAGTTGTGGCTTAGATGATGATAGATCGATCGCAAACAGATTAGACTTTGAGAGTTAGAGAGAATCGCCGATAGACCATAAATTACGGCCTGTTCTTGAGTCCACGGCCGTGGAACACCAAGAACTAACCGTAATTTCTCCTAAATCTACGAGCCTGCTTTTACTTTAATCCAATGTTAAAGATTTGCTTTAATTTAGTTTAGGCTTGCCTTTTCTAGGTGGTAGTGAAGCCTCAACAACCTCTACCTCGATTGTGAGTATCATAACCTCAATCGGTTAAGTTAGTCTTGATCTTTGGGTTACAAGTTTGGGTATTTGGCACCAATTCTAATCTTTAGAATCTTTCTATATTGAGCCTCAACAACCTGTATAGAGAGTGCCTTGTAGGTGAGTTACATAAGGTTTTTGGAACTTCACCGTACGATTATCTTACATTAGTATACCTTTGCATATCTCAACTCTGTCTTCATATCATTAAGCATATCTTGAATCGATAGCCACAGCTGGATACTTGGATCCTTAGGATTGTTGTTTTCCCAATATTTGCAAAACTCTCATACTTACTCGCTTGATAATCTGAAATCGAATTTGTTCCCACCCAAATCCCTGTGTTCGATACTCTGGAATTCTTGCTTAGCTACGTCGATCCGTACACTGCGGGTTCGCTGCTTGATTCTAGTTTTATAAATTTAAAGCTTATTTGCACACACCTTTAGGGGCGAACTGTAAAATCCGGAATTTTTATTCCGTCTATTTCCGTTATAAAATAGATCTCGATCAGTTGACCCATACCCGTCTGCTTAGTTAGACATATTATTATAGGATTTATTATTTTATGTAGATTCATTCACATAAAATGATAGAATCTTTTAAGTAGTTTATCATTTTATGTAGCTTACTTCCGCATAAAATGACAGAATTCTTAACCGATCTTAAACTATAACGAACTCCATATCCGTCTAGTCCGTATATTTATGTGTTGGGATCTTGTCCGGCCAGAAACTCGCTAATTTAAAGAGCCCAGCCGCAGCTCTAGTTCAGCCCAGTCGGCCACTGCCTTGCTTGTCCAGCATCTGCTCTAGCCCAGCGTTGCCAGCTGCTCCAGCCCGCTGCCTTGTCCGCCCAGCCCTATGCGCAGCCCAGCCCTATGCGCAGCCCAGCTCTTCTGCAGCCCAGCTCTTCTGCAGCCAGCAACAACACAACTCCAGCCCAACAGCAGCACAACTCCAGCCCAGCAGTAGCACTCTAGCGCAGTCCACCCAGCCCAGAAGCAGCCCACTGCTGCTTCTTCCAGTACAACGTCCATTCCAGCCCAGAGGGATGCTGTTCCGCCTTCTCCAGCTCAGCAACTCCAGCCGTTTCATGAGGATCCCAGCAGCTGTTACACGAGATCAATGCAGACAATCAAGGTCATAATTCAGCAGTAACGTTTCATCCTATCTTCATACCTCATTCCGATTCTGAAAATCTTATCGCCCCAGCCATCTGCTGATCTCCTTCCTTCTCAGCGCAGTTCCTTCTCTTCTGTCTACGGAGTTCAACTGCAAACGTAATCCTTACCTTTCTCTCCTGCTGAGATCGAACGATTGATACACTAGGTAAGCACCAGCACTCCCCTCTTTTATTCCTATCGACTGAGTGTACTCAACCTTCTTGATTGTTCTGGGCACGAACAGGAAGTACGTACAGCCTCCTCCTTCGACTTCCCTACTGCAGTGCCAAGTAAGTGTAGCCGAACCATCATCCTCCCAAATGCATACCTAAACAGTCGAGTTGACTTGTCCTAAACAAACTGCAGGTATCTTAGATCACCTTCTGAGATCCGGGTAGCAAGGTCTAGGAAGTTTGTGAGCACAATAGCACTCCTAAACCACTGCAGCAAGGTAAGCCATGTGCAATAGAGTTTTGTTGCTTCCTTTACAACTAGGTTGAAATGTCTCTAGCTCTCTTAATTCATAGTATTGTTTAGGTTGCTGTAGTTCGGCCTTAAACATAGTTAAGATAGTAATAGGTGGCTGCTGGAATTTATAGATAAAATGATAGACATAAGGGGCTGCTGTAAATACCATTTATTCCTTCAGCTTTGAGGTTATCAACTGCCTATCTTGCTGACCAATGTTTGAGCGTTTGGATAAAGATCCACCGTTGAATTTTGGATATGTTGTAGACGGATATATGTAGTTTAGCATACTAAAATTTGGGAAGAAATGAACGGTCGGATTAGAAGTTATGAGCTCCCGAAGTTAGGTAGTTGAGCAGTTTTGGTAAACTTAAGTTTTTGGCTAAGTATTGGAATTTTGAGTGAAGTAGTCAACTTTGTGAATTTTTATAAAAATATCGGCTGAACAGTTTTGAGGAATTCTTCCTCCTAAGGTTAGATAGAACCTCATAGATGATCTAGAGATTTAATTCGGAATTATTATAAGTTGTTAAGAATTTTATATTTGGAACCGAAGTTAGACCTTTACGATTCTTCCGAAAAATGGAAACATAGGAAAAATGTCAGTTTGGAACCAAATAAAATTTTGGAAGTTAGAATATGAATTTAGAACCTCAAATAGGAGGTTAGACATGAATTTTAGGGTTTTCGAGAAAATCGGAACCAAGGGTAAAATGGTCATTTTACCCTAAAGTTGAAAGATCCGGGGTCATTTTGCATTCCTATTGGAGTGGGAGATGTCACATATGACGCTTTATGTGACTTAGGAGCAAGTGTGAGCATCATACCACTTGCGTTGTGCAGGAAGATCGGTTTAGGCGAACCTAAACCGGTGAAGATGACGTTATACATGGCCGATCGGTCCATCACTCGCCCCGTCGGTATTGTAGAAGACGTCCCGGTCAAGCTAGGTAAATTCTTTGTCCCCATTGATTTTGTCGTGCTTGACATTCATGCAGATAGTCCGGTCCCGATCATACTCGGAAGACCGTTTCTTGCAACTTCCGGCTGCATGGTCGATTGCAAGAATGGTAGACTCGCTTTTGATATTGGAGAAGAGAAAGTAGAGTTCGTTCTTTCCACTCTAGTGAAGGAACCAATCTTTGATGAGGATATTTATGATATCCAAGATGAAGAAGGTTTATCTAGGGAAGAGGTAAGCGCAATTCTCTTTAATAATCCTTTACAAAAAGTTATTACCATGAGTCTAACAGATGTAGGGGAAGAAGAAGAGTGCAAAGAGGAAATTGAAGCCTTGGAAGCACAAGAAGAGATCCATGAAGAGGAGTTTGAGAAACTCCACGATGAGGCTGAGAATGTTAGAATCCACGGTCATACCCTGTATTCCACGACCGTGGATTTCACAACCAAAATCAACCTCCATTCCAGGGGATTACACGGTCGTGGAACATATGGAGAGCCCGTAATTCTGACCGTGGAAGAGGGTGATCGGCATACTTCTTCAACTTCTTTTGATTCTTCTCCAACTCACTCAACACCCTTAGAAACTTCTAAGGAAACATCGGAAGCTCCTCAAGGATCATTGGAAGCTCCGAAAGTGATGGAACTCAAACCACTTCCTACTCATCTAAGGTACGCTTTTCTTGGATCTAATTCTACCTTTCCGGTTATCGTTAGTTCCGAACTAAGCATAGATGAACATGAACAGCTCATGATTGTCCTTAGGAAACCTAGGAAAGCTATAGGCTATACTATTGAGGACTTAGTAGGAATTAAACCCTCCCTATGCATGCATAAGATATTAATGGAGGAAGACTTTAGAACTTCGAGACAACCTCAAAGGCGGTTGAATCCGACCATGAAGGAGGTTGTCAAGAAGGAAATTCTTAAACTTCTTGATGCAGGTATCATCTATCCTATCTCCGATAGTAAGTGGGTGAGTCCAGTTCAAGTAGTTCCGAAAAAGGGAGGAATGATGGTCATCACCAACAAGAACAACGAACTCATTCCTACCCGAACCGTGACTGGATGGCGAATGTGCATAGACTACCGCAAACTCAACAACGCAACGCGGAAGGATCACTTTACATTGCCATTCATCGATCAAATGCTTGAAAGGTTAGCACAACATTCGCATTTTTGCTACCTTGACGGTTATAGTGGTTTCTTTCAGATTCCGATACATCCGGATGATCAAGAGAAGACCACATTCACGTGCCCTTGGGGTACGTTCGCCTATAGGAGAATGCCGTTCGGGCTTTGCAACGCCCCAACCACCTTTCAACGGTGCATGATGGCCATCTTCTCCGAATATGTAGAGGAAATCATGGAAGTCTTCATGGACGACTTCTCCGTATACGGTTCCTCTTTTAACGAATGCCTTTCCAACCTTTCTCTTGTTTTACAAAGGTGTGAAGACACTAACCTAGTTCTTAATTGGGAGAAGTGTCAATTCATGGTTAAGGAAGGAATCGTACTAGGTCACTTAGTCTCTAGTAGAGGGATAGAGGTAGACAAGGCTAAGATAGAGACCATAGAGAAACTTCCTCCCCCAATTTCAGTGAAAGGGATAAGAAGTTTCCTAGGACATGCTGGATTTTATAGACGTTTCATTAAGGACTTTTCTAAGATATCAAAACCTCTCACTAATCTATTGATGAAGGATGCGGTTTTTGAGTTTTCGCAGGAATGTTTGGATGCGTTTAACACCATTCGGCAAGCTCTAATTTCAGCACCTATTATCCAACCTCCGGATTGGACTCTCCCCTTCGAGATTATGTGCGATGCTAGTGACGTAGCTATTGGAGCTGTTCTTGGACAACGAAAGGAAGGGCGAACCCATGCCATATACTATGCTAGCAAGACGCTAGACGAAGCGCAGCTCAACTACGCCACTATCGAGAAAGAGTTTTTAGCCATTGTCTATGCTATTGACAAGTTTCGCTCTTATCTTGTAGGTGCAAAGGTGATTGTCTACACGGATCATGCTGCGATCCGGTACCTCCTTGCAAAGAAAGATGCGAAGCCAAGGCTGATTAGATGGATTCTTCTCCTACAAGAATTCGATCTTGAGATCCGCGACAAGAAAGGCTCGGAAAATTCTGTCGCGGATCTTTTGAGTCGCCTAACACATCTAGAGGACGACCATCTACCCATTGATGACTCCTTTCCGGACGAACACTTACACATCATAGAGGAGTGCATCAACGTGATCTCCGAAGGTAACGAACCATGGTTTGCTGATTTTGTTAACTATTTGGTTTGCCAGGAGATACCGCCCGGACTATCCTACGCACAAAGGAAGAAGTTCTTTAAGGTCGTCCGGGAATACTATTGGAACAAACCTCTCCTCTTTAAGAGAGGTCCGGATGGCATCATTCGGCGATGTGTGCCGGAAGATGAGATACAAAGTGTCATCTGCCATTGTCATTCACTACCTTGTGGAGGACACGCTAGTTCGAACAAGACTAGCGCAAAGGTATTGCAATCTGGATTTTATTGGCCTACTTTATTTAGAGATGTGCAATCCTTTGTTTCTTGTTGCGATGCTTGTCAAAGAACAGGCAATATCTCTAGAAGGAATGAGATCCCCCTCAACAACATCCAAGAGGTGGAGATTTTCGACGTTTGGGGAGTTGATTTCATGGGACCATTCCCATCTTCTTGTGGAAATCAATACATACTATTGGCGGTAGACTACGTTTCTAGATGGGTGGAAGCAATTGCCTCTCCCACAAATGATGCCATGGTGGTGGTTAAGTTCTTTAACAAGACCATTTTTCCGCGATTCGGGACACCAAGGACGATCATTAGTGACGGAGGTTCTCACTTCATAGCCCGTCGCTTTGAAGCTCTTCTAGCTAAGTATGGGGTTACTCACAAGGTCGCTACCCCTTACCATCCACAAACGAGTGGACAAGTTGAGATCTCAAATAGGGAGATCCAAGGAATTCTAGAGAAGACAGTTTCAAGGACTAGGAAGGATTGGTCCTTGAAGCTAGATGATGCATTATGGGCGTACCGGACTGCGTACAAGACTCCCATGGGAACCACACCATACAACCTTGTGTATGGGAAGTCTTGTCACTTGCCGGTAGAGCTGGAGCACAAAGCGTTTTGGGCTATCAAATGGCTAAATTTCGGCATGAAGGAAGCGGGAGAGAAGCGTCTCCTAGACATCAACAAGCTGGATGAACTCCGTTTGAACGCCTATGAAAACGCCAAGATCTACAAAGAAAGAGCAAAGCGTTGGCATGATAAGCATATCATTCCAAAAGACTTCAAAGAAGGAGATCAAGTTCTGCTCTTCAATTCTAGACTTCGCCTCTTTCCAGGTAAGCTTAAATCCCGTTGGACCGGACCCTTTCTAATTAAGCGTATTTTCCCCCATGGTGCAGTTGAAGTATGGGGTGAAGCTAGCGGAAGTTTTAAGGTGAACGGCCAACGACTCAAGAAGTATACGCCGGAACTCCAAGCTGAGGAGTTCGCGCCTACCGCACTCGAATAAGTGCGAGATTGGTCTAGCTACGGACCTTAAACAAAGCGCTTCTTGGGAGGCAACCCAAGGTATTGCATTCTCGTTTTTGTTTTCGATTCATAGTTTAGCTTAGAATAGATGTTTTTGCTTTATTTTGCCTCGATTTCTTCCGGTATGTTCGTGATTTTGGTTGTAGGATCGATGGAAAAGGAAAAAGGGAGAATAATGTCGAAGAAAAGTGACGAAATTCGGACTTCGAAGCTTTACAGAAAGTTCCACGGTCTAAATTACGGTCGTCATAGCTACAGTGGCCGTAATTCTCAAAAGCCTTTGAAAAATCACCAAAACCACGGTTCCGTACACTTCCACGGCCGTGGAACACCCCGACAGACCGTGATTTTCAAAATTTTGCCTGCAACTATATAAGCCACGTTCTTCACAAACTCATCCCAAAAATTTCCCCTTTCCACGACCTAGGTGCCGAAACCCCACGACCCCTCTCAAATCTTCGTTTTCCAACCGTTTTCGACGATTCTTCTTCCCAAACTGCAGCAAATTCAACCACAAACAAGATCCAAGCGACGAATCAAACGGAAATCCATCAACAAACGCGCATTTTGGGTTTTTCAATCCGAAAAAGAGGTTTATTCTTTCTTCTCGATTCTCGCCAATTTGGGTCGTTTTTGCTATAGATTTTTAGGAAGAACTGATAAAGACTGGAAGGAATTAGATTAGGACTGCTTGTTGTGGTGATTGCTTGTGAATTTGCTGAGATTCGTGAAATTCTGAGACGAATCACGGTCTCTGGGTAAATCACGGCCGTAATTCTTGAAGAACAGACCGTAATTTTTCTGCAGAATGGATTTTGTAAGGAGAGTGTCGGGAAGGATAAAAGAGAAGAAGGGTGAGCAGAATAAGAAAAGGAAAGGCAACCCCTCCACCTCCTCATCCTCTAGGGCACCACCACCCTCATCTCCTTCACCTCCATCTTCACTTTCACCTCTATCCTCACCTCCTCACCCTAGAATCCCGACCATACATGAGAACCACCTTGCTTCTTTCGAGAAGATACAGAAAAGGGCAGTGATTGGCCCTAGATATTTGTTATTGGAGGATCTATATCCTCTCAACATAGTTGATGACCTTACTTGGCTCTTGGATAGAGCCGGGCTAGTTATCTTCTCGGCTATCCGAGAAGACGCCTATGAGGAGATCACCCGGGAGGTTGTGACGTCTTTCGAGCACAGCCACATAGATAGGACCGTCTCTTTCCGTCTCATGGAACGAGACTATCATTTGAGTATCGTTGTGTTTGGGACTATTTTTGGGTTTCATGAGACCTTCAATGGTCGATTTCCGAGTGGTGTTTACCCTAAGGATTTTTGGAAGGAAGTTGCAATGATCTACGCCGACGAGGACCGTTGGCAACCCGCCGATACCAAGGCTAGATTGATGTACCATCTAGCCTTGAAGATAGCTCACCGCGTTCTTTCGGAGTGTCTCTTTCCTAGGACAGAGACGCCCCAAAAGATCAAGACGGATGAACTATTCATGCTCTATTTCATGCTTTATGGACGCCGTGCAGATTGTGCTACTCTCTTGGCTGCTACGATGAGCAAGCTCAAGAATAAGGCGAAGGGAAACATCGGATATGGTGGGATAGTTACCCACATTGCTAGGAGTCTTGGTGTAGATTTTTCTGCTTGTACCCGCATACCGGCCGTTCCTTTAGCGCTACATGCATTCATTGTTAGGGGTCTCATTTTCCCACACATGGAGGTCCGCCTTATGCGGGCATGCCTTGGGAGAGTAGGACAGGCAGGGGTATAGAGTGGCTGCCGGAGTACTCCATTGTGGCAGGACGCCACAATTGGAAGGAGACGTTCGCTGTGATGCATGCGAACAGGTTAGTAGCTCCCCCTTACGTCCCACCACCGGTTGTGGAGGAGGAGGATATGGGAGATCAGTTCGAGAGTGGAGGAGGAGCGGAGCAGGAGTTTGGCACGTTTCCGGACCAGCCGGAGGCGGCCCTAGATGCACCTAGACGCTCTCCACGTCCAGCTAGAGCATCAGGCTCGTCATCTCGCCGCACTAGCGTGAGTGAGAGGCCCACGTGGATGACCACTCCTCCCACATGGTATGGCATTCCCCCTCCTTGGTCGACGGAGCAGCCAGCAGCACCACCACCAGTACCAGCACCATCCGACGCCCCAGCATGGTTCAGTCACGCCCCGGGATGGTACGAGCAGATGCCGGATTGGGCTACCGGACTTTCAGAGAGAGTTGGAGCATTGGAGATCCGAGCCGATGCTAGAGACGGACGCCTTGACGACCTCGACCACATGATGAGGGACGTCTACCGCCAGCAGTTTGGGCGGCCCTACGACTCCAGCTTCTCTCCATTCCCACCTCCGCCGGCACCGCAGTGATTTGATGCATGACCGTTCGTTTTAGACATTCCCGCCACCACTTTGTGAGTTCCTTTTTCTTTTCTTTCTTTTCTTTCTTTCTTATGAACATTAGGGACAATGTTCGTCCTAAGTATGGGGTGGGATGTACTAAAAAGTTTGTAATAACTCTACTCTCTATGTTTGCTTTCATTCGAGACTATCGTTGCATGTTCATTATGTGTTGCACGTTTCCTTATCGCATAGCATGAAAAA
>BSUD01000004.1:136836404-136911419 GCA_033239045.1 Fagopyrum esculentum
TTTGAAAATTTTGTGCTTCTAATGAATTGAAATGTTTTCCATGATAATCATTACTTGCGAATGGAGTTTTATAACAATTGCATGCTTAAAAGAATAGTGAATCGAAAAGGATTTGAATGAATGAATTTTACCTCTTTTGCAAGTTTTATAATGTGAAAATGTTACCTAAATCATGTTGAGAAATTGAAGTTGAAATCACGTTATAAGTTCCTGTACTTCTTGTTGAAATGATTAAGGCAATTCAATACTTTCTTTCTTCTTTCTTTGATCATCTAGCTCCTCATTGAAATATTAGCCTCCTTTACCTATCCGGGAATTTTGGAGAAGTGAATGAAAAAGGCATGTTTGATGTGGGAGGGCCATGAGAGCAATTATTTGCAATCAAGTGAATAGAACGAAATTGTAGGTTTGGGGAAGTCGATCATGACGATGAGTAACTCGGCACCATTCACATAGCCGGGTGTTTGTGTCTTGCCAAAGTCGAATTGAGCGATATTCCTAGCGGATTATGGTATGTGCGCTAAGGGTTTGAGGCATCTCATGAAAATTGAGAAACGCCAATCTCCTAGGCTTCGGTTTTTGTGCACCTCTATCCATAACTCCAAAAGTAAAGTCGAAAAATGAAAGGAAGAGAGCGAAGCACTAAGTGAAGTGTTGCGGAAACCGCAAAAGAAGAAGAAGGTAGTTGTCCACTTTCCCGGATTCAAGCACCACATTACCTAAAGGTTTCCTTCCCCTTTCACATTCTAGACCTTTTTCTTTGAAAGTCCTTAAGATCAAAAGAGTGTTATATGACTTTGTGATCTAAATTGAAGTTTCTTGTGATTGATTTTTGATAATGTTTGAAGGTTATGATGCTTGTATAGAAGTTCAAATTGATTCATGAATTTTCTTTGCTTTTTACTCTTTAATTGAGTGTGTGAAAGTTTGATGAACGATTGAAGCAAGGTTTGAGAATGATCTATTCTTTAGAATTCACATTCATCCAAAAGAAGGTACACATATTTCATCCTAACTCTTGTTCAAAGCTTTTTGAAAGACCTTGCTTAGGGACAAGCAAGTGTTAAGTATGGGGTTATTTGTTAGCATGAAATATTGTGATATTTTAGGCACGTTTTCTAAACGTATTTGATTCATATTGATAGTCTTTGATTGAACTTTGTTGCATATGTGAGCTAGTATTACCTATATTGTCGATATGGATGTCTACACTAGTTCTATATTGATTATAGGTGATTTGGAGCTATTTCCGAACGGAATCGAGAAATAGAGGAGTTGATTGAGTGAGTCCATAGATTGAGGACATTCTTAGGAAGCAAATTGGAGTTTAGCTTGAGGAATGCACGAGTCTAGGGAAGAATCACGTTCTTGCCCTAAACCACGCTTTAAAATACGGCCGTATTACAAACCACGTTCAGTTCCACGGCCGTGGATCTTGTGTAGAAAAGCGTGATGCATTCCAGTAACTATTACGGTCGTGGAACATATGGTGCAAACCGTGACATAATCCACGCTCTAAATTACGGTCGTGGAAACTTCCACGACCGTGATCTTGGCGAATCTTTTTCGCCACACTTTGAAGCCACGATCTTTTGAAGATTGGGCAGGGCCAATATTTTATCTTGCCCTATAAAAAGACGGACGAAAGGAGATTCCGTCATCTTCGCTTACGCCCGCTGTAAGGTCCTAGTCCGTAGCACTCCGAGTTTCTAGAATTTGGGGTGTTACACGAAGCTAGGAAGGGGTGGTTTTATCTCAATTTACTTGTTGGTAAATTGAGGTTTTCATTATAAATCATCGTGTTAATCTTTGTTCCCGAGATCATATGTAAATCTATATAAGTACTTAAATTGTTTCCGTTGTGGGACTTCTCATTGGGACGCCCTTATTGTACTTCTAACAATATACTTACGTACTTAAATCATTTGCAGAAAGAGATTTTTCCCTTAAACGCCCCTAAGGTACTTCTAACGATATATCTACACATTCCAACACTATCCATACCATACCTTAAAACAAAACTAATATACTTATATGATTATTAATTTATTCTCTTCACCATAACTAATCATATATTTAAAGAAAAAGGAAAGTCTTATCCCATACGATGATTTATGCATATTAAGTTATTATTTGCAAAAAAAATTAATATTATTACCTTTTGATTGATAACTTCCTAAATCAAAATAAAACTTTAGACTCAAAGTATAGCCATAAAATTATATAGAAATCAAACACACAAACTTATTCCGCAATCCTTCTTATATTTTAGAAAATATCTTTTGTGCATTAATGAAATGACTAATCTTTGTCATAATAATGTAACAAATTGCCGAAAATAGTATATTATCATTCATAAAGATAATTGTTGATAAAAAAAAAGATTATCACCTATTATAAAGATTTTTTTCATATATATATATATAGAGAGAGGTACAATCACATTTCTCCTACATAAATATACATTATCATACATCAATACTTTCATAAAAAACATTGAGTGCCTCACATAGACCACAAGAAACGAGTACAAGTAGATAATCATGACAACACTACACATAAACAAACAAGTCATGACAATTCTAATTTGTTTGGCATTCATGTCCATGGTCCTGCATTTGACAACCTCTATTGGTATGTGTGTGTATATGTGTGCGCGGGTGTAAATTCCATTTTTTTCAATCTTCTTTTTATCACTCATTGTGTTGTTGTGTCGGTTTTACATTGCTCTCGATTTATTGAGATATCTAGTACTTCAAATCACTTTTCTTTCTTAAAAACAAAATATCAATCTTACAAATCTCCTAAATAACACCCTTAATTCTTAAAATGTCTATATTCATCGAGTTTAGTAAACTATCTTAATTAAGGTAAAAATATAAATTACAAATATCCTAAATGACGGATTTAATTGATCACCATGTCATTTTTGTTTTGATTATTTTAGGTACAAATGACATGCTTATGAATAAGAACTGTTATGAACGATGCATCAAGCATTGTGGGTTGGACTGTCCTTCTAATCAGCGCACCTCTTGTATTTTACAATGTAAATGCCCTAATGGTTCACAACTCACCGGCGCTTGTGATACGATATTGACTCGTAAGTTTACAAACTTATTACTTATTAATATTATATTTTACCTTTTTATCAATTATTTAATAAGTTATGAAGTGATATTATCATATTAAATTTATTTGTAATTTATTATTACTTTAATTATATGTAGGTACCAATGAAATAGACATACCAGGTGGACCTGGTTGTGAGCAATGTTAATAAGTCATCGTCTCTTCATAATTTTCTCTCAATAAGTATGTATGCCTTATAAACGATATCACTATAATAAATAATTTTATATGTGTGTTTTATTAAATAATTATTTAAAGTATAAATTATTATTTATTATGATCATGAATTAACTTGTGAATTTTTTATATTGGATTATTTATACAGGCACAATAAAAATAGGAAATAAATACAAAAAGACGTATCCGGAGAAGTGAAAAGCTTGATTTTCAACGGATAATATGCTTCCAATGTGATCCATTAATATGAATAATATGCATTACCTTATTGAATAAAAATATATCATGATGTTTATATATATAAACACATTATTTCTTCACTATCTATTTACTTCTTTTCAATTTTTTATAGTAATTAGTTAATAAAGATTGATTCATTTAAAATCATGACTAATAAATTGCGAATAATTTAAATGATTTATATAAACTCCAAAATGCAATCAGAAAATATCCCAATGCAACCAATATCCCATCTTTTCCAAATGAGTAAACAACACAACAAAGCAAAATAAAAAAAGCCCAAACGCTCTCTCAAGTTCACATCAGTGATAAACCCTAGCCAAAATCCTCCCCCAACCAATTTCAGAACTGATACGCTGCCTGTGAAAGCTATGCCCCAGGACAAAGCTGGCTTCCCATCGGATCAACTGAGCCCCGTCTTCGTCGGCAAGATGCTTGAGGATGGCGGTACCCTCGCTGACTACAAATTTCAGAAGGATTCTGCCCTTCAGCCGGTACTCCGCCGCTGTGTTCGCACGAAAAGGAAGATGAAGTTGTCGCTCAACTTTGAAGTCGGCCAATCTGTTGGAGGATTTCTTCAAGTTTACGAATCCCTTCCCCGTGCTAGTTACAGTAAGTGTAAGAGCAAGATCTGGGATGTTTATGTTAGCATGAAATATTGTGATATTTTAGGCACGTTTTCTAAACGTATTTGATTCATATTGATAGTCTTTGATTGAACTTTGCTGCATATGTGAGCTAGTATTACCTATATTGTCGATATGGATGTCTACACTAGTTCTATGTTGATTATAGGTGATTTGGAGCTATTTCCGAACGGAATCGAGCAATAGAGGAGTTGATTGAGTGAGTCTATAGATTGAGGACATTCTTAGGAAGCAAATTGGAGTTTAGCTTGAGGAATGCACGAGTCTAGGGAAGAATCACGTTCTTGCCCTAAACCACGCTTTAAAATACGGCCGTATTACAAACCACGTTCAGTTCCACGGCCGTGGATCTTGTGTAGAAAAGCGTGATGCATTCCAGTAACTATTACGGTCGTGGAACATATGGTGCAAACCGTGACATAATCCACGCTCTAAATTACGGTCGTGGAAACTTCCACGACCGTGATCTTGGCGAATCTTTTTCGCCACACTTTGAAGCCACGATCTTTTGAAGATTGGGCCGGGCCGATATTTTATCTTGCCCTATAAAAAGACGGACGAAATGAGATTCCGTCATCTTCGCTTACGCCCGCTGATCATCGCTTAGGAGAATAATCGACGCTTAGGATCGTTTACACCGGCTACCTTCACTTACTCTCGTTGAGAAGCTTTTGGAGCTCTCGTTGGAGATCAAAGTTCGTGCTTGGAATTGCCCTAATCTCGCACTTGGTGGAGATTATTGTTGGGATTTCCATACTTTCCGGATTGGCGGAAGATCGAAGCTTTTGGAAGATTTGCAAGAAGATCTCTCTTCTTGTTTAGGTTTGATTTGGGAATCGGATTGACATCCCGTTTTCCCTTCTTTCCTAAGGTTGTGATTGTTTACTTTAGTTTGAATCCTTTGGCAATACTCGTTTTTGATTGTGACTTTGAGATTGGTTTGAAGATTATTGAAAGTTCTTGAAAGTTTCCATCTTTCTATCTTCTAATTCTTGAATTGATATCAATATGATCGTTATTGGCTAAAAACCCTTAACAATTCTAAGGTGAAGGGTTGATAGTTGTGGCTTAGATGATGATAGATCGATCGCAAACAGATTAGACTCTGAGAGTTAGAGAGAATCGCCGATAGACCATAAATTACGGCCTGTTCTTGAGTCCACGGCCGTGGAACACCAAGAACTAACCGTAATTTCTCCTAAATCTACGAGCCTGCTTTTACTTTAATCCAATGTTAAAGATTTGCTTTAATTTAGTTTAGGCTTGCCTTTTCTAGGTGGTAGTGAAGCCTCAACAACCTCTACCTCGATTGTGAGTGTCATAACCTCAATCGGTTAGTCTTGATCTTTGGGTTACAAGTTTGGGTATTTGACACCAATTCTAATCTTTAGAATATTTCTATATTGAGCCTCAACAACCTGTATAGAGAGTGCCTTGTAGGTGAGTTACATAAGGTTTTTGGAACTTCACCGTACGATTATCTTACATTAGTATACCTTTGCATATCTCAACTCTGTCTTCATATCATTAAGCATATCTTGAATCGATAGCCACAGCTGGATACTTGGATCCTTAGGATTGTTGTTTTCCCAATATTTGCAAAACTCTCATACTTACTCGCTTGATAATCTGAAATCGAATTTGTTCCCACCCAAATCCCTGTGTTCGATACTCTGGAATTCTTGCTTAGCTACGTCGATCCGTACACTGCGGGTTCGCTGCTTGATTCTAGTTTTATAAATTTAAAGCTTATTTGCACACACCTTTAGGGGCGAACTGTAAAATCCGGAATTTTTATTCCGTCTATTTCCGTTATAAAATAGATCTCGATCAGTTGACCCATACCCGTCTGCTTAGTTAGACATATTATTATAGGATTTATTATTTTATGTAGATTCATTCACATAAAATGATAGAATCTTTTAAGTAGTTTATCATTTTATGTCGCTTACTTCCGCATAAAATGACAGAATTCTTAACCGATCTTAAACTATAACGAACTCCATATCCGTCTAGTCCGTATATTTATGTGTCGGGATCTTGTCCGGCCAGAAACTCGCTAATTTAAAGAGCCCAGCCGCAGCTCTAGTTCAGCCCAGTCGGCCACTGCCTTGCTTGTCCAGCATCTGCTCTAGCCCAGCGTTGCCAGCTGCTCCAGCCCGCTGCCTTGTCCGCCCAGCCCTATGCGCAGCCCAACCCTATGCGCAGCCCAGCTCTTCTGCAGCCCAGCTCTTCTGCAACCAGCAGCAGCACAACTCCAGCCCAGCAGCAGCACAACTCCAGCCCAACAGTAGCACTCTAGCGCAGTCCACCCAGCCCAGAAGCAGCCCACTGCTGCTTCTTCCAGTACAGCGTCCATTCCAGCCCAGAGGGATGCTGTTCCGCCTTCTCCAGCTCAGCAACTCCAGCCGTTTCATGAGGATCCCAGCAGCCGTTACACGAGATCAATGCAGACAATCAAGGCCATAATTCAGCAGTAACGTTTCATCCTATCTTCATACCTCATTCCGATTCTGAAAATCTTATCGCCCCAGCCATCTGCTGATCTCCTTCCTTCTCAGCGCAGTTCCTTCTCTTCTGTCTACGGAGTTCAACAACAAACGTAATCCTTACCTTTCTCTCCTGCTGAGATCGAACGATTGATACACTAGGTAAGCACCAGCACTCCCCTCTTTTATTCCTATCGATTGAGTGTACTCAACCTTCCTGATTGTTCTGGGCACGAACAGGAAGTACGTACAACCTCCTCCTTCGACTTCCCTACTACAGTGCCAAGTAAGTGTAGCCGAACCATCATCCTCCCAAATACATACCTAAACAGTCGAGTTGACTTGTCCTAAACAAACTGCAGGTATCTTAGATCACCTTCTGAGATCCGGGTAGCAAGGTCTAGGAAGTTTGTGAGCACAATAGCACTCCTAAACCATTGCAGCAAGGTAAGCCATGTGCAATAGAGTTTTGTTGCTTCCTTTACAACTAGGTTGAAATGTCTCTAGCTCTCTTAATTCATAGTATTGTTTAGGTTGCTGTAGTTCGGCCTTAAACATAGTTAAGATAGTAATAGGTGCACTACTAAATAAATGACATGTTGTAACCGCTAAAATTAGTTACTTAAGGCTTCAAAACTGTTACAGTAAGGCTTTAGTAATGGATTATGCTCCGCTACAATAGCCTGCCTTGCAATAGGTATGTAGCAACGAAGATGAACTCTATTGTAACGGTTTAAAGAATCAAGTCCAAAACAATTACAATAGACACATAACTATTACTATAGGTGAAACCATTACAAAAAATAAATTATAATTACAATAGATCTTAGCATTACAATATTGATAGACCCGTTACCAAGGGACAACCATTACAAAACGTAGATAATTGTCGATCACATTACATATAGAACTATTGTCATATGATCTACAATTGTTACCACAATACCTGATGTGTACAATTAATTAGATAATTAATAAATTATACAAACTTAGTACAAAATACTAATGATAATCCATAGATAAATAATACGAAGGCATAAAGTGTACATCATTATTTCCAAAATCTCATACAAGAGTGTCAGACTGAATGAAACTCTACCTTAGTATATAATATAAATATATAAAATGATATACGTATTTCATGCCTGAATATATATAATAGCTAGCAATGTTTTCAACACTCTAAACAGTCTCCTTGAGGTGTCCCCAACCAGCTCTTTGAATTAATATAAGGGGTGGAAACCTTAACCTCGGATGTCTGTCCAACATCACTTCTACTTCTTCTTGCTAAATTACCACAGCTGAATCTCTTATCTACTACTATATATACACCATGACTCTCGCTTTTGCATTTTATAACTCCATCTTCAACTGACTTGAATACAAAGACCCTGTGTTTAAGAAAGGAATACCGACTCAAAGTTAAGAGTAAACAGTAATACTTGGTTCAGGATGCATATTTTGAAATGAGCTTCCTAAATCTTCATCACAACGCAAATGTAACTTAGGAGTCTTATTCTACAAGCAAAGAAGGTAATAGATTGGCTTGTCATGCTTCACATACTGCAGAATTAGAAAAGATGGCAAGCTAAAATGGTTAAATTTTTACCTGAGTGTGCAGACTCATAACTCGATAACAATATACACAACAACCCTAGAACAACGATAACAATAACCATAAGTCAACATCTCTAGAACAACAATAATCATAAGTAAACAATAACAATATACACCAACAACCCTAGAACATAAGCAACATCCATAAGTCAATAACCCGAAAAAAATCCAACAACCCTAAAAACTTCATTAACAATACAAACAAGTATATCAACGATGAGGTTTAATTCCGTATAAATAGATGAGGATTGATCAAAATAGTTATAATAGCAAGAGAAACTACTAACCCGATGCTTGCCAATGAGAGTAGAAATGATGCAAAGTCCAACTAGTAGGATCAATATCTTTCAACATAGCAAAACAAGATTTGAAACTGCACATATTAATTTAAGGATCAATTATCCGGAAGAAATGAAAAAATAGATTATAAAAATTGAACTAAGGAAAGTTGTCTACTTCCAATATAAAATAAACTTAAGCCAAAACAAAATCTGTACCAAAACACAAACTTAACTACACCATATGAATGTAACTTAGATAAAAAGGAGCACGACAACAATTAAAACTTAGTTAACTACCCATTAACAATACAAACAAGTATATCAACGATGAGATTTAATTCCGTATAAATAGATGAGGATTGATCAATATAGTTAGAATAGCAAGAGAAACTACTAACCCGAGGATTGTCAATGAGAGTAGAAATGATGTAAAGTCCAACCGGTAGGATCAATATCTTTCAACGTAGCAAAACAAGAATTTGAAACTACACATATTAATTTAAGCATCAATTATCCGGAAGAAATAAAAAAAATAGATTATAAAAATTAAATCATAAGAAAAAACACTAAAAACAAAAGGTAAAAAAACCTAATTTTTTTAGGATGAACAAAATAAATAGATCCGACTATTACTCTATTACCATCTCTAGTTATTCCATATAATTCATTTTTAATAACATCATAATCCTACCCAAATTTGAAAATATTAGGAGTTTAAAAGAAGAGTATAGAAAAATAAGACTTTCAGTAAGCATCAAAAAGTATGTCAGGGTATAGAAAAATATTGCTATGGGTAAATGAAACCTTAAATCTCCAAATATCATACAAGAAAAAAGTTATTCCATATGTTTCATTGTTGATAACATCAGAAAGTATGTCAGAGATTAGGACAAAAGGAAGGAAAATCTATAATTGTTGGGGAGCTAATCAAGAATAAGTTTAAGAATATTATTCTGATGTATCTTGACTTACTTGCATTGATGCAGTCAAGCCAACATAGCTTCACACTCGCCAAGTGTGGACCTCTCTTGTGTTGCAACCTCAACTAGTTCAGAAACCGAGCTGGTTATTCGTTCCGCCTAAATTGCATATCATAAGATTCAGTGATGATCAACATGTTTATAATACGATCCCATCTAAGGAGAAACCATGGAAGACTTATATTATAAAGCCAAAATATTAGCAATCAAATCATCTATAATATATTACAAATTAGGATGTGTAATAGAATAATGAAGAGAGTGAGATGTTAATAGCTCCACCGCCACAACCAACTCTAAATTGAAGGTGTATTTTCGTCCATAACACCACCTTCAACATGTTCACGTGTACTCCTCTTTAGCTAGCTAGGGTTCTTGGCGGTGGTGACCTGACAGTGCAAGCAAAACAACTAATTAAAGTGTCCTTCCCTCTTAATTCTTCTTATATTTATAATAAGCTTCTTATTATAAATACCCACATATTGATAGGTTAATGTGTGACTTCTTTATCTATACAGAAGAAGAAAGATTGAACTAATTAATGAAGTACATGCAAGAAATTTTTGATACTTTCCACTCAACAACAGTATCGATTATGGCTAGAACCACATTCAATTGAATGCTAAACACTAATTAGTACAAGACAACCCTAACCACATCATCCCCAAACAATTTCTTGGACCTAAAAAAATCCCAAGCATTGATTCATACTCATCATCATACAACATTGAATAAGTGAATCACTCACCTGAGATGAGGGTTCAACATGATTACAGAACTCAAAATTAGACGTTTATCCATACTTAAAATTAGACGTTTATCCATACCCATAATAGTAGTTGGTTTTGACCTCACAACATACTCAAGATTCTCAGCCTTTATATGTTGACAAGAGCTTCAGTAGAGAAAACACGATTGAAACCAAACAAGATCGAAACCAAAATTGAAAGTTAGAGACAACACGATTGCACAATACAAACAAGAAAATTAATACACCTAAAAAAAATCATAGACTAACCTGGTGTTGCGCGATTGTAGCCAAGAGGAGAGTTGTAGAGACAACACGTTTAGAACCAAAATTGACACTCAACTGTCAACATTTTTTTGGGTAGACGAATAACAAGGAGGACTAGAGGAGAGTATCGCTTGAAATTAGATTAGGGTTTTGTATTAGTGAGGAGGAGTCGATCCGTCCGGGCACCACCCACGGCTTGCAGATTCGTAGGGACTCATCAATGATCGCAGGTACGGCGGTTGGCAAACGGCTTGCGGGAGAAGGATTTGTTGGTTCGCCGGAGAAGGTAGGCAGCGGAGTCGGCTTGTTCGCCGGAGTAGGTGAAGGTTTCTAGATCGGTTTGTGCACAGAAGGAGGAAGCACGAATGGTTAGGAGCCAAGGAAGGTTTACGGGTGCGGCGGTCCTGGTTGAAGACGGACCCAGGATGCAGGATGAAGCCGGCCGCCCCTCTCTCCTTAGAGAGGGTTAGGGTTAGAGAAGAAAAAGAATCGGGAGGTAGAAGGTGAGAGAAGAGCAAGGAAATGAGGGAAGTAAATAAAAAACGGAAATAAAAGGACAGAAATAAAAAAAAATAAATAGGGTTTAACGGGATTTCCCGGATCCCGCTTGCGGGGGAAGGATTAATTTGTTAGTTTTATAACTTTTTATAACCGTTACACATGACCGTTACCATAGTACACTTATAGTAACATAAGTAAATATCCATTACAAGCATGTCATTACAGTAAATCAATCTTGTAAAACCATTACATAAACCGTTGCCAAATACATATAGTAACATAATAAAAATTCCGTTACACTTTTAAAGGTTACAATAGGTCAATTATCTAGTACGTGGCTGCTGGAATTTATAGATAAAATGATAGACATAAGGGGCTGCTGTAAAATACCATTTATTCCTTCAGCTTTGAGGTTATCAACTGCCTATCTTGCTGACCAATGTTTGAGCGTTTGGATAAAGATCCACCGTTGAATTTTGGATATGTTGTAGACGGATATATGTAGTTTAGCATACTAAAATTTGGGAAGAAATGAACGGTCGGATTAGAAGTTATGAGCTCCCGAAGTTAGGTAGTTGAGCAGTTTTGGTAAACTTAAGTTTTTGGCTAAGTAATGGAATTTTGAGTGAACTAGTCAACTTTGTGAATTTTTATAAAAATATCGGCTGAACAGTTTTGAGGAATTCTTCCTCCTAAGGTTAGATAGAACCTCATAGATGATCTAGAGATTTAAATCGGAATTATTATAAGCTGTTAAGAATTTTATATTTGGAACCGAAGTTAGACCTTTACGATTCTTCCGGAAAATGGAAACATAGGAAAAATGTCAGTTTGGAACCAAATAAAATTTTGGAAGTTAGAATATGAATTTAGAACCTCAAATAGGAGGTTAGACATGAATTTTAGGGTTTTCGAGAAAATCGGAACCAAGGGTAAAATGGTCATTTTACCCTAAACTAATACTGTAACTAGTATGTCTTAATACCTTATTCGATCTTAGAAGTTTTAGACTTCTATCTACGTGAGAGTGTGCTAATACACTTATCGCCTTTGGCAGGCAACTGAGTGGTTACAGTTTACAGAGCGAGTGGTTTATAAGGAGTCGAGCGTTATAACAGGTAAGTCCTTTGGGCTTACTTAGCTGACTTCTAGATGTGAGTATAAATGATGATGGTGGTGTGTGATTGAAATGTTTAGAGAGATAGGTTGTGATATATAATTACCGACCTATATTTTGGCCTAAGAGTAACGGGCGGTGGCATTCTGCTTAGTAGCTTGCGGGCGCTGGGGGTTTCTTTCGGGACTAGTCCATACATGGTTTGTAGTGATGCTACCAGTGGAAGTCAGCTAGACCTACACCAGTTGGATAAGGAACGGAGGCGAGAACTAATAATAATTCTCGTGCCACAACTTAAATTGAATAATGTGAATCACTTAAATAACAGATAATAATTGGTTGAGTGCCAGCATGATGTTTGTTTATTTTTGTTTCTGCTTGTGTCTGTGCCGTTATTATTTTTGCTTATATTTGGATAGTTAGCTAACTGTTGATATGTTGTTTAGATTTGCCACAGGTTAGAGCAGATGCCGAGTGATCCAGATGGTAGTGGTCAGCCGGGGTGTCGTACTTTAGGACGTTTTACAGTTTCTGCATTTGTGGGTTTTACAGTTGAACCTTGTTTCCTTTCGTACTTTGTTATATTCCGTTTTCCGGCTGTAGTCGATCTGGTCACATTCATGCATTGTTAAGAACTACTTTATGATTTATGATTTTCCTTATCTGTGCCTTGTTGTAAGATCTTGTTAAGTTGTTGTCAAACTAAGGTCGGGACCCACTGTGCGGTCCTAACCAGTAACTCCCTAAGTGGTAAAATTTGGGGTGTTATAACATGGTATCAGAGCTATAGGTTGGCAACAATGGCACTTGAATCTTCTAAAAAGGTCATATAAGTAAATAAACAGAACCCGAAAAGGGTCTGAGTTTTCCAAAGAGAATTTTGGTTTTAAAATGCATACAGAGTCGGGTTGGGATAGAAAGTACGGATGACCACCACTACCTCTGCGGATCTCGGTATTCTTAGAATAATTATAGACTTGTACTGTTATGATAGATTAGCTAGTTTATAACTGTAGTTATTACTATTCGTGCAGATGGCACGTACTAGGGCTGCCCAAGTGACTGGCCGAGGTAGGGGTCGTCCCCCCTTCCCCCAGTTAGACAGGATCGAGCTGATAGCACCCCTGCTGCTAGAGGGCGTGGTCGTGGGGGTAGACCTCCACTAGGGAGAGGTCGAGGACGAGTTCCTCGAGATGACCCACCTGCAGCAAGCATACCAGAGGTTGCTGTAGAAGAAGTAGCTGAGAGTGTAGGCCCCGAGGTCAGGCCTGAGACCGCCGCTAGGTCTGGAGCGCAAGGAGCACGTTCTGCTGAGTCGGGACGTGTTTCTATTGGAGCATCGGAGTATAGGGAGTTCAGAGCCTATGTTGAGCGCAGGGAGGAAGCTGCCAGAGTTGAGAGGCTTACTCAGGTACCACTGGTGGTACCGGCTAGGTCAGCTCAGGTGACACAGGGAGTGTCTCGGGTGCCGGCTGTATCTGAGAGGAGGGCTGATGCGGATAGAGCACCTACTGGGTCCAGAGCACCGAGACCGGATGAGTGGTTGAAGGCTTTCAACTCTCAGAAGGTCCCCTCATTCAGCGGAGAGATAGGGCTAGAGGTGGAGCACTGGATAAGGAAGATTGAGACTGCTTTGGAGGCAATACGTTGCCCTGAGGATCGACAGGTAGATTTGATACAGACCTGTTTCACAGATGATGCTCATTCATGGTGGCGTACCATTCGTGGCCGAGTCACCAGCTGGGAGCAGATGAGGAACATTGTTAGATACAGGTACTGTCCAGTTTGAGGAGAGAGAGATTCCAGGATTTCATTGAGGCGGGATTTGAAGATATCCCGATTGCTGCAGCTATAAAGATATTTCAGAAGGAATTGACCTTACTTGGACCATCTGCACCTCCAGAAGAGCAGCATGTTTACCTTTTCTCCAGGAGGTTGAGAGAGAGTACCCGATCCTACCTGGCTGGATTCCGCTGTGAGACCTTGTCTGATTATCAGGATAGGGCCTCTACTTATGAGAGAGATAGGCCAGCTTCTAGGAAAGTAGCTCAGTCTAGTGGGCCGGATAAGCGGCAGAGGACAGGACATGCTGGTAGCAGTGCAACAGTAGCAGGTTATGGTCGAGGACAGACTCAGGGGAGGTCCAGCTACCACTCTACAGTTCGGACTCCCGGTGGAGATCGACAGTGCTTTAACTGTGGTGGCCGTGATCACATTAAGACGGATTGCCCGAAACCACCTATCACTTGCTTCACTTGTGGGAAGCCGGGACACAGAGCTACTTTCTAGCGTCAAGGCAAGGCTCCTTCCCAGCAGGGATCTTCTCCTGCAGGTGCTGAGAAGAGTGTACAGAGACCCCCTCAGTACCGAGCTCCGAGTCAGCAGCAGCAGTACCGGGCTCCAGGACATCCTGCTTCATACAGTACTGCACAGGGATCAGGTCGTGGCAGGGGACGTGGTAGTACCACCGACACCAGAGGAGGACCATCGAGAGTGTTCGAGCTGAGGAGCACTGAGCAGCCTGCAGCACCTACGACCACAGGTACTATTTGGATCCATGACTTACCTGTGAGAGTTTTATTTGATACGGGTGCTACGCACTCATTTATATCAGATGCATGTGTAGATAGGTTGTCCTTAGCTACAGTAGAGGGTGTACCTTTTGTGGTTGGGTTACCAGATGGGGGTAAAGTTAGAGGATCTCGAGAGATTTATGACTGCCCTATTCACTTGGGAGGCCGGATTTGGTTAGTAAATTTTCTAGTCATGCCCTTAGCACATGAAGACGTGATATTAGGGATAGATTGGATGACTAGACATGGAGCAGTCTTGGATATTGGTAGGAGGACTGTGACTGTCGCCACGGAGGAGGGTCACAGAGTGCTATTCCGAGGTTGGGACCTCGGAAAGTCCGGCACAATTATCAGTGCAGTGAGAGCAGCCAGATTGATAGCACAGGGTTGCGAGGCCTTCTGGTGTTATGCCATGAGGGAGCGCAAGAGCCTGACAGTAGAGGCGATACCAGTTGCCTGCGAGTTTGCAAAGGTATTCAGTGACGACTTACCAGGGCTACCTCCACAGAGGAGTGTTGACTTTAGCATCGAGTTAGAGCCGGGCACGAGACCGATCTCGAAGGCCCCGTACCGCATGGCCCCGATAGAGCTGCCTTGAGCTGAAGAAGCAGCTAGAGGAGTTAGCAGAGAAGGGCTTCATACGCCCTAGTGTTTCTCCCTGGGGCGCACCAGTATTGTTTGTGAGGAAGAAGGATGGATCGATGAGATTGTGTATCGACTACAGGGAGTTGAACAAGGTCACCATCAAGAATAAGTACCCACTGCCTCGCATAGATGATCTGCTGGACCAGCTGCATGGAGCGTCAGTATTCTCGAGGATAGATTTGAGATCGGGTTATCACCAGCTGAGGGTGAGAGATCAGGACATACCTAAGACGGCATTCCGGACTAGGTATGGTCACTATGAGTTTGTAGTGATGCCATTCGGTCTCACTAATGCGCCAGAAGTATTTATGGAGTTGATGAATGGGATTTTCATCGACTTCCTAGACCAGTTTGTAGTGGTCTTCATTGACGACATTCTAGTTTACTCTAGAAGTCGAGAGGAGCATGCCGGACACTTGAGGACAGTGTTACAGATTCTACAAGATAGCCAGCTGTATGCTAAGCTATCCAAGTGTGAGTTCTGGATGTCAGAGGTGGCTTTCCTAGGCCATGTAGTGACTGCTGAGGGGATTAAGGTCGACCCAGCAAAGATTGAATCAGTGTCCTCTTGGCAACCTCCGAAGAATGTTAAGGAGGTTCGCAGCTTCCTTCGATTGGCAGGGTATTACCGTCTGTTTGTGGAAGGGTTTTCCCTGATCGCCCGACCACTTACTTCTCTCCTAAGGAAGACTACGCGGTTCGTCTGGTCTGAGCCGTGTCAGCAGAGTTTTGAAGAGCTGAAGAGGAGATTGACGTCTGCTCCGATCTTAACACAGCCTGAGGGTACAGAGGACTTTGTAGTGTACAGTGACGCATCCAAGCTGGGCTTGGGGTGTGTCTTGATGCAGAGGGGTAAGGTCATAGCATATGCGTCTCGACAGCTGAAGACGTATGAGGAGAACTACCCTACTCATGACATGGAGTTAGCAGCAGTAGTGCACGCTCTTAAGATCTGGCGTCATTATCTCTATGGAGCGACCTGTCAGATCTTCACAGACCATAAAAGTCTGAAGTACATATTCACTCAGCGGGAGTTGAATAACCGCCAGAGGCGGTGGCTAGAGTTGATCAAGGATTTTGACCTTGAGATTCTCTACCACCCCAGAAAGGCGAATGTAGTTGCTGACGCTTTGAGTCGGAAGACGCCTCGGGAGAAGGCGATAGCTCGGTTGACAGTACAACCACAGTTACAAAGAGACTTAGCTTGGTTGGAGGTAGAGATCCAGTTCCCCGATATAGCTCATCAGTTAGCCACCTTAGAGTTACTTCCTGACCTGTTGGGTGAGATCCGACAGAAGCAGGAGACCTGTCCGACTTTAACCCGGATCCGAGACCGGATGTCATGAGATGAGGCACCTCAGTTCACTATCGATGCCGATGGAGTGATGAGACGACAGGACCGTGTCTGTGTGCCATCAGACAGTGAGCTGAGACAAAGGATACTGGGTGAGGCTCACGCTACCCCTTACTCCGTACATCCAGGAGCGAGTAAGATGTATAAGGACGTGAGACGTTCCTTCTGGTGGGGTGGTTTGAAGCCCGATGTGGCCCGATATGTAGCCCAGTGTGCGACCTGTCAGCAGATCAAGATTGAGCATCGTAGATCCGGATGAGAGCTACACCCACTTCCAGTACCACATTGGAAGTGGGAAGACATTTCTATGGATTTCATTACCGGCTTGAGGCTCAGCAAAGGTTTTGATGCCATTTGGGTGGTGGTAGACCGGCTGACGAAGACCGCACGTTTCATTTCGATCAAGGAAACGTGGCCGGTAAACCGTCTTGCAGAGGAGTTCACCAGACACATTGTGAGACTCCATGGAGTACCGAGGACTATCGTCTCCGACAGGGATGGACGTTTTACCTCGAGGTTTTGGCAGCAGGTGCATACTGCTCTGGGGACGAGTCTTCACTTTACCACTGCCTATCACCCACAGACAGACGGTCAGTCCGAGAGGACGATCCAGACATTAGAGGACATGTTGCGGGCATGTGTGCTAGATTGGGGACAGGTATGGCCAGATCACCTCCCACTAGTAGAGTTTTCATATAATAACAGGTGGCACGCGACTATTGGGATGGCACCTTATGAGGCTTTGTACGGGCGGAGATGTCGTACACCGCTATGTTAGGATGAGCCTAGCAAGGCTGATGGAGTAGTACCAGATCAGATACAGGACGACATCGCTCGGATTGCCTTAGTCCGGGAGAGGATGTTAGCAACTCAGAGTCGTCAGAAGTCCTACGCCGACAAAAGGCGTCGACCTTTGGAATTCAGAGTAGGTGCACAGGTGTGGTTGAGAGTGTCACCTACGAGAGGAGTTAGACGTTTCGGCATTAAGGGGAAGCTGAGTCCCCGATACGTCGGCCCATTTGAGATCGTAGAGAGAGTCGGAGAGGTTGCCTACCGACTAGCACTGCCACCGAGATTAGAGGGAGTACACCCAGTTTTTCATGTATCCCAGCTGCGAGAGTACATACCGGATCCTAGACACATCATCAGTCATGAGGATCTGATAGTTGAGCCATACCACACTTTTGTGGAGTATCCAGTAGTCGTCCTAGAGCGTAGCATTAGGCGCCTGCGTTCTAAGGAGATACCGATGCTGAGGATTCAGTGGTCTAGACGAAGAGTTGATGAGGCTACCTGGGAGACAGAGGAGAGTATTCGACGTAATTACCCTGAGTTCTTTGCGGAGTTAGCCGCTACCTCAGTACCGACGGGTTAGTACCGAGACGATACCTTATAGGACTTCTGTGATTATATGTTACATAATTGTTTATGTCTATGTGCTTGATAACGTGAGTAGTTGCTTGCTAGAATATAATTCTTGAAGGAAAATGTATGGGGTAGATACCTTATCCTAAGTTTCGGGACGAAACTTATTTTAAGGGGGTACTGATGTAAAATCCGGAATTTTTATTCCGTCTATTTCCGTTATAAAATAGATCTCGATCAGTTGACCCATACCTGTCTGCTTAGTTAGACATATTATTATAGGATTTATTATTTTATGTAGATTCATTCACATAAAATGATAGAATCTTTTAAGTAGTTTATCATTTTATGTAGCTTACTTCCGCATAAAATGACAGAATTCTTAACCGATCTTAAACTATAACCAACTCCATATCCGTCTAGTCCGTATATTTATGTGTCGGATCTTGTCCGGCCAGAAACTAGCTAATTTAAAGAGCCCAGCCGCAGCTCTAGTTCAGCCTAGTCGGCCACTGCCTTGCTTGTCCAGCATCTGCTCTAGCCCAGCGTTGCCAGCTGCTCCAGCCCGCTGCCTTGTCCGCCCAGCCCTATGCGCAGCCTAGCCCTATGCGCAGCCTAGCTCTTCTGCAGCCCAACTCTTCTGCAGCCAGCAGCAGCACAACTCCAGCCCAGCAACAGCACAACTCCAGCCCAGCAGTAGCACTCTAGCGCAGTCCACCCAGCCCAGAAGCAGCCCACTGCTGCTTCTTCCAGTACAGCGTCCATTCCAGCCCAGAGGGATGCTGTTCCGCCTTCTCCAGCTCAGCAACTCCAGCCGTTTCATGAGGATCCCAGCAGCCGTTACACGAGATCAATGCAGACAATCAAGGCCATAATTCAGCAGTAACGTTTCATCCTATCTTCATACCTCATTCCGATTCTGAAAATCTTATCGCCCCAGCCATCTGCTGATCTCCTTCCTTCTCAGCGCAGTTCCTTCTCTTCTGTCTACGGAGTTCAACAGCAAACGTAATCCTTACCTTTCTCTCCTGCTGAGATCGAACGATTGATACACTAGGTAAGCACCAGCACTCCCCTCTTTTATTCCTATCGACTGAGTGTACTCAACCTTCCTGATTGTTCTGGGCACGAACAGGAAGTACGTACAGCCTCCTCCTTCGACTTCCCTACTGCAGTGCCAAGTAAGTGTAGCCGAACCATCATCCTCCCAAATACATACCTAAACAGTCGAGTTGACTTGTCCTAAACAAACTGCAGGTATCTTAGATCACCTTCTGAGATCCGGGTAGCAAGGTCTAGGAAGTTTGTGAGCACAATAGCACTCCTAAACCACTGCAGCAAGGTAAGCCATGTGCAATAGAGTTTTGTTGCTTCCTTTACAACTAGGTTGAAATGTCTCTAGCACTCTTAATTCATAGTATTGTTTAGGTTGCTGTAGTTCGGCCTTAAACATAGTTAAGATAGTAATCGGTGGCTGCTGGAATTTATAGATAAAATGATAGACATAAGGGGCTGCTGTAAAATACCATTTATTCCTTCAGCTTTGAGGTTATCAACTGCCTATCTTGCTGACCAATGTTTGAGCGTTTGGATAAAGATCCACCGTTGAATTTTGGATATGTTGTAGACGGATATATGTAGTTTAGCATACTAAAATTTGGGAAGAAATGAACGGTCGGATTAGAAGTTATGAGCTCCCGAAGTTAGGTAGTTGAGCAGTTTTGGTAAACTTAAGTTTTTGGTTAAGTATTGGAATTTTGAGTGAAGTAGTCAACTTTGTGAATTTTTATAAAAATATCGGCTGAACAGTTTTGAGGAATTCTTCCTCCTAAGGTTAGATAGAACCTCATAGATGATCTAGAGATTTAATTCGGAATTATTATAAGCTGTTAAGAATTTTATATTTGGAACCGAAGTTAGACCTTTACGATTCTTCCGGAAAATGGAAACATAGGAAAAATGTCAGTTTGGAACCAAATAAAATTTTGGAAGTTAGAATATGAATTTAGAACCTCAAATAGGAGGTTAGACATGAATTTTAGGGTTTTCGAGAAAATCGGAACCAAGGGTAAAATGGTCATTTTACCCTAAACTAATACTGTAACTAGTATGTCTTAATACCTTATTCGATCTTAGAAGTTTTAGACTTCTATCTACGTGAGAGTGTGCTAATACACTTATCGCCTTTGGCAGGCAACTGAGTGGTTACAGTTTACAGAGCGAGTGGTTTATAAGGAGTCGAGCGTTATAACAGGTAAGTCCTTTGGGCTTACTTAGTTGACTTCTAGATGTGAGTATAAATGATGATGGTGGTGTGTGATTGAAATGTTTAGAGAGATAGGTTGTGATATATAATTACCGACCTATATTTTGGCCTAAGAGTAACGGGCGGTGGCATTCTGCTCAGTAGCTTGCGGGCGCTGGGGGTTTCTTTCGGGACTAGTCCATACATGGTTTGTAGTGATGCTACTAGTGGAAGTCAGCTAGACCTACACCAGTTGGATAAGGAACGGAGGCGAGAACTAATAATAATTCTCGTGCCACAACTTAAATTGAATAATGTGAATCACTTAAATAACTAATAATAATTGGTTGAGTGCCAGCATGATGTTTGTTTATTTTTGTTTCTGCTTGTGTCTGTGCCGTTATTATTTTTGCTTATATTTGGATAGTTAGCTAAATGTTGATATGTTGTTTAGATTTGCCACAGGTTAGAGCAGATGCCGAGTGATCCAGATGGTAGTGGTCAGCCGGGGTGTCGTACTTTAGGACGTTTTACAGTTTCTACATTTGTGGGTTTTACAGTTGAACCTTGTTTCCTTTCGTACTTTGTTATATTCCGTTTTCCGGCTGTAGTCGATCTGGTCACATTCATGCATTGTTAAGAACTACTTTATGATTTCTGATTTTCCTTATCTGTGCCTTGTTGTACGATCTTGTTAAGTTGTTGTCAAACTAAGGTCGGGACCCACTGTGCGGTCCTAACCAGTAACTCCCTAAGTGGTAAAATTTGGGGTGTTACACGAACAGTTTACAACCTATTCTGCAAAAGGAAAAGGGGCCTTTCTGATGGGAAGTCTATTTCCAAAAATTGCTCTCTTATGGTGAGGATTTTGTTGTTGTTTTCGCAGACAAGGAATTGCAAAGATGTTGCTCGTGCCTTTGGATTCACTTGTCATGACTTGTGTTTTTCGAAGTCTGGGTATCCTCCCTTCAGATCTAAGCAATGGGATCTCGCTTTTGATTCTCCACGGATTTGCGACCCTCGCTGCACCTTCTGGAAAGGTTATGGTGCTTCTCGACTCTTTTTTTGTCACCCTAACCTCGTTGATCCCTGGATTTTTACTTTTAGAGGGATTAATCTTCCTGATATCTTTGTATGCTATACATTGGTTGATTCCAATCTTGTGCTCCTTAGACGGGTGTACTTTTCTATATCAGATGCTTATGTGCATTTAGGGCTCGAAGGCCTGTTTTCTGAAATTCCTACTTTCACTTTTTTTGTTTTGGTTCATGACTGGAATGATGATTATCAAGATCTGAGGAACATCAAATGGTTTAAAGTCACTAATGGGTTACACAAATCCGACTCTTTCAAATGCATCGAGGATTTTCCCTTGATCAAACTACATAAAACTCAGCTTGGGGTGTTTTTTGCTAAAACTGCTATGAATCCTGTCATTCCTGAATTTAGATTTCGTCAAGCTTGTAGCTATGCCCAACAAGGCTCTTACCAACTAGGTCTAAAGCCCTATTTTTCTACTAAGAACAATGTACTCTTCCATGTTTTTTCATGTTGCATCTTCGTTTTCCTTGGGAGTGACACCACTATTGTTGACTACATGGGTAACCCCCACTGGTTGCTTTCAAAGCATAATGCCCTAAGAACAATGTACTCATCTATTCTTTTTCATTCATGGATCTTTATTCATGTTGAATGGTTTTCTTATCACCGCTTGTCTCAAGAATGGTTTGCTAATCACCGCTTGTCTCGATGCGGGTTTGGTTGTGGATGTCTATTGACATTTTACCTTTACTTTAACCTTAGGCCTACCCCCAATCTTACCGACACATCAACAATGGACTTGTTGTTGATCCAACTGTCTTTGTTGTTTTCCCGGGATTATGTCTTGGTGGAAGCGCCTCGTTTTGGCAAAACAATTAGCTCTCACAAAAATACTACGATTCGGTTGTTCCCTTACCGGCCGTTACTCATACCGTTGTTTCTTTACCAACATTCCGACCTTATCCTTTCAAGAACATTTGTCTTTACGAAATTTACCACCCTAGCAATGACAATGACTTACTGCATTGACTACAACTATTGGAGGTTAAAATCTCTCGCCTACAAGCCTTTGGTTTTTCTTTTTAAAAAGAGATGTATCCAAAATCAGTATGACGCTTTTACTGTCATTTTTTATCCTCAATATTCATATTACAACAAATCAGCAAAGACAAATATCTCGAAAATCACTATGTGTATGTTGTCCGATAACCCAAAATGGACCATAGGAACCCTATTCTTAAGCCTTACAATTACATGAACTACGATTATTTATACAAATATATACTAAAGTGTTGGTTCAAAAAGCTACGGGGTTTTACCACCTTCCAAAGAAGAATTAAAACATGTTATTTATGATAATAAGTTTTTGGAATATTAGAGGTATGGGACGGAGTAACCTCTGGACAAACCTCGAAGCGGTCTGTAAAATCCACAAGATTAACATCATTGCCCTAGCAGAAACAAAATCGGAAAAACCACCAGATGACAAACTTTGGAAGTCTGCTGGGTTTGATAATATGATATATTGTCCGGCTAGCGGCAGGGCCGGAGGCTTATGTCTCCTATGGAAAGAGTTCCAACTCAGAAATCTAACCATTTCTTTTAAATTCAAAAATGACCGATTCATTTGCATCGAATTTTTCCGTAAAATAACGGATCATAAAATGAATATCATTTTTGCGTATGCACCCCCACAAGAAGTCTTAAAAAATCAGTTTTGGGATTCTCTTTCCAAGTTCATCCTTGATTCTGATCTTCCTTGTCTCCTTCTCGGAGACCTAAATGAAATTCAACAACATTCGGAAAAACTTGGCGGTGCCACAATTAATACAAACAGATTTAATAGACTTTTGAACTTTAAAAACATTTGCAATCTCGAGGACGTGCCAACCTCTGGTAATTCTTTCACATGGAGGAAAAATTGTAGCGGGTCGAATAACATTCTTGAAAAGCTTGACCGTGTTCTGGTTCACAACCAAATCCTTCAGTGGTATCCACTTTTAAAAACAAAAAACCATGCATTCACCCTATCAGATCACTGTCAAATTTCACTTGATATTTCTAACTCAAAAACTTTCACACCCCAACCTTTCAAGTTTGAAATGATGTGGACTAAACGTAAATCTTTTGAAAATTTAGTTAAACAAACTTGGCGTTCCCATTTCTGTGGTAATAAAATGTACAATCTCACCAAGAAAACTCACCTCATGAAAACAAAAGCAAAAGAGTGGAGTAAAAAAAACTTTGGTAACATATTTAAACAACTTAAGGAGATTGAAGAAAAACTCGAAGAAGTTCAGAGCACTAATCAACCCACCCTAAACCAAAGAGATGACCTTCTACAAAGGAATCTACTAACTAAACAAAACCGTATACTTGCTTTTCACCAGAGATATTGGAGACAAAGAGCAAAAAATAATCATTTGAAAAATATTGATTCAAACTCAAAGTACTTCCACCGCATTGCCACGGGAAGAAGAAACCGCAAAAGCTTGAAAGAGCTTACAACTACAGATGGGATTGTGATCTCGTCTGAAAGTGAAATCCGATCTGAAGTTAAAAAGGAGTTTATTGACAAATTTTCTAAAGCACAGATTAATAATTCTTTAATAGAAGAGAAACTTCTACTGATTAAAAACATAGTTAATAATGAAGACAATATAAAACTAACAAAAGCCCCTAATAATGCTGAAATTAAAAATGCCATTTTCGACATTGGTTGTGACAAATCTCCAGGTCCGGATGGGATGCCCGCTGGCTTTTACCAAAAATATTGGCACATTGTGGGAAACGATGTCACTAAAGCTATAAAAAACTTCTTTAGGAGTGGAAAAATGCTCAAACAAATAAATCACACGTTTATAACACTTATCCCAAAGACATATAACCCAACAACTATTAACCATTTTAGACCTATTAGTTTGTGTTCAACGATATACAAAGTTATAGCAAAAATCATAACAAATAGAATGGAATCAATTATGCCTAAACTCATCCACCCGCTCCAAGGCGCCTTTGTAACAAATCGATCAATCCACGACAACATTCTCATTGCACATGAGATCTTCCACTCTTTCAGATCCAAAAAAGACAAGGAAAGATGGGTGGCTATTAAACTCGATATGGAAAAAGCTTATGACCAAGTTGATTGGAATTTTATTCTTAGAGTTTTGTAAAGACTCGGATTTAACAACAAGTTTGTGGGATGGATCAAGGAATGTATTTCCACTGTTTCTTATTCTGTCCTAGTTAACAACGGTCCCACAGATCAATTCTTTCCTGAAAAAGGACTCAAACAAGGTGACCCTCTTTCTCCATATCTCTTCATCCTGGGAGCGGAAATTCTAACTCAAATGCTTCAAGATGACTGCAACAACTATGTTAACCATATTGGTTTCTCTGTTTGCAGACAAGGAACCCCAATCCCTTTCTTATCTTTTGCCGATGACTTGATTATTTTTGCTAAAGCAAACTCTGAATCTTGTCAGAGATCAAAACAAATTTTGGATATGTATTGTTCCATCTCGGGACAAAAAATCAACTACCAAAAATCTGCTTTTCAAACAACAAAAAATGTCGATGATAACAAAATAACCCAAATAAAAAATATTTTAGCAATAAATCATACCAAATCTCTCGATAAATACCTTGGTTGTCCTATCATTAACAGAAGAGTGACAAAAGATACTTTCAGGGATATAAACCTTAAGACGAAACAACAACTTATGAAATGGAAAGCAAACTCTTTATCGCAAGAAGGTAGAAATACGCTCATCAAACATAATCTAGCGTCTAAACCAACTTTCACTATGCAAAGCTTTATGTTACCAACCTATAATCTTAATGAACTCGACAAAACATACAAAAAATTCTTGTGGAACAAAGGAGACAAGCATAGGGCTATCATTAGCTAGGATGTGATATCCAATTCTAAGAAAAATGGGGGGCTTGGTCTAAGGAAAGCCCAAACTACAAACAAAGCATTACAAATGAAACTTTTATGGAAAATTCTAGCAGAGCCTTATAACATATGGGTAAAGATTATCAATGAAAAGTACTTAAAAGATACTAATATCTTGAATTACCAAAAGAAAGGATCAACATCTTGGCAATGGAATAATCTAATGAAACTAAAAACAGAATTTAAAGAGGGTCTTATCTGACAAGTTGGCAATGGTAAGACTATCAATTTCTGGCATGACAACTGGCTAACGACTTCTCCGCTAATTAAAATGGCACAAAATACCAACCTTATTGACACAAACATCAAAGTAAGTCACTTCATTAACAACTCAAGACAATGGGATATCAATAAAATTGAATGTGAACTACAACACTTTATTAACCAAGATATCAGGAAAAAAATCAAGGAAACAATTGTAATAACCGAAATTTTTAAACTCCGTTTAATAAGGAAATCAACCGGAATCCGATCCGTCAACTTCTATCCTTTAAAGATAATATGAAACAAAATTAATTTCTATCATTTCATGTGATTTTAATTCACATAAAACGATAAACGATATAACCGGAAATAATTCCGTACCTTATTATAAAATAAAACAGCGGGTCCGGACGAGTAACGATCTAGTTTTTTTCAAATTAGTTAGTTGAGCAGACCCGACCCAACTTGTTTCTGGCCCATACGTTCAGCCGGCCCAATACACATGTAATCTAATGAAACCCTAATTCTACCATAACCCCTTCCTAATCTCTAATTAACCTACCCCTGTTGCGCATCTCGACCAATTCTCCTCCCTACCACACGCACCACTGGACGCCGATAACCATCTCCCTTCTTCTCTGCCGCCACCACCGCCGGGACGGGCAATTGCCGAGAACGCCGCTCACCTCCACCGGAACGAGACGCAGAGAGAGGAAGACGACGCCTTGCGCCAGAGCAGCCTGCAGCGTCCCGAAACGGTGAGTACTGTTGTCTCTTCTTTCTTTCGAGTCGAACCTGTGACGGACCGTTGTGGTGCACAGCCAGCGCGAGACGCTTTCCACCGGCCGACCCTTGCACCGCCAAGCTCGACAGACTTCTGTAGTGGACGTTCACCGGGAGGCTAGTGCACCGCCCTCTTCGCCACCCCTGCACCGAGAGGACGAACCAGGAGTCCCGCCGCCTTCGAATTTCGGAGTTGTGGCCGTCTAGAGCCTCCCTGCCGGACTGTAACACCGGTAAGGCTCAAATCTCTCTCTTCCCTCTCTTCCTCCAAGGTGGTGCCGGTGATGGACAATAGCCGGACTTTCCTAGTGATCTGTAGTGTGATATATATATGTACATGACCAACCAGCTGTGTGTTTGAGACTCTAGTTCATGTATTACAGTGAAACATATTTTTGCATCTAAGTGATTGTAGACACGTGATAGTGTTTAGAGAATGCAGTGTAGATTACATATGTATATATAAAAGCATAGAATATGTATATAAATTGAATAAAATACGTATATGAATGAAAAGAATACGTATATAATTATTGGAATACGTATATAATTGAGTGGATTACGTATATAGCCGAGTTTGATTACATATATATAAACCATAGAATGGAGGTGGTACGGGTATGCAATACGGAAGGTTAATAAGAGCAGGTGTGAGCTTATATAGGAGAGTGTATGCCGAGTATATAAATATACGTATATATATTATATGAAATAAAAGTATACTTATGAGTTTGAGTTGGTGATATTATAAAGTATGTGAATTTATATATATATCTAAATACCTAAGAGTTACGGATTTTATATAATTGGAAGGAAGGTTAGTATGCACGAAAGTATATATATATATATATATAAATATATATATATATATATATATATATATATATATATATATATATATATATATATATAAATATATATAAGATTAGATAATACCCGAGAATGAAGTAATGTGATTCTAGATGTCGAGTGGACGAGATTAATTTTATAACTTTAGTAAACTGTTTTGGAAGTAATCATATATTAGAAAAGTGTTCCAAAAGAAACATTAGAGGTCAAGAAGTGACCCGGAGAATTATCGACACTAAGGGTAAAACGGTCTTTTACCGTATGAGAATCTTTCTTTCCGTAATCCCTTCGCATGAGGTTGGACATCGAGATGTGATTTTGATACACATGTCTTAATTGACAGGCACTTGAGTTACTACGAGTACGGACTGTTTGAGAAGTGTTAGAGTGTTTTTGACTCAAGTAAGTCCTTGCGACTTACTTAGCCAGTTTCTGGATGTTAGTTGAGTGATAGTGGTTATGTGTGCTATGTGCGTGTTTTAATAATAATAACTTGCTAGGACGACTGTTATTATTACGTTTAAGGCCCAAGTGTATGTATAACGGGCCGTGACATCACTGCCCAGCTCTGACAGGAGACTGGGAGGTTCTCTATACCCAGACCAGGCAGGTACAAGGTGAGATGCATCGGATCCATTCCTGATGGTTACACGGGGGCGGAGGCGAGGTTTGGGAATCCCTCGTGTCACAAAATAAGTATCATTAGCGTGAAAGAGGACTTAACTCAAGATAATAAAACGGACTTGTTTGAAAGCATGATGGGTGTTTATATTTTTTTATGTGTGTGTGTGTGCTGCTATTATTCTACTAATGTTTAGATAACTAGCTAACGGTTCCTCTTGTTGTGTTTTTAGATTTACCTCAGGTTAGACCAGCAGCTGAGTGATCCGGAAGTAGTGGTCAGCCGGGTCTCCGTACTCCTTAGAGTGGGGGTTGGGGGTTGTGTTTGTCTTTCCTTTCCTTTGGTTAAGACAGTTGTTCGTTTCTTTTGTTTAAGTACTTTAGGCTGCTAGACAGTGTTGCATTCATTACCTTAAAAATACTATTTTTATGAATTTCGGTTTCTTTATTTGTGTCTTGTTGCAAGATCCTAGTAATATTGTTGTCAAACTGAGGTCGGAACCCACTGTGAGGTTCTAACCAGTAATGTCCCGAGTTTTGAGAATTCGGGGTGTTACAACATGGTATCAGAGCCAGGTTGGCAACAATGGCACTTGAAATCTTCTGAAAGACCGAATAAGTACTTGAGCAGAACCCGAAAAGGGATCTGAGTTTTAAAAAAAGACTTTTGGTTTTCAAATGCATGCATAGTCTGGTTGGGGATAGAAAAGTACGGCTGACCACCACTACTACCGCGGATCTCAGTTTGCTTAGTATGGACTTTAGGTTTTATTGTAGTTGAACTTTTAGCTTGTTTATAAAGATATGTTATATAGATAGGTATATGCCGAAGATTAGTAGAAATTATAGTTACAGTACGCCCTTAATGGAGATAACAGTTTGAGATCCTCATTCAGTTGACACACCTAAGTTTTTGAAGAGTGTCAACGTGAGGATTAGTATGTACATCTTATGTGCATTAGGGTAGACGAACGTCGGACAACTCCTTCGAGCTTGTTGAGGAACGTCGAGACGGAAAAGGAAGACTCAAAGACAACACCAAGTACGATGACAAGAAGAGAATCCCGAATCAACTCAACGGGATCAAATGAAGGATATACAAAAGAGTAGTTCCGGAGAAGCAAGTGATGATCGCCAACTAGGGAATTGAGAAAGACAACGGAGAGGCTCTTTCGAGTTGTGTAAAGTGACTTCACAAACAAAGAGGATGACGTCGAAAATTTGCCATAGACATGAAAGTCAAAAGGGAGATATAGTAGCGATCAAGAAAAGGGACATAAAATTTAATCTCACTGACAGACTAGGAAGTGAAAGTTGATGCCAAAAGCAAGGCGAAATATGATCACTCTCAACAAGCTAATTGCCGGTAACGACCCGTTTATTGGGTGCATTTCGATATTTATTTTTCCGTTTATTTATTGCTATTTTGATAGCCTAAATATTTTTTTAGTATTTTCACGCTGTAAATTAAATTTTTTGAGTTTATATATTTTATATTTATATATACATATATATTCCGTATTTTATTTTACGGAAAATTTCGGGAGTTTTTCGATTCGGAAATCCCGTTCCGTATGCTTGTTGATCGAGTTCACTCTTTACTCTTTTCTTTTCTTTTTTTTTTCTTCCTTCATGAGGTGTTGCTGTTGCGTGTTCTACCCCAGCCCCGCTCAGGCTATGCTCCTCTAGCCCTTAAACAATTAGCACGCCTCTGCAGTCCTCCCTACACGCTACAGCTTACCTGCTCATGTGTTGCTACCCAACCCCCCTTTGCCTCTCTTCTCTCACACAACCTTCCCTGTACTCACCTCTCAACTCTCTGTTTCTACACAGCCCCTCAAGCCTCCTTTCACACAAAAGAGCACCCCTCTCCCTCAAGCCTTCAACTCTCTTCTCCTCTTCCCAAAAGCAGCTTTGTCTCAACCTCTCCTTGTGTTGTTTTTCACGCCTTACCAGCAATTAAGTGGGAGCAACTCAACCTCGCAGGACTAACTTCACCCCCACCATCTTTGTAAGACTGACTCTTCCCTCCCCTCTGTAATTCTCCTGCAACAATCCCCGCAACCACCGGATGAAGCTTCAACCATCAAACCTTCATCTCCTCCATCGACGCCCCTGAACCGCTACGAGAAATAGCCACGGCCGCTAGGGAGTAACACCGCCACGGACACCGGGAGAACAAACCTTCTCCCCTGCCTCGCCCCAGCTTCACCGGTCGATGCCGGAGTGCACCGCCTTCGCCTTGCGAAACCACTGAGAAGCGCATCTGTCGCCCGGGGAGGAACGCGCCCACTGCGTGAATCCCTGTCGCCATCTCTTCGCCGGAGGAGCATTTGCCGCCACCTTCCCTGCGGCATCGCCTCGCCCTATCCGGAGACAGAAGGCCGACCGCTCGCCCTTGCCCTATAGCTGCCGCCGCCTCCTCTTTCGTTGCCCCAACCTGCGCGAGATCTATCAGTAGTAACGGGTTCAAAGAAACCTTTTTTGCGATATTGAAATTGGGCCCCCCATATTTTATTGTAATTGCAATAAATAAACCATAATTATATTTTATGTTTTTCACCCAAGTTTTGTGAAATTTGAAAATGTATCCCTGCAGAATTATTTACAAATTTGGCCCCAGAAATTTATTTGCAGATTATGACCTGTTTTTACAAGTGTATAATTTGTCCGGAAAATGTTGAGCGGTTTTGTTTATCCTTGGCTTTGAGAACGAGTTTTACCATTGGGTTTATGATGTTGTTTAGATTGCCCGGAAAATATAATTACGGATTTTAAATTCGATTTATGGTTCAAGTTGTAATTTTGGGTTTACGACCAAGTGGTTTGATTTCATATTTTCGCCCCGGAAGGGTTTAACAGTTTTAACGTTGGCTTTTGAAAACGGGTTTTCCTTAGAATATTTATATTATACATTCCGTTCAAGTTTAGCGTATGAGCTAAACTTGCTTAGTTTTGGTGTTAAGTTCGGAAGCGTCCCGATAAAGACCTAACAAGTCCAAGTCGACATCCGTTGATCGATTTCCGTCTTTTGACATCGTGTGAGTATCCTTTCCCTCGATCTAGTTATGTTTAGTAGTATCATGCTAGGTTGGATATAACATAACTTAGAGTGAATACCAAGTAGTGGTTATGGACCTTAGGTGACTGTTTGAGGATTGTGAAATGTTTTATGACTTGAGGAGTTGATATTATCTTGTGAGGTTGTTTATGACTTTAAGTTGTATGTTGAGCTTGTGAGAATTTAGGGGTTGGGGTTGTATGATTGTTGAAGTTGTGGACTAGAAAGAGAAGTATCCTAGTGGTGTTGTGAGCTATGATCTTGCAAGATCCGAAGGTGTCTTAGGACTTCTAGCTTCTGTTGAGTGTGATGTGAGCACGAGAGATTCTAGGATGCAGTCCTACAATTGAGAGTCAAATGGTCTTGCGTAGATCATTTGTATAGAAGTCTAAGACTTCTATTGTGAGTGGGTTGTTGTTGATATAGTTATCTTCTTGTGAGCAGGTTATGAGCTTCCTCCCCTAAGGAAGCGAGAGTGTTGTGAGTTGAGTGTGGTGACGAGGTAAGTCTTCAGACTTACTTAGCTCGTATTCTCTGTATTAGTTTCAATGCGTGTTTGGTGGTGTGTGTTTATTGTTTATGTGTGTGTTTATTGCTTATGTTATAACATCTAAACCGGTAATAGGACCACCGACTTTATATGTTTATATTTGGCCCAAGTGTATGATAACGGGCGGTGACCGCTTGTCCAGTCCAAAATGGGGATGACTAGGAGGTGCCATGCGACCAGCCCATCGGGTGATGCTGATCCACATCAAGTACAAACCCGTATGGTGAAAGGGGACAAAGGCGAGATCTTTAAGATTCTCGTGTCACAAAAGAAGTTGAATTAGAACGGGATATGACCTAATAATAAAAAGATAATAAACCGGATTGTGTGTTTATGATGCCTTATGTGTGTGTGTGTCAATACCATGATTCTAATGCCTTGAATGCTAGCTAACGGTTTTATACCGATATTGTTTTAGTTGCCTTGCAGGTTAGGGACGCGGCCGAGAGATCCGGAAGAGTGGGCAGCCGGGGTCCGTACATTTTAGGATGGGTTTTGGGGGTTGTTTTTATGTATTGTTTAGGGTATTATGTATGTCGCGTGTATGGCGGTTGCCTATAGCGCTGTATCTCGGCTGAAGTCTTTCGTTATTTTCTTTTGGGGTTCGTATCATTGCATTAAAATGAATTTCGGTTTTGCCTTTATTTGTGTCTTGTTGTAAGATCCAGTGAAATTGTTGTCAGGCTAAGGGTCGGGACCCATTATGAGGTCTCCGCCCGTAGCATCCCGAGTCCTGCGGAATCGGGGTGTTACATTGCCACCACAATCCAAATTGATAACCGAGACAGTCAAAAGTATGGAAGTCAACACGAGATACATTATCCATCCAAATATAAAGAATTAAAGAGCTGCAACTTGGAAGCTTACGCATTGCCAGAAAGGGAAAGGTGGATTTCACCAACGTAGAAGTGGAGTGATCTCGTAGAACACAGGAGAATTCTGACATAGACCGGGATACAACAATAACCAGCTTCTGTAAATGCAGCACTACAAGCAACACCCAAGGAAAAAGAGTGTGTGAGAAGAGTATTGGTGAACCCAAGGGACCCCAATAACTTCTCATTCAAAAGGAATTTAAGCTAACAACACTACAAGTTCATAATAGAGAACCGCAAATAGACGATAACTCAGGTAAAAGAATCACGGAGATGTACCTACAAGCTACCCTAGAAGGATTGAAAAGTCTGTTGATGGAAGAAGAATGATACAACTGGACTCGTAAGAGTATAACAATCTTACAAAAGTGTAGATTGTAGGAGGAGCTAAAGAAGAATAAACAAAGAGACTGAAGGAGATATATTTCACCAAGTATATCAAGCCTCAAAACAGATGGAAGAAAAGTAAGTCCATGATGTTGTAGAAGGTCAACTACATCCTACTTGGACAACTTAAAAGTTACATGTGCGGGTTAACTAGTGATGGTTAGTTAACCGATAAGAAGAATAACCACAAGGTTATAAAAGAATTTTATCGACATCTAGTGAATTTCTTTTGGAGATCCACGACGAAAATGGTGAAGTTAAATCAATACAAGTACTAGTAGCCTGGATGGTAACGTTAGATGAGTCCATTCTGATAACTCTAATAAAGAAATTTAAGAGCAACTCTTGACGGTCGGTAATGACCCTTGATGATAGTAATGGTGAAAAAGGGAATGGTTGGGAGTAGTTACTTACTACTGACTACGAAAGATACATATCAAAGTTAGAATGAAGGGATCCCTGTAAGAAGAACTAGAAGACTAAGAGGAAGTAGAAGATTGGAAACATGTCCTATGTCTTAGCATCCCACACTAGTAAGACTGATGGTGCTCCTTCGAGAAAAAGTAGGGTCAGACTGTCTAGATTGACAGGGAAAACCCTTGTGATTTAAGATGTCACACAGAATAATTGGAAATCCCGAGGCGGCACAAACATAAGGAGTATGATGTAAAGCCTTGGTGAAATGTGTGGTCGAGTTGTGAGGTGATTGCAGATAGAATCTACAGGTCGACTAAAACAGACATGAGAAGGAGTAAAAGTGAAAGACTAAAGGTTGTTATATGGATCCGGTATCACACCAATAAGATGGTTACCGAAAGGACTAAAGACTATTATTTAAGGAGAAATGGAGGTACTCCATGGAAAATTCAGCTGGACTGATGACCTAAGAGTTGATGAAAGTAATAAGACCAACCAACGCGGTTGTAAAGTGTGTACGAGAAAACTCAAAGGGATTTAACTATCTTACGGGGTGTAAATATCAAAGAAGGTAAAGCGACATGAGTATAAGGAAGACATAATAAATGCGATGCGAGAAATTTGATTGGTGGGAAAATCATATGCGCCTAATGTGTTGTATACAAATGGTACCTTTGGATGTTTAATAACAATCATACCAACGGACTGATGACACTATGATGGATTTAGTGTAAACCAAGTGTATAACTTATCCAGTGAGAAGGAAAGTCAGGTATCAAAATTGCGAGTTATGATAAATTTTAAATAAAGTTTTGAGATGAGGATGTCCTTAGGAAATCTAGGCAAGAGTACAAAGCAACTGAAGTTCCAACACAGAATGGGTAGTAATGATCAACAGACAGTTAGAGACCGATGCAGAGAAGAAAAATGTATAAGACGAGTCACCTAGTAGAAGAGTTCACAAGACAAGCTTGTAAGGCCAAAAGAGATAAAATGTCGACCAGGATATGAGGGTCTAAGGTGCATGAAAGGGATACCTACAATAGAGTGTAGATGCAAATGTAGACTTTACAAGTGTGGAGAGGTTTTAACCACCTCAAAAATATAGGAATTTGAAAGAAATCGCAATGTCGGTATCAAAGAGTTGAAGCCCTGTAGCGGAAACAACGGAGTATCATGAAGGCAAGGTTGCCGGTAACACCAGCGAAGGAATGTATATATAAGAACGGCCTTGGCGGACTCGAAAGTCCAAGGTAACCCCAATTATCACGGGACCTAAGTCATCAAAACCGACGGTCCGTGCAAGGGGAACTGCAAGGGGATGATAACTAAAATCATCAGCACTACAACGACACTTACCAGCTATTGTTGAAGACTTCGAATGATTATTTAGGTCAAGATGAATGACCCAGTTGAGCTCGAGAAGTAGAGTTAGCCTAAGGAAACATAAGTGTGGAATAGAAAACGAATTAGTGAAGCATGAAAGGATTAATCGAGCAGATGATGCTCACCAAGAATTTAACGCCAGTATAGGTATGAGAAGAGCAGGTCCGGAATATTGAGATAAGTCAATTATAGAGTGACTGACATCAACTGAGGACGTACAAGTGTTGATTGGTATTGACGAGCAGGTACCGTTGAGAAGAGACATTAGTGACTGCAGCTTTAATAAGTAACTTTACCGATGCCTTGGAGGATTCCCCAAGTAGGCAACGAGAACCTTCTGGGATTATCTAAGGATATGGGGAGAATCGGGTTAGGGGTTGCTTACTTTTTGGTTAAGAACAGATTACGGTTGAGTAAGAGAGGAAGGGTCTATTTGAGGAGGATCTTGCTAGTATTAGAAGGGAAGAATCGGCGGGAATTGGGTACATCATGTTGACCCTCAAAAAGACGTCATTGTGCCTAAACGGTGTTACAATAGAAGCGTGGTAAGCATATAACCTACAAAGGAAGAAAATCAATGTTAGGTTAACTATGATTTCAAGTTAAGGGATTAGAGATCTATATGACAAGGTCCACTTGGATGTGTGATTTATTTTGAGTTATATAAATTTGAAAGCTTCACAAGAAGTAGGTGAAAACCCATGAATTAAGGAACGATCCGACTAGGTCACGTTGAGGAAACCGGGCCAAGCGGTTCGTATTACAACGAACATTAGACACTTAGTAAAGTGCCGACAGAAGTTTAAGATCATTATTTCAGAATCGATAGTCGGAAACTTTCGGGCCCAGTGGACAGAAAAGTTTGGTAGGGTTAAAAGAGCTAGAAGTAAGTTTAGAAAACCAAACCGTTGAGAGAGTACATTCCGGATCCGAGACACGTTATCAGTCACGAGGATCCGATAGTTGAGCCCGATCACACATTTGTAGAGTACCCAGTAGCTGTCTTGGAGCGCAGTACTAGACGTCTACGGTCCAAAGAGACTAGAGAGTGTCCATCCGGTCTTTCATGTATCTCAGTTGAGAGAGTACATCCCGGATCCGAGACACGTCATTAGCCATGAGGATCTGACAGTTGAGCCTGACCATACATTTGTAGAGTACCCAATAGCTGTCTTGGAGCGCAGTACCAGCCGTCTGCGATCCAAGGAGATACCTATGTTGAGGATCCAGTGGTCTAGGAGAGGAGCTGATGAGGCCACTTGGGAGACTGAGGAGAGTATTAGACGTAACTATCCCGAGTTCTTTGCGGGGTTAGAGGTTACTCCTGTTTTGACGAGTTAGTACTCGGATGTTGTGTTGTTTGACCTTTCAGGTTTTTATACTGTTTTGAGTGATTATGTTTTTATGTGATGCATGTATGATTATGATGATTGAGTAGTTACATGGTAGAAAACGAAAATTTTATGAAACTAAGATATACAAAGAAAGTCGTCTGTTTAGGTATATCATTCTAAGTTTCGGGACGAAACTTCTTTTAGGAGGGCACTGATGTAATAACCGAAATTTTTAAACTCCGTTTAATAAGGAAATCAACCGGAATCCGATCCGTCAACTTCTATCCTTTAAAGATAATATGAAACAAAATAAATTTCTATCATTTCATGTGATTTTAATTCACATAAAACGATAAACGATATAACCGGAAATAATTCCGTACCTTATTATAAAATAAAACAGCGGGTCCGGACGAGTAACGATCTAGTTTTTTTCAAATCAGTTAGTTGAGCAGACCCGGCCCAACTTGTTTCTGGCCCATACGTTCAGCCGGCCCAATACACATGTAATCTAATGAAACCCTAATTCTACCATAACCCCTCCCTAATCTCTAATTAACCTACCCCTGCTGCGCATCTCGACCAATTCTCCTCCCTACCACACGCACCACTGGACGCCGATAACCATCTCCCTTCTTCTCTGCCGCCACCACCGCCGGGACGGGCAATTGCCGAGAACGCCGTTCACCTCCACCGGAACGAGACGCAGAGAGAGGAAGACGACGCCTTGCACCAGAGCAGCCTGCAGCGTCCCGAAACGGTGAGTACTGTTGTCCCTTCTTTCTTTCGAGTCGAACCTGTGACGGACCGTTGTGGTGCACAGCCAGCGCGAGACGCTTTCCACCGGCCGACCCTTGCACCGCCAAGCTCGACGGACTTCTGCAGTGGACGTTCACCGGGAGGCTAGTGTACCGCCCTCTTCGCCACCCCTGCACCGAGAGGACGAACCAGGAGTCCCGCCGCCTTCGAATTTCGGAGTTGTGGCCGTCTAGAGCCTCCCTGCCGGACTGTAACACCGGTAAGGCTCAAATCTCTCTCTTCCCTCTCTTCCTCCAAGGTGGTGCCGGTGATGGACAATAGCCGGACTTTCCTAGTGATCTGTAGTGTGATATATATGTACATGACCAACCAGCTGTGTGTTTGAGACTCTAGTTCATGTATTACAGTGAAACATATTTTTGCATCTAAGTGATTGTAGACACGTGATAGTGTTTAGAGAATGCAGTGTAGATTACATATGTATATATAAAAGCATAGAATATGTATATAAATTGAATAAAATACGTATATGAATGAAAAGAATACGTATATAATTATTGGAATACGTATATAATTGAGTGGATTACGTATATAGCCGAGTTTGATTACATATATATAAACCATAGAATGGAGGTGGTACGGGTATGCAATACGGAAGGTTAATAAGAGCAGGTGTGAGCTTATATAGGAGAGTGTATGCCGAGTATATAAATATACGTATATATATATTATATGAAATAAAAGTATACTTATGAGTTTGAGTTGGTGAAATTATAAAGTATGTGAATTTATATATATATATCTAAATACCTAAGAGTTACGGATTTTATATAATTGGAAGGAAGGTTAGTATGCACGAAAGTATATATATATATATATATATATATATATATATATATATATATATATAAGATTAGATAATACCCGAGAATGAAGTAATGTGATTCTAGATGTCGAGTGGACGAGATTAATTTTATAACTTTAGTAAACTGTTTTGGAAGTAATCATATATTAGAAAAGTGTTCCAAAAGAAATATTAGAGGTCAAGAAGTGGCCCGGAGAATTATCGACACTAAGGGTAAAACGGTCTTTTACCGTATGAGAATCTTTCTTTCCGTAATCCCTTCGCATGAGGTTGGACATCGAGATGTGATTTTGATACACATGTCTTAATTGACAGGCACTTGAGTACTACGAGTACGGACTGTTTGAGAAGTGTTAGAGTGTTTTTGACTCAAGTAAGTCCTTGCGACTTACTTAGCCAGTTTCTGGATGTTAGTTGAGTGATAGTGATTGTGTGTGCTATGTGCGTGTTTTAATAATAATAACTTGCTAGGACGACTGTTATTATTACGTTTAAGGCCCAAGTGTATGTATAACGGGCCGTGACATCACTGCCCAGCTCTGACAGGAGACTGGGAGGTTCTCTATACCCAGACCAGGCAGGTACAAGGTGAGATGCATCGGATCCATTCCTGATGGTTACACGGGGGCGGAGGCGAGGTTTGGGAATCCCTCGTGTCACAAAATAAGTATCATTAGCGTGAAAGAGGACTTAACTCAAGATAATAAAACGGACTTGTTTGAAAGCATGATGGGTGTTTATATTTTTTTATGTGTGTGTGTGTGTTCGCCCCTAGAGGTGTGTGCAAATAAGTTTTAAATTTATAAAACTAGAATCAAGCAGCGAACCCGCAGTGTACGGATCGACGTAGTTAAGCAAGAATTCCAGAGTATCGAACACAGGGATTTGGGTGGGAACGAATTCGAATGCAGGTTATCAAGCAAGTAAATATGGGAGTTTTGCAGATATTGGGAAAACAACAATCCTAAAGTTCTAGGTATCCAGTTGCGGCAATAGATTCAAGATATACTAATGATGTAAAGACAGAGTAGAGATATGCAAAGGTATACTAATGTAAGGTAATCGTACGGTTGAGGTTCCAAAAACCTTATGTAACTCACCTAAAAGACACTCCCTATACAGGTTGTTGAGGCTCAATATAGAAAGATTCTAAAGCCGAGGATTAGTATCAAATACCCAAACTTATAATCTAAAGATCAACACTAACTTAACCGATTGAGGTTGTTGAGGCTCACAATCGAGGTAGAGGTTGTTGAGGCTCACTACCACCTAGAAAAGACAAGTCTAAACTAAGTTAAAGCAAATCTTTAACTTTGGAATAAAGTAAAAGCAGGCTCGTAAACTAGATGGAAATTACGGTTGGTTCTTGAAATTCCACGGTCGTGGAACTCAAGAACAGCCCGTAATTTTAGGTTGTCGACGATTCTCTCTAACTCTCAGGGTCTAATCTGTTTGCGATCGATCTATCATCACCTATGCCACAACTACCAACCCTTCACCTTAGAATTGTTAAGGGTTTTTAGCCAATAACAGTCATATTGATATTAATTCAAGAATTAAAGGATAAAAGATGTAAACTTTCAAGAACTATCAATAATCTTCAAATGAATCTCAAGATCACAATCAAGAACAAGTGTTTATCAAAAGATTCAAAACAGAGAAAACAAACACAACTTTAGGAACGAGGAGAAACGGGATGTCAAGCCGTTTCCAAATCAAACCTAAACAAGAAAAGAGATCTTCTTGCAAAATATTCCAATAACTTCGATCTTCCACAAATCTGAAGATCACAACAGCAATCTCCACTAAAAGTGCGAGTTTTGAGCAACTCTCCAATACGAACTTTGATCTCCAATGAGATCTCCCAAATACCTCTAAAATGAGGGTTTGTGCGTTGCTAAGCGATGATCTGCGTCTATGCGTAAGCGGGGATCCTAAGCAGGCATGACGGAATCTCCTTTCTTCCGTCTTTTTATAATGCAGGGCAAAGTGTCGGCCCGGCCCGATCTTCAAAAGATCATGGCTTCGAAGTGTGGCGAAAAGATTCGCCAAGATCACGGTCGTGGAAGATTCCACGACCGTAATTCTAGGGCGTGGAAACAATTACGGTTAGTTCCACGACCGTAGAATCCCCTGGAATGAACATCGAATTCTGACTCTGAATCCACGGCCGTAATTCTGAACGTGGTTTGTGATACGGCCGTATTTTAGGGCGTAATTTAGGGCAAGAACGTGATTCTTCCCTAAACTCGTGCATTCCTCAATCTAAGACTCCAAATTGCTTCCAAAGAGTGTCCTCGATCTATGGATATATCAACTCAACTTTTCTTTGCTCGATTCCGTTCGGAAATAGCTCCAAATCACCTATAATCAACATAGAACTAGTGTAGACATCCATATTGACAATATAGGTAATACTAGCTCACTTATGCACAAAGATCAATCAAAGATTATCAATATGAATCAAATACGTTTAGAAAACGTGCCTAAAATATCACAATATTTCATGCTAACAAATAACCTCATACTTAACACTTGCTTGTCCCTAAGCAAGGTCTTTCAAAAAGCTTTAAACAAGAGTTAGGATGAAATATGTGTACCTTCTTTTGGATGAATGTGACTTCTAAGAAATAGATCATTCTCAAACCTTGCTTCAATCGTTTATCAAACTTTCACACACTTAATCAAAGAGTAAAAGGCAAGGAAAATTCATGAACCGATTTAACTTCTCAACAAGCATTATAACCTTCAAACATTATCAAAAATCAATCACAAGAAACTTCAATTTAGATCACCAAGTCATATATCATTCTTTTGATCTTAAGGACTTTCAAAGAAAAGGTCTAGAATATGGAAAGGGAAGGGAAAACTTTAAGGGAGAGTGGTGCATAAATCCGGGAAAGTGGACAACTACCTTCTTCTTCTTTTGCGGTTTCCGCAACACTTCACTTAGAGCTTCGCTCTCTTCTTTTCATTTTTCGACTTTACTTTTGGAGTTATGGATAGAGGTGCACAAAAACCGAAGCCTAGGAGATCGGCGTTTCTCAAATTTGCAAGAGATGCCTCAAACCCTTAGCGCACATACCATAATCCGTTAGGAATATCGCTCAATCCGACTTTGGCAAGATACAAACACCCGGCTATGTGAATGGTGCCGAGTTACTCATCGTCATGATTGACTTCCCCAAACCTATAATTTCTTTCTATTCAATTGATTGCAAATAATTGCTCTCATGGCCCTCCCACATCAAACATGCCTTTTTCTCATTCACTTCTTCCAAGTTCCCGGATAGGTAAAGGAGGCTAATATTTCAATGAGGAGTTAGATGATCAAAGAAAGAAGAAAGAAAGTATCGAATTGCCTTAATCATTTCATCAAGAAGTATAGGAACTTATAATGTGATTTTAACTTCAATTTCCTAACATGATTTAGGTAACATTTTCACATTATAAAACTTGCAAAAGAGGTAAAATTTATTCATTCAAATCCTTTTCAATTCACAATCCTTTTAAGCATGCAATTGTCATCAAACTCAATTCGCAAGTAGTGATTATCATGGAAATCATCTCAATTCATTAGAAGCACAAAATTTTCAAAATTTTTCAATTTTTATGGGTTTTTTAAAGTTCTTTTTCATGCAATGCAAAAATAAAACGTGTAACACATAATGAACATGCAACGATAGTCTCGAAATGAAAGCAACATAGAGAGTAGAGTTATTACAAATTTTTAGTACATCCCACCCCATACTTAGGACGAACATTGTCCCTAATGTTCAAAAGAAAGAACAAAAAAAAGGAAAAGAAACTCACAAGTGGTGGCGGGAATGTCTAAAACGAACGGTCATGCATCGATCGCTGCGGCGCCGGCGGAGGTGAGAATGGAGAGAAACTCGGATCATAGAACCGCCCAAACTGCTGGCGGTAGACGTCCCTCATCATGTGGTCAAGGTCGTCTAGGCGTCCATCTCTAGCATCCGCCCGGATCTCTAGTGCTCCAACTCTCTGCGAAAGTCCGGTAGCCCAATCCGGCATCCTCTCATACCATCCCGGGGCGTGATCATACCATGCGGGGGCATCGGCTGGTGCTGGTGCTAGTGGTGGCGGTGGTGCTGCTGGCTGCGTCGTGGACCAAGGAGGGGGTGTGTCGTACCAAGTGGGAGGTGTAGTCATCCACGTGGGCCTCTCACTCACGCTGGCGCGGCGAGATGACGAGCCTGAAGCTCTAGCTGGGCGTGGAGAGCGCCTAGGTACATCCGGGGCTGCCTCCGGCTGAGCCGGAAACGTGCCGAACTCCTGCTCCGCTCCTCCACCACTCTCGTACTGCTCTCCCATGTCCTCCTCATCCACAACCGGTGGTGGAACGTAAGGGGGAGCTACTAGCCTGTTCGCATGCATCGCAGCGAACGTCTCCTTCCAATTGTGGCGTCCCGCCACAATGGAATACTCTGGCAGCCACTCAATACCCCTACCCGTCCTGCTCTCCCAAGGCATGCCCGCATAAGGCGGACCTCTATGTGTGGGGAAGATGAGTCCCCTAACCATAAAAGCATGCAGCCCTAAGGGAACTGCCGATATACGGGTGCAAGCTGAAAAGTCTACACCAAGCGTCCTAGCTATGTGGGTCACTATCCCACCATATCCAATGTTCCCCTTCGATTTATTCTTGAGTTTACTCATCGTAGCCGCCAAAAGAGTAGCACAATCTGCGTGGCATCCATAAAGCATACTGTAAAGAAGGAATAGCCCATCCGTCTTGATCTTTTGGGGCGTCTCCGTCCTAGGAAAGAGACACTCCGAAAGAACACGGTGAGCTATCTTCAAGGCTAGATGGTACATCAATCTAGCCTTGGTATCGGCGGGTTGCCAACGGTCCTCGTCGGCGTAAATCATTGCTACTTCCCCCCAAAAATCCTTGGCGGAAACGCCTCTAGGAAGTCGACCATTATAGGTCTCATGGAACCCGAAAATGGTCCCAAACTCAACAATACTCAAGTGATAGTCTCGATTCATGAGACGGAAGGAGACGGTCCTATCAACATGGCTGTGCTCGAAAGACGTCACAACCTCTCGGGTGATCTCCTCATAGGCGTCTTCACGAATGTTCGTGAAGACAAGCAATCCAGCTCTATCCAAGAGCCATGTAAGATCATCAACTATGTTGAGGGGGTGTAGATCCTCCAACAACAAATACCTAGGGCCAATCACTGTTCTCTTCTCTATCTTCTCAAATGCAGCTAGGTAGTTTTCGTGTATGGTTGGGATGCTAGGGTGAGGAGGTGAGGATGGAGGTGAGGGTGAGGATGGTAATGAGGGAGATGAGGGTGGTGGTGCCCTAGAGGTTGAGGGATTTCCTTTCCTTTTCTTACTTTGCCCCCCTTTCTTCTCCTTTATCCTTCCCGACATTCTCCTCACAAAGTCTATTTTTCAGAAAAATTACGGTCTGTTCTTCAGGTTCCACGGCCGTGGTTTACCCAGAGACCGTGATTCGTCTCAGAAACTCATGAATCTCATCAATTTCACCAACAATCACCACAACAAGCAGTCCTAAACTAATTCCTTCCAGTCTTTATCAGTTCTTCCTAAAGATCTATAGCAAAAACGAACTAAATCCGCGAAAACCAAGAAGAAAGGAATAACCTCTTTTTCGGATTGAAAAATCCGAAATGCGTGTTTGTTGATCGATTTCCACTCGATTTGTTGCTTGGATCCTGTTCGTGGTTGGATTTGCTGCAGTTTAGGGCGAAGAATCGTTGGAAACGATTAGAGAATGAAGAATTGGGAGAGGCTGCGGGTTTTCGGTATCTAGGTTGTGGAATGGGGGAAATGTGGTTAAGTTTGTGAAGAATGTGGCTTATATAGTGGCCGGAAAAATTTCCAAAAATCACGGTCTATCGGGGCATTCCACGGCCGTGGAAGTGTACGGAACCGTGGTTTTGATGATTTTTCACAGGCTTTTGAGAATTACGGCCACTGTAGCTATGACGACCGTAATTTAGACCGTGAAACCTTCTGTAAGGCTTCAAAGTCCAAATTTCGTCCCTTTTCTTCGACATTATCCTCCTTTTCTCCTTTTCCATCGATCCTACAACCAAAAACACGAACATACCGGAGGAAAATCGAGGCAAAACAAAGCAAAAACGTTTATTCTAAACTAATCTATGAATCGAAAACAAAAATGAGAATGCAATACCTTGGGTTGCCTCCCAAGAAGCGCTTGGTTTAAGGTCCGTAGCTAGACCAATCTCGCACTTATTCGAGTGCGGTAGGCGCAAACTCCTCAGTTTGGAGTTCCGGCGTGTACTTCTTGAGTCGTTGGCCGTTCACCTTAAAACTTCCGCTAGCTTCACCCCATACTTCAACTGCACCATGGGGGAAAATGCGCTTAATTAGAAAAGGTCCATTCCAAAGAGATTTAAGCTTACCTGGAAAGAGGCGAAGTCTTGAATTGAAGAGGAGAACTTGATCTCCTTCTTTGAAGTCCTTTGGAATGATATGCTTATCATGCCAACGCTTTGCTCTTTCCTTGTAGATCTTAGCGTTTTCGTAGGCGTTCAAACGGAGTTCATCCAGCTTGTTGATGTCTAGGAGACGCTTCTCTCCCGCTTCCTTCATGCCGAAATTCAGCCATTTGATAGCCCAAAACGCTTTGTGCTCCAACTCTACCGGCAAATGACAAGACTTCCCATACACAAGGTTGTATGGTGTGGTTCCTATGGGAGTCTTGTACGCAGTCCGGTACGCCCATAATGCATCATCTAGTTTCAAGGACCAATCCTTCCTAGTCCTCGAAACTGTCTTCTCTAGAATTCCCTTGATCTCCCTATTTGAGATCTCAACTTGTCCACTCGTTTGTGGATGGTAAGGGGTAGCGATCTTGTGAGTAACCCCATACTTGGCTAGAAGAGCTTCAAAGCGACGGGCTATGAAGTGAGAACCTCCATCACTAATGATCGTCCTTGGCGTCCCGAATCGTGGAAAAATGGTTTTGTTGAAGAACTTAACCACCACCATGGCATCATTTGTGGGAGAGGCAATTGCTTCCACCCATCTAGAAACGTAGTCTACCGCCAATAATATGTATTGGTTTCCACAAGAAGATGGGAATGGTCCCATGAAATCGACTCCCTAAACGTCGAAAATCTCCACCTCTTGGATGTTGTTGAGGGGCATCTCGTTTCTTCTAGAGATATTGCCTGTTCTTTGACAAGCATCGCAACAAGAAACAAAGGATTGCACATCTTTAAATAAAGTAGGCCAATAGAATCCAGATTGCAATACCTTTGCGCTAGTTTTGTTCGAACTAGCGTGTCCTCCACAAGGTAGTGAATGACAATGGCGGATGACACTTTGCATCTCATCTTCCGGAACACATCGCCGAATGATGCCATCTGGACCTCTCTTGAAGAGGAGAGGCTCGTTCCAATAGTATTCCCGGACGTCTTTGAAGAACTTCTTCCTTTGTGCGTATGACAGTCCGGGTGGTATCTCCTGGCAAACCAAATAGTTAACAAAATCAGCAAACCATGGTTCGTTACCTTTGGAGATCTCGTTGATGCACTCCTCTATGATGTGTAGGTGTTCGTTTGGAAAAGAGTCATCAATGGGTAGATGGTCGTCCTCTAGATGTGTGAGGCGACTCAAATGATCCGCAACAGAATTTTCCGAGCCTTTCTTGTCGCGGATCTCAAGATCGAATTCTTGTAGGAGAAGAATCCATCTAATTAGCCTCGGCTTTGCATCTTTCTTTGCAAGGAGGTACCGGATCGCAACATGATCCGTGTAGATAATCACCTTTGCACCTACAAGATAAGAGCGAAACTTGTCAATAGCGTAGACAATGGCTAGGAATTCTTTTTCCGTAGTGGTGTAGTTGAGGTGAGCTTCGTCTAGCGTCTTGCTAGCGTAGTATATGGCGTGGGTTCGTCCTTCTTTTCGTTGTCCAAGAACAGCTCCAATGGCTACGTCACTAGCATCGCACATAATCTCGAAGGGGAGAGTCCAATCCGGGGGTTGGATAATGGGTGCTGAAATTAGAGCTTGCCGAATAGTGTTGAACGCATCTAAACATTCCTGTGAAAACTCAAAAACCGCATCCTTCATCAATAGATTAGTGAGAGGTTTTGATATCTTAGAAAATTCTTTAATGAAGCGTCTATAGAATCCAGCATGTCCTAGGAAACTTCTTATCCCTTTCACCGAAATTAGGGGAGGAAGTTTCTCTATGGTCTCTATTTTAGCCTTGTCTACCTCTATCCCTCTACTAGAGACTAAGTGACCCAATACGATTCCTTCTTTAACCATGAATTGACACTTTTCCCAATTAAGAACTAGGTTAGTATCTTCACAACGTTGTAAAACGAGAGAAAGGTTAGAAAGGCAATCGTTAAAAGAGGAACCGTATACGGAGAAGTCATCCATGAAGACTTCCACGATTTCCTCTACGTACTCGGAGAATATGGCCATCATGCACCGTTGAAAGGTGGCTGGGGCGTTGCAAAGCCCGAACGGCATTCTCCTATAAGCGAACGTACCCCAAGGGCACGTGAACGTGGTCTTCTCTTGATCATCCGGATGTATCGGAATCTGAAAGAAACCACTATAACCGTCAATGTAGCAAAAATGTGAATGTTGTGCTAACCTTTCAAGCATTTGATCGATGAATGGCAGTGGAAAGTGATCCTTCCGCGTTACGTTGTTGAGCTTGCGGTAGTTTATACACATTCGCCATCCAGTCACGGTTCGGGTAGGAATGAGTTCGTTGTTCTTGTTGGTGATGACCGTCATTCCTCCCTTCTTTGGAACTACTTGAACTGGACTCACCCATTTGCTATCGGAGATAGGATAGATGATACCTGCATCAAGAAGTTTAAGAATTTCCTTCTTGACAACCTCCTTCATGGTCGGATTCAACCGCCTTTGAGGTTGTCTTGAAGTTCTAAAGTCCTCCTCCATTAGTATCTTGTGCATGCATAAGGAGGGTTTAATTCCTACTAAGTCCTCAATAGTATAGCCTATGGCTTTTCTATGTTTCTTAAGGACAATCATGAGCTGTTCATGTTCATCTATGCTTAATTCGGAGCTAACGATAACCGGATAGGTAGAATTAGATCCAAGAAAAGCGTACCTTAGATGAGTAGGAAGTGGTTTGAGTTCCATCACTTTCGGAGCCTCCAATGATCCTTGAGGAGCGTCCGACGTTTCCTTAGAAGTTTCTAAGGGTGTTGAGAGGTTTGGAGAAGAGTTAGAAGAAGTTGAAGAAGTTTGCCGGTTACCCTCTTCCACGGTCAGAATTACGGCCTCCTCATGTATTCCACGGCCGTGTAATCCCCTGGAATGGAGGTCGAATTTGGTTGTCAAATCCACGGTCGTGGAATACAGGGTATGACCGTGGATTCTTACATTCTCAGCCTCATCGTGGAGTTTCTCAAACTCCTCTTCATGGATCTCTTCTTGTGCTTCTAAGGCTTCAATTTCCTCTTTGCACTCTTCTTCTTCTTCTCCTTCATTGGTTAGACTCATAGTGATAACCTTTTGTAAAGGATCGTTAAAGAGAATTGCACTTACCTCCTCCCTAGACAAACCTTCTTCGTCTTGGATATCGTAGATATCCTCGTCAAAGATTGGTTCCTTCACTAGAGTGGAAAGAAAGAACTCTACTTTCTCTTCTCCAATGTCAAAAGCGAGTCTTCCATTCTTGCAATCGACCATGCAGCCGGAAGTTGCAAGAAACGGTCTTCCGAGTATAATCGGGACCGGACTATCTGCAGGAATGTCAAGCACGACAAAATCAATGGGAACAAAGAATTTACCTAGCTTGACCGGGACGTCTTCTACAATGCCGACGGGGCGAGTGATGGATCGATCCGCCATGTATAACGTCATTTTTACTGGTTTAGGGTCGCCTAAACCGATCTTCCTACATAATGCAAGTGGTATGATGCTCACACTTGCTCCCAAGTCACATAATGCGTCGTATGTGACCTCTCCCACTCCAATGGGAATGCAAAATGACCCCGGATCTTTCAGCTTTGGGGGCATTTTCTCCTTCATCGTCTTGATGAGATCCGAAGAATCCGAACTCATCTTGACCTCTCCAAAATCTTCTAGCTTCCTCTTGTTGGAGAGGAGCTCTTTCAAGAACTTGCCGTAAGCCGGCATACCTACAATGGCATCAATGAAAGGTATATTAATATGCAGCTTACTCATGAGTTCTATGAACTTACCGAATTGTTTGTCTAGGCGCGCTCGCGCTCTAGATTGAGGGAACGGTAGGGGAGGTTTGAAAGCTGGAGGAGGAACATAGACATCTTCCTTCTCCTTTCCCTTTCCTTTTTCTTTCTCTACGGGGACTTCGACGAACGTAGGCTGCGGATCGGTGGTAGTCACTCCGCTCCTAGTTGTAATCGCCATCACTCTTCCTTAGGGTTGTCCTCCGTCTTTCCTGGGAGTTTCCCTTGATTTCTAGGAACTTCCTCCGCATGGTTGAACATTTGGTTTTCCAAAACCTTTTGAGCTTTGTCAACCTTAGAAACTTGATCATCAACTTTGATGATGCGGTTCTCCAGCCCTTGAAGCTTTCCCAAGATCGTTTCCAATATGAGATCGGGCTTCTCCTTCCCCGTATTGTTTCCTCCATTAGATGATTGCCCCTGGCTTTTCAAAGGAGTAGAGGAAGAGGAAGGTGGAGTTAGTGAATTAGAATTGGAAGGATAAGAGTTACCGGAATTCTGTTGATTGGAGCGCCAATTGTTGTTGCTTGAACCCCGATTGTTGTTCCAATTGTTGTTGTTCCGGTTGTTGTTGTTTTCATTCCAATTGTTATTCCGGTTATTGTTCCGGCTATTGTTGTTGCGGTTGGTGTTATCACCGCCGTTGTTGTTGCCCAAATAACCAACATCCTTCCCTTGTTGCTTTGGGAAGTTGGTCTTGATAGCCTCCTTCAACTCTTTGATCTCATTGTTGAGGGAGAAAATATGATTTTGAGCTTCATGTGTGAGCTTCGCTCCTTGCTCCACACGATTTCCCTCCACTTTCCGGTGGGAATACTTCTCTATGACTCTTGCTTGCTTCTCAATGAAGTCCCAAGCGTCATCTTCTCTCATGTCCATGAACGTTCCACATGAGAGGGATTGGAGGTTGAATTGCGTTCCCGCATCCATCCCTTTGTAGTAAATTTCCAACAAGGCAAGCTTGGATATGCCATGATGAGGGCAATCCAAGAGCAAATCCTGAAACCTTTCCCATGATTGAAACAAACTTTCGTTAGGTCTCATAGAAAAAGCATTAATCTTACCTCTAAGTTCCGCCGTTTTGGAAGGCGGAAAGAATTTGGTGAGAAACTCTGCGGAAAGGTCTTCCCACGTGTCTAGTTTCCCATTGGGAAGAGCTTGGTACCAAGATAACGCTTTCCCTTTCAAGGAGAAAAAGAAAGGTTTGAGCTTATAGCTGTTGGTAGTAGCGTTCTTCGGTCTCATCGTCTCCATCATACACTCGAAGTTTTGCAAGTGTTGGTGTGGAGATTCAGCACTTGTACCACCAAATTGGTTTTGGCGAACAAGGGTGATGACTTGAGGGTTAAAGCTAAACCCTTGAACATCTTCAGCATCAAAATTCACACCTAAGCGGCGTGGTTGTTGTGTTGGATCCATTCGTTGGCCAAGAGTTCTTGGCTCATTATCCACACGTTCGACTCTCGCATTCCTTGGTCGGATGCGGCGATTAGTAGCTCCTTGTGGATGGAAGGGATTTATATTGATCGTGGGATCAATCTCTTCTAACGGCGGCATGGAAGAGTCACTATCATCAGCGGATGAGTGGCTTTTTCTTCTAGACCTTGATCTCCTTCTCGAGGACTTCTTGCCTACCTTATCTTCAAGGTCGCTCATTTTTATCCTCATTTGGAAGAGCATGTCTTGTAGACCGTTAACTTGAGATTGATGACGATCCATCTCATCCTGGCGGAGAGTCTCATTCCATCGGAGTTGAGCTTCCTTCTCCGCCAACTCCGTTTGAAGATCGCGTTCGTTCTCTTCAGCCATCTTCTTTTCCTTGCGCCTTTGTCTCAAGGTTTTCTCTAGCTCTTGATCAAGAGGTAAGAGATCTTCGGCGTTCCTAGACCTGCGCATGACTCAAAGAAAAATCAAATAACGAGAGCAAGCTCCCAAGCTCGACAACCGGCTACCGGATTCGGCCGAAACCAAATCCCCGGCAACGGAACCAAAAACTTGTTCGCCCCTAGAGGTGTGTGCAAATAAGTTTTAAATTTATAAAACTAGAATCAAGCAGCGAACCCGCAGTGTACGGATCGACGTAGTTAAGCAAGAATTCCAGAGTATCGAACACAGGGATTTGGGTGGGAACGAATTCAAATGCAGGTTATCAAGCAAGTAAATATGGGAGTTTTGCAGATATTGGGAAAACAACAATCCTAAAGTTCCAGGTATCCAGTTGCGGCAATAGATTCAAGATATACTAATGATGTAAAGACAGAGTAGAGATATGCAAAGGTATACTAATGTAAGGTAATTGTACGGTTGAGGTTCCAAAAACCTTATGTAACTCACCTAAAAGACACTCCCTATACAGGTTGTTGAGGCTCAATATAGAAAGATTCTAAAGCCGAGGATTAGTATCAAATACCCAAACTTATAATCTAAAGATCAAGACTAACTTAACCGATTGAGGTTGTTGAGGCTCACAATCGAGGTAGAGGTTGTTGAGGCTCACTACCACCTAGAAAAGACAAGTCTAAACTAAGTTAAAGCAAATCTTTAACTTTGGAATAAAGTAAAAGCACGCTCGTAAACTAGATGGAAATTACGGTTGGTTCTTGAAATTCCACGGTCGTGGAACTCAAGAACAGCCCGTAATTTTAGGTTGTCGACGATTCTCTCTAACTCTTAGGGTCTAATCTGTTTGCAATCGATCTATCATCACCTATGCCACAACTACCAACCCTTCACCTTAGAATTGTTAAGGGTTTTTAGCCAATAACAGTCATATTGATATTAATTCAAGAATTAAAGGATAAAAGATGTAAACTTTCAAGAACTATCAATAATCTTCAAATGAATCTCAAGATCACAATCAAGAACAAGTGTTTATCAAAAGATTCAAAACAGAGAAAACAAACACAACTTTAGGAACGAGGAGAAACGGGATGTCAAGCCGTTTCCAAATCAAACCTAAACAAGAAAAGAGATCTTCTTGCAAAATCTTCCAATAACTTCGATCTTCCACAAATCTAAAGATCACAACAGCAATCTCCACTAAAAGTGCGAGTTTTGAGCAACTCTCCAATACGAACTTTGATCTCCAATGAGATCTCCCAAATACCTCTAAAATGAGGGTTTGTGCGTTGCTAAGCGATGATCTACGTCTATGCGTAAGCGGGGATCCTAAGCAGGCATGACGGAATCTCCTTTCTTCCGTCTTTTTATAATGCAGGGCAAAGTGTCGGCCCGGCCCGATCTTCAAAAGATCATGGCTTCGAAGTGTGGCGAAAAGATTCGCCAAGATCACGGTCGTGGAAGATTCCACGACCGTAATTCTAGGGCGTAGAAACAATTACGGTTAGTTCCACGACCGTAGAATCCCCTGGAATGAACATCAAATTCTGACTCTGAATCCACGGCCGTAATTCTGAACGTGGTTTGTGATACGGCCGTATTTTAGGGCGTAATTTAGGGCAAGAACGTGATTCTTCCCTAAACTCGTGCATTCCTCAATCTAAGACTCCAAATTGCTTCCAAAGAGTGTCCTCGATCTATGGATATATCAACTCAACTTTCCTTTGCTCGATTCCGTTCGGAAATAGCTCCAAATCACCTATAATCAACATAGAACTAGTGTAGACATCCATATTGACAATATAGGTAATACTAGCTCACTTATGCACAAAGATCAATCAAAGACTATCAATATGAATCAAATACTTTTAGAAAACGTGCCTAAAATATCACAATATTTCATGCTAACAGTGTGTGCTGCTATTATTCTACTAATGTTTAGATAACTAGCTAATTGTTCCTCTTGTTGTGTTTTTAGATTTACCTCAGGTTAGACCAGCAGCTGAGTGATCCGGAAGTAGTGGTCAGCCGGGTCTCCGTACTCCTTAGAGTGGGGGTTGGGGGTTGTGTTTGTCTTTCCTTTCCTTTGGTTAAGACAGTTGTTCGTTTCTTTTATTTAAGTACTTTAGGCTGCTAGACAGTGTTGCATTCATTACCTTAAAAATACTATTTTTATGAATTTCGGTTTCTTTATTTGTGTCTTGTTGCAAGATCCTAGTAATATTGTTGTCAAACTGAGGTCGGAACCCACTGTGAGGTTCTAACCAGTGATGTCCCGAGTTCTGAGAATTCGGGGTGTTACAACAATCATACCAAATAATGAAATTCAAGATAGACTTTACTGGAAATGTAGCAAAAATGGATGGTTTTCTACTAAATCTGCTTCTGAACTGATTGAAGCACGGACGAACATTACCCACAATTACGCATGTCAATGGATTTGGAAATTGCATACACAACCAAAAATCAATAATTTTCTTTGGAAAATCTCACAAAACGGAATTCCAACAAAAGCCAAGCTCGACGAAAGGCGAATTGCAGTGACTAGGAACTGCGAACTGTGCAACCATCACCTAGAGGACCTGATTCACTTGTTTTTTGAGTGCCCTTTTAGTAAACAAGTTATTAACAAAATTGACAGTACAATATCAACCAAAATGAACACAATTAACCAAAGCAATAAAATACATGACATCCTAATTGATTTATATCATAAATTAGCACCTAACAAGATGACATGTCTTGCAACCATTTGGTGGAGCATATGATTCTTTAGAAATAAAATTATCTTTAATAATGAACCTATTGGTACAACTAAGAATGTTACAAGTTTTATCAAAGAACAAATCCATAATTGGAATCTCAAAACCATTGATGAGGACGATTTTGATTTTAAACAACCACACAAAGAATCAAACCATATTAAGAGGAAGAAACATGACATCAAATGGGAAAAACCAAAACTTGGTTTCCATAAACTTAATTTTGATGGTTCAAAACTAGATTCGGGAGTAACTTCTATTGGTTACGTAATCCGGGACCATAACGGAAATGTTGTGAGTCTTGATGCTAAAAAGAATAACTTTAACTCTGTTATTAAAGCGGAAGCTTTTGCCTTGAAATTAGGCCTCCGAGAGGCTAAAAGACTCCATATTAAAAAGATCGAAATCGAAGGCGATAACCTTTGTGTTATTAAGGCACTCCAAGGTTTGTGGAGTTGTCCTTGGGAGATCGAGATGCATATTTCCGACTCCAGTTTGGACCTTCGTTCTTTCGATGAAGTCCAGATTAGACATATTTTCAGAGAGATAAACTGTGTTGCTGACCGGTTAACCCACCTGGGTGTATCGACCCACAACACCAATTTTTCTGATGATCCTGAACTTCTTGTTCTCATCCGTAAGGATGTTTTAGGTTGGACTACCTCTAGAAGGTAGTCCAACCTAACCGCTTTCCGTTATCAAAAAAAAAAAAAAATCCCATCTTTTCCAAAAAAGTATGCATACAGTGACATATACGCTCAAAGTAAGAGAACCAATTTGTGGTACAAAGGTAATTTGGTTGTTGTAAGGCCCCCAAAGCAGACTGAGCTTCACAACTCCAGGGACCTGGATGAGGGGCTTTTAAGGCTTTATAAATAAAAAAATAACAATATAAGTAAATAAATTACAACATGAATAACTTTGACTTGCCAAATAATAAGAGATCCGAAAGATATTCCATAATGCCCATCACAAAAGGATACAAAACAACAATGTGAAACAAAATATAATGACCAATAATAATCCGCACTTACAAAGGAATTCTCCCCTAAAGATATAACTTAAAGTTATGAATATGTTCTAACGAAACAAGACTGTCCTAAACCCAACCGACGAGACTCTCATTAGGGATTATGACCTCCATTGTAACGCCCCGGATTGAAAACCCGAGGTGTCACTAGGATGTGGACCACACCGTGGGTCTACTAGATTTAGTCTGACAACAAATTCACTATTGGACCTTCCAACAAGAGCACGACAAAAATAAAACAAAATTTCCAACCATTATACTCAAAAAATAAAGGGAGAATTTGACATACTAGGCTTTTTTGAGTTTTTGTTTAAGAAAGTGTACCCCAAATTTTTTACCACTTTCATTTAATAGTAGGTAAAAATTATTAACCCTTCTATTTAGAAAGAAAGAATAAATAATTTTTGTTATTTGTTATATAAGTATAAGTTTTAAATTTTAATTACCGAATTTGTTTTCTTTTATTATTTTTCTTGCCTTTTTTTTATTTATTTTTTATTTCTTTTTTATTTTCTGGACTGAATTTCTCATACCGGAATTTCTCATACCAGAATTTTCATACCAGAAATTATCATACCAGAATTTCTCATACCAGAAATTATTTTCATACTAGAATTTCTCATACCAGAAGTTATTTTCATACCAAAATTTTGTCATATCAGAACTTCTCATACCAGAACTTGTCATACCAGAAATTGTCATACCAGATTTTTTTTTCATACCAAAATTTTGGTCAAATTTTTTCATACCATAATTTTACATACTAGAATTTAAATACCAGAATTTTATATACCAGAATTTTATATACTAGAATTATATACTAGAATTTTACATACTAGAATTTCCCATACCAAAATTTAATACTAGAATTTTATAATACCGTAATTTTATAATACCAGAATTTCATCATACCATAATTTTTCATAATACCAGAATTTCTACATACCAAAAATTCAACATACCAGAAATTCAACATACTAGAAATTCAACATACCAGAAATTCATTTCCGAATTTAGTTTTTTATTTTATTTTATTATTTTTTTTTCCTTTTTTTTCCTATAATAAACAAGTGGAAGTGTAACATAGTGATAACAACTTCAAGATCAAATATTACAAACTAACAGATGTTGTTTTCTCCCTACCGTTTCAGAAATAATCCCTAATTGGCAAGAGAAAACAAGACCAAAAGCCTTAACTGATTTGCATAAATGTGAGTTAAAATGATTTAAAACAACATAATATAGGCTTTGGAATATTACTGGTGTCACCAATGCTGCTGAGATCCCTACAGATCCTACCAAACTCAGCTGAAGGCATTTTCACAATAGCATGGTATTCTGCTTCTAGTATCCCAAGATGCTCACTGTCTATTGATGACATGAATTATGACCTATTTTTAGGCATGTATTTATATAGATTTTTCCTTTATTTTGCATGCATAGACATACTTTCAAGGCATTTATAGTTATATTCACCTACTTTGCAAGAATAGAGGTCTACATAGAGTTTTATTGCATTTGTAGGTAATTTGGCGAATTATGGAGCGAAATAGCATATTTAAGGATTAAGCCTTGAAGCGGGACAAAAAGGAGCAATATAAGGAAGTTAGGACGCCCAAAGTATCTTCTGACGCGCCAGAGTATCTTCTGATACCAGCGGATTCGACTTCTTTTCAGCCCAAATATTTAGGGTTTTATCTTTAAACCCTAGATAGACCGCTACATATATTGGACAGCCTTCAACATTGAAGGGGAGTCAATTTCTCCAAAGGGAGACTAGAAGGAGTCAATTTCTCCAAAGGGAGACTAGAAGAAGTCAATTTTTCCAAAGGGAGACTAGAAGGAGCCAATTTCTCCAAAGGGAGACTAGAGGGAGTCAATTTCTCCAAAGGAAGATTTAGAAGGACGGTGACAGCCCTAGGATTTGGATCCCCGACGTTTAGAGGTCGCATCGGAGAATCTTTACACGTTTTGGAGAAATCAACGATTCTTGGAGAGAGATTGAAGAGCTTTTGCCGGAAAGTCATTCTTGATCTTTGATTGTGAGATTCTTTATTCCATTGCATTGTTGTGGTTTGTGAGCACGATATTGAGTTGTTTGAGAGATATATTGAATACATTTGACCATTGTTTTACAGATTTGAAAGTTATTGAATTTTTCATTCAAGATTTGGTTTCTTTGCGATATCTTCTTCAATAATTAATTTGATTCGATTTTGAAAATGGTTGGCTAAAAACCTTGTGATTCTGGGGAGAATAGTTGATGATTAAGGCTTAGATGATGATAGACTGAACTCATTCAAACATTAGGACCCTGAGAATTTAGATCTTAGTTTTGCGACGAACAGGAAAATCGGACTTTTCTTGAGAAAAATCGGCCGATTTTTCGTATGAACAGCACGATTTATTCTTCTGACGAACTTTAATTGAATTAATCTTTAATCAAAGCTAATCCTTGCCTAAACCCCGATCTTGATTAACCTTCTTACCCTCTAATTGAATGTATGAATGCACTTCAAACCTGTTTCTATATTTAATAGATTAAGATTGCAAGATTTGGGTAATAAAGAGACTCAACATCCTTTATTAAGATTTTAAGTGTGCTTTCTATTCATACTTTGGAGAGTCACATCCTGGAGTTTTAGATAGTTAGTTTGAACATAATTCTTGTCTTTAGATCTTTCTATATCGCAGCCTCAACAACCCTTATAGAGAGAACCTATAGATTAGTTATATAGGTTTCGGAACTTCATCGTACGAATCTTACCTTTGAACATTTAATCTTGGCAATATAAATTCTGTCCTATATCTATAGAAGTGTCTTGAATCGAAAGCCTAAATCGGATACTTGAATCCTTGGAATCATTTCTCTCTTTATCATATCACAAAAGCTTTTATACTTTCGCTAGATTATTGAAATCGGAATTTTTCTCACCAAATCCCTGAGTTCGACTCTGGAATTCTTACCTTTCTACAGCTGATCCGTACACTGCGGGTTCGCTTTGCTTTTGAGTTCTAGATATAAATTTAAGACTTTGACGCACACCTTTTTGAGCGAACAAGTTTTTGGCGCCGTTGCCGGGGATTTGGTCTAGATCAAATCCGGTTTTCGGTTGTCTAGCTTGAAAGCTCTTGCTCTTGTGATTTGATTAGTCTACTTGAGTGATCTTTGCAGGTTCTTTAGGTATATGCGAAAGACTAGATCCACTAAAGATCTAATTCCTTTCGATCCCGAACTAGAAAGAACTTTAAGGAGAAAGTTGAAGGAGAAGAAAATGGCTGAAAACGACGAGAGAAACTACAAGGCTGAACTGAACGAAGCTCAACGCCAACTCCAGTTGAGTGAGAAGGCTCGAAAGGAAGCTGAAATAAGTCATCAGTTTCAGATTGATGAACTGAGAGCTATGATGTTGGACATGAAGTTGGAGTTGAACGACTCCAAGAAGAAGAAGAAAGTCAAAACACCAACTAAGTCCATTCGAAATGACTCATCCGATGATGAAGAGATTGATCCGGACATGCCGGAACTAGAAGAGATTGACCCATCACTTCGTCCTACCCGAAACACTCCAACACCTAAGGTCGTCCCTCGCATCACGACTAAGAATGTTAGAGCTGTCAATAGCGAAGATAGACCCCGAACTTTGGGGCAACGGATGGACCCAATTCAGCAACCACGCCGTCTAGGTGTGGATTTTGGAGCTGAAGACATCCAAGAGTTTAGCTTCTCACCACAAGTCATCACTATGGTCCGCCAAAGTCAATATGGCGGAGCAAGTACTGAATCTCCGCATTAACACTTACAGAATTTTGAGATTCTCATGGAGACTATGAAGCCGAAGAAGGCTACCACAAGCAACTACAAGATCAAGCCGTTCTTCTTCTCGTTGAAGGACAAAGCTCTAGCTTGGTACCAAACACTTCCAGCTGCGAAGTTAGCTACATGGGAGGAATTGTCTTCGGAATTCCTCACCAAGTTCTTTCCGCCATCCAAAACGGCGGAATTGAGAGGTAAAATAAATGCTTTTTCTATGAAACCTAACGAAAGCTTGTTTCAATCTTGGGAAAGGTTTCAAGATCTCTTGTTGGATTGTCCACACCATGGCATTTCCAAGCTGGAATTATTAGAGATCTACTACAAAGGGTTGGATGTGGAAACACAATTCAACCTCCAATCTCTATCTTGCGGCACATTCATGGATATGAGAGAGGATGATGCTTGGGACTTCATTGAGAAGCAAGCCCAAGTGATTGAGAAGTATTCCCACCGGAAGGTGGAATCAAGTAGCCGGAATCAAGGCGATCCGGGAGCCAAGTTGAATCAAGCGGCTCAAACACAAATATTCTCCCTCAAAGATGACATCAAGGAATTGAGGGAAGTGCTCAAAACGAGTCTTCAAAAGACTAAAGAGCAAGAAGCCAACTACATGGGGCGAGACAACAATCAAAGGAATGATAACCGGAACTCTAATTGGAGCAACAACAACAATAATAACCGAAACTCCAATTGGAACAACAACAACAACAGGAACTCGAATAAAAACAATTGGAGGTCAAATCAGCAAGGTTCAGGTAATCCTTACTCATATGCTGAAAAGGCTCTAACCCCTCCATCTTCTTCTACTCCTTCTACAAGCCAGGGACAATCAAGCGGATCAAACAAACCGGATCCTATGCTAGAGACGATCCTAGGCAAGCTACAAGGATTGGAGAGTTACATAATTTCAGTTGACAAAGCTCACAAAGCTTTAGAAAACCAAGTATTCAACAAGGCCGGAGAAGTTCCAAGAGATCAAGGGAAGCTTCCCGGAAAGACAGAAGATAACCCAAAGGGAAGGGTTATGGCTATAACTACTAGGAGTGGGAAGACAACCGCCGACCCTCAACCTAAAGTAGTTGATACCTCCACAAAAGAAGGAGAGGCAAAAGAGAAGGAAGAAGTCTATGTTCCTCCTCCCGCTTACAAACCACCTTTACCTTTTCCTCAATCTAGAGCGCGAGCACGCCTAGATAAACATTTCGGTAAGTTTGTTGAACTTATGAGTAAGCTCCATATTAACATACCTTTTATGGATGCGATTTTAGGTATGCCGGCTTACGGGAAATTCCTCAAGGAGATCCTCTCCAACAAGAGGAAGTTGGAAGATATAGGTGAAGTCAAGATGAGCATGGAGTCATCCGAACTCATCAAGACTATGACGGAGAATATGCCACCCAAGCTCCGCGATCCAGGATCCTTTTGCATACCCATCACCTTGGGAGAAGCTACCTATGATGCTCTTTGTGACCTTGGAGCAAGTGTGAGTATCATACCTCTAGCTCTATGCAAGGCAGTTGGTCTAGGAGAGCCTAGACCGGTGAAGATCACACTCTACATGGCTGATCGTTCTACCACTAAGCCGGTGGGAATATTAGAAGACATCCCGGTAAAGCTAGGTAAGTTTTACATACCTATAGATTTTGTCGTTCTTGACATACCTGCAGATTACCCAGTTTCCATCATCCTTGGGAGACCATTCCTCGCCACATCTGGGTGTATGGTGGATTGCAAGAATGGCCAGCTATCCTTCCACATCGGTGAAGAAAAGATAGAGTTCATACTATCTTCCTTAATCAAGGAGCCAGCCTTGAAAGATGACGTTTTTGAAATTGTTGAGGAAGAAGAGTTTAGAGAGATAGTAAGCTCGATCTTAATGAAAGACTCTCTTCAAAAGGTCCTTAGCATGAGCATCATGGAGGAAGGGATAGAACATGACTGCAATGAAGATGTAAAAGCATTAAATGCTGTGGAGGAAGAGCTAGAAGTAAAAATTGAAGAGTTAGAGTGGACTCCGGAAACTGTGAAGAAAATCGACCTGTCGGAACTAAATCGTCCGATTTCTGAAGATTCAGCACGATTTTTTTCGACAGAAACTAAAATCGACCCGACGAAAATAAATCGTCCGATTCATGAAGAGCTAGCACGATTTTTTCCGACAGAAACTAAAATCGACCCGACGAAAATAAATCGTCCGATTCATGAAGAGCTAGCACGATTTTTTCCGACAGAAAGAAAAATCGTGCAGGAGATCGATCGATTTACTAAAGAGGGGGTCGATTCACTGGATGATTTTACGGATTCTCCGGACTTCACCGCACACTACAACAAAACTGTGTTTTTATAGCATTAAGTAATAGCGTTTATCTCGTAAATGCTATAGTTTATGTGTTCTAATTTTTTTTATAGCGTTTCATATTAAAAAACGCTATTAAAAAAATAATAATAACAAGCGCTCGTTTTTTTCCCTAGGCGCGTTTAGGTTTTTTTTTTCTCACTTGTGCCGCCAAGACAGAAAGCGCTATGAAACTCTGATTATTCTCATCTTCCCTTCAAACGTTTAATTGAAGTACTTGCGGATACAACATCTAGGGCTCCAATCGACGAGCGTGAGGGCTCCAATCGACGAGGGGAGGGCTGCAGTCATCGAGGGTGACAATCGACGGTTCCCCCCGCTCCAGGTACTATTCCGTCTCCCTTACTTGCGTTTTGATTTCCCTCGTCGAATGCAGCCCTCTCCCTTAATTGCGTTTATGCTATCCTTCGATTCTACCAACAATAAGAACTCTCTTCCCGTCTAATTCTAATATGCTAATATGCTACCGAAGAGAGCAATGATACACTGAGAATTTCTTTGTTCAATTTGGCTTTTCTCTCTTGACGCCGGCTTTGTTGTTTCCGTAGTTGTCAGATGTCCTCTCTGCCATGTCTTGAGCCTTTTTATGTGTTTTTCGTTCACTACATTCATTCTGATCTTCAAGATCTTAAACTATCCTCTTGAGATTTTTCAGAAGAATAGAAGCCTTTGTCAACCTATAGAAAGTCCTCTGTTTTTTAAAGAATAGAATATTTCAATGATTTTTTTTATCTAATAGGGTGAATATGAAGTAGTTCTATTTCCTTATCAATTGATGGGATAAGTATTTTTAGTGCAGAAATTTTGTCATTGACACTCTCCATTATCCTTCTCTCTGCAATCACATGGTTAGAGGCAATCTTGATCTTCTTTAAAAGTCTTTGAGCTTCCATTTGTATGTTTGAGGGCAGTGAGCTTGTGTCATTTGTGTGGTTGTCCATGCTGCATTTTTGATTTGGATTTAGAGGTGACACCAGTCGATGAGTTTAGTTATTGAACCAATGATGTTTATTTGAATTGTTATATATGCTTCATTTATAAGGTACTCATGAGTTAGTTCCTTGTCTAAATTTTGTCATTTAAGTGTATTAACAAAGCTACCTATGAGTTAGTTCCTTGTGAGCACATACAACTTCATGCTGCATTTTTTATTTTTGTCTAATTTTGGTGTTTATCATCATTTAGGTCCGATTCCGACTTATTTTGGTGATCTTTGGATACAGCATGCACAAAATCCATACAGAACACAATTTCATACAATAAAAGAAACTTACAACAAGTAGCTGCATACTGGTATCATACCTTTAGCAATTAACTTAGACTAACCTGTCAGCTAAGGACTACACATAACGTTCTTCCTAGCTTTAGAATTTCATTGTGCCTTAGTTGAGCTCTGCAATAAGAGTAAGATTATGAGTAAGATTATGAGTTACATAGTTAAGTGACATTACGAGTGTGTTGAGTACATACTATAGAATTTGAAGACAGGCTGACTCCCGGAGTCAATGAGCTCGAAGACCAGAGTGTCTCCGATATTCAATTTGTGAGCATCAATTGTCTGAATTTTGAAAGCATACCCCTGTCTGAATTTTACTTGATTTTGAAAGCCACTGGAGCTGTCATCTGGAGACTCTAATAATCTCATTTCTTCACATGGCACGACTGTCTGAATTTTGAAAACATACCACTGTCTGAATTTTGAAAGAACAAAATTGGTCAAGATTAGTCATTAAGAAAATTAGTAATGACTACTCAAACAAGTGAATAGACCTATTTCTGGTTACTCAAGTCATAACCATCTATGAGCAATGTTGGTGGTACTGGAATTCAGGGATGAGACCACCAACTTTGAACATCTTCCCCTCCCAGCCTATGCATGTAGACCCATCAACGAAGGTACGCAATTTATAAAAATCAAATCCTATTCAATAGTTGATCTCTTTTCTTTCCTTTTCCTACTCCATTAATAATTAGCACCCAAACTCTAAGTTTAGAGTTTGACAAACTACTTATTATTATTTATTTGAATTTTCAATTGGGGTAGCTCTGTTATATTGATTAGTTTTATTTCTTTGTTTGGGTACATGTATTTGGTAAGCCTTCAAATGGAGGAGGATTGTCACAATCAACACCCACCTGCACAACTGGTCCAAAGAGGCCGTCCATGAAACTTTCAACTGACCCAAAACACAATACAAGTTCATCTGATCCATCAAAAACCATCAAGGTTTCGGCCTCTCTCTCTCTCTCTCTAATATTCGATAGATGGCTTACTGTTTTACTAAGCTCGGCTGGTGATTTTGTTGGTGTTAATTTGCAACGGCAAGGAACCCGCGGAGGCCCAACATCAAACTCAGATGGAGAAGGGCCTAAAATACCCGATCCCAAGGTTAATTAATTTTGGATCAATAATTGTATACATATATCTTGTTGTTTGTTTACTTCATTAATTACCTATAATTGAATAGAAAAATGTTTGTAGAAGTCAAGTGGAACGCCTTTATGCCATTTATGTTAACATTAATTATTCCTTTTGGTGCCCTAATGATGATGCCAGACGTTGAGAAGACTTGCACAGAATAGACAAGCAGCTAGGAAGAGCAGGCTTAGGAAAAAGGTAGGCCTTAGTTTGTGCATGCACTAAATTTCATGGCTATGGTTGACTCTTTCCTGTTGCATTCAAGTTTGAGGTTGAATATTCAAAATCTAAACTTACTCTAGTTTTTTTTCAAAAATTTGGTTTGTTTGGTCCAGGCTTATGTTCAGCAGCTTGAGTCAGTAGTATTAAGCTTACCCAGTTAGTGCAGGAACTTCAACGAGCCAGAACCTAGGTAATGATCATTCAGATTCTCCACATGTCTCCATCTCTAACAACCAAAGGTGATCAATATATAACTAATTAGTTTATGTATATAAAATTGTAAGTGTGCAATAATTATGATTAATTGATTCAGTCAAATGACTGATTGCTACTTAGAGATCATTTCAATTAATAGAAATGTTTTCTTTGGTGGCTATACTTGAACCAAATTGATGTAGATTATTGACTTTTGTCTATGAATATGAAATAGGGTATATATGAAAACCAGTCACCGATTATTGACTTTTGTCTGAATTTTGAATGATTAAATGAATGTTTTTTTTGGGCTGATAATAATCAAACTTGTGTTCATGTTAGGACACAAGGTACTTAGAAACACAATTGGATTTGTTGTTAACATGGGCTTTAACAACTGTTTTGGAGATGGTTGTTGCACAAAGTCTGATGACAGGGTTACAAGAAAGGGCGAAAAAGGTAGGGTATGAGAAGAAACCAGACCTGGATACGGAATACCGATTAGTGAAGCTTTACTTGTGTGAACACATATAATGATGAGCGGTGACTGGTCTTTTGTGTTTGTTGTACTTGATTTTGTGCAGTTTGTGAGTTCTATACATGGGCATGGAAGTTGCAAAGAGGAATTCATAAGTATGCTTGGTAGTGATTTCAAGGCCAAGCAATCAACATGTGCATGCGGATGGGAGGATTTAGGCCTTTTGAAGTCATGAGATTGGTATATACATTAAGTTAAAATCGGTATAGATAAGTTTAGATGAGAGGTAAAAAGAAAAGGATGGAGCGGAATTTGTCAGCGTATACATGAAGAAGCTAATGATGAAATGAATGACGCTAGAAACTTTGGAAGGAAACTTTGGAGGGCAACATCTGAGTTAGAGTGCATTGAAGATGTTGTTGGTACAACAATTGCATGGCTAGTAGAAAAAGTTGTTATCATATAAAATGACAGATGGTTATCCATTTTAGATTAGCATTGTCAAATTATGTTCTCCTGGTAAACAATTGTTTTAAACAACTCATGTTTTGTATCATTTTGAATCTTTAATAATAAGAATGTGGTGTTTGTTCGATGTTATTATTGAGTTTCTATACCATTTATAGAAAACGCTTAGGTTTTATAGCGTTTATCATAAATGCTATAATTGGGTTCTATAGCATTTACAAAACACTATAAATGACATTATTTTCATATCATTTGAAGAAACTCTATTAATAGGTCCACTTTTTCATAGCGTTTACACAAACGCTATAATAAGTCCACGTTTTCATAGCGTTTATCAAACGCTATAATAGGTCCACTTTTTCATAGCGTTTGCACAAACGCTATTATTGGTGACTTTTCCATAGCGTTTCTGCAAACGCTATAATAGGTCCACTTTTTCATAGCGTTTGCAGAAACGCTATGAAAAGCTGTGACCCTATTATAGCGGGCTCTGTCATAGCGTTTATAAAAACGCTATTAATGTATATCATAGCGTTTTTCAAACGCTATGAATGCTTCTAAATGTTGTAGTGGCAGCTGCTTCCGAATCTAATGATGAGGTACCCACACCTATAGAGACCTCCTCCACAACATCCGAAAGTCACGATTCATCACCAACCAAGGTACCTCCATCACTAGAATTGAAGCAACTTCCCACGCATTTAAGGTACGCATTCCTTGGCACTAACTCCACATATCCGGTTATAGTCAATGCAAACTTAAATGATGATGAATTAGAGAAACTCATGCATGTTTTGAAGCAACATAGGAGAGCACTAGGATACACCATTGACGATTTAGTAGGAATAAAGCCTTCTCTATGTATGCACAAAATTTTAATGGAAGAGGATTACAAACCTTCACGCCAACCTCAAAGACGGTTAAACCCGGCAATGAAGGAGGTCGTGAAAAAAGAAATCCTTAAACTACTTGATGCAGGTATCATCTTCCCTATTTCTGATAGTAAATGGGTGAGTCCAGTACAAGTAGTACCCAAGAAAGGAGGCATTACCGTTGTTGCCAACAAGAACAACGAACTCATCCCCACACGGACAGTTACAGGGTGGCGAATGTACATCGACTACCGCAAACTGAACGTAGCCACGAGGAAGGACCACTTCCCCCTTCCTTTCATCGATCAAATGTTGGAAAGGTTAGCCCAACATGCCTACTTTTGTTATTTAGATGGATATAGCGGTTTCTTTCAGATACCAATTCATCCGGATGATCAAGAGAAGACAACCTTTACGTGCCCATGGGGTACGTTCGCTTATAGAAGAATGCCATTCGGTTTATGCAACGCTCCAGCCACCTTCCAAAGGTGTATGATGGCAATCCTCTCCGAATACGTAGAGAATATCATGGAAGTCTTCATGGACGACTTTTCGGTATATGGTTCTTCCTTTGATAACTGTCTCTATAACCTTTCACTAGTTCTTAAGAGATGTGAGGACACTAACTTAGTCTTAAACTGGGAAAAGTGTCATTTCATGGTCACCGAGGGAATTGTGTTAGGTCACTTAGTGTCAAAAAGGGGAATAGAAGTAGATCGATCAAAAATAGAGACCATTGAGAAGTTACCACCCCCTTCATCAGTAAAAGGAATTAGAAGCTTCTTAGGACATGCAGGCTTCTACAGGAGATTCATAAAGGATTTTTCCAAGATTTCAAAACCTTTGACTAATCTTTTGATGAAAGATGCGACTTTCGAATTCTCGAAAGATTGCTTAGATGCCTTTTGCAGGATCAAAGAAGCATTGATTTCGGCACCAATCATCCAACCACCCGATTGGACTCTTCCTTTCGAGGTCATGTGCGACGCAAGCGATGTCGCTATCGGAGCCGTTCTTGGTCAGAAGAAAGATGGTCGCACTCATGCCATCTACTATGCTAGCAAAACGCTAGATGAGGCTCAGTACAATTATGCAACTACGGAAAAGGAGATTTTAGCCGTAGTATATGCATTTGAGAAATTTCGTTCCTATCTTGTAGGTGCGAAAGTGATAGTCTATACGGATCACTCCGCAATCCGATACTTATTCACGAAGAAGGATGCGAAGCCAAGGCTTCTAAGATGGATCTTACTCTTGCAAGAGTTCGATTTAGAGATCCGTGATAAGAAAGGATCGGAGAACTCCGTCGCCGATCACCTTAGTCGTCTCCCGCAGCTCACCGGCAAGTCAGATGAGCTTCCGATAGACGACTCCTTCCCTGACGAGCAGCTGCACGAAATTGAAGAGTGTCTTCAACACATATCACAAGGTAATGATCCATGGTTTGCTGACATTGTAAATTACCTTGTTTGTCAGGAGATTCCACCCGGACTTTCATATGCTCAAAAGAAGAAGTTCTTTAGAGACGTCCGGCAATTCTATTGGAACGAACCTCTTTTATTCAAAAGAGGTCCAGATGGTATCTACAGGAGATGTATTCCCGAAGACGAGATAGATAGTGTCATCCGACACTGCCATTCTCTACCATGTGGTGGACATGCTAGTTCCCACAAGACTTGTGCTAAGGTACTTCGTTCCGGCTTTTATTGGCCTACACTTTTCAAAGATGTACAAAAGTTTGTTGTTTCTTGTGATGCTTGTCAAAGGACAGGTAATATATCCAGGAGGAATGAGATGCCTCTCAACAACATACAAGAAGTAGAGATCTTTGACGTATGGGGCATCGACTTTATGGGACCTTTCCCATCTTCATGCGGCAACCAGTATATACTTCTTGCCGTAGACTATGTCTCGAGATGGGTAGAGGCAATCGCTTCTCCTACTAATGATGCAATGGTAGTGGTGAAGTTCCTCAACAAAACGATCTTCCCAAGGTTCGGAACTCCCCGAACCATCATTAGTGACGGAGGAACGCATTTCACAGCCCGTCGATTCGAGACTCTACTAGCTAAGTATGGGGTGACCCATAAGATAGCTACACCTTACCATCCGCAAACAAGCGGACAAGTCGAGATATCCAATAGAGAGATCAAAGGGATTTTAGAGAAGACTGTCTCTAAAACGAGGAAAGATTGGTCAATGAAGCTTGACGATGCACTATGGGCATACAGGACAGCCTTTAAAACACCAATAGGTACGACTCCCTATAATCTCGTTTATGGTAAATCATGTCATCTTCCTGTAGAGCTAGAACACAAGGCTTATTGGGCTATCAAGTGGCTCAACTTCGACATGAAAGAAGCCGGAGAGAAACGGCTCTTAGACATCAATGAGCTAGATGAGCTCCGACTGAACGCGTATGAGAACGCAAAGATTTACAAGGAACGGACAAAGCGCTGGCATGACAAGCACATCATCCCGAAAGACTTGAAGGAAGGAGACCAAGTCCTCCTATTCAACTCAAGGCTGCGTCTGTTTCCAGGTAAGCTGAAATCCCGTTGGACGGGACCTTTTGTGATCAAAAGAATTTTCCCCCATGGTGCAGTTGAAGTATGGGGTGAACAAAGCGGAAGCTTCAAGGTTAATGGCCAACGGTTGAAGAAATACACACCGGAAGCTCCAGTCGAGGAGATAGCTCCTATCCTCCTCCATTGAACACAACATCATACACCGTCTAGCTAAAGACGATAAATAAAGCGCTTCTTGGGAGGCAACCCAATGATAGTATAGTTTTCCCTTCTTTCCCTCGCTTAAGTTAGAATAGATTAATTGTTTTGTTTCTTCGTTTTTCGTTTTTGTTTGTTCCTCGATGCACTCTTGGTTTGTCATGTCATTAATCGCAGGAAACTAGGCTCAAATGTGAGAGATTTACAGAGAATGGAGCACAATTAAGTTATATCCTCGAGATTCAAGAAAAACAAGGAAGGAAATCGACCTACCACAAAAAGATCGTCCGATTCTGTAATAGAGCAAGACGATTTTTCACAACAGAAACAAAAATCGACCTGGAGATCGACCTGCCAAAATAAATCGTCCGATTTTTTCTGTCAGAGAGAAAAATCGCCCGACAAATAAATCGACCAGAAAAATCGGCCGATTTTCTTCAGAAATCGTCGACCCTATATAAGAACCTCACGCTCGATCTTCCTCATTCCCACATCTTCAACTCTCGATTCCCCTCTCTCAAGAACGCCGGAAAATCGCCACACCCCCAAATCCTCATTCCTTAACCATTTCGAGAGATTCTTGACTCCAAATTGAAGCATTTTCAACAAGGAACACGGATCTAACAACAACACGCACGACAATCGACTACTCCACAAGGAATTCAGGTTTTTCTTTCCAAAACCTAAGTTTTCTCACTTGAAATCGAAGTTGCTTAGGAAGTGCTTTGTTGTTGGAATTGATAGAGGAATTTGCTTAGGATTCATTATAGAGAACTGTGTGTGGTGATAGATTGAACAGAACTTTACAGAATTGTGAGAATCGTTGGAATCGAGATAAAAATCGACCCAGCCCAGAAAAATCGGCCGATTTTTGTGAAGAACAGGTCGATTTTTAGGACTTAGAATGGATCTTGTCAAGAGGATAACTAGAAACACGGGGAAGAAGAAGGGATCTTCTTCCAAAGCCCCTAACCCACCACCACCACCACCTACCAACATCCCTAGGCTTCCCCCTCCCCTATCCAAGCATAAGAAACGCTATGAACGCATTATAGATCGCCCATTCACCCCTCCTCGTTACATAGTGCTCGATGACTTAGATTCGTTATATGTTCGAGAGGATGTTGATATGATGCTTGATAGAGCAGGGTTGAGACAGTTTGCTACGATCAGGGAAGATGCTTATAGGGAGATCACCCTAGAATTCCTTAGCACATTTGAGCACGATCCTAGGGAAAGGATGGTCACTTTCCGCCTCATGAGCCAAGACCACACTTTGTCTATTGATGCTTTTGGCGACTTGTTTGGCTTCTCTTATTCACATGCAGGCACATTTGCTAGAGGCCTCAGTGCTAGTGATTTTTGGGAGGCTATTTCCGTAGGAGAGTACTGCGGGGATAAGTGGAGACCCGGAAACTCCAAGGAGACAAGCATGTACAACCTTTCCTTCAAGTTAGTACATAGGATACTCAGTGAGAGTTTGTTTGCCAGGACCGAGACCCCGCAGAAGCTCAAGGCTGATGAGCTTTTTATCCTCTACTGCATGACATCTACCACCACTCCCGACATTGCCACCATGCTTGCTGACTATCTAGGAAAGATAGCCAACAAAGCTAAGGGCGACATTTGTGCAGGAGGCTTAGTCACTCACGTGGCTAGGACTCTAGGTTATGACTTCTCGGGATGCACTCTAGCTGAGAGTGCCCTCCCTTTAGGCTCACAGAGGTTGGTGGTCCGACAGGTCTTGATTCCTCGAGGGAGAGGAACTCTTCATGTGCCGATGCCATGGCACAGGGATCCGAAGAAGAAGCCATCCGAGATCATATGGAAATCCGAATACACCATTCGGAATAAGAGGAACTGGAAGGAGACCTTTGAGGCGATGCTTGAGGAGCTCTCACCTCCTACTTATTATGATGATGATGCAGGTGACTCAGATGAGGAGGATGAGGATGGCGGACAGGAGACCATGCTCGAGTTTGATAGTGATACTCATAGCGGGCACGCTACGGATGCCATGGACACTGACACTCATGGAGTAGGACCGAGCAGGACTAGCAGACAGGATGAGAAGACGGAGGATGACATGCAGCCACCTCGACACTCCTATGCACATGCTCCAGGCCCTAGACGAGGACGCCGAGCTCCGCGCCACTTCAGGGAGCTAGTCACTAGCTTCCAGAGCCTCAGCACCGACTACCGTGCCCTCCGCACCGATTATGACACCCTGAGCACATAGTTCAGGAGCTACAGGGAGGAGACGGACGCTAGGCATTCATCCTATGATGGCCAGATGAGGGACATGTACTACCACCAGTTCGGCCACTTCTACGATCCCTCCGCACCGATGTATCCATATCCACCACCTCCACCACCGACAGAGGATTGAGCTTCCACTTCTTTTACATTGTAAGTATTTTTCTCCTTCTTATGCTTGATTTTCACATTGGGGACAATGTGGATGTCAAGTATGGGGTGGGGGTACTTACAATACCTTATTTCTCATTCTAGCACTCTATGTACTTTCCACTACTCTTGACAAATTGGCTTGTAATAACTCTTGCACTACTTGCTTTCTATTATCAACACTTGCATTTGCATGACCTTTTTCAAAACTATGAATTTTCAAAAATTTTAAGTGCTTCTTATATGGAAATGACCTCTATGATGAATATTGTGTATATGGATAGGCAAAAAGACGCTTAGTTATGTTGAGATCTTGACTATAGCATGAATGAAATTGCTTTTGTTACTTGAATACATGAATAAGTTATATGATTTAGTTGTTTTGATGAGAGAACGAAATAATAATCGAAGCTATATTGCAAGTTCTTTTACACCATTTAAGGATGACTAAGGCAATTCACTTCTTTTCTTTTCTCATATCTTGATCATGCTAGCTCCTCAATGAAATTGTAACCCTCCTCTTACCATCCGGGAATTAGGATAGGCGATTGAAAAAAGGCATGTTTGATGTGGGAGGGCCAAGGAAAATGTATTGAAAAAGTGCAAAATTTCATAAGTTTGGGGACGATGAACATAAGGATGAGTAACTCGGCACCATTCACATAGCCAGGTGTTTGTGTCTTGTCAAAGTCCGATTGAACGACAAGTCCTAACGGGATATGGTATGTGCATCAAGGGTTTGAGGCATCTCGAAATTGAGAAACGCCAATCTCCTAGGCTTCGGTTTTTGTGCACCGCTGTCCATACTCTCAAAAAGTAAAGTATAATGAAAGCAAAGCTTTCTACATGCGAAGCATGTGCGGTGAAGAAAATTCTTGAAGGTGTTATGTGTTCCTCTTTCCCGGATTAGCACCACAATTGCCAAAAAGAACTCCTTCCCTTAATACGCTTCTTGAACCTTTCCTTTGATTAGAAGACCTTGAGACTTTTATGTATGTGTTTAAGACTTAATGGCTTAGATTTGTTTGACTTTGATTGCCTCTACACCTTTATCATGTTCTTTATTTATGCTTTCAAGGAAGAAAAGGGAATTTGTTCATCTTATAGTCATCATTGATACATTCTTTGCCCTTTTGTGCCTTGAAATATCACTTTGAGGGTGATCCAATAAGAAGAAGCACTACCAAAAGAAAAGTTTTTGAGTTTTCATACATACATAATCCATGACATCTTGTATTCTAAATTTGAGTCTTACTTAGGGACAAGCAAGGGGCAAGTATGGGGTATTTTGATGACATGAATTATGACCTATTTTTAGGCATGTATTTATATAGATTTTTCCTTTATTTTGCATGCATAGACATACTTTCAAGGCATTTATAGTTATATTCACCTACTTTGCAAGAATAGAGGTCTACATAGAGTTTTATTGCATTTGTAGGTAATTTGGCGAATTATGGAGCGAAATAGCATATTTAAGGATTAAGCCTTGAAGCGGGACAAAAAGGAGCAATATAAGGAAGTTAGGACGCCCAAAGTATCTTCTGATACCATCTGACGCGGCCCAAAGTATCTTCTGATACCATCTGACGCGGCCCAAAGTATTTTCTGATACCGTCAGACGCGGCCCAAAGTATTTTCTGATACCGTCGGACGCGACCCAAAGTATTCTCTGATACCGTCTGACGCGCCAGAGTATCTTCTGATACCAGCGGATTCGACTTCTTTTCAGCCCAAATATTTAGGGTTTTATCTTTAAACCCTAGATAGACCGCTACATATATTGGATAGCCTTCAACATTGAAGGGGAGTCAATTTCTCCAAAGGGAGACTAGAAGGAGTCAATTTCTCCAAAGGGAGACTAGAAGGAGCCAATTTCTCCAAAGGGAGACTAGAGGGAGTCAATTTCTCCAAAGGAAGATTTAGAAGGACGGTGACAGCCCTAGGATTTGGATCCCCGACGTTTAGAGGTCGCATCGGAGAATCTTTACACGTTTTGGAGAAATCAACGATTCTTGGAGAGAGATTGAAGAGCTTTTGCCGGAAAGTCATTCTTGATCTTTGATTGTGAGATTCTTTATTCCATTGCATTGTTGTGGTTTGTGAGCACGATATTGAGTTGTTTGAGAGATATATTGAATACATTTGACCATTGTTTTACAGATTTGAAAGTTATTGAATTTTTCATTCAAGATTTGGTTTCTTTGCGATATCTTCTTCAATAATTAATTTGATTCGATTTTGAAAATGGTTGGCTAAAAACCTTGTGATTCTGGGGAGAATAGTTGATGATTAAGGCTTAGATGATGATAGACTGAACTCATTCAAACATTAGGACCCTGAGAATTTAGATCTTAGTTTTGCGACGAACAGGAAAATCGGACTTTTCTTGAGAAAAATCGGCCGATTTTTCGTATGAACAGCACGATTTATTCTTCTGACGAACTTTAATTGAATTAATCTTTAATCAAAACTAATCCTTGCCTAAACCCCGATCTTGATTAACCTTCTTACCCTCTAATTGAATGTATGAATGCACTTCAAACCTGTTTCTATATTTAATAGATTAAGATTGCAAGATTTGGGTAATAAAGAGACTCAACATCCTTTATTAAGATTTTAAGTGTGCTTTCTATTCATACTTTGGAGAGTCACATCCTGGAGTTTTAGATAGTTAGTTTGAACATAATTCTTGTCTTTAGATCTTTCTATATCGCAGCCTCAACAACCCTTATAGAGAGAACTTATAGATTAGTTATATAGGTTTCGGAACTTCATCGTACGAATCTTACCTTTGAACATTTAATCTTGGCAATATAAATTATGTCCTATATCTATAGAAGTGTCTTGAATCGAAAGCCTAAATAGGATACTTGAATCCTTGGAATCATTTCTCTCTTTATCATATCACAAAAGCTTTTATACTTTCGCTAGATTATTGAAATCGGAATTTTTCTCACCAAATCCCTGAGTTCGACTCTGGAATTCTTACCTTTCTACAGCTGATCCGTACACTGCGGGCTCGCTTTGCTTTTGAGTTTTAGATATAAATTTAAGACTTTGACGCACACCTTTTTGAGCGAACATCTATATCCATGAGCTTCATCTCAAAGTCTGAGATCTTGTCTTGTGCTAAAGGGCACAAAAATGTTCAATCAGGTTAGATTCAGCAATCAAGCTACATCAAACACTTCATCAAGTTACCAATTTAAAACCAAGTCCATTTAATTGCATAAAGCATGTGAGTTTTGATTGATGTATGAACAGAAAGATAACATCTCATAAATATTACTGTTAATTACTGTTGTTTTGTTTGCAATTGATACATATACGGACTCTACTCTTTGAATTTGCTATAACTAACAAAAATACATCATTGTTCTTCCCGACCTTGAAGTTTAGAGCTGCCTTATTAAATTAGATAAGTGTTTGAAGATGCTCCAGTTGAAACTCGCCATTTGAAATCCCTAAAACCAGCGTCTCACACTCAATTTCCAAGAACTAGAACTAACACTACAACATATTAGACTCCCAAGTTTGAGAAATAATCCCTAATTGGCAAGAGAAAACAAGATCTGAAAAAGTGAAGTAAAAAGAGGACTCACTCGGACTTTCAACCATTAACCTAACCTCCCTGCCGGCAACACGTTTTGGAATCTAATCTGTGTACACAGTCGGGATCCACCGCAGCCGGCCGCCGCCTCTGCTGCTTCCGCCACCAGCAGCGGTTTCAGGTGTGCCATATGCGTGGGAAGGGTCGTCGGTGCTGTTGGGCTGGCCGTAGGTGGCGACAATGGTAGGTTCTCGTCCACTGTTGGTTGTGTCATGAGAAAAATGGTTGGAATGGTCGGAAGAAGCAAAGTGAAGGGAAGATTGCGTACAGATCTAGGTTAAGCGAGAACATAGAGCGCACAGTAACTTTTTAAATGGGGTACATTTACTAATTAGAAAACTGAAAAAAGCCTACTTAGTATACAATAATAAAAAACAGTCTAGTTACCTAATTAGCCCAAAAATAAATAGATAAAGCCAACTTAAGAGCATACGAAAGTAAATATGAAACCGAAATAACTCCCCGACTCAAACTCAACAACCCGAAAACTCGAGACAATGACACAACAACCTTCCCAAACTCCTAAGACACACGTGAGTGTGGTTGCACATCATCTCCCGAAAGATAGTCTCCAAGGCAGGTCAAATACCTGAACAAGGTCCTAAACAACAACAGGGAAATCATTAGCTAACGTTCCAAGAATGAAGTCTAAGTTTCAGAATCAGATCAAATCCGTACGTATCATGTAAGGGACACGAACAATAATCTATCAATAATAATATTTTAAATATAAATAGATACTCACAAGTATAAACCAACTAATGAAGACATCAAGAAAAAAAAGAAACAAGTTAAGCCAACACGTAAACAATATAAACACAAAGAACTAAAATCCACAACAACAAAAGAAAGCAAGGCGGGACAACACTGATCCTAACCCTATCTCTATCCATCAACAACTCTCATCATCTCTAACTATACCTATCTCTACTCATACATAAGAATCGGCATATCTCTGTACTCATCACTGTCATTCCTTTATGTTCATACTTTACAACATATCACTCTTAACCCGTCTATCACAAAGGGGTCCCTTGAGGCGTAATTATCAGTGTGTAACATAACCAATTACCCTTGAGGCGTAATTGTCAGTGCGTAATTGAGTATAGGATACGATATGGGGCTGCTTGGCAGAATTTTCTAATTTCAAAACCAACGTCAATATAACTCATATCGTTTCCTCAAAAAATATTTCAATTTATTTTAAATTTAACATCTCGTTAAATTTACAAACTTCGATTTAATCCCAATTAAAATCGATTGGAAAATGAATTTCAAAGGTATCACATCCATGCTCTTGAAGTGATCTTGGACTTGGATATATTTAAAACATAATATGGGCCTAGTTGCATTGAAGAAAGGAAGAGAAACAAAAATCATCTAAGCCTCCTAATTGCCCGTTAAGACCGATCCGATATATATATTCGAGTTGGATTTGCGGAATATATTGAAATATTTTTGAGGAAACGATATGATATCTTTGAATTTCAAAGGTACGTCCATGCTCTTGAAGTGATTTTGTACTTGGATATATTTTTGAGCATGGATCCGAGATATATATATATATATATATATATATATATATATATATATATATATATATATATATATATATATATATATATATATATATTCGGCCGTGTATCCCCCGGCCGCGCCCCGTTCCCCTTGTCGCCCTGGCCACCCCATTGCCGGCTCGAGAAGATCCCAACGTCTCACCACCAAGTTATCAGAGCTGGAACGACCCTCCCCAATCCATTCCCCTTCGCCCAAAAATATCTCTCTACCCTTGTCCCCTAAACCCCGCTCCCCGGAAAGCCCCTTCGAACCAATCCCGCACGATTTGATCCAGTCCAACAATAGACGATTAAATCCAAAACCTCCAATCCCCCCTACCTTGTCGTTTGTAACCCTCTTTCCCCCGTTGTGTCACCTTGCTCAGGATCCTCCAACAAATCCCCCCGTTAGTTCTTCTACTAGCCCTAATCCTCCGTTCACTTCGAAGCCCATGGATGTGTCTAAGGCTGACCCGCCTAGGCAATCAGCTCCTCTAACCGCCTCCCCAACACCTTCCTTGACGACTATCCCCCCCCCCCCCCCCCCCCCCCC
>BSUD01000004.1:136911570-137106967 GCA_033239045.1 Fagopyrum esculentum
CCCCCCCCACCCACTAGCGGGAAAACCACCCACCAGAACGACCATGACTCCGCAATGGTTGGAGTCTCTAACCCGTTGGCTCCCCTTGAACTTGTCAATCCCGAGAGGTCCACCTGTTCGGATCCCCTGGATAGCCAAACAGCCGCCCGACGAACCCCTCTGTCTACCGACTCTCTTCCCCAAAACCAAGCATGCAAAGAGTCCCACGTCCAAATAATTGGCGCCCCAATTAATTATAGAGATATTGTCTCGAAAAATGAAAGTTGGAACCATGTCCCTCTCCCTTTCACACCCGGACTCGAATCTGGCCTCATATCCTTCACTGAAGATGATGTTGCTGAAAACACTCAGAAATGGCTCCTCTCGCTTGTGGGTTTTCCCCTAGGCAGCCCTATCTCCTACTAGCGAATGATCAAATTCACTAACGAGCACTGGAACTCCATCAAAGCTCTTAAAATCCTTCAAAGCGAGAAGGGCATCTATGTCTTCCATTTTGCCAATGAAGATGATCTAAACGTTATCCTATCTGGAAGCCCATGGGTTGCTAACGGTTCCTCTACTCTCCTTCTCAAACGTTGGACCATCGACCTCCTTCTTGATTATTCGAGCTTAAGCTCTTTACCCATCTGAGCTACCCTCCATGACCTCGACTTTCGTTTCTGGTCCACGCATATGCTCGCCAGAATTGGATCTGCTTTGGGTACCCCCATTCTGACTGACTCCTGCTCGGCTAACCAAGAGAGACTGAGCTATGCCCGAATACTCATGGACATTCATGCCTCTCGCTCTCTGCTCCGGGAAGTCACCCTCTCCGGTCCTTATGGATCCACTTTTGTCCAAAAGGTTACCTATGACTGGATCCCCCCCCGCCGCTGCCCTAAGTGCCTCGTCTTTGGACACTGTTGCCCTACCCCGAAGGATACAAGTGTTTATGTGAAGGCCAAGACTCCCAATTTCCCTCGACATCACACATGTCGTCCTTCAAACCCTAACCCTAAATCCAATCCCCTACTGCCTACTCCGGATATCTCCCTAAGGATCAGCCCCACCGAAACACAAGCCAACCCGTTCTAGCAAACCCTCTTCCTCCATCCACATTCCTCCCTGAAAGCGACAACGACCCCACTCCCCCTCCATCCATCCCAATCGTCACCCACGATTCCTCGCAACCTCCACCAGGCCCTAATAACTTGCAGCATATCCCTTCTAGCCATTCGAATGAACACCCAGCCTCAATCCCCTCACTATCTCCTCCCCCTCCCCCTCCGCAAGCCTTGATGCGAACTCCCAACCTATAATCACCCGTCCCTTGATTGCAAGTGCAGCCAAGGATCAAACTACCCTTACCCAATGAATATTAGAATATGTTCATGGAACATAAGGGGTCTAAATGACCCCACTAAACAGAAAGCCATCCAAACCTTTGTTAAGAAACGATCTTATCGCCATCCTTGAAACTAGACTCAGATCCAACAATGAGAAGCGCTTATCCAATTCCCTATTCCCCAACTGGTGCCAGATGTCTAACTCCTCCCTTGCTCACAATTGCAGGATCTGGGTTTGGTGGAACCCATCTAAACTTCACCTTTCCACCCTCACCAAAACTGACCAAATAATTCATTATCATGTTTCCAATCCCCGCCCAAACCCATACCAAACCACCAACCTTGAAATATCTTTCATCTACGCACACAACCAACCTGAAGACCGCCCTGATCTTTGGTCCACCATATCCACCATCAGAATGCTCAATACCTCTAAACCATGGGCATTGCTTGGAGATTTCAATGTCACTCTATCTCCTGACAAAAAATCCTCCAACAATCTCCCTTGTATTACACAACATTCCTTTGAGATGGCCTCATGCTTTGAATCAAAAGACATCTCGGATCACCCTTACACTGGCTGTAAATTTACATGGAACAACAAACAAACTGGTGCCCGAACGTGGTGCAAGCTTGACCGTATCATCACCAATCAAACCTGGTCCACACTCTACCCCCACTCCACAACCCACTTCGACAACCCTGACGAGTCGGATCACTCCCCGACTCTCCTCTTTACTAAGCCGGTGAATGCTAAGCCCACTACGCCCTTCAGATTCAACAACACTTGGGCTTGCCACGAAGGCTTCTCCGATTGCATAAAGAGTACATGAGACTTAGCGGTTGAAGGGAATCCAATGTTTAAGCTCACAAAAAAAACTCAAACTGCTTAAGCCTAACCTCAAAAAATTCCCAAGTGTCAAACTCGAGACTCTACACACAACCATCCAAGACAATCGTAAATCCCTCCACAACACCCATACCTGCTTGTAAGGTTGCCTACATGACGCATCTCTACAAGACGAGGAATGCAGACTTTCATTAATCTTAAAAGCCAGAACCCTTGCCCTTCATACCAATTTAGCACAACTTTCCAAAGCCAACTGGATCGCCCATGGCGATCAATGCACTTCATACCTCTTTAGAGGATTCAAAGCCCAATGCTGCCTCAACCATATCAATGTTATCCGTACCCTTGACGGCACCATCACCAACGATCCTGAACTCATTGACTCAACCCTTGTCAACCACTTCCGACTCACCCTCAACCCTTCTTCCCCACCCGCTGCTTCCCCCTTCCCAGACATCAACCTCCCCCATCTTCTCCCTGAGGACGTTGCATATCTTGACAAGGTGGTGACTCCAAATGAAATCAAGAATGCTATCTATAGCATTGGCGACTGCAAATCCCCGGGGCCTGACGGTTACAACTCTCTCTTCTTCAAATCATCCTGGAACATAACCCAAAATAACTTCACTGAAGCGATCCTTGACTTCTTCATTCATGGAAGACTCCTCAAACAGGTTAATCACACTTCAATCTCTCTTATTGCAAAAAAGGATAACCCTCTTGCACCTTCCGATTACAGGCATATCTCTTGCTGCAACACAATTTACAAGACTATTGCCCAAGTTCTCTCGGCCAGCATCAACTCAATCCTACCGCACCACATCAGCTTCAACCAGAGCGCCTTTGTCACCAACAGATCAATCAAGCACAATGTATTAATCTGCCAAGAACTGCTCAACAAATACGAAAGACAGCATATCTCTCCCAGAGCAGCCATGGAAGTTGACATATCCAAGGCCTTCGACACCATCAGCCATGAATTCATTCTCCATTGCCTCACCAAAATGGGTTTCCTGGAGCACTTCATCCGACTGATCAAAGAATTCATATCCACTACCTCCTACTCCATCAACAAAAACGGATCCCTCCGAGGTTATTTCGAAGGCTGTAGAGGGCTTCGCCAGGGCTGCCCTCTCTCCCTTGCTCTTCACCATTGCAATGGAGTTTCTTACTAGTACGATTGAGAAGAGCACCTCCAACCCCGAGTTCAATTACCATCCAAAGTGTTCCCACCCCACTATAACCCACCTCTCCTTCGCTGACGATCTCCTGCTCCTATGTAGAGGAGATCTTCCTTCAATCAAAATCCTCAAGGACACTCTAGACTTCTTCAGTGCCTTCTCCGGGCTTAAAATCAACCCCACAAAGTCCCAACTCTTCACTGGTGGCATGTGTAGTACCGAGTAGGAGCTTGCTTCCAACCTCACTGGTATGCCCTTAGGCTCCCTCCCATTCCTCTACTTAGGTGTCCCTATCGGCAGCAAAAGACTTGCAATCCATGATTACCTTTCTCTAATCCACAAGATCACCAAACGCATTCAATCTTGGAGTGCGAAGACACTAACCTACGCTGGAAGAGCCCAACTCATCAAATCCATCCTCCACTCTATCAGCCAATACCTGGTCCTCTATGTTCATGCTCCCTACCAAGGTCCTCAACATGATCCAGTCACTAATCCACTCTCTCTTATGGCCCGACATTGAAAATAGTAGCCGTGTGCTTGTCGCTTGGCCTTCTGTATGTACCTCCAAAGAAGTTGGATGTCTTAGCTTCCCCGATCTTACTACCAGGAACAAAGCCTCTCTTGCTAAGCTTATCTATGACATTGACAGGGGTAGAAGCAACATCTGGAAGCTTTGGATCGAACGCCACATCCCCAAGGGAAGGAGCATCTCGACCTGTACTCCCAAAACATACCAAACCTACCTCTGGAAGTCTCTACTAAAGATCAAGGACGAGATCCCCCAGCCCACCACTGGTCACCACCACTTAGACACAATATATAACGCCAATGGTACCTTCTCCCCCAAAAAAACCTATGCGCTCTTTAAGCCCGACCCCTTACCTATCCATCCTAACCCCTTCAAAGCCATTTGGCTCCAAACCAACATTCCCAAATGCCGCTACATCTCCTGGCTTGCCTCCCTCAAACGTCTCCCTACCTTGGCCAAAATTAAGCAGTGGAACATGATTAAGAGCTACACTTGTAAACTTTGTTGCAGCATGCGTGGAAATGACGACCATTTGTGGACGGGTTGTTGCTATGGTTCCCTGCTGCTCGACATTGTCTCCCGCTGGACCCGAGTCCCCTATCCTGCCCATACTTAACCGACGTCTAGCGCTGGCTCAGCTACAGACCCAATGCTAAAAGCAACCTCATGCAAAGTATCAGAACCGCATCAATTACCACTTTCATCTACTTCGTGTGGAAGGCTAGGAACAACTTGGTCTTTAACAACACCTTCACGAGAGTTGTGGACTGTGCCCACGAGATCATTAGAACCATTAAGCTCCACTTTGAACATACCTGGAAGGACTACTCACCCCTCTCCTAAGCTACTGCCCAAATGCTGAACTGCAATCTTGGATAATCCTCCTCCCCTCTCTCTCCAATATACTCTTGTGCTTGTACTCCCTCTCTTGTCTTTTGATTTTGCTCCTGAACTCCTCGGTATTCTTTCCTATCAAGACAAGTGATTTTTCAAAAAAAAAAACAAAAGATTGTGGTTGTGTGATCCTTCCTCTTCCGAATTTCCACACCACCTAACGGATCCATCTTCTCCTTCTTCTCTCTTCAAACAACAACTATCGTAGCCTAGCCAAAACCGCTTCTTTTCCGGCCATCCTTTGTCTTTTGCAAACGTCGTCGGAACTCGGAAGCCTTAGGCTCTACCTTATACACGCTTTGCCGACAACAAGTATTACCTCTACCCCTCCTTTTTCCACTACTTTCGATTCTGGACGTAACAAGATGCTCCCCTAACCTCCAGTCATAGTCGACCGCAGTCATAGTCGACTATAGCCTCCAGTCATAGTCGACCGCAGCCTCGACCTCCTTCTTTTCGGCAGTGCAGTCTGTGCAGTGAAGGACGACGAGCCGAGCCGTCCTCGCCGTCGATAAAAGCCACCTCCGGAGCTCCTCGTTGTCGTCGGACAATAGACTCTTGGACTCCGCATTGCAGAGGAGTAAACCGTCTCTTTGCTTCTACTGTTTATATATATATATAGGGTGTGGTTTCCATGAGAACACGCTTATCGTGTAATCATGAGAACAATCTTAGACCGTCGGATGGTGAGTATTAAGGGTCGAGATTTAAAGTAGATATCATAATTAATAATAACTACGAATAATAATAATTAGGAATATCAATTCAACCAAGAATAACTACGAATAATCCACTCAACCAACAATGACTACGAATAATACATTAAACGATATGGCACCTTCGTAACAAAACTAATAATAATTACGAATCTGTTCTCATGATTACACGATAAGCCTGTTCTCATATGATCTATACTCTCTCTCTCTCTCTCTCTCTCTCTCTCTCTCTCTCTATATATATATATATATATATATATATATATATATATATATATATATATATATATATATATATATATATATTCTTAAGCGAAGGAAGTTCTGGACCTACGATCCTACAGGAGCCATGGATCAATCGAGTTCATGTCTAGGTTAAGAATAGTTAGGATGTTTGGATAGTGCTCTTTCCACATGTTGCTGTCAAGGAGAATAGAAGTCTAGACCTATTGCATCCTTCTTTTAATTTGTTTCCAATTTTAGTTGTAATCTGCTGACTTTGTGAATTAATTTCGGTACCTTATATTGATCAATCACCTTTGAAATTTTGATATACTGTAGAAGGATATATGTATTTTGATGTATTAAAATTTAGGAACGATTCAACGGTCGGAAATGGGATTGTGATGTTTCAAAGTAGAATAGTTACGCAGTTTGTCAAATGAGTGTTTTTGGCGAAGTATAGAAATGGCAATACTTGGAGTCAATTTTGGGATTTATGTGTAGTGTTTAAATGAGCATTTTCGGAGTTTGTTTGTTCTAGTGAGAAGAATGCATAGCATAGAAGGTCTATGCATTTTCTTTGAAATTTTTAGTTTTTAGTATGGGTGTTTTAGGTTAATTCGAAGTGTGACCTTAGTGAGTTTTTCATGGAAGTTGAGATGTTGGAAAAATCTTCCAAACTAGTTTATATCTGTCCTTTTAGTGATAGTCTATTGTTTTTGGTTCCAAGAATGTATTAGAAGTATTCTAAGACTTTTAGGATTTTTCGGACCTAGGGGTAAAATGGTCATTTTACACTTAATGACTAGATTGGTTATTGGCTTAAACAATCCTTGTTAACTTAGAAGTTGGAAACTTCTAAGGCGTTAGGATATGTATTGATCCATTCTTCCTTTTATAACCAGCCGTTTGAGACCTAACTCTTGTGGAATCGAGTATTACCATTATCAAAATTCGTGACTCGATTCAGGTAAGTTTTCTGGGCTTATGTAGCAGAAATATTATATTGGTTGATTATATGAGTGATGATTGTTATACGTGTTTATATTATAAAACTTGAATTAGGATGACATGTTGATTTGGCCCAAGGCCAAGGGTAACGGGTGGTGGCCTCATCTACGTACTCGGCTCTTGAGGGAGACTGAGAGGTGCTTCGCGACTAGCCCATACATGGTATACAAGGAGGGTACTTAACCACTCCACATGGTATACGCGGAGGTGCGCCGAACCACTCATCTTGGTATAAGGGGATGGAGGCGATAGTCTTAGACTTCTCGTGCCACAATCATAATTGGAATTAGAAATGTATTACCTTAATAAAGATAACAAATGGTTTTTGTGATAGCATGCTCTATGATTTCGTTTTCGCATTGTGTGTGTTTGTGCTTATATATTCTTCTAATATTTCGATTGTTAGCTAGGGGTTTATCCGTGTTGTTAGATGTCTTGCAAGATAGGATAACTGACGAGTGATCCGGATGGAATGGTTAGCCGGGATTCCCGTACGATTTAGGGCGGGTGTTGATTTATTTCTTTCATTTTAGTTGTTGACTTAAGTAGACGACTTTATGATTTATTTATATACTCGGCAGAGAACGTGATTTCGTTGTTGTGGAATCAGAATCCTTCATATCTTAATGCATGTATTTAATTTATTCGGAGCTACTAGAGCGGAGTGAATTCTTGTACTCTTAAACATATGAAGGATGATCCACTGCGTCGTAGAAAACAGAGTTGATATTAAGATCAACCATGGGATGAACACGAGAATCACCGATCAAGTGAATCCTCGCCATCCACTAAAGTCGGGTGCATCCCCGGCCTGCACAAACCATGTAACATTTGTAATCATGGCCCTCCCCAACCAAGTAGCTTAAGATAACAAAAACAAATTAGTCGTCATAGACCAAATTATCTCATAATAACAATAGGAAAATTTGTTCGTCGCGGTCAAATACCAAATTATCTCATAATAACAATAAGGCAATTGCCCGCCGTGGTCCCAGACTAAATCATCTCATAATACCTCAATATCGGATTCCGGTTCTTTTTCAAAAATAATACAATAATCACTTTTAAGAATCATAAACCAAAATAAACCCTTCACCGCCTATAAGGCAAATCAAAACACGACAAGTATTATAAAAGATCATTCAACATCAACTTATCAAAGTCATAACATAACCTTAAACCGAAAGTAATATCAACACACTAAAATATCATTATAAGTACCATGCAACCATATTTAAAAACATCAAAACATGCATGTAATAACATAACGACTTAAACTTAATCATGCCTATACAAAAAAGTTCGCAAGTACTTGCCTCGAAATGAAAGTCTTACGTGATGACTTTTAAGCCAAATCGATAACGTCAACTATATTGTCAAATAACCTAAACAAGTAAAACACATAATCAACTCACATATTGTAACTATATATCACAACACCGTCTGATGGGTGTAAAAGTGACTTGCGTAGTCCCAACACGAGTTTGGGTTATACTTCTCTTAGGGTTTGTCCAAAACCCGTTATCAAACCGAGAACGTACCTAGAATGACCAATTAGGCATATTACGTTCTGAACTCCAACTTATACTTTAATATGCAATAATCACTTCCGAGGGTTTCAAGAATACTTACATAGCGGCAAAAAAAAAAGCCGATCGACGGTTGTCGAAGCTCGACGGTTGTCGAAGCTCGACTTGTTAGACCTTTCCATAAGGCGTTTATGAACCTAACACCAAAACTAAAAAAATTTTAGCTCTATAAGCTAAACTTGAGCATAATATGTAACATATATATAAATATAGGATACTTTTGTAAATAAAACTTAGGGTTAAACCTGTAAATAGGTTTTTTAGGGCAAAAAGTGTAACTCCAAAAGTTTTTAATATAAAGTTGGGTTAAAATCTGTAAACACTTTTACAAGGACTATTTTTGCAAAAGCAGAAACCTTGGGTCATTTACGAAATTAAAGTTTGGGCCATTTTCTGCAGTTAACCAACAGAAGGTAAAAATGTTAGAAATTGAAATATGGGCCGTAAAACGTAACAAACTTTGGGAGCTTTTATGTAATTATACCTAAAAGTTGGGTGGGCCGCTCGCAATTAACAGGAAATGTGGCAAAGGCTTCTCCGGCGGGCCTCGACGGTGGCTACTGGCGGCGACAACTTCAACGCATCGGGAGGACGGTAACCTTCCTTGGTGGCAACAGGTGGCTCCCCAGGCGATGGATGCAGCTATGTTGGCCGGAAGAAAAAGAGGCGGAGGGGAGTTTCTCCGTCGACTAGTCGTGTGGCCGGAATAAACAGAGGGAGGAGGTGCAACGGTGGTCGAAAGAGAAGGGCGGAGGAGTGGGTGTGGTGGTCAGGGTCGACTTAAGTGACACAGAGGCCAACAGAGATGGGCATGGGCAACGACGCCGGTGTGGTGCGCAAGGAGAAGGCGAGCTATTGGCTGCTCCTTGTCCGACTGGTAGCGTAGAGGAGTAGAGCGGCGACGTCTCTGGTCTCCGGTCAGCGGTGGCGCAACTGGAAGAAGGGAGGAACTGCTGGGTTTGAGCGGAGATGAAAGAGGAGAAAGAGGGGAGTTGTTGCAGTGAAGAAAAGGGTGATGTAAGGGCAGTTGTGAAGGGCTAGGGAGAGGTTAGGGCGTCGGTTAACTTGGGTGGGGGTGCAGGGCTAGGTACAGGGAAAAGAAAGGAGAAAAAGAAAGAAAAGAAAAGGAAATAGGATCCGGTTATTGATGCAATTTTCGGCGGGATTTTTCCGGCAAGGTGGTTGTCGGAAAACGATAGTTTTTAAGCGGTGGAGTTATGCGACCGACATGGGAAAATTTTTCGGGGAGCCATTTAATTTAGCGATACCTGAATACCCTACCCTTAGGGGTGCACTGTATTTAATTAAGACTTTATAAGAAATTTTTGGAGTTTAAAAGTCTATAGATATTTAATATAAATTTTTAAAAGTCCATATAAATATTTAGGTAGGGCTGTTCATTTCCGGATATCCGAAATCGAATATCCGGGAATTTTTTTCTTTAAAATATGTATCCGGATCCGATCCGTAATTTGTCGGATATCCGGTCCGAAAAGATAAACGGACCCGGATATCCAAATACGGATATCCGAAATATCCGAAAAAATTATCAAATTTGGATGGAGGTGGGACTTGAGATTTGCAATTCTGCAAGCAAATGTCGCCATTCACCAATAGTGGGTCGCCGGAGAGTAGGTGAGCGCCGGGGCAAAGTAACGGGATTGGGGAGGAGACGAAGATAGAGAAGCACGGGGTTTGCCACACCGGTCGCCCTCACTGCTACCTACCACGTTACTCTTGTTCCGTTGTTCGCCAAAACTTCGCAAACTATGACGAAGACAAACGAAGATTTGGATTTTGGACACCAGAGAAGAGACCGAAGACGAAGGGAGACGAAGGGTGAAACTCGGAGTTTGCCACACCAATCGATGGAATCGATGTTGCCTCACCGATACTTTGTAGCGCCGCTGCTGTAGAGGAATAAGAGAACTGCGGATTGGAGAAGAAGAGTGAAAAGCGTTCCTCCGTAAATTAGGGTTTTATTTTCTTTTTTTAAAAAAATAAAAATAAAAAGGCAATAAACAATTTGCTACCATAATGACTCGAACTCAGGACATTATGTGTAATTAAAACTACACCACACTCCACCAACCAACTCAGCCATTGAAACTTGGTTACAACTTTATAAAACTTATGTTATATATAGATATCGGATATCCGGGTTAGTAAAAAACCCAATACGTATCCGATCCGCAGATCCGAAAATTTTGAACGGATCGGAGCGGATATTGATGTATAACCATCGGATCAACTAAATGTCGGATATACTCAAGTCGGATCGTCGGATTATTGTCGGATCGGATTTTTTTTTAACACCCCTATCTTTAGGTATTCAATTAGGATTTAAAATTTTCCATAAAATTCCTATGATATTTAAAAGTTTGTTGATTTTACAAGAATCTATTATTTGATTGATTTTGTAGGATTCTTTATTACTTATATACATACCTAAACTCCATAGAAATCTTCCCCAACACATAAGATTTTCAAAGAATTTGTATTGACTCTATATAGAATTAAAATATCCTACAAAATCAGCAAATTTAAGAACCAGTTAAAATCTTTAAAGTCTGGATTGAATACACCCCCTTAGTTTTGATGTTTGACAAACTTAATGGGAATGTTTTAAATTTGTGTTTGAGTTTACGTTTCAGGATCGCACAAGAAACAAAGGACTTTCAATGCAAAAGTATTATAGGAACTTCTGAACTCTAACACTTATGAAAATACCTAACCAACACTGAATTTATCCAAGGTTTTCAAAGTAACAATAAAGGGAAGGTTAATTTAGTTAATCATAGAAGATAATACTAGCCACGTCCTAAAAGGAATCATAGAGTTTGAGTTTGAGTTTCAAAGACATTGAAGTATCAGTGAAGGGCTTTAATTGTGAAGTACCTAAATGGTACTTCCAGAAGTGAAACGCATGAAAAACAAAACGATGAATTCAACTAGGGCTTACATATATAAGATAGAGGACACGACCAGGATTATTAAGAGAAGATCATGCCGTCTATCATAGAAGATCTTAAAAAGGGTGTTATTATAGTGTATTTTAGGATTTTATGTATCTAGGAGATCTTGTTTGTATATTAGTCAAGTGTGTAGCTAAAATATATTATTCTAACTTATTTGGTTAGAATATTATTTTATTCTAGAACTGTATATATTGGGGTAAACCCTACCATTAGGGTTTCTGCTTCACAAGAACAAGTACATAAATACGAAGAGAAAAGTCGACCAAGCTTATAAGACAAAGAGGACATCCCGTGAAGCTTGAAGAGAAGAGCTAAGCTTTCATGGAGCTTGTGTAGGAGGACTATGATTGCAATTGTATGGGAGTTAGTTTTCTTGAATTGAAGGGGTTTAGTTGATAACTATAGTGTATATTCGAGTTAAGAAACTAATAATTTTGTTTTAAAGGTCCGAACTAGAGAAGTGTAACATCCGGATTTTTCACGTCAGCACCCCCACGGTGATGATGGCCCGCGGTCACGGTCAACCGCTCTTGCCGCGGTCGCTGCAGAGTCAAGCCGCGGGTGCGGCTGACCCCAGATCGTACGCGATCTGTTTTTAACCGTTTCCTATCTTTTCCTTTCTTTCGTAGAAGATCCAATCTTCTATCTTTTGGGCCGTCTTTCCTATATCTTCTGACCTAATTTTTGGCCTTCCATTTGTCCTCATCCGTAACCTTTATATTCACGTTTCCCTTTCAATTTCTTCCTCTTGCTTCCTTCTCTTCTTCAACCTTGAGTCAAGGTGTAGTCTTTTTCTGTAAACCTTGTAGAAACCTTGTAAGTTCTTCACCCCTCTTTTGTTCCTCTTCGGTTCTTGAGTCTCTTTTCTGTATATTTCTTCTTCCTTCTTCTTCTTAGCATGAATCAAGAGTGAGTCTTGATTCTTGTCTGGCCTTCGTTGGTTGTCGCGTATGTGTGCCAGGGTCCTTTGGTTGAGTGTTGTCGTGTGAAGTTCGAAGAGGAAGCTTAAGCCGGCCTTGATAGCGTTCTACAATCGAGGAAAGCTTCGACGCCCGCTTCTGAAAGTTCACCACCCCGTGGCTGAACTTACCCTCACCCGAAGTCGCCTTCCCCCGCCTCCTTCTCACCGCAAAGCGGCATCCGTAACCTGTCGCCGCCCCCGCGCCTTTGTTTACCCTCGCCCGCGCCTTCTCTATAGTGACTACCGTCTTTGGTAAGTCGCTTCCATCCTTGCTTCCTTTTCCTTTCTTGGAGTTGGATCATGCTAGGCTGGACCTAGATGAACTAGGGTGAATGCTAGATAGTGACTTTTGGGTTCCGATGAGTTGGTTATGGTTTGAGAACCCTTAAGCTTGTGTTGATGAAGTTGTTACTTGAGAATCTTAAGACTAGGAATCGTGCTTCCTAGCATGTTAGAGATCATCGAGACTAGAAGTAGGAACCTTCGAGCACGTTGATGTAGACCTTGTAGAGGTCAATGAGACTAGAAGTGTGTAGACTTCTAGCACTTGTGACAATTCTGATTCGTGATGCCTTGTTTGAGCATGCAAAGAACCTTTCTTACGGTAAGCTGAGCAGTTTAGCTAATTCTTGAGTTACCTTTGATTCAGGTAAGTCCCTTGGACTTACTTAGCTGCATTTCGTGTATTAGTTGGACTGTATTGGTCGTGTTTGTTTACTTTATTGTTATAATGGAAAAACTGGACTATGACGACTTTATACCATAATTGGCCCAAGTGTATTATAACCGGGCGGTGACAACTTATCTAGTTTTACAAGAGATTGGGAGATGCTCTTGAGACCAGACCCACAAGTAACGGAGATACATCTGATCTATTCCTGTCGGTAACAGAAACAGAGGCGAGTTTTGGGAGATTCTCGTGTCACAACCTAAGTTGAATTAGTAACGGATGGCTTAATAAAAGATAAAAACCGGCTTGTGTGTGGAGCATGATATATGTTTATATATTACATGTTCTTGTGCCTATACTGTTATTTTGATATCTAGAATGTTAGTTAACGGTTTATACCGTCGTTGTAGATGTCCTGCAGGTTAGAGATGTTGTTGAGTGATCCGGACGGAGTGGTCAGCCAGGGTTCCCGTACATTATAGAACGGGATCACGGTTCATTATTTTTTATGTCTTTTCAGTTTTTTATTGAACTCGGCTGAGAGTCCTTTGTTTTTCCCTTTGTTATACCTTTTCATATTTTATCTATTTTGGTTTTCATTTATTTGTGCCTTGTTGCAAGATTTGGTAATATGTTTGTTACTTTGAGGGTCAGGACCCATTGTGAGGTCCTAGCCCGTAACGCTTTGAGTTCCTAGAATTGGAGTGTTACAATATGGTAACGAAGCTCTAGGTTTACAACAATGGCACTCGTAATCTTCTAAAGGCCGAATAGAAAAATAAATAGAACCTGGAAGGGTCTAAGTTTTAAAAGTGTTTTGGTTTTTAAACTTGTGTTGTCGGTCTGGATAGATGTACGGGGAACTACCACTACTACCGCGGATATCTGCAGCTTAGTCTTTCTTTTTATTTATGTTGGCCTGTTATTTGTTTTTCTAGATTTTTGCAGTAGTATAGTCTAGATAATGTAGTCTTATATAAATCTATCTCTATCGCAAATGGCACATTCAAGCGCTACATCTGCTATAGGACGAGAAAGGGGCATACCACCTCTTCCACCAACAGTCCGCGGATGAGGACGTGCAAGAAGACCTCCACTAGCTAGAGGTCGGGAACAAGTCCTCATTGCTGATTCACTAGTAGATGAGGTGCTTGGTGAGGAGGTTGTTGAGAGTGTTATTCCTGAGGTAGGGAATGGGACCGTTGCTAGGTACGGCGCACAAAGAGCACAGTCGACCGAGTCCGGTCAAGTGTCCGTCGGAGTATCTACATATCGCGACTATGTCTAGAAGGTCGAGGAGGCCATTAGGACAAGGGGACCTGCCCCAGTACCACCGGTACTTGCGAGATCAGTTGAGGTTTCGTAGAGAGTGACACAAGTGGTAGTTGCACCCGTGAGAGTTGTTGAGGCCATCAAGGCCCAGGATGAGACGAGAGAGCCAAGACCGGATTGTTGGTTGAAGTCTCTCAACCAGTTGAAGATACCTCCTTTTGCATGAAAGGCAGGATTGGAGGTGGAGCTTTGGTTGGGTAATGTAGATTCAGCCTTGGAGTCGATTCATTGTCCAGAGAGTCGACGAGTGGAGATAGTTCAGACGTTGCTTCGAGACTAAGCTAACTATTTGTGGAGGACAGTTCGTAGCAAGGTCACGAGTTTTGACTTGATGAGGAGTATGATTAGGGATCGTTATTGCCCTACAACATTGAGGAGAGACAGACTATAGGATTTCCTTGAGGCTGGTTTCGATGATACTCCTATTTTTGAGACTATTAGGAAGTTTCAGGAGGAGTTATCACTGATGGGTCCCTCCACACCACCAGAGGACCAACATGTGTACCTATTCTCTTAGAGGCTGAGAGTCTACTCGTGCTTATCTTGAGGGTTTTCGTTGTGACTTCTTGACGGACTATCAAGCCAGAGCCTCAGCGTATGGGAGAGATCAACTAGGTCCCAGGAGATCTTCTCAAGCAGGAGGTCTTGAGAAAAGACAAAGGACTGGACCAGGCAGTACTGAAGTTGGAGCTTCTAGATTTGGGCGTAGTCAGACGTTGGGACGCTCTGGGTTTCAGCAGGCGATGTAGAGTTCCGAGAGGGGACGGTAGTTTCACAACTGCGGAGGTGTTAGACATGTGCGAGCTGATTGTAAGAAGACACCGGTGACCTGCTTTTCATGTGGCAAGCCTGGACATAGAGCTGCGTTTTGCCGACAGGGCAAGGCATCATCGCATCAGGGTTCGTCACCTGCTAGCATTGTAGGAGGCGGGCTGACGCCGCCTCAGTACCAGTCACAGGGACAGTAGTAGACAACCTCACGATACCCCGCTCCTCAAAGTTCCACTCAGGGACAGGGGAGGTGTAGAGGACATGGTAGTGGTACTTTAGACACGAGAGGTGCTTCGGCCAGAGTCTATGAGCTGAGGAGTGCAGTGGAGCCGACAACTCTAACGACCATAGGTACCATTCATATTATTGGTTTTCCAGACAGAGTTCTTTTTTATACGGGGCTACGCATTCTTTTATATATGATGCATGTATAGATAGATTGACCTTAGTTACAATAGAGGGGAGAGCTTTCTTTATAGGTTACTCAATGGGGTAACATTAGAGGTACTCAGGAGGTTCGTGATTGCCTATCCAGTTAGGAGGTCGCGATTGGCCAACTGATTTCTTCGTTATGTACTTAGTACATGAAGAAGTCATTTTAGGCATGGATTGGATGGATCGACATCAGGCGGTTCTGGACATCGGCAAGAGGACCGTGATGGTGACTACGGAGTCAGGCCATGTGGATAATTTCCGAGGATGGGATCTCGACAAGACCGATACATTCATTAGAGCAACCCGAGTTGCGAGACTTATCGGACAGGGTTGTGCGGCTTTTTGGTGCTATGCCATGAATGATAGTGCGAGTCCGGCACTAGAGGAGATTCCGGTAGCGAGCGATTTTACTGCTGAAGAGCCACTAGGTTTGCCACCACAGAGAAGTGGGGATTTTGGCATTGAGCTAGAGCCCGGGATGAGACCTATCTCGAAGGCACCCTACCGCATGGTGCCTATTGATATGCTTGAGCTGAAGAAACAACTCGAGGAGTTAAGTGAGAATTGATTCATCCGCCCTAGTGTATCTCTTTGAGATGCACCAATACTCTTTGTCAAGAACAAAGACGAGTCTATGAGGTTATGTATTGACTACCGGGAGCTAAATAAGGTGACAATCAAGAGTAAGTACCCATTACTCCGTATCGACGATCTTTTAGATAAGCTACATGGACCTTCAGTGTTTTCACGGATCGATCTGAGATCAAGATATCACCAGCTGAGGGTGAGAGAGAAGGATATAGATAATACGGCATTTCGGACCAAGTATGGCCCCTACGAGTTTGTAGTGATGTCATTCTGGCTCACGAATGTGCACGCCGTGTTCATTGAGTTGATGTACAACATCTTCATCAACTTCCTAGACCAGTTTGTAGTGGTCTTTATCGATGGTTATCTGGTGTACTCTCGAAGAAGATAGGAGCACGTAGGATACTTGAGGATTGTATTCCAAGTCCTGCAGGATAGAGTTTTACGCCAACCTCTCTAAGTGCGAGTTTTGGATGTCTGAGGTGGCCTTTCTTGGTCACATAGTTTCCGCCGAGGGGATCCGCGGATCCGGAAAAGATTGAGTATGTTGCATCATGACCGCCTCCTAGGAACGTTAAGGCGGTACGCATTGGCCGGCTACTACCGCAGATTCGTGGAGGGATTTTTGGTTATCGCCCGACCACTTACTTCCTTATTGAGGAAGTCTACCAGATTTGTGTAGTCTAAGCCATGTCTGCAGAGTTTTGAGGAGTTGAAGAGGAGGTTGGCTTTCGCTCCTATCCTAGCCCAACTAGAGGGCGTTGAGGATTTTGTGGTTTACAGCGACACATCGAAGCTAGGCTTGGGATATGTTCAGATGTAGAGGGGTAATGTTATAGCATACACGTCTAGACAATTGAAGACGTATGAGGAGAATTACTCTACCCACGACCTTGAGTTGGCTGTTGTGGTGCATGCGTTGAAGATTTAGAAGGCATTATTTGTACGGAGCTATGTGCCAGATTTTCACATACTACAAAAGTCTAAAGTACATATTCACTCATCGGGAGTTGAATAACCGATAACACGATTTATGGCTTAGTTCTAGGTAATCATTTAGATAGATTTCTCACTCATTCATGCATGGTTTAGCATTAGTTCAAGACGTTTTGCACTCAATTCATGTATTTTGTCGAGATAGACGTCTACACGGACTTGTGCGTGTTTTATAGGTATTTCGGGAAATTTAAGAGCTAAAACGATGCGTTTGAGGATCGTTCATCTAGATGACACACCCTCGGACTCATTAGGACACAAATTAAAGGCTAAGGAGGACTCATGGAACCTTGCCAACACTAGCCATGCACCAAATCACAGCTTAATGATCCAAGGCGAAGTTTCTGCACAAAATCACGGTTCTCTGACACTCCACGGCCGTGGAATCAACCGTGGATTTTGCCAGATTCTAGTGACAGCTGTGCCACGACTCTCATGGCCAGCTCATGCAAGTTTGTTATAAAAGTGGTCCTTCATGGGCTGTGAGAGGCAGCTGGGAGCAATCTTGGAGCAGCTCATCCATTATCCATTTCCTCTAACAAAAATATTCTCTCAAGAAGAAGTTTTTCTAGGAAGGAAAGTGTCAAAGAGGAAGAGGAAGACTCCATTGAAGAGGAGAAGAAGCACACACACCATTTGCCACTCTTGCTAGTTTTTGTAGTGAAGATTTCCGGATTCTATTTCTAGAGTTTTATGAACCTTTGAACCTTCTTTTGGAAGGATTGTAAGTCACCCAATTCCTATTTTCAGCTTGGTTTGATTCTAGTTCACTTGTCCATCTCTTTTCTTCATTATCTTGCAAATGAATGCTATGATTTTGTGTTTGTTTGTTTCGATTTCTATTATGAATGTTGTAGGCTAAATAGATGTGGTTCTAGGGTAAGGAAAGGATGGTTATGGCTAAGGCTATGATAGGATGAACTTAGATTTACCTTTGGATGACTTGTGTGATTGAACGTATCCTCTGTTAGGAATTACGGCCAGATCTTGCCCAACCACGGCCGTGGTTTAGGTAGAACAACCCGTGATTTTCCCTGTTTCGGTGGATCTAGTCTTAGATTGTTAAAATGTTGAAATCCTAAGTGTTTGTCAAGTTAAATCTATCCTAGGGTGACCTAGTGTTAGCAACTAAGTATTAGGAGAGACTTACCCGGTAATCCTTACTCTTAGATTCCAAAGATAACAAACCTTAGGTAGTGGTGAGCCTAATAAGCCGCCATTGGATTAAGTATGCTAGGATAGTTGCTTAGAACTTCCCTTTCCGAGACTTACCCGGTAAGGATAGGTTAAGATCTCTAGGTAACAATCCGGTTTGTGTAGAATTCCGTTCCTTAGGATTCTTAGAGACTTACCCGGTAATGAGATCTAGGAAATGGACTAGTGGATCATGAGACTTACCCGGTGATTGATCCCAATCTAGAAACATTTAACCCCAACATAGTTAATCCAAAGAATGAATAGATAGCTTGAGTCCTATGCCATAACCGGAACTTCCAATCCCTAGAATCCGTCTTTTCTTTCTTTGATCTATATCTTGTTTAGCTTGTTTCTTTGTTTTGATTCGTTAGCTTAGTTGATTGCTTACTTTTACATGAATTGTGATCTTTGATCGATCACCAAAAACCAACCAAAAATATTTGAGATCTTCATTTCTTTATTCCTTTCTCATTTCTTAACTTAGATCTTCACTAGACTTAATCATAAAACCGAATCAATCTCACCTTAGTCTTTGTGTTCGACCTCGGAATACTATCCACACTACGAACGTCCCGTACACTGCGGGTGCGCTAGGAGTTAGGAGAAATATAACGAGTATAAATTTAAGACTTATTGTGCACATATCCTGAGCGTGACAAGTTTTTGGCGCCGTTGCCGGGGACTAGGTTAAGATTAAGTCAGTTGTCTTTGATTGTTTTTAGTGTTTATCTTTCTTGTTACTTTTGATCTTGTGTGTTTTTGTCTTTGCCTTTTCATGAATGCCATGGACGGATTGTACCTCCAAGACGACCTTGACAACATGGAGTATGAGGGATGGATGGGAAGCCAAGATCTAGGACATCTACATGATGAGTTTGAGTATTGGGAGGAGTTTAATGCCTATCATGAGTCCCATAATCAAGCTCACATGACTATATTACCTCATGAGGAACCTCACCAACAACCTCACAATGATAAGGTAGAATCAATGCTAGAAGCAATGTTGAGGAAGATGGATGATCTAGAAAGCAACCTTGCTTCCATTTCTAGTTCCCACATGGAGCTTGAAGCGGAAGTGTGTCATCAAGAGGAGGTTCACTATGAGGAGATCCAAGGATTGCCCGATTCAACCATAACCAATAGAAGCCTTGAGGGAGAGTTCAATGAAGCTCGGGAGCAATTGAGGCTAAGGGATTTGGCCCTGAAGGAAGAAAGGAGATTGAATACCGAGAGAGAAGAACAAATGAGGAGGGAGATCGAGGAGATTAGGAATGCTCTTATGCTAGGAGATCCTACCATTCTTCAAGGTTCACCTCCATCTCCTTCACCTTTAAGGGAGTGCAATGAAGTATTCTCATCCCCGGACATCCTTTCCATCAACCCCGGAACCATACATGAAGAGCTCACTTGGAACGGATGCAACAAAGAGAACCACGGCCGTGGAGGACAAACCACGACCGTGGAAGACTATAGAGAGAACCACGACCGTGGAGTACAAACCATGACCGTGGAAGGCTCTGTAGTGGTCCATCCTAAGCCAATCTCAGCTCCCTCCGACCCTTTCTTGCTTGCCTGGAGTACACACGAAGATTGGAGCCCCTTTCCTAAGGATTCTCCATTATTGAATGATGGAGGCAAGCATGATGGATCGATGATGGTTATGAAGCACTTCAATGAAGGATTCTTCCCAAGAATCGGCTCTCCTCGGATCATAGAGGATGAGGATGACAAGCGCTTCACTGGTGTGACCGTGGAGTACAAATTGCCTAAGTATGGGTTGACACCTATGGTTGAAACTCTATACTATCATCAAGGAAGCGGTGATGAAGGAGTCTACTACTCACCGGTGAAGAGAGAACTTAAGGCTTATTTGGGCATCAAGTGGCCCTTGCTTGTCATCATGGATTCCGGGAAAAGATGGTTGCTTGGACTCCTCAAGCAAACCATGGTATTCGAGGTGGATTAACATATCCACGGAGTTTGGTCAAGCTAATGACCTAAAAGAAGCGCTTAATGGGAGGCAACCCATTGGTACAACTCTTTCCCTTTTCTCTTTTGTTTTTGCTTTTCTTTTTGCTTTTGTGTGTTTTTGTGTTTGTGTTTGTGGTAGATTTTAGGTAATGAGGAAGCCTTGCAAGGCGAGTTGATGACGATGATTCCGTTTTCAAACATGGGTGGAGCGGACGTGAGGCTTGGACGGCTTGAGGTGTCTTGTTAGATGGAAGAGCTCCCATCTCACATATACCTTGGCGCGGGTCTCGAAGCCGGAATAATTATGAAGAGCTCTCTACCATGCTTGATCGATCATCCATCACCACCACTCCACACGAGTTCATCCCAAATACCGAAGCAAACCATTTTACATTGTGAGAACCTTCTTTCACTCTCTTTACTTGAATACCACATTGGGGACAATGTGTTTCTAAGTATGGGGTGGGGTTTGCATGATCTTTTGCATGACTAGCATCTAGAGTAGTTTCTTTTTAGTCACATGTTTTATTATATCTTGCATTGTACATTCATATTTCGAAAATCCCATAAAAATTTAGAAAATTTAAAATTTTTTTGTGCTTTCTAGGCTTGGACATGACACTAATGAATGAACCTTGTCTTGTGGATTGGCTATGGATGGCCTTGTGTGTTTAATTGATGATGCATATGTGGACTTGAAATACTTATCTTGAATTCCATGAATGACTTGTGATTATGATGCTTGCCTCGATTTAATTGAGGATTGAAAGTCGAAATTGCATGCTAGTTCTTGCACATCAATTAGGAGTGATTAAGGCAATTCATCTTCCTCTACTTCTCATCTTGATCATGTTGCTTGAGCACCTCAATTGAGATAAATTTGACCTCTTTTGACCCATCCGGGAATAGGAGCATGTTAGTGTGTTGATGTGTGTGAAAAGCAAGTGTGGGGTGAAGTTGTTGATGAAAGGAATGTCATGAATGAAGTGCTTGTGAAAGTGTAGCCAAAAATATAGGTTTGGGGACATCGGTTTAAATGACAAGTAACTCGGCACACTTCACATGATCGGGTGTTGGTGCCTTGCCAAAGTCAAATAAACCGATAGTCCTAACGAGCTTTGGTATGTGTGCCCGGTGTGGATGCACCTCGAAAAATAGAAAAACCCCGAGGATGGCCAATCACCAAGGTTTCGGCTTTTGTACACCAATGTCATTGTCTCAAAAATAAAAGAAAAGAAAGAAAAGAAAATGAAGAAAAATATACACTTGAGGGAAGTTGATAAGAAATGTGAAGTTGTGGTTGTTTGGTTCCTTTCCCGGATTAGCATCACATAGCCTAAAAAATTCCCACCTAATCACAACGTTTCTTGGCCTTCTATTTTTACAAGTCCTTTTGACCTACTTGCATGTGTGTAAGACTAAGTGATTTAGATTGGATATACTCATGATCATCTTGACTTCTTCATCTTTACATTTCATTACATGCTATCAAGTTAAGTGTAATTGTCTTTCAATGCTTTCATTTATTTGATACATAATTGCTTGCCCATTACCATGAAACATGACTATGAAGGTGATCCAACGTTAGAAGCACAACTCCAAAAAGATTTTGCCATTTTTCTGCATACATAAATCATGTCATCTCTTAGTCTATAGTTGGGAATTTGCTCGGGGACGAGCAAACCTTAAGTATGGGGTATTTTGATAACACGATTTATGATCTAGATTTAGACACCCATTTAGATAGATTTTCCGCTCATTCATGCATGGTTTAGCAATAGTTCACGGCGTTTGCACTCAAATCACGTATTTTGTCGAGATAGACGTCTACTCGGACTTTTGCTTGCTTTGTAGGTATTTTGGGAGATTTAAGAGCCTAATCGATACATCCGAGGATCATTCCTCGAGATGACACACTCCCGGACTCATTGGAATACAAGTTAAGGGCTAAGGAGGACTCATGGAACCTTGCCAACACAAGCCATGCACCAAATCATGGCTTAACGAGCCTAGAAGCAACCTCTGGACCAAGACCACGGCCGTGGACTTGCCCGTGATTCTTGCCAGGACCACATCGACAGCTGGCCACGATCTCTTCCATTGCTCTTGCATTTTAGTGGGTATTTAAAGGACTTTGCAGGCTGTAATTGGGGATCCATCTCCTCTCTTTTGACCTATCTTCTTCCCCAAAGCACTTCTCCATTGTTGCCTCTCTTCCAAGCACCCATTAGGGGTGTTCTTGGAAGAGATTAGTGTAGATTCTCGTTTTAGAGTGAGATTAGAGTGGTTTTGAAAGAGGAGTTCATTGTTGACAACTTGGATTAGCTCTTGGAGCCTTGTAAGAATTTGGTAATTTCTATTCCATGCTTTTAATGTCTTTTCTTTGGATTATTCTTCATCATTTGACCATGACTTGCAAGCATGCTTTATTTGTGGAGATTGATCTTGAAATGAATGTTGTTGGCTAGATCGATTGCGATTCTAGGGTAGGGAAAGAAGGGTTATGGCTAGGACTATGATAGGATGGACTTAGTTTTACCCTTGGATGACTTGTATTCTTGAATGAGGGCTCTGTTGAAGTCCACGGTTGGTTCATGCCAAACCACGGCCGTGGTTGTGGTAGAACAGCCCGTGATTCTCCCTAGTTCGATGGATCTAGCTTTAGTTAGTTAGAATGTTGAAATCCTAGTGTTTGTTGAGCTAATTCTATCATAGGGTGACCTAGTGTTAGCAACTAAGTGTTTAGAAGAGACCTACCCGGTGATTCTTACTCTTAGATTCAAAAGATGACAAACCCTAGGTAGTGGTGAGCCTCACAAGCCGCCATTGGACTAAGTGTGCTAGGATAGTTGCTTAAAACTTCCCTTTCCGAGACTTACCCGGTAAGGATAGGTTAGATCCCTAGGTAACAATCCGGTTTGTGTAGAATTCCTATCCTTAGGTTCTTAGAGACTTACCCGATGATGAGACCTTAGGAATGGACTAGTGGACCATGAGACCTACCCGGTAATTGATCCCAATCTAAAAACGCTTAATCCCAACATATCATAGTTAATCCGAGGAATGAATAGATAGCTTGAGTCTATGCCATAACCGGGACTTCCAAACTCTAGGATCCGCTTTGTTATTTCCATTTTCCTATCTTTTGTGTTAGTGTGTGTGTTTGTTTTGCTTGATTGTGTTCACATACTTGTGATCTTTGTTTGATCACCCAAAACCCTCCAAAAACATTGTGTTTTCCATTTTCTTTATTCCTCATCTTATCTTAGTCTAGATTTACACTATTTTCGATCATTGAATGACTTAATTTCACCTCAGTCCTTGTGTTCGACCTCGGAATACTTTCCTTTCTACAAAACGACCCGTACACTGCGGGTTTCGCTAGGTAGTTTAGGATTTAGTTCGAGTTATAAATTTAAAACTTTTTGTGCTATTTCCTAGCGTAACAATAACCGTCAGAGGAGATGGTTGGAGTTGATCGAGGAATTTGATCTGGAGATTATATACCACCCAGGGAAGGAAATGTGGTTGTCAACGCCCTCAATAGGAAGACTCCTCGGGAGATGGCAATCGCCCGACTGACAACTCAGCCTCAGTTACAGCGAGACTTGGCGTGGCTAGAGGTGCTGGATTTTGACAGCCACCTGTCCACCTTGGAGATGTTACGTGATCTGATGGGAGAAATCCAATAGAAATAGAAGAGTTGTCCGACTTTGACACGGATCCGTGACAAGATATCTTGAGGTGAGGCACCACAGTTTGTCGTCGGTGCTGACGGGGTTTTGAGACGCCAGGAGTGCATATGTGTGCCATTAGACTGAGGGTTGAGACAACGGATCTTACAGGAGGCTCACGCGACACCTTACTCGGTACATCCTAGTGCGAGCAAGATGTACCAGAACATCAAAGGTTCCTTCCGGTGGGGCGGGCTGAAGTCAGATGTGGTGAGATATGTAGTTGAGTGTGCAACCTGTCAGCATGTCAAGATTGAGCATCACCGGCCACATGGAGAGTTACACCCACTTCTAGTTCCCCATTGGAAGTGGGAAGATATCTTTATGGATTTTGTTACCGGCTTGAGACCGAACCGGGATTTTGACGCCATTTGGGTCGTATTGGATTGACTGAAGAAGACTGCACGATTCATTCCTATCAAGTAGACGTGGCCGGTAATTCGATTGGCAAAGGAGTTCACTAGACAGATAGTGAGACTCCATGGAGTACCTAGGAGTCTAGGACCATAGTCTTTGAAAGAGACAGACGATTCACTTTGAGGTTTTGGCAGTAGGTGCATGCCGCCCTAGGTACGAGTCTACAGTTCACGACCGCCTATCATCCATAGACAAATGGTCAGTCTAAGAGGACCATACAAACTCTAGAGGATATGTTGAGAGCTTGCGTGCTAGATTGAGGGCAGGTGTGGCTAGATCACCTCCCTTTAGTTGAGTTCACGTACAACAACAATTGGCACGCATCGATCAAGATGACTCCTTATGAGGCGTTATACGGACAGAAATGTTGGACCCTGCTATGCTGGGATGACTAGGGTAGTGCTAGTGGTATAACACCCTTGCAGATACAACATGATATGGACCGAGTGGTGATGATCCGAAAACGGATGCTGGCAGCCAGGGCCGGCCAATGAATAAGCGAGGCCCTGTCTATATTCGTTAAACTATAATTTTGTAATGTTAAAATTTTAAAAGTTAGAATGAATTCTTAATTTATATTGTATACAAAATTATCAATTAGAAATTTTATTTCAGGAATTTTGTTTACCAAAATAATTTATCCTTAAAATTATATAGTGGAGAAAAAAAATTGCCCAACAAACCCAAAAGATATAACCTAAAGTACTTAATTTTAAATTTTTAAAATTAAAATAAATTCACAATTTATATTTTACATAAAATTATCTTAAAAAACCTACTAAATTGGTAATTTTATTTTGGAAATTTTGTTTATCAAAATAACTTATCCTTATTCTTATATAGTGTAGAAAATAAACTATTTTTTCCACCCAACAACCCAAAATATATAGCTTGAAGTACTTAATATTAATATTATAAAATAAACATACTAAATAGGAAATTTTATTTCAGAAATTTTGTTTACCAAAAAAACTTAACCAGTGAAAAAATAAAATATTTTTCTATCCAAAATACAGCCTACAAGTACTTAAAAACAATTATAAAACTAAAAATTGGTAAGATTGTGGTGGATAGGTTTCGAAATCCGGTCATTGAATTGAAAAAGAAAAAAAAATTTAGTGTTTTGAGGCATGCTCAACCACTGGGCCAAGAAGATTAGCATGACTATAACTTAAACACAAATATAATATATCAAAGTGACAGATAATCTGAGGCCCTATTTCAGATGGAGGCCCTACGCATGTGCTCACCTCGCACATGCCCAGGGCCAGGCCTGCTGGCAACACAAAGTCACCAGAAGTCTTACGCTAATAAGAGGCGCAAACCTCTTGAGTTTAGAGTGGGAGCTCAAATATGATTGAGGGTATCCCAAACACGAGGCGTCAACGGGAAGTTTAGTCCCAGATATGTTGGACCCTTTGAGATCCTTGAGAAAGTTGGAGAGGCAACATATAGACTTGCTTTGTCACCGAGACTAGAGGGTGTTCACCCGGTCTTCCATGTGTCTCAGTTATGGGAGTTCGTACTAGACCCGAGACACATTGTCAGCCATGATGATTTAGTGGTCGAGTCTGACCATACTTTCGTAGAGCACCCGGTAGCTTTCCTGAAAGCGTAGTACAAGAAGCTTGCGATCGAAAGACATAACGATGATGAGAGTACAATGATCGATGCGAGGAGTTGAAGAGGCTACCTGGGAGACAGATGATAGTATACGGAGTAACCATCCAGAGTTTTATTTTGAGCTAGATATACCTATAGCATCGACGGATGAGTTCCCGTTTCCTTCTTGTTGAGTTTCATGTGCATATGTGTTATGACATGATTTCTGTGCCCCGTGAGGGAATATGAGTTGTGATTGGTGATTCTTCTACGTTAGTTGTTTTGGTCATGTGTGGTTTGCTTCAATTTTTTGGACGAAACTTCTTTTTAAGGGGATCTGATGTAACATCCGAGTTTTTCACGTCACCGCCCGCGCTGTGATGATGGCCCGCGGTCGCGGCCAACCGCTCTTGCCACGGTCGCGGAAGGGTCAAGCCGCGGGTACGGCTGACCCCAGATCGTACGCGATATTTTTTAATTGTTTCCTATCTTTTCCTTCCTTTCTTAGAAGATCTGATCTTCTATCTTTTGGGCCGTCTTTCCTCTATCTTCTGACCTAGTTTTTGACCTTCCATTCTTCCTCAACCGTAACCTTTATATTCACGTTTCCTCTTTCAATTTCTTCCTCTTGTTTCCTTCTCTTCTTCAACCTTGAGTCAAGGTGTAGTCTATCCGTGTAAACCCTACAAAAACCTTGTAAGTTCTTCACCCCTCTTTCGTTCCTCTTCGGTTCTTGAGTCTCGTTTCTGCATATTTCTTCTTCCTTCTTCTTCTTAGCATGAATCAAGAGTGAGTCTTGATTCTTGTTTGGCCTTCGTTCGTCATTGCATATATGTGCCAAGGTCCTTTGGTTGAGTGTTTTCGTGTGAACTTTGAAGAGGAAGCTTAAGCCGGCCTTGATAGTGTTCTCCAGTCGAAGAAAAATTCGACGTCCGCTTCTGGAAGTTCACTGCCCCCGCGGCTGAACTTACCTGCAGCTGTCAGAAGTCCACCCCCCACGCAGCATCCGTAGCCTGTCGCCGACCCCGCGTCTTTGTTCTCCCACGCCCGCGCCTTCTCTGCAATGACTACCATCGTTTGTAAGTCGCTTTCATCCTTGCTTCATTTTCCTTTCTTGGAGTTGGATCGCGCTGGACCTAGATGAACTAGTGTGAATGCCAATTAGTGACTTTTGGTTTCCGATGAGTTGGTTATGGTTTGACAACCCTTAAGCTTGTGTTGATGAAGTTGTTACTTGAGAATCTTAAGACTAGGAATCGTGCTTCCTAGCATGTTAGAGATCTTTTAGAGATCATCGAGACTAGAAGTAGGAACCTTCGAGCACGTTGATGTAGACCTTGTATGTAACATTCAGGTTCTGGTTGTCACCGTCCCTGCGGTGACAGTGGCCGCCCCTGCAGCTGGCCGCCTCTACGGCAAGGTAAACCGCCCTTGCGGATTCACCACAGATCGCGCCAATCTGTTTTTCGTCCGTTTTATCTTCTTTTCATAGATAGAAGATTCAACCTTCTATCTTATGGGACGGCTTTTCAATTGTTCGCCCAAAAGCGTGCGTGCAAATAAGCTTTAAATTTATAAAACTAGAATAAAAGCAAGTGAACCCGCAGTGTACGGATCGGCGTAGATTAGCAAGTATTCCAGAGTATCGAACTCAGGGAATTGGTGAAACAAAACCAGTTTCGAGTAATCGAGCAAGTAAGAATGTAGAAGCTTTGCAAATGATTGGAGAAAACAACAACCCTAAATATCTAAGTATCTAATTGTGGCTATCGATTCAAGATATACTATATATATAAGGACAGAGTTAAGAATTGCAAAGGTATACTAAAGCAAGGTAATGTACGGTGAAGTTCCAAAACCTTATATGTCTAACCCAAAGACTCTCTCTATAAAGGTTGTTGAGGCTGCAGTATAGAAATGATCTAAAGATAAGAATTAATCTCAAATACTCATGCCCAAACCCAAGAAATCAAAGATAAACCAAAACGGTTAAGGTTATGACACTCGAAACCAAAATAGAGGATGTTGAGTCTCACTACTACCTAGGAAAGGCAAGTCAAGGCTAGGTTAAAGCAAATCTTTAACTTTGGATCAAAGCAAAAGCAAAGTTCGTAAACCAGGGGAAATCACGGCTAAGTCTTGAGAATCACGGCCGTGGAAACCAAGAACAACCCATAATTTAGGGCGTCGACGAAGTTTCTCACACTCTCAGGGTCCAATCAAATTACGATCGATCTATCATCATCTAAGCCACAACTATCAACCCTTCACCTTAGAATTGCTAAAGGGTTTTAGCCAACAATCATTGTCATGATATCAATAATCAAATTAAAAAGAATAAAAGATGAAAACCCTCGAAAACTCAAATAAAACTCAAAGTCAATCTCGAAATCCAAACACAAAGTATGATGTTTATGAATTTAGAAGAATAGGAATAGAAACTCTCACAAAGATCTAGAGAAGTCACAAAGAACGGGATGTGAATCCGTCCTTCAATGAAAACCCTAAGATATCTCCAAAAGCACACAATCTCCGAAAATACGTCCTTCACGAATCTCCAATCCTTAAGGTCAATATGAAACCTTAATGTTGTCTCCAAACTCTAAGCGGAACTCTAAACAGCGGTTAAGCGAGGCCAAGCACGGATCTGGGGTTGTCACCGTCCGCCTTTCAATGTTGAAGACTATCGGATATATGTAGGGATAAACCTAGGGTTTAAAGATGAAACCCTAAATATTTGGGCTGAAAAGAAGTCAAGCCCGCTGTTATCAGAAAATACTCTGGGCCACGTCAGAAGGTATCAGAGAATACTTTGGTGCGTCAGACGGTATCATAAAATACTTTGGCGCGTCCTAAATTCCTTTTATGCTCATTTTTGTCCCGCTTTAAGGCTTGATCCATAAAATATGTCATTTCGCTCCATAATTCGCCAAATTACTTACAAATGCAATAAAACTCTGTGTAGACCTCTATTCTTACAAAGTAGGTGAATATAACCATAAATGCCATGTATGTATGTCTATGCATGCAAAATAAAGGGAAAATCTATATAAATACATGCCTAAAAATAGGTCATAATTCATGTCATCACCTATCTTATTCCTAACCCTAAAACGTCTCTCCTTCTATCTTTTTATCCCTTTCCTATAAAATCCAATCTTATCTTCATTTTCCCGTTTCTTTCATACATCGTTCTTCAACCTTGAAGCTGCAGCCTTGCTTCCCTCATTCCCTTGCTGAACGTGTAAGTCTTCTTCTCTGAGTTCTTCATCATGTTCATGATCTACTGTAGGCCTTTCTCCTCTATTTCGTTTTCTTCTTCGTTCTTCTCTTTTCTTCTTCTCCAAGGATCAAGTTTGAGTCTTGATTCTTGTGGAGCGTTCCATTGTTGATTCGTTGTTGTTCTTAGGCTCCCTTGGTTGAGTCTTGACGCGTTTGGATCAAGGAGTCGAGCCTTGGTACCTTGGTTGTGAGTTGCTTTCAAAAAGAAGCCTGACGCCACCTTCTGAGCCTAAACCGCCCCCGCGCCTGCACAGAGCCACCCCAACGGATCTGCCTAGCACCGCCCCTGCAGTTTTCCTACAGTAGCTCCCGTCTTTGGTGAGCTGCTTCCTTCCTTGCTTTCCTCGTTCCTTTTATTGGCTTATGATTTTGTTGTTGACCCTTAGTGATTTGTAAGACTAAGGTTGAGACCTTAGCTTGTGGAGATCTCTTAGAGAACATTGAGGCTAGAAGTTATAGAATTCTAACAATCGTTTTGGTTCCTGATTCATGATGCCTTGTGTGAACAGGATTTCCTCCCTTCTTTCATGCGGGAAACCGTGTTGTTGATGAGTTGTCTGAGTGAGGTAAGTCCATTGGACTTACTTAGATGCATTCCGTATATTAGTTTGATTGTTTTGGCTTGTTTGCATTTTTTATTGTTATAAATGATAACCGGAACTAGGAATGACCTTTAGAACTGTAATTGGCCCAAGTGTATTATAACCGGGCGGTTACCACTTGTCCAAAATGGGGAAACTGGGAGGTGCTTTTGCGACAAGTCGAGCAGGTGACAGAAGGATGCATACGTTCTATTCGTATTGGTGAAAGGGGACAAAGATAAGATCGTAACGATTCTCGTGTAACAACCTTAAGTGGAATTAGTAAAGGGTTTGACCTTAATGAAAGATAATAACCGGCTGAGTGTGAGCATACTATGTGTTTACTTTATTTTATGTGTGTTTGTGCCTTTATTGTCTTTCTGATATCTAGAATGTTAGCTAACGGTTTATACCAATGTTGTAGATGCCTTGCATGTTATAGGTGCTACTGAGTGATCTGGACAATGTGGTCAGCCGGGGTTCCCGTACATTATAGGACGAGATCGGGTTTATGTTACAGTTGTTGTCTTTCCCTTTGTTTTAAACTCAGTTGCGAGTCTTTTACGTTTTCCTTTGTTATAACCTTTGGTTTTATATTAAGTTTTGGTTTTCATTTATTTGTGCCTTGTCGTAAGATCCGTCGTGTCGTTGCTACTTTGAGGACCGAGACCCATTGTGAGGTCCTAGCCCGTAATGCTTCGAGTTCTAAGAACTTGGGGTGTTACATTGTAGAGGTCAATGAGACTAGAAATGTGTAGACGTCTAGCTCTTGGGTTAATTTTGATTCGTGATGCCTTGTTTGAGCATGCAAAGATCCTTTCTTACGGGAAGCTGAGCAGTTTAGCTGATTCTTGAGTTACCTTTGTTTACTTTATTGGCGCAAGTGTATTATAAACGGGCGGTGACCACTTGTCTAGTTTTACAAGAGATTGGGAGGTGCTCTTGAGACCAGACCCACAAGTAACGGAGATGCATCTGATCTACTCCTGTCGATAACAGAAACAGGGGCGAGTTTTTGGAGATTCTCGTGTCACAACTTGAGTTGAATTAGTAACGGATAGCTTAATAATAGATAAAAACCGGCTTCTGTGTGGAGCATGATATATGTTTATATTTTACATGTGCTTGTGCCTATACTGTTATTTTGATATCTAGAATGTTAGTTAACGGTTTATACTGTTGTTGTAGATGCCCTACAGGTTAGAGATGTTGCTGAGTGATCCAGACGGAGTGGTCAGCCGGAGTTCCTGTACATTATAGGACGAGATCGGGGTTTATTATTATTGTTGATGTCTTTTCAGTTTGTTGTTAAACTCGGCTGAGAGTCCTTTGCTTTTCCCTTTGTTATATCTTTTCATATTTTATCTATTTTAATTTTCATTTATTTGTGCCTTGTTGCAAGATCCGGTAATATTGGTGTTACTTTGAGGGTCGGGACCCATTGTGAGGTCCTATCCCGTAACGCTCCGAGTTTCTAGAATTTGGGGTGTTACACGAAGCTAGGAAGGGGTGGTTTTATCTCAATTTACTTGTTGGTAAATTGAGGTTTTCATTATAAATCATCGTGTAAATCTTTGTTCCTGAGATCATATGTTAATCCATATAAGTACTTAAATTATTTCCGTTGTGGGACTTCTCATTGGGACGTCCTTATGGTACTTCTAACAATATACTTATGTACTTAAATCATTTGCAAAGAGAGATTTTTCACTTAAACGTCCCTAAGGTACTTCTAACGATATATCTACACATTCCAACACTATCCATACCATATCTTAAAACAAAACTAATATACTTATATGATTATTAATTTATTCTCTTCACCATAACTAATCATGTATTTAAAGAAAAAGGAAAGTCTTATCTCATACGATGATTTATGCATATTAAGTTATTATTTACAAAAAAAATCAATATTATTACCTTTTGATTGATAACTTTCTAAATCAAAATAAAACTTTAGCCTCAAAGTATAGCCATAAAATATATAGAAATCAAACACACAAACTTATTCCGCAATCCTTCTTATATTTTAGAAAATATCTTTTGTGCATTAATGAAATGACTAATCTTTGTCATAACATTGTAACAAATTACCGAAAATAGTATATTATCATTCATAAAGATAATTGTTGATAAAAAAAAGATTATCACCTATTATAAAGATTTTTTTCATGTATCATATATATATATATATATATATATATATATATATATATATATATATATATATATATATATATATATAGAGGTACAATCACATTTCTCCTATATAAATATACATTATCATACATCAATACTTTCATAAAAAACATTGAGTACCTCAAATAGACCACAAGAAACGAGTACAAGTAGATAATCATGACAACACTACACTTAAACAAACAAGTCACGACAATGCTAATTTGTTTGGCATTCATGTCCATGGTCCTGCATTTGACAACCTCTATTGGTATGTGTGTGTATATGTGTGTGCGGGTGTGAATTCCATTTTTTTCAATCTTCTTTTTATCACTCATTCTGTTGTTGTGTCGGTTTTACATTGCTCTCGATTTATCGAGATATCTAGTACTTCGAATCACTTTTCTTTCTTAAAAACAAAATATCAATCTTACAAATCTCCTAAAGAACACCCTTAATTCTTAAAATGTCTATATTCATCGAGTTTAGTAAACAATCTTAGTAAAGGTAAAAATATAAATCACAAATATCCTAAATGACGAATTTAATTGATCACCATGTCATTTTTGTTTTTATTATTTTAGGTACAAATGACATGCTTATGAATAAGAACTGTTATGAACAATGCATCGAGCTTTGTGGGTTGGACTGTCCATCTAATCAGCGCACCTCTTGTATTTTACAATGCAAATACCCTCCTGGTTCACAACTCACCGGCGCCTGTGATACGATATTGACTCGTAAATATACAAACTTATTACTTATAAATATCATATTTTACCTTTTTATCAATTATTTAATAAGTTATGAACTGATATTATCATATTAAATTTATTTGTAATTTATTATTACTTTAACTATATGTAGGTACCATTGATACATACATACCAGGTGGACCTGGTTGTGAGCAATGTTAATAAGTCATCGTCTCTTCATAATTTTCTCTCAATAAGTATGTATACCTTATAAACAATATCACTATAATAAATAATTTTATTTGTGTGTTTTATTAAATAATTAATTAAAGAAGTATAAATTATTATTTATTAATCATGAATTAACTTGTGATTTTTTTATATTGGATTATTTATACAGGCACAATAAAAATAGAAAATAAATGCAGAAAAGACGTATCTGGAGAAATGAAAAGCTCGATTTTCAACAAATGATATGCTTCCAATGTGATCCATTACTATGAATAATATGTATACCTTATTTAATGAAAATATGCCATAATGTTTATATATATATATATATATATATACAAATTATATCCTCACTATCTATTTACTTCTTTTCAAATATTTTAGTAATCAATTTATTGAGATTGATTCATTTAAAAACCAACCATAATTGACGAATTACGAATAATTTAAAAGATTGCATTTACACGTGTCCTTCCATTTTTTTTCAAAATAATTACAAATCAATATACACCCTAAAATGCAATCAAATAATATCCCGAAGCAACCGACATCCCATCTTTTTTCAAAATGTATGCACATAGTGGCATGGATACGCTCTAGGTTTATATGATGCTTAAGTAAAAAAACCAATTTGTGACAGGGATACGCTCTAGGTTTATATGTCTATTTTGATGCAAAACTTGCCATTTTACCTACGATTATAACGAAACTTGGTGTGATTCCCGCAAAGGTAGATGAAACGACAATATAATCACATAATATACATCCAAACATGCAGATTATTGAAGATAAAACGTCTAAACAAGTCCCAAAATATAGACTATAATTCATGCTATCAAAATACCCCATACTTAGCCCTTGCTTATCCCCAAGCAAGTTCCAAATCTTAGATATAAGATAGAATGGATTATAAGTCATGAAGATCAATGAAAAAGTCTTTCAAAATATTTTAATGGTGTGCTACAATCATAGATCACTCTAAGAGAATGCTTCATGGAATTCAAAATCAAAACATGCTCAAAACATTTTATAAATATAAGAAAGTTGTTCATCTTTGCATAAAATTATAGAATGCATAATAAAGCATAATTATCGAAATTAATCATGTATAATCCAGTTTAAACCACTAAGTCAATCAACAAGCTCGAGGTCTCAAGGTCTTTTCAAGAGAAGGTCAAGAAACGTGTGAGGGTGGGATGTATATAGGGAATGTGGCGCTAGAATCCGGGAAAAGGATTTTTACTTCACTTCCTTTGAACTTCAACATCTTCCACCAATAAGCTTTGCTTATTTACTTTTTACTTTACTTTTTGGGATACATGGACAAAGGTGCACAATAACCGAAGCCTAGGAAATCAGCAATCATCAATTTTTTGAGATGCCTCAAACCCTTGATGCACATACCATGACCCGTTAGGAATATCGCTCAATCCGACTTTGGCAAGACACAAACACCCGGCTATGTGAATGGTGCCGAGTTACTCATCATCATGATTGACTTCCCCAAACCTATTTGTTTCTTTCTAACTTTCAGCCAACATCTCAACTTTTCTTTCACTTTCTTGCTTCCAAATTCCCGGATAGGTAAAGGGAGGCAAATATGTATATGAAGGGCTAAAGCGTGATCAAGAAGAAAAAGAAGAGAAGAGAATGAATTGTCTTGGTCTTTCCAGGAAGAAAGTGAGAGAACTCATCATGTGATGTCAACCTTCAAATTCAACATAATTTGGACAAAAATAAAGTATTAAACATTCCACAAATTTCAAACAAAGCATTTAGCAACTTAAACATATCATAAAACCTTTCAAACATATAAAGATTTCAAAACCAGTCAGCAAACAAAATCATCACTGACGTCATATCCAGAAAAGAAGCACAAAAAATCGTTTCGAAAACTCTCTCAATTAAGCCACCTCGGTCGAGATGATCTAAGCAACCGAGGTACTGCACCTCGTCTGGTCAGAGTCACTTCGGTCGAGGTCAAAAAATTTTTTTCTTAAACCAGTTTTTGATGTTTTTCTTAATCAAATAACCTGTATGCATGCATGTAGTCTCATATAAACACATAAAGCCAAGTAAAGCATAATAATATCAACATACCCCATACTTGGGACACATTGTCCCAATGGGTCAAATAAAAGTCTAAAATCATAAAACTCACCAGACATAGCTGAGCTACAGAATAAGAAAATAAGCTCCAAAAATGCATCAATCCTCATCAGATCGGTCGAGGTGTTTCTGGGCGGACCAAGGTGTCAGAGCGGATGTCAGACCTAATCGCCTCGGTTGACCAAGAGCATCTCGGTCGAGTACTGTGATAGCAACCGAGATGTATCTCAGTCAAGCTCCGTCTTCTCAATTTTTCAAACTTCTATCCCTCCAGTGTAGCTCCTGAGTTGTAATCCTTCTTAGAAAGTACCTGATTTCTGTCTAGGACGCCAAAAACAAAGCGAAGCAAAGCAAAAGCAAACTATCTAAACTAAACTAGAAAAGGGGAAAGAAAGCAATACCTTGGGTTGCCTCCCAAGAAGCGCTTGATTTAAGGTCGCTAGCTGGACCTTTCTCCATAGAATTACTCAATGTACCTCGAATATCTTGGAGTGCTCATCACATCCATCATAATACTCTCCCAAAAAAGTTCCGGTTCCTAATTTCACCGGCAAATGGTAGGATCTCCTACGTACAAGCTTGTACCGTTTGGTTCTCACCGGAATCCTACCGGTCTTCCTCTTTTTCCATGGGACATAACTCAGTCTTTCATCCCATCCTTTCCTTGATCGAGAAAACAACTTTTCGAGGATTCTAGTAGCTTCCCCATCTTCAGCTTGGGGATAGTACAAGATCTTTGTCATGTGAATGACCCCATACTTGAACAAATAACACTTCGTTGCCTTAGCGGTGAAGCGCTTGTTAACTTCACTCCTTATAATCCAAGGAGCATCTTCTTTCAACAATATCAAGGGAGGTCTCATCTTGATCTTAGGAGGTTCTTTCGGAAGAGACCTCCAACTCTTCGGTGCATCCCTGAAGAAATCTAGAACTTTAGTAGGAATTTCAAAGGGAGTAAGAGAAGGCACCTTATAAAGTTCTCCAAAGCTTGGGACAAGTTTCATGTTAGGTTGATAATCCACACATGAAATCTCTCCCAACTCAGCTGATCTTTCTTCCACCTTGGCCACAATCTTAATAATTTGGCCAAGGTTCTCTACATCTTCCACTTCCAGTTCTACAGATTCCTCTTCCATCTCGGCCGATCTCTCTTCCACCTCGGCCGATCTCTCTTTCACCTCGGCCGAAGTTTCAACAGTTGGATCGAGATCTTCCACAACTTCCTCTTCCTCAAAAGCTTCAGGAGAAACTTCCGGTTCGATTGGAGGAATGCTTGAAACTTGCAGTACTTCCTTATGCTCCTCCTTCGGCTTAGCATAGGATAGGGTGCTTTCCTTGAGCTCCTCCACCTTCTTTATCAACTTCTCCCATTTTGATTCAAGCGAATCTTCAAGAGGTTGCTCATAAATCTTTCTAGGGACATTCATCTCATCCCATATCGCAAGCTCCTTCTCAATGACCTTTTCTCTTTCCCTTTCATTGTTAAACCAATAAAAGGAGTACTTTTCTTCCAAGTATTCATAATGGTCCGCCCTAGCACTTTGTCTTGCTATCCAGGCTGGATCAAATGTAGTCATCGGATATCCTGAAAACTACAAAACTCATAAAAAGAGTGGTTAATAGCAACAAGGGAAATAGCCCCGAAAGACAACCGCAACCGGCTCGGTCTAGACCAAGTCCCCGGCAACGGCGCCAAAAACTTGTTCACTCCAAACGGTGTGTGCAAGCTTTAAATTTATAACCCTAGATGTAAGCTTAAAACAAGGATGCGAACCCGCAGTGTACGGGTCAATCGTAGTAAAAAGCAAGAAATTCCAGGGGTCGATCACAAGGACTTAGTGAAACAAAGTAGGTGTAGGTAGTCTATGTAATTACTAACCACAAAAGCGATTAAATCAATCAAAGATAATAAAAAGTCAATTAAGGAAATATGCAATTCTAGGGATTAAAGCATCTAGTTGTGGTTCCAACTCAAGATCTAAAGATAAGCGGACAAAGCTGAGATTTTTGCAAAGGGAAGGTGTTTCTAAAGTGGAATAGATCACCGGGTAAGTCTCACTACTCACTAATCTCAAACCGTAACTCCTATTACCGGGTAAGTCTCAAGGAATTAAGAAAAAGAACTATAACCTCAAACTAACACTCCAACTAAGGGAATATAATCAACCTTTACCGGGTAAGTCTCAGGCTAACTCACAAAGATGGAATGGAAGCACACTCAAACCCCAATAAAGGATAAACCTTTACTACCTATACTTATGATCTTTGGTAAACAAACAAAGGAATTACCGGGTAAGTCTCATCATAGGCTTGCATTGAACCAGGAAAGGTGTAATAAGAATAGGATTTGGCAAACTCTAACACTTAACTCTCAGTTTCGGATCAGAAAAGGTCACCTCGGTCAGACGAGTTCCACCCCGGCCGAGATGTTCATCGACTGAGCGAGATGTTCTAGGGTTAATGATAAAGACTCAAGCTTTTAGGGTCCTACTGTGATTAAGATTATTCTATCATTGTTTTTCCCACAACCTTCAGCCAATCACCCTAGAATCACACAAAGAAATTAGCCACTCATCATCATGAAAGCAATAATCAAATATAAGGGAAGAGAATGAATAATTGAACACAAAAACCTTAAGAGAAAGGCTTCAATAACTGAATCAATTATCAAACAAACAAGCGTTCCTTGGATCACAATCCAACAAGACAAATCAACAAAAAGGGAATCTAAGAAAGTCTTACAAAACCCTTCATAAAAGCTATAAAAGCTATCAACTTCCTTCCTTCAATCTTCCTTCAACCTTCAAAAAGGTTCTTCAAATCTCCCAACTGTAGTAGGGTGTAACGGCTGTCTAAGCACCGTTTAATTTGTGGAAAATCCAACCCTTTTTATAGGAAAATTACCTCCCAAAGATAAAAGATCTTAGAAAGATATTTTCCCATAAAATAGGTAAAATATATAAGCTGAATTATCTTCTTCCTTCCAGGAATCCAGCCTAAAAATATAAGATCCTCTTTCCAAAAATAAAAGATCTCAGCCAAGAATAAAATATATCTCGCCGCGTCCAAGGTGTTCGCCTCGGTCGAGCAGCTCCTCTGGATCACCTCGGTCGAGATGGTCTCGTAGCTGACCGAGGTGACTCTAAACTAAATGTGAAATCTCTCAAATCTGGTCCAAAGTGAATCTTCAATCCTTTTCCATGATTCCTGGATTCTTCCTTAAGCTCCTGAATGTAGCTTCAATGACTCCTTAGCTCCTTTAGCTCTATTTTGATGCAAAACTTGTCATTTTACCTACGATTACAACGAAACTTGGTGTAGACCTCGATTCCCGCAAAGGTAGATGAAACGACAATATAATCACATAATATACATCCAAACATGCAGATTATTGAAGATAAAACGTCTAAACAAGTCCCAAAATATAGACTATAATTCATGCTATCAGGGAGCCTATGAAGGATTTGGCTGATAAGGAAATACCAGTTAATAGCAACAAGAGATCTTTGGAGGATAATGAGGAGGATTCGGAGGGAGTGGCGCGGACCAATGGAAAACGACACAAGACCGAAATGTCCACTGTGGGATCGGCAGGGGAGACAACTAGTCTCTCTTGTCGAAACAAATGAGTATTATAAGCTTTAACTGTCGGGGATTGGGCAAAGGCCCGGCAGTTACGAAACTAGCTCGGCTAGTTAGAGAGAAGGAGCCTGAGCTACTCTTCTTAAGTGAGACAAAGAGCAATGCTCGTAAGATGGAAAGCGTTAGAAGGAGACTTTCTTTCGATGGGTGCTTTGTGGTTGAAGGAGTGAAATCGACAGGGGGTCTTTGTCTTATGTGGAAGGCAAGTGCACAAGTTAGTATTCAATCTTATACTCAGCATCACATTGATGCTTTAGTGGGGGATTGGAGGTTTACGGGGTTTTATGGATGGTCGCGGTCTCATGAGAAACCACAGACTTTCGAGCTCATCAAACGTGTGGGGGATGATGTTGCGGAACCTTGGATTGTGATGAGAAATTTTAATCAGGTTCAATCTTCCTTGGATAAGAAGGGCGGAAGTTCACCGAATTTTATCCATATGAATATGTTCCGGGATGCTCTTAGCTATTGTAATCTCTTGGAGATTGAGTTTGACGGGAACAGGTTCACTTGGGATAATGGTCAGGTGGGAGAGGGTCTTATAAGGGAAAGACTGGATATGGGTTTTGCAACTGCTGAGTGGCATCAACGTTTTCCGACTGCAAAAATCAATCATTTGCCTCGGTCTATGTCCGATCACGTCCCCATTTTCCTCAACACTAACGGACTTGATAAGGTCAGTTTGGAAAGTTGGGGAAGAAGACCATTCCGGTTTGAGGTTCTTTGGACTTTGAATGAGGAATGCGAAACGGTGATTAGTAATGCTTGGAATAACCCTGGGAGCTCGTTAGCAACTAGGGGACTGATTGGGAAAATTGAAAGGTGTGGGTTTGATCTCTTGAATTGGAGCAAACAATCTGTTGGTAATGTTCAGGCCAAGCTGAGGCACATAAGAGGAGACCTGAAGCGGATACAGGAAAGTGATTTGAATAGTGAAAGAATGGAAGAATGCAAAGAACATGAACAGAGAGAGCATGAACTTATGCTACAAGAAGAGGTTTTTTGGCATCAGAGAGCTAAAGCTAATGAATTCAAATGGGGAGATCGAAATACCGCATTTTTTCATCAAAAAGCCTCGGGAAGAAAACGACGAAACAAGATCTCGAAGCTCATTGATGATGAGGGCATGACATGGCGTTCATCAAATGGGAAGGCAAATGTTGTAATCAGCTATTTTGAGGATTTGTTCAAGACAGACATAACGAGTTCTGCGGTTTCTGATTTGAATGGGTTTAGCAAACTCACCAAGGAGGATAATGTTGAGCTGTTGAAAACTTGCACAGCTGAAGAGGTAAAGACTGCGCTTTTTGATATGCACCCGTCAAAATCTCCAGGACCTGACGGCTTCCCAACCATCTTCTTTCAAAAACACTGGAGCATCATTGGTGACAATGTCACGAGGTTTGTTATTGGTCTTTTTAATGGTGATCCTTTCCCTGACTCCCTTAATCATACGTTCATCTCTTTGATTCCTAAAGTAAGTGATCCATGTCATATGAAAGATTTGCGACCCATTAGCTTGTGTAATGTTATTTATAAAGTCTTTTCTAAGGTGCTAGCTAATCGCCTAAAGTGTTGTTTGGGAAAAATTGTGGCTCTTAACCAAAGCGCTTTTGTCCCGGGTCGATTGATCACTGACAATGTACTGGCGGCTTTTGAGATATTTCATTACATGAAAAGGCGGAAAGGAAAGAAGGGTTATATGCCTCTTAAGCTGGACATGGCAAAGGCTTATGATAAAGTCGAATGGGGCTATTTAGAACAGTGCATGCAAGCTATGGGCTTTGATGGAAGATGGACTGAGCTTATTATGAGGTGTGTTACAACGGTTTCTTTTTCTATTCTGGTTGACGGAATTCCAACTCCTACTATCATTCCTTCTCGGGGATTAAGACAGGGGGATCCTTTATCTCCTTTTCTTTTTCTCATTTGTGCGGAGGGTTTATCTTCGCTTATTCGCTAGAGTGAGGACCGGGGTAATTTGATGGGGATCAGAATCGCACCTTCTGCCCCACGTATTTCTCATTTATTTTTTGCTGACGATAGTGTTATTTTTGCTAAGGCTTCCTGTCAACAGGGAAATGAAATTGTTGATATCCTCCGAAGTTTTGGAGAAGTTTCAGGACAACAAGTCAACGTTACAAAATCTGAGCTATCTTTTAGCATTAATGTTCCGGAGTCTTTGAGAAAGGATATTCATGATGTGCTTAACATCAGGGAGGTCAATAAGCATGAGAAATATTTGGGTCTCCCAACGATGGTTGGAAGGTCAAAGAAGGTCATTTTTGAAAACATTCGTGAGCGAGTGTGGAAGAAACTCAAAGATTGGAAGGAGACCACCCTAAGTAGAGCGGGAAAAGAGGTCTTACTTAAGGTAGTTGTACAAGCAATTCCGGCATACACTATGTCGTGTTTTGAGATGCTCGATGGAATCTGTTATAACATTGAACAAATGATGTGCAAGTTTTGGTGGGGATCTTCTTCAGTTAAGAGGAGGATGCATTGGATTAGTTGGTCCAAGATGTGTCTTCCTAAGAAGTTTGGGGGTTTGGGCTTTCGGAATATGAAAGCGTTTAATCTTTCTATGCTCGCTAAGCAAGGTTGACGATTAATCTCTGAACCTGAGTCTTTGCTTGCCCGCCTTCTTAGAGCTCGTTGTTATCCGGGTAAGAGCTTCATGGAGGCTTCGGTTGGTTTCTGTCCTAACTATACTTGGAGGAGTATTTTTAAGGGTAGGGAAATTTTAGAGAAAGGTATTTGTTGGAGCATTGGTAGTGGCGCCTCGATCTCGGCATGGAATGATGCTTGGATTCCGAGGCTGGATACGTTTAAGCCTATTATTCGCCCTCCACTGCTGAATCCGGAACTTCGTGTTATTGATCTGATTAATTGGGCAGATGGATCCTGGGATGTGAATGCAGTTCAGTTTCATTTTGATGATCTGGATGGTGAAGAAATTTTGAATATCCCTCTCACTGATATCGAGGTGAACGATGAACTTTTCTGGTTCCACTCTAGCGGAGGGATTTTCACGGTTCGGTCGGCTTATCAGTTGGCTCTCGATTCCGGTAATGCTTTTTCTGGTGGCTCTTCTTCTCATGTTTCTGTTTTATATGATTGGAATTCTTTTTGGAAAGTTAAAATGCTGCCAAAATTCAAAACCTTGTGTGGCGAGCTTGCAAGAATGTGATTCCATGTAAAGCTAATCTTGTTGCTCGTGGGGTTCGCATTGATCCATGGTGTCCTTTTTGTGGCTGTTATGAAACCCAAATGCATATATTTAGGGAGTGCAGGGGCATTGCAAAAGTATGGAAGGCGTGGCCTTTGTTGTGGAGATGTGGAAAAGAGTCGAGCTTTGTATTTCAATGGTTTATCGCGGTGTATCGGGCGGAATCTGTGGAGGACTGTCAGCTCTGGATGATTTTTATGTGGTTATTATGGAAACGACGGAACAAACTGGTTTTCGAGGGTATTACTACCCATTTTGATGGGTTGCAGGGTGAGGCTCATAACATCCTTACGTGCTTTCAAGAGTCTCGGACGGCCAGGGATGATTTTTACCGGAACGTGAATGTGGGCAAGGCCTCTTGGTCTGCGCCGTTACCGGGCGTCATAAAGTTGAACTGCGATGCAGGTGTGGACAGTTCGGGGAGTTGCGGTATTGGTGTGGTTGCGAGGGACTGTGCAGGGAGTGTTCTTTTGGCGTCTTCAAAAAGCCTTCCGGGCCCGGTGGGAGTCGAGGTGGCGGAAGGTGAGGCGGTTAAATGGGCCTTTCTATTGGCGAAGGCCCGTGGGTGGCAATCAATCGTGTGTGAGTCTGATTCCTTGTTACTCATTTCAAAGCTAAGGAAGGGGAGCTTGTGTAAGGGACCGCTGGGTGTTTTGCTGAACAATATTAAGTGACTGGCCGGGGAGTTATCTTTTGTCCAATGGTCACATGTTCGGCGCAGCGGGAACGGGGTTGCGAACTGGCTCGTGGGGGCTCGTCCTAGTATTATCACTCATTTTCATCTCTCGCTTACTTTACCTTCTGGTTTTTGCTCTGTAATTGAGTCGGATTTGAAGGTTTGATCTATTCAGTTTTATTAAAAAAAAAAAAAGATGATCAAGAGCCATGAAATTTGACTAACTCGAGGTTCAAGCAAGCCAGTCCAAATCTCGGACCTGAGAACTAAATCTTGCCCGAGATTTCGATCGAGATTTGTTTCTATCGAGATTAGTAAGATCCAGTCGAGATCTTATTAGTTGTTGTATATTTTATTTCTGTAATACCTTTAAAGCTATATACATTGTGAATGTATTTTTTGGCCTTTGATCCTATATTTTAGGATTATCTATTATTATATTTTCTAGAGTAATCTCGCCGATAATTAGCCATAGAAGTCAAGATTCATAGGTACATTTGATTGACTATTATTTCCACAATATTGTGAGATACTCGTTGTTTCGCTTACGAAGTTTGTGTTTTATTCATTCAATTCAATAAAAAAAGAGAGACTTTGATTGATTAGTTGTGAGTCTTTGCTAGGTTGTTTTCGTGTGTGTTAATCTTATTGAAGATTGGTGCTATTAGTCAAACTAGTCCCTCCTTGTAACTATCTTATAAGGTTTGTGTAAGGTTAAAGAAGGAAGGGTTAACGTAATTCTTTGTTGAGAGTTTTGATCAATTGGTCAAGGTTCTTTGCAAGTCTAAACATTAAGTCTTTTCTTCCTATATTTCCATATTTTATTCTCAGTATTCATCTTCTTATCTATTCATTATCATTTCATCAAACTCACGTTCTTTGTGTTCGAGTTTCACAAATCTAGTGTAAGAGCCTTAGTCTTCGAGAGATCCTGCACCTGCGCCTCAGCTGAGACGCAACTGCCATCCACCTTTGGAGCTGCAGTGGGCCACCTCTGCGCCCCTGGCTGGCCGCCCCTGCGGGCCTGTGAGCCGCCCCTGCGGCCAGGCCATCTGCCCCTGCGGTTTGTGGTGGGTTGCAGCCGTCTTCTTTGACCCAATCCTTGCTTTTTTACCCTCCTTCCTTTATATATTCTTCTTCTCCTCCAGATGAGGGTTACCTCATTCTCTCTCTTGTTCCATCTCCATCACGATCTTCTTCTCTTCTCTTCTTCCTTGGGATCTCTTCTTGATCCATGTTTGAGTTGTGTGAGTTTGGAAGTTTAGAAGCTTGGCTTTGCTTGAGGTTGATGTTTGTAGATGTTGTTGTGCTTGTTGATAGCCAGCCTTGAGGTTTTGATGGTGTTCTGATCTTGTTTGGGTTTAGCTTGGTGAGTCTATCTCCCATCTCTTCCTATCTTCTTTCTTTCTTGCATATTTCCTTCTTTTCCTCATCTAGAGCTTAGGTTCCACAAGTTTGATCATGTGGTAGCCTTCATTGGCTTCTTCTGATGTATATATGTATGTATATGTGTGTGTGTATGGATGCTGGCTAAAAGAGGAGTAAAGAGATCGAATGAAGAAGCAAGGAGGAGCTGAAGGTGTGTCTTTGCACACCAGCCTCCCCTGCGCCACTTATGGACCGCCCCAGCGCCGGCAGTGAGCCGCCCCTGCGCCCACCTACATCAGCAAGTTTCTGCACTTGGTTCTGCAGGTGTGTGTTGCTTCTAGGCTTTCCTTAGAATTTCTTTGTTCCCTCATTTCCTAGTGTGAGTATATAGGATCATGCTAGGTGTGTGAGGATGAGTTTTGATGAGGTTATGATCAGTTTATGCCTTGTATGGCTTTGAAGGACTTAGACTGATGTTAGTTGAGGTTTGAGGTTGAGTATGATCCCTATGGATCCCTTTGGGTCTAGGTGTGACCCCTTTGATGAATAGAGGTTGATATCTTTCTATGCCTTGTTATTAGGCATTGCCCCTCTCTCAGGATCGGAGGTTGATCGTGTTTGGGTTGTGTACGAGGTTGAGGTAAGTCCGTAGGACTTACTTAGCTACCATCCTTATATTGGGTGTTTGCATGAGTGGTGTGTGCTTTATATGTTTGCTATGATAGCATGAGATGTCGTTATACCGACCTATGTTTTATTAATTGCCTCGTATGTATGGTTGTGATAACCTTTTCCTTTCATCCCGCCGTGGAGTCTGGGAGGTTCTCTGACGTCAGGCCAGACTGACTTTACAGGAAGGGCGCAATCCACTCCCATAGGGTACACGGATTGTGTGACCGATACTTGTGCAGCTAGCTAGCAGGCTCAGAGGCGGGGATGTATCGGTCCTCGTGTCACATACTTTTACATATATATATATATATATATATATATATATATATATATATATATATATATATATATATATATATATATATATATATATATATATATATATATATATATATATATATATATATATATATATATATATACACGACTTGGGTGAATGACCATTATATTAAGATGATAAAAATGGGTAAATGTGTGATATCATGCTTATGTGTTTATCTTTATATAATTGTGTTTGTGCTTATGCATTACTTCATATATGTATGGTTAGCTAACGGTTTCATACCGTGTTGTAGATGTTTGCAGGTTAGGCGATGTTGGGTGATCTGGAAGGGTGACAGGCCGAGGACTCTCGTACATTAGGTGGTTAGTTTGGGGTTGTTACGTTTCCCTCCTGCGTGAGGATGATCTTTGTACCTCCTGTGTGAGGATGCTGTTTTATATACTCGGCTATGATGTTGTTTATCTTTGGTTGTACAGTTTATATAGTTTTTATGTATTTGTTTTATATCCGTCAGTGTCATATTGTAAGGTCCAGTGAACTTGTTGTCAGGCTAGGGTCAGGATCCACTGTGAGATCCTAGCCCAATGTGAGACTCCGAGTCCCGCGGATTCGGGGTGTTACATCTAGCCTTACCATACAACTTTCGGTTGAGATATGCTCCGAGATTTTCTTATGTCGTTGTCTTTGTGAACTTCAATCTAGATCAGAAAATTGTGGCATCAACCCCACATCAAATTGGTATAAGAGCTAATCGATTGAAGTTCAACTCAGCCATACACCAAAGATTTGAGTGTTTTTTTAATCTTCATTGAGTCATATAAAAATCGAGTCTATTGTGTTTTCATATTTTTTGAGATTATTTGAGCTTAACGTGCTTTGCATTGTGACTATGGGAGAAGAGTGAACAATCATAGCCAAACACAAGCCATTCATTACCCAAAGTGAAACCTTGACTCGAGATTCCACTACGGAAACGAAATCTCAGCCCTAGTGAAGGAATCTCACCCAAGATTTCGTGGGTTTCACCCGAGATCTTATGTTAACGGAAAGATCGAGGATTTCTCTCCAAATCCAATCAGATCCAACAATATATTTGGATCATATCTTCAGAAAGATATCTTATCAAGCTTCATAAAAGAAGGAAAGAGATTTACAGAATATCTTATTGTTGAGATCTTATCTAGTAGGTGAGATCTTATCATATCTTCAAATCCTAACCGAATATCTCCTCAAATTTTGACCATATATTTTGTCCAGCAGTTTCATATTCATCCCCAACCTTGGATTCACGTTCATACCATATCAAAGGTCCTCTCTTTACTTCATCTATATTTTATATCATCGATTATAACCAAAGTTTTGGTAAAGCCTTTCAAGCAAGAGTTACTACGATTATAACCAAAGTTTTGGTAAAGCCTTTCAAGCTAAATCACGGCATCATCACTTGCCCAAGTTTTGGCAACAAACATCTCTCCTCTCACACTCGTCTCCACTCTCATCCTCACTTGCCCATGTCGATCTTCACTCTGTCCCTTAAGGGTGTAACACAAGAATGCATAAATCATGACATCATCTTAGGATAAAAGAAGAGCATCTATACAGAACAAAAAATATAGTTTCATGATTAAAAATTAAAAGTTAGAGAAATAGTGTTGCAAGAACATGTCCTAGAAAAGATAGAAACATTTCCAGATAAAATAGAAGACGGAAAGAAACTAGAGAGGTAGAGGTTTCTAGGGTGTCTCACATATGCTTCATACTTTATTAAGGATTTAGCTAAGCTTATAAAACCTTTACAAGTTAAGATAAAAAAGAACACAACTTGGATTTGGACCAATATGGGTACTTAGGTAGTTCAAGATCTTAAAAAACGTGTATGAGTTTACAAGTCTTAACATTACTAAATACAGATGGTCTTCTAGTACTTGAAACTAATGCAAGCAACTACCATTGTGGAGATATCTTAAAAATAAACAAGATAATAAGTTTTACATGTATATTAGTGTAAGTTTCAATAAGGTTGAATGCAATTACACAACTATGGAAAAAGAAATACTTGCTATCATAGAATAAATAGATAAATATATAAATTTTCTTGCTCCAAAACATTTCAATATCAAAATTGATTGCAAAAGAATATTAGGTTTTTTATGAAATAATCCGAGTAACATGAAATCACAAGGGAGGCTCCTGCGTTGGCAACTCACACTTAATCAATATTTATTAGATATTGAACATGTGCATGGATAAAAAAAACTCTTTGGTTGATGCCTAACTCGAGAACTTGCGCATGAGTCTTCCCAAGCAATCGATGACATCTTCTAGCCGGTCAAAACAAAAAACAATAATTGGAAAACTATATCAATCCCCATGGACAACAACCGAGAAAGAAGAGTTAGACGAGATGGTGTAGTTTGTCCTCAACATTCCAGTAGAGAAGGTAGACAAATAAAAGTATAAAGAAGAAGCCGATTATCATCTAAGATTTGTATCACCTCTTAGTTATTATTACGTTAACCTTATGCAAACAATTTCAGAAAAAAAGATCTAGAAATGGTTTGATCCTATCTTGCGACATTATGACTTGAAGAATTTTGGAGTTGGAGTTAGTTAAGTTTATGCTTTCCCTTCCTTTTGATGTCCAAGAGAAGATGAAAGACTACTAGAAGTAAAAAGAGTTTCCTAATTGGTATTTTATATGCTTGAGATTATGAATGTGTCAATGTCTATTCGGAGGTCTTCCAACACCATGGAGTCCATTCAGGGAGCATTTTACGAAGTTTTAAAACTATGTGTTTAACATGGTCAAGAAGCGGGATGGAGCTTAGAACCCACTATACTATATTCACTCAACAAATATGGAGGTTGAAGGAGGAAGATCTAGAGCACGACATTATTGATCATATTCATATCAATTACAAATTAGTTCTCTCAAGATCCAATCACAGTAAACATACCTACCATAAAAAATCATACACACGCTAGAGCAACCGGGTTTTTTTTCATCTATGAATATATCAAACAACATCGAAAAGATAAAAATAGTATTATATTTAAGGTTGATTTTACTACGGATGTAGTCCTTGAAGTCCTATGACCATACTTTTCAAAAGGTATTGAGTTCTCAAGTTCAAGTCCAAACAACATAAGGGACTAATAACAGGAATAATTCATGTCTTTAGAACGCCAATATATTTTCTACGACACCCTCATATGTTGGAGTGAAGAATATGTAAAAAATATTTATGAAGCCAATGATGAGTATATTGGTGTATCATATGAATATAATATCAGAAGAAGGAATGTACAACATCAAATATTACATGGATTAATCTTAAACATCATCATCACAAGCCTGAAAGAATCTAGTGAGTATTATTTTAAAGTCTATCATTTTCTTCTATTTTTTCTTTTTTTTTGAATTATTGAAGGTTGACATTGTGGGCTTGTGATCATAAAATATATTATTCCACTACAAAAAATCATTCAATTAGCCACATATGTTGGCGACGGAAGAAAAGCTATTTGCCGTCGCCAACCTTCAATGGTGACGGCAGAACGGGGCTAAGCCAGCGCAGGCACAAAATTTTCGCGACGGCTTTTGTCGCCGCTAATTTTTTGCGACGTAGTAACCGTCGCAAATATTTGTGTTGGCAACAGCCGTCGTCGTCCAGTGTGTTGCAAACTATAAAATTTGGTGCGAAATTTTAAATTGCGTCAGCAATATCCGTCGCAAAATTTAAATTTGGTGGGAAATTTGTATTTTTGACAACAGGGGCCGTCGCAAATTGTATATTTGGTGGGAAATTTTGTATTTTTGGTGACGGAAAGGGCCGTTGCAAATTGTTAAAATGTGTTTAAAATATTAATCTTTGGCAAATGTAACCTGCCGTCACTAACTGTAAATTTGGTGGGAAAATTCTACCACAACCTGTAAAACTATCCCACAACCTGTATTATTTGAAAACATCTAAATGACTGCATTAAGTTGCAACAACAATTTTCATAAACCAAAAGAGAGTATATTTAGCATTCAAAACAATCAAAATAGCACGATTCGAACTGTAAAGAAGTTCACAATTTGAAAATACAAAACCAAGATGTCCTTCATCTTTAACAAAATAGTAATGAAGTTCACAATCACAAACTTCCACGAGCTAAACATCTTCTACTTGGACAATGTAATATCCGGAATTTTTTTGTTCCGTTTATTTCCGTAACAAATCGGATTTCGACTAGTTGATCCATATCCGTCTACTTAGTTAGACACATTATTATAAAATATATCATTTTTATGTAGCTTTCCTTCACATAAAATGATAGGATTTTTATAAAATTTATCATTTTATGTAGCTTACCTTCACATAAAATGATAGGATCCTTATAACCAATCCTAAACTATAACATAATCCGTATCTGTCCATTCCGTGCATTCATTAGTCGGGATCTCGTTCCGGACTGCAGCTAGCACGGGCTGATGTTCCCTTGCGCCTGCCCAGCAGCAGCTTGCCCAGCCCAGAAGCCGCCAGCAGCTTGCCCAGCCCAGAAACTCGTCAGCAGCTTGTCCGCAGCACCAGCTTCAGCCCAGTCCGTGATTCAGCCCAGCGTCCAGCCTTCCAGCGCTTCTTCAGCCCCGCGCTTCTTCAGTTCAGCGCCCATCTACAGCCCATCTTCTGCCCATCTTCAACCCCAGCGGATCCAACTTCCAGAAGCCGCTGCCCACGTTACACCTAGCGTTGAATGGGAGAAGATCCTCCGTAATTCACGCAGCAGAAGGCGTCCTTCTCTCCCAGCATTTACATCTACAAATCTTCTGCTTTCCTTCCAGCCGTTACGCTCCTCTCCTTCCCTGTGACTGCTTCCTTCGATCTCCATCTTGGCGTCCCAACTTGCTGCAATCTGGTGCTATTCAATCTACAGGTGAGACTGCTCTTTCTTTCTCTCATCCGTTTTCCTCCTTACTCTCTTCTGCATTTCTTGCTAATGGACGGAGATGATGCTCTACAGACCTTCCTGGACCAACGTCTCACTCAGTGTCTGCACTCGACGTCTTCTAAACAGTCGGGCTAAGAGAAGCCCTCCTGCACCTACAACCGGCGTACAAACTGAGGACTGGGCCAACCGTTTCTTACAGTTCTGCGTGACACTACCAATCCAACCGCGAGAGATGTGTGTCTAGTCGGACCTCTCTTCCTAGTCAGATCTAACTGTAAAGACAAGTAAGCAACATCTCTTTTCCCTTCTGATCATATTCAACAAAAGATATAATCCTAATCACCTCGGTTCTCCCCTACACCCTTGAATCGAACATCAGTTGGAGCCAAGAGTTGTTTGTGTCACGTGGAAGCAGAAGAGGAGACACTAATACCTGAGGCATCCCCAGTCCGGCCAGAACGAGATAGAACCCTGCTTAAACAGCAAGTGCAGCAGCCTTAGAAAGCCTTCTGTATAGAGGTAACTAATAGGCTAATGTATGATCTTATGTGTGTGTGTGTACCGATTCTTTAGGACTGGAATTATGTGATGTTGTAGTTCGGCCTTGAACATGGACTGGGTTGGTAATGGGTAGCTGCTGAGTTATATAAACATAATGGTAGAAACAAAGGACTGTAGTAAATATAACTCTTTTTCCTTCAGTTTTTAAGTTAGAAACTTCCCATGTTGTCGACCAATGTTAAGGAGTTACAATGAAGATCCACCGTTGAAATTTTAATAGATGATAGATGGATATATATATATATATAGTTTACTATATTAAAATTTGAGAAGAAATGAACGGTCGGATTAGAAGTTATAAGCTTCCAAAGTAGGGTAGTTAAGCAGTTTTTGTAAACATTAGAATTTTGGCTAAGTATAGAAATTGTAAGTGGGGTAGCCAACTTTGAGAATTTTTATAAAAATAATGGATGAACAGTTTTGAGAAATTCTTGCTCCTAAGGGTAGATGGAACATCATAGATGATCTAGAGAATGAGTTCGGAATTTTTATAAGCTTCTACGAATTTTATATTTGAAACCGAAGTTGGACATTTACGATCTTTTGGAAAATAGGAAAATAGGAAAGGTACCAGTTCGTAACCAAACTAAACTTTAGGAGTTAGAATATGATTTTAGAGTCTCAAATAGAAGTTTAGACATGAATTTTAGAAATTCTGGAAGTTTCGGGACCAAGGGTAAAATAGTCATTTTACCCTAAATTAGTACTGTAATTAGTTATGTCCTATTACGATCTTCTATCTTAGAAGTCTTAGACTTCTAACTACTTTGGGAGTGTGCTAAAGCACTTATCTCCTTTGACAGGCAACTGAGTTGCTACAGTTTACAGAGCGAGTTTGGTTTACAGAGAGTCGAGCTTTATAACAGGTAAGTCCTTTGGGCTTACTTAGCTGACTTCTAAATATGAGCATGAATGATGATAGTGGTGTGTGATTGAGATGATTAGAGTTATAGGTTGTGATAGATATTTACCGACCTATACTTGGCCTAAGAGTAACGGGTGGTGGCATTCTGCTCAGTTAGCTTGCGGGCGCTGGGGGTTTCTTTAGGGACTAGTCCATACTCGGTTTGTAGTGATGCTACCGGCGGCGGTCAGCTAGACCTACACCCAGTTGGATAAGGAACGGAGGCGAGAACTGTTAATAGCTCTCGTGCCACAACTGTAAAATTGAATAAGATGAATCACCTAAATAATAGATAATAAACGGTTGAGTGCCAGCATGATGTTTGTTTATAATTTTTCTGCGTGTGTTTGTGCTGTTGTTATTCTACTTTTATTTGGATAGTTCGCTAACAGTTGTTATGTTGTGTAGACTTACCACAGGTTAGAGCAGATGCCGAGTGATCCGGATGGTAGTGGTCAGCCGGGGTGTTGTACTTTTAGGACGTGTTGCAGTTTCTTTATTTGTGGGATTTCCAATTGGACCTTGGGTCTTTTCTTTCTTTCTGTACTTTGTTATCTTATGTTTTCCGGCTGTCAGTTGTTCTGGTCACATTCATACATTGTTAAGATTTATTTTATGATTTCTGGTTTTCCTTATATGTGCCTTGTTGCAAGATCTTGTTAAGTTGTTGTCAAACTAAGGTCGGGACCCACTGTGCGGTCCTAACCAGTAACTCCCCGAGTTGTAAAATTTGGGGTGTTACAACATGGTATCAGAGCTCGAGGTTGGCAACAATGGCGCTTGAAATCTTCAAAAAAAGGTCATATAAGTAAATAAGTAGAACCCGAAAGGGGTTTGAGTTTCAAAAGGAATTTTGGTTTTAAAATGCATGCATAGTCGGGTTGGGATAGAAAGTACGGACGACCACCACTACCTCTGCGGATCTCGGTATTCTTAGTATTATTATTATAGACTTTTACTGTTATGATAGATTAGTTAGATTATAACTGTAGTTGTTACCGTTCGTGCAGATGGCACGTACTAGGGCTACACCAGTGACTGGCCGAGGTAGGGGTCGTCCCCCCTTCCCCCAGTCAGACAGGATCGAGCTGATAGCACCCCTTCTATTAGAGGGCGTGGTCGTGGGGGTAGACCTCCACTAGGGAGAGGTCGGGGAGGAGTTCCTCGAGAGGATCCACCTGCAGCAAGCATACCAGAGGCTGCTGTGGAAGAGGTAGCTGAGAGTGTAGGCCCCGAGGTCAGGCATGAGACCGCCGCTAGGTCTGGAGCGCAGGGAGCACGTTCGACTGAGTCAAGACGTGTTTCTATTGGAGCATCTGAGTATAGAGAGTACAGAGCATACGTCGAGCGTATGGAGGAGGCTGCCAGAGTTGAGAGGCTTACCCAGGTACCACCGGTGGTACCGGCTAGGTCAGCTCAGGTGACACAGGGAGTGTCTCAGGTGCCGGTTGTACCTGAGAGGAGAGCTAATGTTGATAGAGCACCTGCTGGGTCTAGAGCACCGAGACCGGATGAGTGGTTGAAGGATTTCAACTCTCAGAAGGTTCCCTCATTCAGTGGAGAAATAGGGCTAGAGGTGGAGCACTGGATAGGGAAGATAGAGACTGCTTTGGAGGCAATACGTTGCCCCGAGTATCGACAGGTGGATTTGGTGCAGACCTGTTTCACAGATGATGCTCATTCATGGTGGCGTACCATTCGTAGCCGAGTCACCAGTTGGGAGCAGATAAGGAACATTGTTAGGGACAGGTACTGTCCTGTTTCGCTGAGGAGGGAGAGATTCCAGGATTTCATTGAGGCGGGATTTGAGGATATCCCGATTGCTGCAGCCATAAAGAAGTTTCAGAAAGAGTTGACCTTACTTGGACCAGCTGCACCTCCCGAAGAGCAGCATGTTTACCTTTTCTCCAGGAGATTGAGAGAGAGTACTCGATCATATCTGGCTGGATTCCGCTGTGCGACTTTGTCTGATTATCAGGATAGGGCCTCTGCTTATGAGAGAGATAGGCCAGCTTCGAGGAAAGCAGTTCAGTCTAGCGGGCCGGATAAGCGGCAGAGGACAGGACATGCTGGTAGCGGTGCAACAGTAGCAGGTTATGGTCGAGGACAGACTCAGGGGAGGTCCAGCTACCACTCTACAGTTCAGACTCCCAGTAGAGATCGACAGTGCTTTAACTGTGGTAGCCGCGATCACATTAAGACAGATTGCCAGAGACCACCTACCACTTGCTTCACTTGTGGGAAGCCGGGACACAAAGCTACTTTTTGCCGTCAAGGTAGGGCCCCTTCACAGCAGGGATCTTCTCATGCAGGTGCTGAGAAGAGTGTACAGAGACCTCCTCAGTACCGAGCTCCGAGTCAGCAGCAACAACAGTACCGGGCTCCAGGACACCCTGCTTCATACAGTACGGCACAGGGATCAGGTTGTGGCAGGGGACGTGGTAGTACCACTGACACCAGAGGAGGACCATCGAGAGTGTTCGAGCTGAGGAGCACTGAGCAGCCTACAACACCTGCGACCACAGGTACTATTTGGATCCATGACTTACCTGTGCGAGTTTTATTTGATACGGGTGCTACGCACTCCTTTATATCAGATGCATGCGTAGATAGGTTGTCCTTAGCTACAGTTGAGGGTGTACCTTTTGTGGTTGGGTTACCAGATGGGGGTAAGGTTAGAGGATCCCGAGAGATTTATGACTGCCCTATTCATCTAGGAGGCCGGATTTGGTTAGTAAATTTTCTAGTCATGCCCTTAGCACATGAGGACGTGATATTGGGGATAGATTGGATGACTAGACATGGAGCCGTCTTAGATATTGGTAGGAGAACTGTGACTGTCGCCACTGAGGAGGGTCACAGAGTGATATTCCGAGGTTGGGACCTCGGAAAGTCCGGCACAGTTATCAGCGCAGTGAGAGCAGCCAGATTGATAGAACAGGGTTGCGAGGCCTTCTGGTGTTATGCCATGAAGGAGCGCAAGAGCCTGACAGTAGAGGAGATACCAGTTGCATGCGAGTTTGCAGAGGTAGTCAGTGACGACTTACCAGGGCTACCTCCACAGAGGAGTGTTGATTTTAGCATTGAGTTAGAGCCGGGCACGAGACCGATCTCGAAGGCCCCGTACCGCATGGCCCCGATAGAGCTGCTTGAGCTGAAGAAGCAGTTAGAGGAGTTAGCAGAGAAGGGCTTCATACGCCCTAGTGTTTCTCCCTGGGGCGCACCAGTATTATTTGTGAGGAAGAAGGATGGATCGATGAGGTTGTGTATTGACTACCGGGAGTTGAACAAGGTCACCATCAAGAATAAGTATCCACTGCCTCGCATAGATGATCTGCTGGACCAGCTGCATGGAGCATCAGTGTTCTCGAGGATAGATTTGAGATCGGGTTATCACCAGCTGAGACTGAGAGACCAGGACATACCTAAGACGGCATTTCTGACTAGGTATGGCCACTATGAGTTTGTAGTGATGCCATTCGGGCTCACTAATGCGCCAGCAGTATTTATGGAGTTGATGAATGGGATTTTCATCGACTTCTTAGACCAGTTTGTAGTGGTCTTCATTGACGACATCCTAGTTTACTCTAGAAGTCGAGAGGAGCATGCCGGACACTTGAGGACAGTGTTACAGATTCTACAGAATAGCCAGCTATATGCTAAGCTATCCAAGTGTGAGTTCTGGATGTCAGAGGTGGCTTTCCTAGGCCATGTAGTGACTGCTGAGGGGATTAAGGTCGACCCGGCGAAGATTGAGTCAGTGTCTTCTTGGCAACCTCCGAAGAATGTTAAGGAGGTTCGCAGCTTCCTTGGATTGGCAGGTTATTACCGTCGGTTTGTGGAAGGGTTTTCCCTGATCGCCCGACCACTTACTTGTCTCCTGAGGAAGACTACTCGGTTTGTCTGGTCTGAGCCGTGTCAGCAGAGTTTTGAGGAGCTGAAGAGGAGATTGACGTCGGCTCCGATTTTAGCACAGCCTGAGGGCACAGAGGATTTTGTAGTGTATAGTGACGCATCCAAGCTGGGCTTGGGGTGTGTCCTGATGCAGAGGGGTAAGGTCATAGCGTATGCGTCTCGACAGCTGAAGACGTATGAGGAGAACTACCCCACCCATGACCTGGAGTTGGCTGCGGTAGTACATGCTCTTAAGATCTGGCATCATTATCTCTATGGAGCGACCTGTCAGATCTTCACAGACCATAAGAGTCTGAAGTACATATTCACTCAGCGGGAGTTGAATAACCGCCAGAGGCGGTGGCTAGAGTTGATCAAGGATTTCGACCTTGAGATTCTCTACCACCCCGGGAAGGCGAATGTAGTTGCTGACGCTTTGAGTCGGAAGACGCCTCGGGAGAAGGCGATAGCTCGGTTGACAGTACAGCCACAGTTACAGAGAGACTTAGCTTGGTTAGAGGTAGAGATCCAGTTCCCCGATACAGCTCATCAGTTAGCCACCTTAGAGTTACTTCCTGATATGTTGGGTGAGATCCGACAGAAGCAGGAGACCTGCCCGACTTTGACCCGGATCCGAGACCAGATGTCACGAGATGAGGCACCTCAGTTCACTATTGGTGCCGATGGAGTGATGAGACTTCAGGACCGTATCTGTGTGCCATCAGACAGTGAGTTGAGACAGAGGATACTAGGTGAGGCTCATGTTACCCCTTACTCCGTACATCCAGGAGCGAGTAAGATGTATAAGGACGTGAGACATTCCTTCTGGTGGGGTGGTTTTAAGCCTGATGTGGCTCGGTATGTAGCCCAGTGTGCGACCTGTCAGCAGGTCAAGATTGAGCATCGTAGGTCCGGAGGAGAGCTCCACCCACTTCCAGTACCACATTGGAAGTGGGAGGATATATCTATGGATTTCGTCACAGGGTTGAGGCTCAGTAGAGGTTTTGATGCCATTTGGGTAGTGGTAGACCGTCTGACGAAGACCGCACGTTTCATTCCGATTAAGGAAACGTGGCCGGTAAGTCGTCTAGCGGAGGAGTTCACCAGACACATTGTGAGACTCCACGGAGTACCGAGGACTATCGTCTCCGACAGGGATGGACGTTTTACCTCGAGATTTTGGCAGCAGGTACATACTGCTCTGGGGACGAGTCTCCACTTTACCACTGCCTATCATCCACAGACAGACGGACAGTCTGAGAGGACCATTCAGACCTTAGAGGACATGTTGCGGGCATGTGTACTAGATTGGGGACAGGTATGGCCAGATCATCTCCCACTAGTAGAGTTTTCATATAATAACAACTGGCACGCGTCTATTGGGATGGCACCTTATGAGGCTTTGTACGGGTGGAGATGTCGTACACCGTTGTGTTGGGATGAGCCTAGCAAGGCTGGTGGGGTAGCACCAGACCAGATACAGGATGACATCGCTCGGATTTCCCTAGTCCGAGAGCGGATGTTAGCAGCTCAGAGTCGTCAGAAATCCTACGCCGATAAACGGCGTCGACCTTTGGAGTTTAGAGTAGGTGCACAGGTGTGGTTGAGAGTGTCACCTACGAGAGGAGTTAGACGTTTCGGCATTAAGGGGAAGCTGAGTCCCCGATATGTCGGTCCATTTGAGATCTTAGAGAGAGTCGGAGAGGTTGCCTACCGATTAGCACTGCCACCGAGATTAGAGGGAGTACATCCAGTTTTTCATGTATCTCAGCTGAGAGAGTACATACCGGATCCTAGATACGTCATCAGTCATGAGGATCTGATAGTCGAGCCAGACCACACTTTTGTGGAGTACCCAATAGCCCTCCTAGAGCGTAGTACTAGGCGCCTGCGTTCTAAGGAGATACCGATGTTGAGGATCCAGTGGTCTAGACGAGGCGCTGATGAGGCGACATGGGAGACAGAGGAGAGTATTAGACGTAACTACCCTGAGTTCTTTGCGGAGTTAGCCGCTACCTCAGTACCGACGGGTTAGTACTGAGACGATACTTTATATGATTTCTGTGTTTATATGTTTAAGTGATTGTTGATGTTTATGTGCTTAATAGCGTGAGTAGATTGCATGCTAGGAAAAAGTGAGACAAATTGGAGTGAGACTAGAATATAACTCTTGAGGGGAAATTGTTTGGATAGATACCTTATTCTAAGTTTCGGGACGAAACTTATTTTAAGGGGGTACTGATGTAATATCCGGAATTTTTTTGTTCCGTTTATTTCCGTAACAAATCGGATTTTGACCAGTTGATCCATATCCGTCTACTTAGTTAGACACATTATTATAAAATATATCATTTTTATGTAGCTTTCCTTCACATAAAATGATAGGATTTTTATAAAATTTATCATTTTATGTAGCTTACCTTCACATAAAATGATAGGATCCTTATAACCAATCCTAAACTATAACATAATCCGTATCCGTCCATTCCGTGCATTCATTAGTCGGGATCTCGTTCCGGACTACAGCTAGCACAGGCTGCTGTTCCCTTGCACCTGCCCAGCAGCAGCTTGCCCAGCCCAGAAGCCGCCAACAGCTTGCCCAGCCCACAAACTCGTCAGCAGCTTGTCCGCAGCACCAGCTTCAGCCCAGTCTGTGATTCAGCCCAGCGTCCAGCCTTCCAGCGCTTCTTCAGCCCAGCGCTTCTTCAGTTCAGCGCCCATCTGCAGCCCATCTTCTGCCCATCTTCAGTCCCAGCGGATCCAACTTCTAGAAGCCGCTGCCCACGTTACACCTAGCGTTGAATGGGAGAAGATCCTCCGTAATTCACGCAGCAGAAGGCGTCCTTCTCTCCCAGCATTTACATCTACAGATCTTCTGCTTTCCTTCCAGCCGTTACGCTCATCTCCTTCCCTGTGACTGCTTCCTTCGATCTCCATCTTGGCATCCCAACTTGCTGCAATCTGGTGCTATTCAATCTACAGGTGAGACTACTCTTTCTTTCTCTCATTTGTTTTCCTCCTTACTCTCTTCTGCATTTCTTGCTAATGGACGGAGATGATGCTCTACAGACCTTCCTGGACCAACGCCTCACTCAGTGTCTGCACTCGACGTCTTCTAAACAGTCGGGCTAAGAGAAGCCCTCATGCACCTACAACCGGCGTACAAACTGAGGACTGGGCCAACCGTTCCTTACAGTTCTGCGTGACACTACCAATCCAACCGCGAGAGATGTGTGTCTAGTCGGACCTCTCTTCCTAGTCAGATCTAACTGTAAAGACAAGTAAGCAATATCTCTTTTCCCTTCTGATCATATACAACAAAAGATATAATCCTAATCACCTCGGTTCTCCCCTACACCCTTGAATCGAACATCAGTTGGAGCCAAGAGTTGTCTGTGTCACGTGGAAGCAGAAGAGGAGACACTAACACCTGAGGCATCCCCAGTCCGGCCAGAACGAGATAGAACCCTGCTTAAACAGCAAGTGCAGCAGCCTTAGAAAGCCTTCTATATAGAGGTAACTGATAGGCTAATGTATGATCTTATGTGTGTGTGTGTGTACCGATTCTTTAGGACTGGAATTATGTGATGTTGTAGTTCGGCCTTGAACATGGACTGGGTTGGTAATGGGTAGCTGCTGAGTTATATAAACATAATGGTAGAAACAAAGGACTGCTGTAAATATAACTCTTTTTCCTTCAGTTTTTAAGTTAGAAACTTCCCATGTTGTCGACCAATGTTAAGGAGTTACAATGAAGATCCACCGTTGAAATTTTAATAGATGATAGATGGATATATGTAGTTTACTATATTAAAATTTGAGAAGAAATGAACGGTCGGATTAGAAGTTATAAGCTTCCAAAGTAGGGTAGTTAAACAGTTTTTCTAAACATTAGAATTTTGGCTAAGTATAGAAATTGTAAGTGGAGTAGCCAACTTTGAGAATTTTTATAAAAATAATGGATGAATAGTTTTGAGAAATTCTTGCTCCTAAGGGTAGATGGAACATCATAGATGATCTAGAGAATGAGTTCGGAATTTTTATAAGCTTCTACCAATTTTATATTTGAAACCGAAGTTGGACCTTTACGATCTTTTGGAAAATAGGAAAATAGGAAAGGTACCAGTTCGTAACCAAACTAAACTTTAGGAGTTAGAATATGATTTTAGAGTCTCAAATAGAAGTTTAGACATGAATTTTGGAAATTCTAGGAGTTTCGGGACCAAGGGTAAAATAGTCATTTTACCCTAAATTAGTACTGTAATTAGTTATGTCCTATTACAATCTTCTATCTTAGAAGTCTTAGACTTCTAATTACTTTGGGAGTGTGCTTAAGCACTTATCTCCTTTGACAGGCAACTGAGTTGCTACAGTTTACAGAGCGAGTTTGGTTTACAAAGAGTCGAGCTTTATAACAGGTAAGTCCTTTGGGCTTACTTAGCTGACTTCTAAATATGAGCATGAATGATGATAGTGGTGTGTGATTGAGATGTTTAGAGTGGTTGTGATAGATATTTACCGACCTATACTTGGCCTAAGAGTAATGGGCGGTGGCATTCTGCTCAATTAGCTTGCGGGCGCTGGGGGTTTCTTTAGGGACTAGTCCATACTCGGTTTGTAGTGATGCTACCGGCGGAGGTCAGCTAGACCTACACCCAGTTGGATAAGGAACGGAGGCGAGAACTGTTAATAGCTCTCGTGCCACAATTGTAAAATTGAATAAGATGAATCACCTAAATAATAGATAATAAACGGTTGAGTGCCAGCATGATGTTTGTTTATAATTTTTCTGCGTGTGTTTGTGCTGTTATTATTCTACTTATATTTGGATAGTTCGCTAACAGTTTTTATGTTGTGTAGACTTACCACAGGTTAGAGTAGATGCCGAGTGATCCGGATGGTAGTGGTCAGCCGGGGTGTCGTACTTTTAGGACGTGTTGCAGTTTCTTTATTTGTGGGATTTCCAGTTGGACCTTGGGTCTTTTCTTTCTTTCTGTACTTTGTTAACTTATGTTTTCCGGCTGTCAGTTGTTTTGGTCACATTCATACATTGTTAAGATTTATTTTATGATTTCTGGTTTTCCTTATCTGTGCCTTGTTGCAAGATCTTGTTAAGTTGTTGTCAAACTAAGGTCGGGACCCACTGTGTGGTCCTAACCAGTAACTCTCCGAGTTGTAAAATTTGGGGTGTTACAGACAAATTCTACATCAACTGCATCATTTTCGTTACTTGGTTCCTTTTCTGATGCTACATGATCTCCATCTCCAATGGACTCTTTTCAATGTTCACTAGTTGCAATCTATAAAATATGAAATAATAACAATAGTTTAGGTGGAGAAAATTTACATTAATAAAGTTTTATGCACATAGATGAGCATTTACTTATTAAACATGACATTTTTAAAGAATTTAAAGTTGATCAATTGTTTGGTGTTGTAGAAAGGAATAGAAAAGATATTAGGCTCCAATAACAAATTTAATTGTCCCAAAATTTTATTTCCAATAGCACACTACCAGTGATCTAATCCATAGTTTTTCAACCTTGAATAAGACAAATACACGGAGATGACAAACTAGGTTGTCACAAGACATGCTTAGGATAAAAAGAAAGGAGATTGACACACAAACCTTTCTTAAACCCTTTGATAACAACAACAACGTAGTTTCCTTGTGAATAGAAAGCAAAGCCCAAACGGCAGTATGCCTTGCTATATGTCGGATCTATCTCAATGGCCCTACGCGAGTCCCTAATAGCTTCATCATATTTTTCAATTTGAGTATATGCAGCTGCCCTGTAAGAATCAATAACCAATGAAATTCAAAAATAGTCCATGAAAAATCAAGAAAAAAAAAAACAACATGCAAGTTTTCAGAAGTTAGCAACTCTACCTGTTACGGTAGTAAACTGCAATATTTGCATATAATGCAATAGCACATGTATACCGTTCGATTGCATCAGCATAAGCATCAGATTGCATGGCCTTGTTGCCTATCAATAAGTAAATTATATCATAAATCAACGATGATAAGAAAACTATCAAGTATCACCAATGACCACAAAGGCAACATGTTAATAACACAAGCATATGCAATAACCATATACACGTCAATCAAGAGGAAGGTTACCTAACGTGTTTAGTGCTTCAGTCAGGCTCCTCCTATCACAAGCGTATCCAGAACCTTGTATTTCCTACACAAAGGGTTTATTTAATGAAGATACTAGAAAGAAAGTATAGTTATAGTTCGATAGTACAGACCGGACGAAAGAGTTTATGCCGACTCTTATGACAAAAGATAATAATAATCATCAAGCTTTACACATAATTTCATTTTTCATGTATAAGAAATAAACTCAGAGTTGTACAAAACAAAGAAAGGGCTAAACCGTGAAATCTCTACAGCTTGAGGGCTTTAGTCAAAGTTAGACCACATGTTTAGTCATTTTTACCTGAGATCACATCTTCCAAAGTACAACAATTCCTACAATTGCCTTCAATCTCAAATACATCTCTTCTTTCGTGAGAACTATATTTTACCTGCACTTTGAAAACTAAGACCATCTTAAGTCTTCATAAATGAACTCTCTTATTTTCTACACAAACCAACCTACCCAGATTATATGCAAATTGATTTATTCTTTGCAATGCAGCACATCTAAACACGAGAATAGTTGCTAATGCTTTTCATCTAAGTTTATTCTCAGTTTGTGATGCTTTTTATTAGAGAAACATGTCAACAATGTAAACCTTGAGCTCTTTATTAACCAACCCTAATCTCTAATCCAAATGTTGTAGTTACAACAAAGAATCAACTTACAAAATCAGCGTTCTCGTACTGATACCCTGGCAGAAACTTTCTAGCAAACTAGATAGAATCCTACGTTATACTTACTGTTGAACGAACTGTCCAAATGTAACCCTAGTTCATATGTCATATCTTGTCACTACTATCTCACCACTGGTGAGATAGTGACAAGATAGACTATGCTGGTGGTGTTGAGTCGTCACCACCAACAAATAGAGTAATAGACATCGCGTTTTGGAAAGAGGAAAAAAATGGTTAATCAAGGAGTAACAGCTTGTTACAGTTCACAACTTTTACTAGGACATATCAGTAAATCGAAATGGGGGTTAACCGACTATCGACTCTCCATTAATAAGTAAAAACACTAATGTAACTTAGTGAAGAAGCAAAGTAGGGGGGAAGTGTACTAGGATTAAAAATGTCAAAATTTTGGAAATGGGGGTTTAACAGCTTTTCCATCTTTTGATACTTTCAGTCGAGCTCTATATTGTGCTTCAAATATTTTAGGTGTTCTTCTATTTGAGGTATGTATGGAAGATAATGTACTCTCTATATTTAGAACATATTCTCTTGGTCTATATATTGCCAAACTCAAACTCTCTTCATGCAGCACATCCACCACCACCACTACCAAATAAAAAGAGGGAAAAAAATCTAATGTTGTTTCTTGATGTGTGGCAGTTATTTTGTACATTTAGCTCAACTGATGGAAGGAGTAACACAATGTCAAGTCTTAGACATCGCGTTTTACCTCCATACTTATTGCTTACGTTGCCAAAAGAAGCTTCATCCTGCCTGTGGTTACTGCATCCTGATCCATAATTCTAACCTAGTTATTGTCTTGTATTGCCTTTAATATTTTCTTTGCCATGCATAATTTTCATAGTTGTGGAACTTGGTTACTGTCACCTCATGAAGGACATGATCATAATTGGACCCGACCTCAAACTAAAATGTGAAATTGTACTTTAAAATTGTAGCAAATGTACGTACCTTTGTTATTACCTACTAATGCAATTGTCAAGGTGCTATGAAATATACTAATTAAACAAATGCTAGGTTTTCCAAGCAATGTTGCATCGATAGGTAATTCGAACAATATATAAAGAAAGGGACTAGATGTTCATCTTAAGCATTAGCTTTGTGCCTACAATCTGAATTGACAATACAAGAACAATATATAAAAGTTGAAAATAAAAACAAAAACAACTAACTCGGATTCAGAAAAGTGAAAAAGATAATGGAAGCAAGGGCAAACAGCTAACTCATGATGGAACCTTAACAACTAACTTATGACCCTTGATCATGTGAGATACACGATACAATCTCCAATCTCCGAATGAAACTGCTCAAATCAAAGTTGTATTTTCATTTCCTGGTTAAATTTTTGCATTTTCCTACAATATATCAGAGTCACTTTATTACAGATAACACACAGGAAAAGTTCATCTTTCCTTGGTGAGTTCATCAATTCCTTAGAAACAAAATGAGTTAAGAATAACTATTAAAAATTCAAGCTATAAAGTGCAATAGATCTACATACTCAACAAATCAGGAGAAGATGACTCAGATAATACAGAGGAGTAGAGAATACTAGAGACTACGAGAGAGAGAAGCTTGCGATCGAAGAAGCTTGCGATCGAAAGACATAACGATGATGACTAGGGTAGTGCTAGTGGTATAACACCCTTGCGGATACAACATGGTATGGACCGAGTGGTGATGATCCGAAAACGGATGCTGGCAGCCAGGGCCGGCCAATAAATAAGCGAGGCCCTGTCTATATTCGTTAAACTATAATTTTGTAATGTTAAAATTTTAAAAATTAGAATGAATTCTTAATTTATATTGTATACAAAATTATCAATTAGAAATTTTATTTCAGGAATTTTGTTTACCAAAATAATTTATCCTTAAAATTATACAGTGGAGAAAAAAAATTGTCCAACAAACCCAAAAGATATAACCTAAAGTACTTAATTTTAAATTTTTAAAATTAAAATAAATTCACAATTTATATTTTACATAAAATTATCTTAAAAACCTACTAAATTGGTAATTTTATTTTGGAAATTTTGTTTATCAAAATAACTTATCCTTATTCTTATATAGTGTAAAAAATAAACTATTTTTTCTACCCAACAACCCAAAAGATATAGCTTGAAGTACTTAATATTAATATTATAAAATAAACATACTAAATAGGAAATTTTATTTCAGAAGTTCTGTTTACCAAAAAAACTTAACCTGTGAAAAAATAAAATATTTTTCTATCCAAAATATAGCCTACAAGTACTTAAAAACAATTATAAAACTAAAAATTGGTAAGATTGTGGTGGATAGGTTTCGAAATCCGGTCAGTGAACTGAAAAAGAAAAAAAAATTAGTGCTTTGAGGCATGCTCAACCACTGGGTCAAGAAGATTAGCATGACTATAACTATAACTCAAACACAAATATAATATATCAAAGTGACAGATAAACTGAGGCCCTATTTCAAATGGAGGCCCTGCGCATGTGCTCACCTCGCACATGCCCAGGGCTGGACACAAAGTCACCAGAAGTCTTACGTTGATAAGAGGCGCAAACCTCTTGAGCTTAGAGTGGGAGCTCAAATATGATTGAGGGTATCCCTAACACGAGGCGTCAGACATTTCAGCGTCAACGGGAAGCTTAGTCCCAGATATGTTGAACCCTTTGAGATCCTTGAGCAAGTTGGAGAGGCAGCATATAGACTTGCTTTGTTACCGAGACTAGAGGGTGTTCACCCGGTCTTCCATGTGTCTCAGTTATGAGAGTTCGTACTAGACCCGAGACACATTGTCAGCCATGAAGATTTAGTGGTCGAGCCTGACCATACTTTCGTACAGCACCCGGTAGCTTTCCTAAAAGCATAGTACAAGAAGCTTGCGATCGAAAGACATAATGATGATGAGAGTACAATGATCGATGCGAGGAGTTGAAGAGGCTACCTGGGAGACAGATGATAGTATACGGAGGAACAATCTAGAGTTTTATGTTGAGCTAGATAAACCTATAGCATCGACGGATGAGTTCCCGTTTCCTTCTTGTTGAGTTTCATGTGCATATGTGTGATGACATGATTTCTGTGCCCCGTGAGGGAATATGAGTTGTGATTGGTGATTCCTCTACGTCAGTTGTTTTGGTCATGTGTAGTTTGCTTCAATTTTTTGGACGAAACTTCTTTTTAGGGGGATCTTATGTAACATCCGAGTTTTTCACGTCACCGCCCGCGCTGTGATGATGGCCCACGGTCGCGGCCAACCGCTCTTGCCACGGTCGCGGAAGGGTCAAGACGCGGGTACGGCTGACCCCATATCGTACGCGATCTTTTTTAACTGTTTCCTATCTTTTCCTTCCTTACTTAGAAGATCTGATCTTCTATCTTTTGGGCCGTCTTTCCTCTATCTTCTGACCTAGTTTTTGACCTTCCATTCTTCCTCAACCGTAACCTTTATATTCACGTTTCCTCTTTCAATTTCTTCCTCTTGTCTCCTTCTCTTCTTCAACCTTGAGTCAAGGTGTAGTCTATCCGTGTAAAACCCTGCAAAAACCTTGTAAGTTTTTCGCCCCTCTTTCGTTCCTCTTCGGTTCTTGAGTCTCGTTTCTGCATATTTCTTCTTCCTTCTTTTTTGTGTGAACTTCGAAGAGGAAGCTTAAGCCGGCCTTGATAGTGTTCTCCAGTCGAAGAAAAATTCGATGTCCGCTTCTGGAAGTTCACTGCCCCCGCGGCTGAACTTACCTGCAGCTGTCAGAAGTCCACCCCCCACCCCCCACGCAGCATCTGTAGCCTGTCGCCGACCCCACGCCTTTGTTCTCCCATGCCCGCGCCTTCTCTACAGTGACTACCATCGTTGGTAAGTCGCTTTCATCCTTGCTTCATTTTCCTTTCTTGGAGTTGGATCATGCTAGGCTGGACCTAGATGAACTAGGGTGAATGTCAGTTAGTGACTTTTGGTTTCCGATGAGTTGGTTATGGTTTGAGAACCCTTAAGCTTGTGTTGATGAAGTTGTTACTTGAGAATCTTAAGACTAGGAATCGTGCTTCCTAGCATGTTAGAGATATTTTAGAGATCATCGAGACTAGAAGTAGAAACCTTCGAGCACGTTGATGTAGACCTTGTATGTAACATTCAGTTTCTGGTTGTCACCGTCCCTGCGGTGACAGTGGCCGCCCCTGTAGCTGGCCGCCTCTGCGGCAGGGTAAACCGCCCTTGCGAATTTGCCACAGATCGCGCTGATCTGTTTTTCGTCCGTTTTATCTTCTTTCCATAGATAGAAGATTCGACCTTCTATCTTATGGGACGGCTTTCCTATTGTTCGCCCAAAAGCGTGCGTGCAAATAAGCTTTAAATTTATAAAACTAGAATAAAAGCAAGTGAACCCGCAGTGTACGGATCGGCGTAGATTAGCAAATATTCCAGAGTATCGAACTCAGGGAATTGGTAAAACAAAACCAGTTTCGAGTAATCGAGCAAGTAAGAATGTAGAAGCTTTGCAAATAATTGGGGAAAACAACAACCCTAAAGATCCAAGTATCTAATTGTGGCTATCGATTCAAGATATACTATATATATGTATAAGGATAGAGTTGAAACTTGCAAATGTATACTAAAGCAAGGTAATGTATGGTGAAGTTCCAAAACCTTATATGTCTAACTCAAAGACTCTCTCTATAAAGGTTGTTGAGGCTGCAGTATAGAAAGGATTTAAAGATAAGAATTAATCTCAAATACCCATGCCCAAACCCAAGGAATCAAAGATAAACCAAAACGGTTAAGGTTGTGACACTCGAAATCGAAATAGAGGATGTTGAGTCTCACTACTACCTAGGAAAGGCAAGCCAATGCTAGGTTAAAGCAAATCTTTAACTTTGGATCAAAGGAAAAGAAAAGTTTGTAAACCAGGGGAAATCACGGCTAGATCTTGAGAATCACGGCCGTGGAAACCAAGAACAGCCCGTGATTTAGGGCGTCGACGAAGTTTCTCACACTCTCAAGGTCCAATCAAATTACGATCGATCTATCATCATCTAAGCCACAAATATCAACCCTTTACCTTAGAATTGCTAAAGGGTTTTAGCCAACAATCATTGTCATGATATCAATAATCAAATTAAAAAGAATAAAAGATGAAAACCCTCGAAAACTCAAATAAAACTCAAAGTCAATCTCGAAATCCAAACACAAAGTATGATGTTTATGAATTTAGAAGAATAGGAATAGAAACTCTCACAAAGATCTAGAGAAGTCACAAAGAACGGGATGTCAATCCGTCCTTCAATGAAAACCCTAAGATATCTCCAAAAGCACACAATCTCCGAAAATACGTCCTTCACGAATCTCCAATCCTTAAGGCCGATATGAAACCATAATGTCGTCTCCAAACTCTAAGCAGAACTCTAAACAGCGGTTAAGCGAGGCCAAGCACGGATCTAGGGTTGTCACCGTCCGCCTTTCAATGTTGAAGGCTATCGGATATATGTAGGGATAAACCTAGGATTTAAAGATAAAACCCTAAATATTTGGGGTGAAAAGAAGTCGAGCCCGCTGGTATCAGAAAATACTCTGGGCTGTGTCAGAAGGTATCAGAGAATACTTTGGCGCGTCAGACGGTATCAGAAAATACTCTGGGCTGCATCAGAAGGTATGAGAGAATACTTTGGCGCATTAGACGGTATCATGAAATACTTTGGCGCATCCTAACTTCCTTTTACGCTCCTTTTTGTCCCGCTTTAAGGCTTGATCCATAAAATATGTCATTTCGCTCCATAATTCGCCAAATTACCTACAAATGCAATAAAACTCTGTGCAGATCTCTATTCTTGCAAAGTAGGTGAATATAACCATAAATGCCATGAATGTATGTCTATGCATGCAAAATAAAGGGAAAATCTATATAAATGCATGCCTAAAAATAGGTCATAATTTATGTCATCAAAATACCCCATACTTGTCTCTTGCTTGTCCCCAAGCAAGGTTCAAACTTAAAATAAAAGATGATATGGATTATGAATATGAAAAAATAAAGAAAAACCAAAATATTTTGGTTGTGCTTCTATTCATAGATCACCCTCAAAGAGTCGCTTCATAGCTAATAACAATCATCATATGGTCAAAAGGAATTATATCATGAAAAGGATAATCACACTTTGCAAGAGAATCATAACATGCATCATAACTTGTAATAAATCAAAATCAATCATGAGGATTCCAATTTAGACAACAAAGCCAAACAACATAGTCAAAGATCTTAAGGCCTTCAGGTAAAGGTCAAGAAACGTGAATAGGTGGGACTTTCATAAGGTAATGTGGTGCAAAAATCCGAGAAAAAGGAACAACACAACATAACTTTTTCTTTAACAACTTGAATCAACCACCATTGAGAGCTTTGCTCTCCCTTTTCAGCACAAAATTTCTTTTTCGACTTTACTTTTGGAAATATGGACAGCGGTGCACAAAAACCGAAGCCTAAGAGATTGGCGTTTCTCAATTTCGAGATGTCTCAAACCCTTGATGCACATACCATAATCCATTAGGAATATCGCTCAATCCGACTTTGGCAAGACACAAACACCCGGCTATGTGAATGGTGCCGAGTTACTCATCATCAAGATTGACTTCCCCAAACCTATTTTTTATACTTTGAATGCACAATTTTTTTCTTTCATGGCCCTCCCACATCAAACATGCCAAAATTACACTCTTCCTAATTCCCGGATAGGTAAACGAGGCAAAAATTTCATTGAGGGGCTGAATAAATAAAGAAGAAGCAAGAAAAATCGAGGTGCCTTAATCATTTCAAAAAGAAGTGCAAGAACTTATCATGTGGTTTCAACCTTCAATACTCAACATGATTTAGAATGAAAGCAAATTATCAAACATGCATGAAATTCTAATAAAGTATTCAAATCCCGCATATATCATAAATCAATTCAAACATATCAAAATTGTCATAGCTATTCCACAATACAAAATTCATCATAGAGATCATATCCATCCTAGAAGCACAAAATTTTAAAAATTTTCAAAATTAAAAATTACAAGACATAAAACATGCAAATGGTATTGCAAATACCTCCACCCCATACTTAAAACTCACATTGTCCCCAATGTGAAGAAAAGAAAAGATGGAAAAGAAAAGATGGAAAAGAATACTCACAATGTAAGATGGTGAATCCTTTATCGGGTGATGGTGGTAGGAATCTATAGAAGCTCAATAGGGAATTCTGAATATTTCAATCGGTGTTGAAGAATGAAGAAGGGGAACGTATTTCCTCCGAAAATTTTTCCGAAAAAAAAAAATTTCCACGGCCTATCGGGAATTTCCACGGCCGTGGTTTTAAGCGTTGAACTTTTTGTTGCTCTCGACAGAGCATTCCACAATCCAAAATACCATTCCACGCCCGTGGAACTGTACGGACACCCGTGGAATCCTCTGATGTTCGCCAAAAATCCAAGTTTCGTCAATCTTTCGGCTTTTCCTCCCTTCTTTTGCTCATTCCTTATTCCTGACATCCAAAAACACAAACATATCGGAAGGAATCGAAGAAAAACAAACAAAAACAACTACTCTAATCTAATCTAAGAAAAAGAAAAGGGAAAAAGGATGCATTACCTTGGATTGCCTCCCAAGAAGCGCTTGGTTTAACGTCGCTAGCTGAACCTATCTCTATAGATGACTCAATGCACCTTGAACATCTTGGATTGCTTATCAAACACATCATAAAATTCCTTAAAAAAGGTTTCGGTTCCTAATTTCACCGGTAAGTGGTAAGATCTCCTGCGTACAAGCTTGTACGGTTTGATTCTCACCGGAATCCTCCTTGCTTTCCTATGCTTTAATGGGACATAATTCAGGCTTACGTCCCATCCTTTCCTAGACCGAGAAATCAGTTTCTCGAGAATTCTCCTAGCTTCCCCATCTCCAGTTTGGGGATAATGTATGGTCTTCGTCATGTGAATGACCCCATATTTGAACAAGAAACACTTATTGGCATTAGTGTTGAAGCGCTTGCCAAATTTACTCCTTGTAGTCCAAGGAGCATCTACTTCCAGCAGTTTTGATGGAGGTTTCCTCTTCACCTTAGGAGGTTCTTTTGGAAGAGACCTCCAACTCTCCGGTGCATTCCTGAAAAAATCAGAAATTTTAATAGGAATTTCAAAGGAAGTAAGAGAATGTACCTTGTAAAGTTCTTCAAGGCTTGGGACAAGTTTCATATTGGGATGATGATCCACACATGAAATATCTCCCAACTCAGCTGGATCCTCTTCAACCTTGGCCACCGTTTCAGTAATTTGGCCAAAGTTCTCCACTTCTTCCTCTTCCTCAATGAGGACTTCAAGAGGAGCTTCAGATTCGAGCGGAGGAACGCTCGAAACTTGTAATTCTTCTTTGTTAGATGAATGATTTTTCAAGGCTTTTTCATCCTTAGAAATAACCTTTTTTCGTCTTCTATCACTTTTAAATGATAATCATCATAGGCTCTTAAAATTTCTTCAAGCATCTCAAATTTCTTCATCAATTCTTCAAATTTTGAGTCCTCCGCATCTTTGGGAGGTTTCTTCTTAACCTTTTTTGGGTAGTGTAGCTTTTCCCATTTTGCAAATTCATATTCAATGGTTTGTTCACGTTCTCTTTCGTTGTCAAACCAATAGAAGGCGTATTTATCTTCCAAGTACTCGTAATAATCTGCTCTAGCCGTTTGCCTCGCTACCCATATTGGATCGTATGGAGGCTTACAACTCTCAGCAACCATTGTTCCCTTCAAGGTCGAAAAGTCATAGAAATAAAATAGATCTGCAAAATCACTCACAAAAAGATATCAAATAACAAGAGTAAAAGCTCCCAAGCTCCACAACCGAAAACCGGAATTGGTCTTGACCAACTCCCCGGCAACGGCGCCAAAGACTTGTTCTTGGCGAAACTCTATTCCGTTGCCGGAACGAGAACTTCGTATGTACCTAAAGAACACAAGCCTGCAAGAAGACTCAAGTAGAAAGATTAATAGCAAAAGCAAGAACAGTCCCCGGCAACGGCGCCAAAAACTTGTTCGCCCAAAAGCGTGCGTGCAAATAAGCTTTAAATTTATAAAACTAGAATAAAAGCAAGCGAACCCGCAGTGTACGTATCGGCGTAGATTAGCAAGTATTCCAGAATATCGAACTCAGGGAATTGGTGAAACAAAACCAGTTTCGAGTAATCGAGCAAGTAAGAATGTAGAAGCTTTGCAAATAATTGGGGAAAACAGCAACCCTAAAGATTCAGGTATCTAATTGTGGCTATCGATTCAAGATATACTATATATATATATATAAGGACAGAGTTGAGAATTGCAAAGGTTTACTAAAGCAAGGTAATGCACGGTGAAGTTTCAAAACCTTATATGTCTAACCCAAAGACTCTCTCTATAAAGGTTGTTGAGGCTGCAGTATAGAAATGATCTAAAGATAAGAATTAATCTCAAATACCCATGTCCAAACCCAAGGAATCAAAGATAAACCAAAACGGTTAAGGTTGTGACACTCAAAGCCGAAATAGAGGATATTGAGTCTCACTACTACCTAGGAAAGGCAAGCTAAGACTAGGTTAAAGCAAATCTTTAACTTTAGATCAAAGCAAAAGCAAAGTTCGTAAAACAAGGGAAATCACGGCTAGATCTTGAGAATCTCGGCTGTGGAAACCAAGAACAGCCCGTGATTTAGGGCGTCGACGAAGTTTCTCACACTCTCAAGGTCCAATAAAATTACGATCGATCTGTCATCATTTAAGCCACAAATATCAACCCTTCACCTTAGAATTGCTAAAGGGTTTTAGCCAACAATCATTGTTATGATATCAATAATCAAATTAAAAAGAATAAAAGATGAAAACCCTCGAAAACTCAAATAAAACTCAAAGTCAATCTCGAAATTCAAACACAAAGTATGATATTTATGAATTTAGAAGAATAGGAATAGAAACTCTCACAAATATCTTGAGAAGTCACAAAGAATGGGATGTGAATCCGTCCTTCAATGAAACCCTAAGATATCTCCAAAAGCACACAATCTCTGAAAATACGTCCTTCACAAATCTCCAATCCTTAAGGTTGATATGAAACCTTAAGGTCGTCTCCAAACTCTAAGTGGAACTCTAAACAGCGATTAAGCGAGGCCAAGCACGGATCTGGGGTTGTCATCGTCCGCCTTTCAATGTTGAAGGCATCGGATATATGTAGGGATAAACCTAGGGTTTAAAGATGAAACCCTAAATATTTGGGCTGAAAAGAAGTCGAGCCCGCTGTTATCAGAAAATACTCTGGGCCGCGTCAGAAGGTATCAGAGAATACTTTGGCGCGTCAGACGGTATCATAAAATACTTTGGCGCGTCCTAAATTCCTTTTATGCTCCTTTTTGTCCCGCTTTAATGCTTGATCCATAAAATATGTCATTTCGCTTCATAATTCGCCAAATTACTTACAAATGCAATAAAACTCTGTGTAGACCTCTATTCTTGCAAAGTAGGTGAATATAACCATAAATGCCATGAATGTATATCTATGCATACAAAATAAAGGGAAAATCTATATAAATACATGCCTAAAAATAGGTCATAATTCATGTCATCACCTATCTTATTCCTAACCCTAAAACGTCTCTCCTTCTATCTTTTTATCCCTTTCCTATAAAATCCCGTCTTATCTTCACTTTCCCGTTTCTTGCATACATCGTTCTTCAACCTTGAAGCTGCAGCCTTGCTTCCCTCCTTCCCTTGCTGAACGTGTAAGTCTTCTTCTCTGAGTTCTTCATCATGTTCATGATCTACTGTAGGCCTTTCTCCTCTATTTCGTTTTCTTCTTCATTCTTCTCTTTTCTTCTTCTCCAAGGATCAAGTTTGAGTCTTGATTCTTATGGAGCGTTCCATTGTTGATTCGTTGTTGTTCTTAGGCTCCCTTGGTTGAGTCTTGACGCATTTGGATCAAGGAGTCGAGCCTTGGTACCTTGGTTGTGAGTTGCTGTCAAAAAGAAGCCCGACGACACCTTCTGAGCCTAAACCGCCCCGCGCCTGCACAGAGCCACCCCAACGGATCTGCCTAGTGCCACCCCTGCGGTTTTCCTACAGTAGCTCCCGTCTTTGGTGAGTTGCTTCCTTCCTTGCTTTCCTCGTTCCTTCTATTGGCTTATGATGTTGTTGTTGACCCTTAGTGATTGGTAAGACTAAGGTTGAGACCTTAGCTTGTGGAGATCTCTTCTAGAACATTGAGGCTAGAAGTTATAGACTTCTAACAATCGTTTCGGTTCCTGATTCATGATGCCTTGTGTGAACAGGATTTCCTCCCTTCTTTCATGCGGGAAACCATGTTGTTGATGAGTTGTCTGAGTGAGGTAAGCCCCTTGGACTTACTTAGATGCATTCCGTATATTAGTTTGATTGTTTTGGCTTGTTTGCGTTGTTTATTGTTATAAATGATAACCGGAACTAGAAATGACCTTTATAACTATAATTGGCCCAAGTTTATAATAATCGGGCGGTTACCACTTGTTCAGAATGGGGAAACTGGGAGGTGCTTTTGCGACAAGTCGAGCAGGTGACAGAAGGATGCATACGTTTTATTCCTATTGGTGAAAGGGGACAAAGATAAGATCGCAACGATTCTCGTGTAACAACCTTAAGTGGAATTAGTAAAGGGTTTGACCTTAATGAAAGATAATAACCGGCTGAGTGTGAGCATGCTATGTGTTTACTTTATTTTATGTGTGTTTGTGTCTTTATTGTCTTTCTGATATCTAGAATGTTAGCTAACGGTTTATACCAATGTTGTAGATGCCTTGCATGTTATAGGTGTTGCTGAGTGATCTGGACGATGTGGTCAGCCGGGGTTCTCGTACATTATAGGACGAGATCGGGTTTATGTTACAGTTGTTGTCTTTCCCTTTGTTTTAAACTCGACTGCGAGTCTTTTACGTTTTCCTTTGTTATAAACTTTGGTTATATATTAAGTTTTGGTTTTCATTTATTTGTGCCTTGTCGTAAGATCCGTCGTGTCGTTGCTACTCTGAGGGCCGGGACCCATTGTGAGGTCCTAGCCCGTAACGCTTCGAGTTCTAAGAACTTGGGGTGTTACATTGTAGAGGTCAATGAGACTAGAAGTGTGTAGACTTCTAGCTCTTGGGTTAATTTTGATTCGTGATGCCTTATTTGAGCATGCAAAAATCCTTTCTTATGGGAAGTTGAGCAGTTTAGTTGATTCTTGAGTTACCTTTGTTTACTTTATTGGCGCAAGTGTATTATAAACGGGCGGTGACCACTTGTCTAGTTTTACAAGAGATTGGGAGGTGCTCTTGAGACCAGACCCACAAGTAACGGAGATGCATCTGATCTATTCCTGTCGATAACAGAAACAGGGGCGAGTTTTGGGAGATTCTCGTGTCACAACCTGAGTTGAATTAGTAACGGATGGCTTAATAAAAGATAACAACCGGCTTCTGTGTGGAGCATGATATATGTTTATATTTTACATGTGCTTGTGCCTATACTGTTATTTTGATATCTAGAATGTTAGTTAACGGTTTATACTGTTGTTGTAGATGCCTTGCAGGTTAGAGATGCTGCTGAGTGATCCAGACGGAGTGGTCAGCCGGAGTTCCTGTACATTATAGGACGAGATCGGGGTTTATTATTATTGTTGATGTCTTTTCTGATTGTTGTTAAACTCGGCTGAGAGTCCTTTGCTTTTCCCTTTGTTATACCTTTTCATATTTTATCTATTTTGATTTTCATTTATTTGTACCTTGTTGCAAGATCCGGTAATATTGGTGTTACTTTGAGGGTCGGGACCCATTGTGAGGTCCTATCCCGTAACGCTCCGAGTTTCTAGAATTTGGGGTGTTACACGAAGCTAGGAAGGGGTGGTTTTATCTCAATTTACTTGTTGGTAAATTGAGGTTTTCATTATAAATCATCGTGTTAATCTTTGTTCCTGAGATCATATGTTAATCCATATAAGTACTTAAATTATTTCCGTTGTGGGACTTCTCATTGGGACGTCCTTATGGTACTTCTAACAATATACTTATGTATTTAAATCATTTGCAAAGAGAGATTTTTCACTTAAACGTCCCTAAGGTACTTCTAACGATATATCTACACATTTCAACACTATCCATATCATATCTTAAATCAAAACTAATATACTTATATGATTATTAATTTATTCTCTTCACCATAACTAATCATGTATTTAAAGAAAAAGGAAAGTCTTATCCCATACGATGATTTATGCATATTAAGTTATTATTTACAAAAAAAATCAATATTATTACCTTTTGATTGATAACTTCCTAAATCAAAATAAAACTTTTGCCTCAAAGTATAGCCATAGATTTATATAGAAATCAAACACACAAACTTATTCCGCAATCCTTCTTATATTTTAGAAAATATCTTTTGTGCATTAATGAAATGACTAATCTTTGTCATAACATTGTAACAAATTGCCGAAAATAGTATATTATCATTCATAAAGATAATTGTTGATAAAAAAAAGATTATCACCTATTATAAAGATTTTTTTCATATATCATATATATATATATATATATAGAGGTACAATCACATTTCTCCTATATAAATATACATTATCATACATCAATACTTTCATAAAAAACATTGAGTACCTCAAATAGACCACAAGAAACGAGTACAAGTAGATAATCATGACAACACTACACTTAAACAAACAAGTCACGACAATGCTAATTTGTTTGGTATTCATGTCCATGGTCCTGCATTTGACAACCTCTATTGGTATGTGTGTATATGTGTGCGCGGGTGTGAATTCCATTTTTTTCAATCTTCTTTTTATCACTCATTCTGTTGTTGTGTCGGTTTTACATTGCTCTCGATTTATCGAGATATCTAGTACTTCGAATCACTTTTCTTTCTTAAAAACAAAATATCAATCTTACAAATCTCCTAAAGAACACCCTTAATTCTTAAAATGTCTATATTCATCGAGTTTAGTAAACAATCTTAGTAAAGGTAAAAATATAAATCACAAATATCCTAAATGAAGAATTTAATTGATCACCATGTCATTTTTGTTTTTATTATTTTAGGTACAAATGACATGCTTATGAATAAGAACTGTTATGAACAATGCATCGAGCTTTGTGGGTTGGACTGTCCATCTAATCAGCGCACCTCTTGTATTTTACAATGCAAATGCCCTCCTGGTTCACAACTCACCGGCGCCTGTGATACGATATTGACTCGTAAATATACAAACTTATTACTTATTAATATCATATTTTACCTTTTTATCAATTATTTAATAAGTTATGAACTGATATTATCATATTAAATTTATTTGTAATTTATTATTACTTTAATTATATGTAGGTACCATTGATACATACATACCAGGTGGACCTGGTTGTGAGCAATGTTAATAAGTCATCGTCTCTTCATAATTTTCTCTCATAAGTATGTATACCTTATAAACAATATCACTATAATAAATAATTTTATTTGTGTGTTTTATTAAATAAAAGAAGTATAAATTATTATTTATTAATCATGAATTAACTTGTGATTTTTTTTATATTGGATTATTTATACAGGCACAATAAAAATAGAAAATAAATGCAGAAAAGACGTATCTGGAGAAGTGAAAAGCTCGATTTTCAACAAATGATATGCTTCCAATGTGATCCATTATTATGAATAATATGTATACCTTATTTAATGAAAATATGTCATAATGTTTATATATATATATATATACAAATTATATCCTTGCTATCTATTTACTTCTTTTCAAATATTTTAGTAATCAATTTATTGAGATTGATTCATTTAAAAACCAACCATAATTGATGAATTACGAATAATTTAAAAGACTGCATTTACACGTGTCATTCCATTTTTTTGCAAAATAATCACAAATCAATATACACCCTAAAATGCAATCAAATAATATCCCGAAGCAACCGACATCCCATATTTTTCCAAAATGTATGCACATAGTGGCAGGGATACGCTCTAGGTTTATATGATGCTTAAGTAAAAGAACCAATTTGTGGTACGAAGGTAAGTTGGTTCTTGATTCAAAAATATAAAGAAGTGTACATGTTGTTGAAAGTGAAAAGCTCTATGATTATTGTTCGGTTAGATCGATTTTAGGGTTGCTAGATACGTAGTTAAATTTAAAGGTCGGTAATCCTAATTCCGGTTTAATTGTTATAAATAATAAATAATAAACACACGCCACCCAACACACATCAACGCTAATACAAAGAATACGAGCTAAGTAAGTCCGGAGACTTACCTCGTCACCACACTCAACTCACAACACTCTCGCTTCCTTAGGGGAGGAAGCCCATAACCTGTTCACAAGAAGATAATTATATCAACAACAACCCACTCACAATAGAAGTCTTAGACTTCTATACAAATGATCTATGCAAGACCATTTGGCTCTCAATTCTAGGACCGCATCCTAGAATCCCTCATGCTCACATCACACTCGATCAACACAAGCTAGAAGTCCTAAGACTTCTAAACCCTCGGATCTCACAAGATCATAACTCACAACGCAACTAGGATAAGCCAAACCTAAACTCCGAAATCCAACAAGATCATACAACCCCCAACTCGAGCCTCAAAATGCTCACAAGATCAACCATATAACTTTAAGCCTTATAACAACCTCACAAGATAACCAACACCTCAAGCTTAAAATCAACATCAATCTATCAAACAATATCAAATCCTCAAAACTCACCTAGGTTCAAAGCCACTACTTGGCATTAACTTAAGTTATGCTAGATCCATCGTAGCATGATACTAATACTAAATATAACTAAATCGAGTAAGATCATAAGCTCGGGGGAGAAAGGTACTCACGTGACGTTAAAAGACGGAAGACGATCTATGGATGTCGATATGGATTCCTTGGCCTTAAATGCGGTGCTTCCGAACCTATCACCAAACTAAACAAATTTAGCATAACGCTAAATTTGGACATACTACATAGTATATAAAACTATAACAATAATCCCCCGTAATTTAAATCCGAGTTTAAAAATCTTAAAAACACTTCCCGGTAATTTATACAATTTTAGAAACTTGGCCATAAACCATAATTAAATCTTCGGGCCATAAACCGAAATAAATCCAACAAAGTGCACAATAGTTAAATCATAAAAGTTGAGTCATAAATTGTAAATAAGCAATCAAGCCAAAGTCCATAATTATTTTCCTGTAGAGGGCAAAAATACAAACTCTCAAAAAACCTGGGTCATAAGTGAAAATAAGAAACATGGGTAAATATTGTAATTCCACTAAAAATCAGGGGGCCCGATTGCAATAATGGAAAAGGCTCCTCTTTGAATCTCGCTAGGGCAGCACGCGGCTGGGAAAGGAGAACAGAAGGCGGCGGCTGGGAAAGGAGAACAGAAGGCGGCGGCTGGACGCGCGGTTGGACCTCCAGAAGGCTAGCGACGCGGGCAGTGGCGTCGGTTCTGCAGGGAAGAAGGCCTTTCGGTGACTTCCTGGTGGTTGAATGCCGTGGAGCACAAAGGAGATAGGGGAATAGAGGGGCGTTAGGCGAGGCAGTGGGGTTCTTCTTTGCCTCCGGCAACAGGGCAAGCAAGGGCGAGATCGAGATGAGGCGGCACACCTGGCTTCGCCGACGTCGACAGAGGGGGTGACATCACGAGGGCAGGAAGACAGCACCGGAAGGAGAGGGTCGAGGAGGGTGATGTTCAACGACGGTTGAAGAAGAAGGAGAGTGGGATGGTTACAGGTGAAAGCGAGGATTGACGACGGTGCGCCCGGCCTGCTGTTGGCTCCGACCGCTTAAGGCGGCAACGTGGAGGCGACTATCCATCGTTCCAGCGGTTCCCAAATCTCTCTCCGGTGGATTCCAAAAGGAGCAGCTCTCCTGTGATGCTTCAGTCCCCAAAAGCTACAGAGAAGAAAAGAGATGGGTAGATGGAAGTAAGGCACAAAGAGATCTGCTGCAGAGGTGATCGAGAGAGAGTTTCGAGTGAGGAGAGGTAGTGCCAGATGGTAGTGCTGAGTGAAGAGTTGAGGGGTCGATTAGACACATGTAGCTAGGAGATGTAGACAGAAAGCAAGAACACGCCATCAGCCTAGGCGAAGGAGAATCCAAGAAGGAAAAGAGATAGTAAAATAATACAAGAAATCAGAAATTTGGAATTAACTCGATCAAAACACTCGAAATGAAATTTTCGGATTGGTAAAATTCCCGAACTTTTCGAGTAAAATAATATACAAAATATATATGTATAAATATATTTTAACATACTCATAAAATTTAATTTACGATCTCAAAATACTCGCCAATATATTTAAGCTATAAAAATAAAAATAAAATAAAAAAAACGAAAATGCACCCAATAAACGGGGCGTTACATCAGATCCCCCTAAAACAAGTTTCGTCCCGAAACTTGCTATACGTCGAACTTCTCGGTTCTAAGGCTGAGGTAAGAACTCTTAAACTAAGGAGGCTTAGACCTTCTAATCTATATACACAATCTACTCAAACTACCACCGCTAGATAAATCAAGTCATATGACACATTCCCGCATAGGGCACAACTATACATACATGACACATGCAAATAACTCAACCAAGGAAAGAACTAGGTCTAACCCGTCGATTCTATCGATAGTACTAGCTCCGCGTAAAACTCAACTAAAGATACTATCCTCCGTCTTCTAGGTAGCCCCATTGGTGCCTCGTCTGCCACAAGATCCTCATGACTGACAACATGTCTCGAGTCATGTATGTACTCTCTCGATTGATACACATGAAACACCGGGCGAACACCCTCTACTCTTGGTGGCAACGCCAACTTGTAAGACACTTCTCCAACTCGTGCTAAGATCTCAAAAAGGTCCGCCATATCGGGAACTCAACTTCCTACTCGGGTCTTTCACTTCCATTATGTCTCTCTTTGCTTGTCTCTGACAAAGAAGATCGAACTTCCAATTTACACTGTTGCGTTTAGTTCTTGTCAAACCGTACTTTGATGTTACGTTTCCTTAATTCTTGTTGCAAGTTCCAAGTAGTGAAGGAAGTACTTTACTTCACACAACTTCTACTAACGAGACACATATGTTATTTCCTTTACCTCGCTTGTCAATAATCGATCAAGACCTTGTCTTGAAGAATCATTTGTCCACTTCAAACCCATAAAACCTCAAAATAAATCAAAACAGTTGCACCAATGAATCTCCTCTTCACTCTCCGCAACTCTATTGTCAATTCTTCGTCCCATTCTATAATTCATCGTCATCCGTAGTAGGTTACCATAAAAGGTGTTATACAACTTTCTCATAAATTTGGTAATGCTCAACACATCTGAGAAACTTGTAACTTCTTTCACATCTCTCGGGGTTTGCCATCCCGAGACAACTTGTCATACAACTTCTCTTTTCTTCAAGAGTAGATTAAAATATCTTGTCTGGGGCATAGTAAGCCCATATGGAATCACTACAACTTGTAGTGACCATGGTTTGTCCGGAAAGCCGTATTTGCAACATCCTAGTTTCGAATCCTCAATTGGTGGCAATCTGGACTTAAATCAATTTTAGAAAAGACTATTGACCCTTGCAACTGATCGAGTAGATCTTCCATTCATTGTAAGGGATACTTGTCTTTCATTGTCATCTTGTTCAACTTATGGTAATCAATGTACAAACAGAGATAACCGTCTCTCATTACGCAAACTGGTGTTCCCCATAACATCTTCAAATCAAGAGTTCAAGATATACTTCTAATCATGAACTTCAAATCAAGAGTTCAAGATATACTTCCAACATGAACTTCAAATCAACTTAATGGTGAAATCCACCTTCCGATGCATTGTAATCCTTTCTATCTCGGGTCACATCTTTTCTCTACCCATCTCATATCGTGATGACCGACACAACCTGGTCCTAACGCTTGACAAGTGGTCCACCCTGATCTGTTGAGGTGACGTCCTTCAACTCTTTTGTTGCTCCTTCTATAGCTATTATATCCTTCATCCACAGAACTCGAGAGACTTGCTCTAATTTTCCGACTCTTGAAGCCTTAGTTAAGCAATAACTCAGCTTAATTCCTCTTCTTGCACATGTGTTCAATCACAAAGGTCTTAACTACAAGACTCGATCATACCTTATAACAACTCGATACAATCTTCTTTGCTTCCTATGACATCCCAACATATGGGAGGAGCTCCTTGTATTCTACATAAGCTCTCACCATAGACATCCTCTCTTCAATTAGGCGTAGAAATTTACACTTCATTTTCTTATGTAATGTCAAACAACCGCAGAGGCTCTTACCTCGATCTTTCATACACTTCTTGTACATCTCAAATCAACATCGAACTTCAAAACTTTAGTTTTCTCTTTCTCTTGTTGGTCCCCTTAAGAATCTCTTGGTATTCCATAAATAATCTTCACGACCGTACTAGTATGCCCTTAGGTGAAATTTCTCCAACCATCATCACTGAAAGATCCACTTATTACGTCACCAAGCGCTAACATCCTAAACTCTAAGCTTGCAGCGTTGCCCTAATCTAGGTCTTCCCTTTCACACCATAACCACCATGGTTCTTCAGTGTGAGCTTTGAAGCATCTGACTCGGCTTTTGCTCGCAAAAACATATCATCCATTTCATTAGCACAAACATACCATGCATCCTCAACATACCACACATCCTCTTTATGTATTCCCTATTTCGTACATCAACTATAGAAGACTCACCTTCCTCCTTATCCTTCCAATTTGCTTACCTTGATCCGTGTCATTTCTCCACATAACAATCCCCATGACCTAAGAAGGTCGTACCAGATCATTACAATCCCTCCGCAACATACATTATCATCACTTGTTAGAATCGATAAGATGTTACTTGATTAAAATGTTTATGCTTCCGTTAATGCACCTCCTATTACTGACATTCAACCACCACGAATGTTCACTTCTTGTTCCCCTTCTTCATGATCTCACATCCTGGGTTACTCTTCCCTTCTACAGTCACCAGTATATAACCCGCACTTGTGCACCCTCCGTGGTCACCGATTAACTCATTGAAAACCCTCTCTAAGGTCAACGACTTACCCTCTTACCATACTTCCATGTTACCATACTCCTGAAGGATATTGTCTCGGGGTACTCTATCTTAAACTTCATTAGCTCATTTTACTCTACTTCCCACTCCGTTAGCTCCTATTAAGCTCCCCTCTTCCTTCCGCTTTCGTAAGATAACTATACCTCCCCAACTCTTTCATGTCATATGACCCAACTTCATAAGCTTAACTGATCTTCATAGTATCTTGTAAATGCATCTTCCCCACACCTCTATCGTTAGTAACCACTCTCTCTTCTCTTGGTTGGTAGCTTGAGTCTTTCAATCCAAACTCCTTGTTTCACCTTTCATCTTCTGAAGATCATCATCTACACACACTTTCTCCTTCTTGGCATTTCTTAGTCTTATTATTATAACGGAAATCAGTCAACTCCACGTGAAACCCCACCATGCCCTTCTTCTCATAACTCTAGTAATGTTTTAACTTTACTTTTTGGTACCTCGTAAGCTTAACTTACGGTATTTTAAATCCTTCTCACATGTTTCGTTCACTTCTCTCATTTTAACTCCAATGGTTGAAAACGTCTAATGAAAGCTTTGCATCTTAATGGAACACCACCTTAACCTTGCTAGAACGCACTCATCTCCTCTTCAATTCGCATCTTTAGTTGTCCACACGTCTTCTTGAGGAACTTAAGTTCGTTATCTACATTGGTCTTGTTGTCTATAAATCATAGTTCCTTTGGAACCACTTCCGCACATTAAAGTTACTCATTTTTCTTGTATGGTCTTCATCTCGATTTCTCTTAAGTTGTCTTGAGTTTTTCTTTTACTTGGTTGTCCTTCGTTTACATCATCTCTAATCCTCCTCTTCGACATCCTCTTAATGGAGTATAAGAACTCCAAGGTGTTTGGTAGCACGAAATGCCCAACTTGATCTTGAGCATATTCGTCCTCGTATGTACACTATCCTATGTAAAACGACGTCGTCCAAGGGCGACGATATCATAATAGCATCTCAACTAAAAGGTTATATATCTCCATATGCTTCTATATATAATAGGAATACATATACATAACTATATAAATCCTAAGTCCATATTACTACTATTATGCCAAATCCAAAAAGTACATTACAACAATACAAGGTTCAAAAGCTAATGAGATCCTATCATACCACATATATAAGCATATATCAATATAAGGTCATGCCACTACTATTCATAACAAGTCCATCATACATGGGTACAATCCACAAGGATGCCTATCAACTCCATCATGCATAACTACAATCCACATATAGTATACATATCTACATATATACATATATATCAAGTCCAATAAACTAAGCTGCCGAGATCCGCGGAAGGAGTGGTGGTCCGTACATTCTACCCCGACTCATGCATGTGATTTTGAAAACGAAAAGTCAAAACCCGTGTGGGTTTTGTTTATTCCTCATTCGGCCTTTAGAAGATTGCGAGTGCCATTGTTGTCAACCTAGGGCTCTGATACCACTTTTGTAACACCCCGAATCCGCGGGACTCGGGGCGCTACGAGTTGGGACCTCACAATGGGTCCCGACCCTTAGCCTGACAACAATTTCACCGGATCTTGCAACATGGCACAAATAAAGGTCAAAACAGAAATACATTTTTATGCAATGAAAAGAAAAACCCGAAAGAATACAACAAAGGACTTCAGCCGAAAATACAACCCCAAAGACAAACGCCATACAACATACAGAACACAATAACCAAAGAACAAAACACAACCCGACTCCAACCAAAACCCTTCCTAAAATGTACGGACCCCGGCTGCCCACTCTTCCGGATCTCTCGGCCGCATTCCTAACCTGCAAGGCAAACTACAACAATCGGTATAAAACCGTTAGCTCATATTCGAGGCATTAGAACTAATGGGAAAGGCACAAACACACGTAAATCAACATAGCACACAACATACTCAAAAGCACACCAATCCGGTATATTATCTTTGTTATTATTAAGTCGTATCCCGTTCTAATTCAACTTAGGTTTGTGACACGAGACCACCGTGGTCCCGCCTCGGTCCCTATTTCCGGCATGGAACGGTACGGATGCCTCCGACCATCTAACCAGCACGGCTAGTCGCCGAGAACCTCCTAGACTCTCGCAAGAGCTAGGCAGATGATGTCACCGCCCGTTATCATACACTTGGGCCAAAATAATATAAAGGTCGGTAATCCTAATTCCGGTTTAATTATTATAAATAATAAATAATAAACACACGCCACCCAACACACATCAACGCTAATACAAAGAATACGAGCTAAGTAAGTCCGGAGACTTACCTCGTCACCACACTCAACTCACAACACTCTCGCTTCCTTAGGGGAGGAAGCCCATAACCTGTTCACAAGAAGATAATTATATCAACAACAACCCACTCACAATAGAAGTCTTAGACTTCTATACAAATGATCTATGCAAGACCATTTGGCTCTCAATTCTAGGACCGCATCCTAGAATCCCTCATGCTCACATCACACTCGATCAACACAAGCTAGAAGTCCTAAGACTTCTAAACCCTCGGATCTCACAAGATCATAACTCACAACGCAACTAGGATAAGCCAAACCTAAACTCCGAAATCCAACAAGATCATACAACCCCCAACTCGAGCCTCAAAATGCTCACAAGATCAACCATATAACTTTAAGCCTTATAACAACCTCACAAGATAACCAACACCTCAAGCTTAAAATCAACATCAATCTATCAAACAATATCAAATCCTCAAAACTCACCTAGGTTCAAAGCCACTACTTGGCATTAACTTAAGTTATGCTAGATCCATCCTAGCATGATACTAATACTAAATATAACTAAATCGAGTAAGATCATAAGCTCGGGGGAGAAAGGTACTCACGTGACGTTAAAAGACGGAAGACGATCTATGGATGTCGATATGGATTCCTTGGCCTTAAATGCGGTGCTTCCGAACCTATCACCAAACTAAACAAATTTAGCATAACGCTAAATTTGGACATACTACATAGTATATAAAACTATAACAATAATCCCCCGTAATTTAAATCCGAGTTTAAAAATCTTAAAAACACTTCCCGGTAATTTATACAATTTTAGAAACTTGGCCATAAACCATAATTAAATCTTCGGGCCATAAACCGAAATAAATCCAACAAAGTGCACAATAGTTAAATCATAAAAGTTGAGTCATAAATTGTAAATAAGCAATCAAGCCAAAGTCCATAATTATTTTCCTGTAGAGGGCAAAAATACAAACTCTCAAAAAACCTGGGTCATAAGTGAAAATAAGAAACATGGGTAAATATTGTAATTCCACTAAAAATCAGGGGGCCCGATTGCAATAATGGAAAAGGCTCCTCTTTGAATCTCGCTAGGGCAGCACGCGGCTGGGAAAGGAGAACAGAAGGCGGCGGCTGGGAAAGGAGAACAGAAGGCGGCGGCTGGACGCGCGGTTGGACCTCCAGAAGGCTAGCGACGCGGGCAGTGGCGTCGGTTCTGCAGGGAAGAAGGCCTTTCGGTGACTTCCTGGTGGTTGAATGCCGTGGAGCACAAAGGAGATAGGGGAATAGAGGGGCGTTAGGCGAGGCAGTGGGGTTCTTCTTTGCCTCCGGCAACAGGGCAAGCAAGGGCGAGATCGAGATGAGGCGGCACACCTGGCTTCGCCGACGTCGACAGAGGGGGTGACATCACGAGGGCAGGAAGACAGCACCGGAAGGAGAGGGTCGAGGAGGGTGATGTTCAACGACGGTTGAAGAAGAAGGAGAGTGGGATGGTTACAGGTGAAAGCGAGGATTGACGACGGTGCGCCCGGCCTGCTGTTGGCTCCGACCGCTTAAGGCGGCAACGTGGAGGCGACTATCCATCGTTCCAGCGGTTCCCAAATCTCTCTCCGGTGGATTCCAAAAGGAGCAGCTCTCCTGTGATGCTTCAGTCCCCAAAAGCTACAGAGAAGAAAAGAGATGGGTAGATGGAAGTAAGGCACAAAGAGATCTGCTGCAGAGGTGATCGAGAGAGAGTTTCGAGTGAGGAGAGGTAGTGCCAGATGGTAGTGCTGAGTGAAGAGTTGAGGGGTCGATTAGACACATGTAGCTAGGAGATGTAGACAGAAAGCAAGAACACGCCATCAGCCTAGGCGAAGGAGAATCCAAGAAGGAAAAGAGATAGTAAAATAATACAAGAAATCAGAAATTTGGAATTAACTCGATCAAAACACTCGAAATGAAATTTTCGGATTGGTAAAATTCCCGAACTTTTCGAGTAAAATAATATACAAAATATATATGTATAAATATATTTTAACATACTCATAAAATTTAATTTACGATCTCAAAATACTCGCCAATATATTTAAGCTATAAAAATAAAAATAAAATAAAAAAAACGAAAATGCACCCAATAAACGGGGCGTTACATCAGATCCCCCTAAAACAAGTTTCGTCCCGAAACTTGCTATACGTCGAACTTCTCGGTTCTAAGGCTGAGGTAAGAACTCTTAAACTAAGGAGGCTTAGACCTTCTAATCTATATACACAATCTACTCAAACTACCACCGCTAGATAAATCAAGTCATATGACACATTCCCGCATAGGGCACAACTATACATACATGACACATGCAAATAACTCAACCAAGGAAAGAACTAGGTCTAACCCGTCGATTCTATCGATAGTACTAGCTCCGCGTAAAACTCAACTAAAGATACTATCCTCCGTCTTCTAGGTAGCCCCATTGGTGCCTCGTCTGCCACAAGATCCTCATGACTGACAACATGTCTCGAGTCATGTATGTACTCTCTCGATTGATACACATGAAACACCGGGCGAACACCCTCTACTCTTGGTGGCAACGCCAACTTGTAAGACACTTCTCCAACTCGTGCTAAGATCTCAAAAAGGTCCGCCATATCGGGAACTCAACTTCCTACTCGGGTCTTTCACTTCCATTATGTCTCTCTTTGCTTGTCTCTGACAAAGAAGATCGAACTTCCAATTTACACTGTTGCGTTTAGTTCTTGTCAAACCGTACTTTGATGTTACGTTTCCTTAATTCTTGTTGCAAGTTCCAAGTAGTGAAGGAAGTACTTTACTTCACACAACTTCTACTAACGAGACACATATGTTATTTCCTTTACCTCGCTTGTCAATAATCGATCAAGACCTTGTCTTGAAGAATCATTTGTCCACTTCAAACCCATAAAACCTCAAAATAAATCAAAACAGTTGCACCAATGAATCTCCTCTTCACTCTCCGCAACTCTATTGTCAATTCTTCGTCCCATTCTATAATTCATCGTCATCCGTAGTAGGTTACCATAAAAGGTGTTATACAACTTTCTCATAAATTTGGTAATGCTCAACACATCTGAGAAACTTGTAACTTCTTTCACATCTCTCGGGGTTTGCCATCCCGAGACAACTTGTCATACAACTTCTCTTTTCTTCAAGAGTAGATTAAAATATCTTGTCTGGGGCATAGTAAGCCCATATGGAATCACTACAACTTGTAGTGACCATGGTTTGTCCGGAAAGCCGTATTTGCAACATCCTAGTTTCGAATCCTCAATTGGTGGCAATCTGGACTTAAATCAATTTTAGAAAAGACTATTGACCCTTGCAACTGATCGAGTAGATCTTCCATTCATTGTAAGGGATACTTGTCTTTCATTGTCATCTTGTTCAACTTATGGTAATCAATGTACAAACAGAGATAACCGTCTCTCATTACGCAAACTGGTGTTCCCCATAACATCTTCAAATCAAGAGTTCAAGATATACTTCTAATCATGAACTTCAAATCAAGAGTTCAAGATATACTTCCAACATGAACTTCAAATCAACTTAATGGTGAAATCCACCTTCCGATGCATTGTAATCCTTTCTATCTCGGGTCACATCTTTTCTCTACCCATCTCATATCGTGATGACCGACACAACCTGGTCCTAACGCTTGACAAGTGGTCCACCCTGATCTGTTGAGGTGACGTCCTTCAACTCTTTTGTTGCTCCTTCTATAGCTATTATATCCTTCATCTACAGAACTCGAGAGACTTGCTCTAATTTTCCGACTCTTGAAGCCTTAGTTAAGCAATAACTCAGCTTAATTCCTCTTCTTGCACATGTGTTCAATCACAAAGGTCTTAACTACAAGACTCGATCATACCTTATAACAACTCGATACAATCTTCTTTGCTTCCTATGACATCCCAACATATGGGAGGAGCTCCTTGTATTCTACATAAGCTCTCACCATAGACATCCTCTCTTCAATTAGGCGTAGAAATTTACACTTCATTTTCTTATGTAATGTCAAACAACCGCAGAGGCTCTTACCTCGATCTTTCATACACTTCTTGTACATCTCAAATCAACATCGAACTTCAAAACTTTAGTTTTCTCTTTCTCTTGTTGGTCCCCTTAAGAATCTCTTGGTATTCCATAAATAATCTTCACGACCGTACTAGTATGCCCTTAGGTGAAATTTCTCCAACCATCATCACTGAAAGATCCACTTATTACGTCACCAAGCGCTAACATCCTAAACTCTAAGCTTGCAGCGTTGCCCTAATCTAGGTCTTCCCTTTCACACCATAACCACCATGGTTCTTCAGTGTGAGCTTTGAAGCATCTGACTCGGCTTTTGCTCGCAAAAACATATCATCCATTTCATTAGCACAAACATACCATGCATCCTCAACATACCACACATCCTCTTTATGTATTCCCTATTTCGTACATCAACTATAGAAGACTCACCTTCCTCCTTATCCTTCCAATTTGCTTACCTTGATCCGTGTCATTTCTCCACATAACAATCCCCATGACCTAAGAAGGTCGTACCAGATCATTACAATCCCTCCGCAACATACATTATCATCACTTGTTAGAATCGATAAGATGTTACTTGATTAAAATGTTTATGCTTCCGTTAATGCACCTCCTATTACTGACATTCAACCACCACGAATGTTCACTTCTTGTTCCCCTTCTTCATGATCTCACATCCTGGGTTACTCTTCCCTTCTACAGTCACCAGTATATAACCCGCACTTGTGCACCCTCCGTGGTCACCGATTAACTCATTGAAAACCCTCTCTAAGGTCAACGACTTACCCTCTTACCATACTTCCATGTTACCATACTCCTGAAGGATATTGTCTCGGGGTACTCTATCTTAAACTTCATTAGCTCATTTTACTCTACTTCCCACTCCGTTAGCTCCTATTAAGCTCCCCTCTTCCTTCCGCTTTCGTAAGATAACTATACCTCCCCAACTCTTTCATGTCATATGACCCAACTTCATAAGCTTAACTGATCTTCATAGTATCTTGTAAATGCATCTTCCCCACACCTCTATCGTTAGTAACCACTCTCTCTTCTCTTGGTTGGTAGCTTGAGTCTTTCAATCCAAACTCCTTGTTTCACCTTTCATCTTCTGAAGATCATCATCTACACACACTTTCTCCTTCTTGGCATTTCTTAGTCTTATTATTATAACGGAAATCAGTCAACTCCACGTGAAACCCCACCATGCCCTTCTTCTCATAACTCTAGTAATGTTTTAACTTTACTTTTTGGTACCTCGTAAGCTTAACTTACGGTATTTTAAATCCTTCTCACATGTTTCGTTCACTTCTCTCATTTTAACTCCAATGGTTGAAAACGTCTAATGAAAGCTTTGCATCTTAATGGAACACCACCTTAACCTTGCTAGAACGCACTCATCTCCTCTTCAATTCGCATCTTTAGTTGTCCACACGTCTTCTTGAGGAACTTAAGTTCGTTATCTACATTGGTCTTGTTGTCTATAAATCATAGTTCCTTTGGAACCACTTCCGCACATTAAAGTTACTCATTTTTCTTGTATGGTCTTCATCTCGATTTCTCTTAAGTTGTCTTGAGTTTTTCTTTTACTTGGTTGTCCTTCGTTTACATCATCTCTAATCCTCCTCTTCGACATCCTCTTAATGGAGTATAAGAACTCCAAGGTGTTTGGTAGCACGAAATGCCCAACTTGATCTTGAGCATATTCGTCCTCGTATGTACACTATCCTATGTAAAACGACGTCGTCCAAGGGCGACGATATCATAATAGCATCTCAACTAAAAGGTTATATATCTCCATATGCTTCTATATATAATAGGAATACATATACATAACTATATAAATCCTAAGTCCATATTACTACTATTATGCCAAATCCAAAAAGTACATTACAACAATACAAGGTTCAAAAGCTAATGAGATCCTATCATACCACATATATAAGCATATATCAATATAAGGTCATGCCACTACTATTCATAACAAGTCCATCATACATGGGTACAATCCACAAGGATGCCTATCAACTCCATCATGCATAACTACAATCCACATATAGTATACATATCTACATATATACATATATATCAAGTCCAATAAACTAAGCTGCCGAGATCCGCGGAAGGAGTGGTGGTCCGTACATTCTACCCCGACTCATGCATGTGATTTTGAAAACGAAAAGTCAAAACCCGTGTGGGTTTTGTTTATTCCTCATTCGGCCTTTAGAAGATTGCGAGTGCCATTGTTGTCAACCTAGGGCTCTGATACCACTTTTGTAACACCCCGAATCCGCGGGACTCGGGGCGCTACGAGTTGGGACCTCACAATGGGTCCCGACCCTTAGCCTGACAACAATTTCACCGGATCTTGCAACATGGCACAAATAAAGGTCAAAACAGAAATACATTTTTATGCAATGAAAAGAAAAACCCGAAAGAATACAACAAAGGACTTCAGCCGAAAATACAACCCCAAAGACAAACGCCATACAACATACAGAACACAATAACCAAAGAACAAAACACAACCCGACTCCAACCAAAACCCTTCCTAAAATGTACGGACCCCGGCTGCCCACTCTTCCGGATCTCTCGGCCGCATTCCTAACCTGCAAGGCAAACTACAACAATCGGTATAAAACCGTTAGCTCATATTCGAGGCATTAGAACTAATGGGAAAGGCACAAACACACGTAAATCAACATAGCACACAACATACTCAAAAGCACACCAATCCGGTATATTATCTTTGTTATTATTAAGTCGTATCCCGTTCTAATTCAACTTAGGTTTGTGACACGAGACCACCGTGGTCCCGCCTCGGTCCCTATTTCCGGCATGGAACGGTACGGATGCCTCCGACCATCTAACCAGCACGGCTAGTCGCCGAGAACCTCCTAGACTCTCGCAAGAGCTAGGCAGATGATGTCACCGCCCGTTATCATACACTTGGGCCAAAATAATATAAAGGTCGGTAATCCTAATTCCGGTTTAATTGTTATAAATAATAAATAATAAACACACGCCACCCAACACACATCAACGCTAATACAAAGAATACGAGCTAAGTAAGTCCGGAGACTTACCTCGTCACCACACTCAACTCACAACACTCTCGCTTCCTTAGGGGAGGAAGCCCATAACCTGTTCACAAGAAGATAATTATATCAACAACAACCCACTCACAATAGAAGTCTTAGACTTCTATACAAATGATCTATGCAAGACCATTTGGCTCTCAATTCTAGGACCGCATCCTAGAATCCCTCATGCTCACATCACACTCGATCAACACAAGCTAGAAGTCCTAAGACTTCTAAACCCTCGGATCTCACAAGATCATAACTCACAACGCAACTAGGATAAGCCAAACCTAAACTCCGAAATCCAACAAGATCATACAACCCCCAACTCGAGCCTCAAAATGCTCACAAGATCAACCATATAACTTTAAGCCTTATAACAACCTCACAAGATAACCAACACCTCAAGCTTAAAATCAACATCAATCTATCAAACAATATCAAATCCTCAAAACTCACCTAGGTTCAAAGCCACTACTTGGCATTAACTTAAGTTATGCTAGATCCATCCTAGCATGATACTAATACTAAATATAACTAAATCGAGTAAGATCATAAGCTCGGGGGAGAAAGGTACTCACGTGACGTTAAAAGACGGAAGACGATCTATGGATGTCGATATGGATTCCTTGGCCTTAAATGGGGTGCTTCCGAACCTATCACCAAACTAAACAAATTTAGCATAACGCTAAAAGAAGGCTAGCGACGCGGGCAGTGGCGTCGGTTCTGCAGGGAAGAAGGCCTTTCGGTGACTTCCTGGTGGTTGAATGCCGTGGAGCACAAAGGAGATAGGGGAATAGAGGGGCGTTAGGCGAGGCAGTGGGGTTCTTCTTTGCCTCCGGCAACAGGGCAAGCAAGGGCGAGATCGAGATGAGGCGGCACACCTGGCTTCGCCGACGTCGACAGAGGGGGTGACATCACGAGGGCAGGAAGACAGCACCGGAAGGAGAGGGTCGAGGAGGGTGATGTTCAACGACGGTTGAAGAAGAAGGAGAGTGGGATGGTTACAGGTGAAAGCGAGGATTGACGACGGTGCGCCCGGCCTGCTGTTGGCTCCGACCGCTTAAGGCGGCAACGTGGAGGCGACTATCCATCGTTCCAGCGGTTCCCAAATCTCTCTCCGGTGGATTCCAAAAGGAGCAGCTCTCCTGTGATGCTTCAGTCCCCAAAAGCTACAGAGAAGAAAAGAGATGGGTAGATGGAAGTAAGGCACAAAGAGATCTGCTGCAGAGGTGATCGAGAGAGAGTTTCGAGTGAGGAGAGGTAGTGCCAGATGGTAGTGCTGAGTGAAGAGTTGAGGGGTCGATTAGACACATGTAGCTAGGAGATGTAGACAGAAAGCAAGAACACGCCATCAGCCTAGGCGAAGGAGAATCCAAGAAGGAAAAGAGATAGTAAAATAATACAAGAAATCAGAAATTTGGAATTAACTCGATCAAAACACTCGAAATGAAATTTTCGGATTGGTAAAATTCCCGAACTTTTCGAGTAAAATAATATACAAAATATATATGTATAAATATATTTTAACATACTCATAAAATTTAATTTACGATCTCAAAATACTCGCCAATATATTTAAGCTATAAAAATAAAAATAAAATAAAAAAAACGAAAATGCACCCAATAAACGGGGCGTTACATCAGATCCCCCTAAAACAAGTTTCGTCCCGAAACTTGCTATACGTCGAACTTCTCGGTTCTAAGGCTGAGGTAAGAACTCTTAAACTAAGGAGGCTTAGACCTTCTAATCTATATACACAATCTACTCAAACTACCACCGCTAGATAAATCAAGTCATATGACACATTCCCGCATAGGGCACAACTATACATACATGACACATGCAAATAACTCAACCAAGGAAAGAACTAGGTCTAACCCGTCGATTCTATCGATAGTACTAGCTCCGCGTAAAACTCAACTAAAGATACTATCCTCCGTCTTCTAGGTAGCCCCATTGGTGCCTCGTCTGCCACAAGATCCTCATGACTGACAACATGTCTCGAGTCATGTATGTACTCTCTCGATTGATACACATGAAACACCGGGCGAACACCCTCTACTCTTGGTGGCAACGCCAACTTGTAAGACACTTCTCCAACTCGTGCTAAGATCTCAAAAAGGTCCGCCATATCGGGAACTCAACTTCCTACTCGGGTCTTTCACTTCCATTATGTCTCTCTTTGCTTGTCTCTGACAAAGAAGATCGAACTTCCAATTTACACTGTTGCGTTTAGTTCTTGTCAAACCGTACTTTGATGTTACGTTTCCTTAATTCTTGTTGCAAGTTCCAAGTAGTGAAGGAAGTACTTTACTTCACACAACTTCTACTAACGAGACACATATGTTATTTCCTTTACCTCGCTTGTCAATAATCGATCAAGACCTTGTCTTGAAGAATCATTTGTCCACTTCAAACCCATAAAACCTCAAAATAAATCAAAACAGTTGCACCAATGAATCTCCTCTTCACTCTCCGCAACTCTATTGTCAATTCTTCGTCCCATTCTATAATTCATCGTCATCCGTAGTAGGTTACCATAAAAGGTGTTATACAACTTTCTCATAAATTTGGTAATGCTCAACACATCTGAGAAACTTGTAACTTCTTTCACATCTCTCGGGGTTTGCCATCCCGAGACAACTTGTCATACAACTTCTCTTTTCTTCAAGAGTAGATTAAAATATCTTGTCTGGGGCATAGTAAGCCCATATGGAATCACTACAACTTGTAGTGACCATGGTTTGTCCGGAAAGCCGTATTTGCAACATCCTAGTTTCGAATCCTCAATTGGTGGCAATCTGGACTTAAATCAATTTTAGAAAAGACTATTGACCCTTGCAACTGATCGAGTAGATCTTCCATTCATTGTAAGGGATACTTGTCTTTCATTGTCATCTTGTTCAACTTATGGTAATCAATGTACAAACAGAGATAACCGTCTCTCATTACGCAAACTGGTGTTCCCCATAACATCTTCAAATCAAGAGTTCAAGATATACTTCTAATCATGAACTTCAAATCAAGAGTTCAAGATATACTTCCAACATGAACTTCAAATCAACTTAATGGTGAAATCCACCTTCCGATGCATTGTAATCCTTTCTATCTCGGGTCACATCTTTTCTCTACCCATCTCATATCGTGATGACCGACACAACCTGGTCCTAACGCTTGACAAGTGGTCCACCCTGATCTGTTGAGGTGACGTCCTTCAACTCTTTTGTTGCTCCTTCTATAGCTATTATATCCTTCATCTACAGAACTCGAGAGACTTGCTCTAATTTTCCGACTCTTGAAGCCTTAGTTAAGCAATAACTCAGCTTAATTCCTCTTCTTGCACATGTGTTCAATCACAAAGGTCTTAACTACAAGACTCGATCATACCTTATAACAACTCGATACAATCTTCTTTGCTTCCTATGACATCCCAACATATGGGAGGAGCTCCTTGTATTCTACATAAGCTCTCACCATAGACATCCTCTCTTCAATTAGGCGTAGAAATTTACACTTCATTTTCTTATGTAATGTCAAACAACCGCAGAGGCTCTTACCTCGATCTTTCATACACTTCTTGTACATCTCAAATCAACATCGAACTTCAAAACTTTAGTTTTCTCTTTCTCTTGTTGGTCCCCTTAAGAATCTCTTGGTATTCCATAAATAATCTTCACGACCGTACTAGTATGCCCTTAGGTGAAATTTCTCCAACCATCATCACTGAAAGATCCACTTATTACGTCACCAAGCGCTAACATCCTAAACTCTAAGCTTGCAGCGTTGCCCTAATCTAGGTCTTCCCTTTCACACCATAACCACCATGGTTCTTCAGTGTGAGCTTTGAAGCATCTGACTCGGCTTTTGCTCGCAAAAACATATCATCCATTTCATTAGCACAAACATACCATGCATCCTCAACATACCACACATCCTCTTTATGTATTCCCTATTTCGTACATCAACTATAGAAGACTCACCTTCCTCCTTATCCTTCCAATTTGCTTACCTTGATCCGTGTCATTTCTCCACATAACAATCCCCATGACCTAAGAAGGTCGTACCAGATCATTACAATCCCTCCGCAACATACATTATCATCACTTGTTAGAATCGATAAGATGTTACTTGATTAAAATGTTTATGCTTCCGTTAATGCACCTCCTATTACTGACATTCAACCACCACGAATGTTCACTTCTTGTTCCCCTTCTTCATGATCTCACATCCTGGGTTACTCTTCCCTTCTACAGTCACCAGTATATAACCCGCACTTGTGCACCCTCCGTGGTCACCGATTAACTCATTGAAAACCCTCTCTAAGGTCAACGACTTACCCTCTTACCATACTTCCATGTTACCATACTCCTGAAGGATATTGTCTCGGGGTACTCTATCTTAAACTTCATTAGCTCATTTTACTCTACTTCCCACTCCGTTAGCTCCTATTAAGCTCCCCTCTTCCTTCCGCTTTCGTAAGATAACTATACCTCCCCAACTCTTTCATGTCATATGACCCAACTTCATAAGCTTAACTGATCTTCATAGTATCTTGTAAATGCATCTTCCCCACACCTCTATCGTTAGTAACCACTCTCTCTTCTCTTGGTTGGTAGCTTGAGTCTTTCAATCCAAACTCCTTGTTTCACCTTTCATCTTCTGAAGATCATCATCTACACACACTTTCTCCTTCTTGGCATTTCTTAGTCTTATTATTATAACGGAAATCAGTCAACTCCACGTGAAACCCCACCATGCCCTTCTTCTCATAACTCTAGTAATGTTTTAACTTTACTTTTTGGTACCTCGTAAGCTTAACTTACGGTATTTTAAATCCTTCTCACATGTTTCGTTCACTTCTCTCATTTTAACTCCAATGGTTGAAAACGTCTAATGAAAGCTTTGCATCTTAATGGAACACCACCTTAACCTTGCTAGAACGCACTCATCTCCTCTTCAATTCGCATCTTTAGTTGTCCACACGTCTTCTTGAGGAACTTAAGTTCGTTATCTACATTGGTCTTGTTGTCTATAAATCATAGTTCCTTTGGAACCACTTCCGCACATTAAAGTTACTCATTTTTCTTGTATGGTCTTCATCTCGATTTCTCTTAAGTTGTCTTGAGTTTTTCTTTTACTTGGTTGTCCTTCGTTTACATCATCTCTAATCCTCCTCTTCGACATCCTCTTAATGGAGTATAAGAACTCCAAGGTGTTTGGTAGCACGAAATGCCCAACTTGATCTTGAGCATATTCGTCCTCGTATGTACACTATCCTATGTAAAACGACGTCGTCCAAGGGCGACGATATCATAATAGCATCTCAACTAAAAGGTTATATATCTCCATATGCTTCTATATATAATAGGAATACATATACATAACTATATAAATCCTAAGTCCATATTACTACTATTATGCCAAATCCAAAAAGTACATTACAACAATACAAGGTTCAAAAGCTAATGAGATCCTATCATACCACATATATAAGCATATATCAATATAAGGTCATGCCACTACTATTCATAACAAGTCCATCATACATGGGTACAATCCACAAGGATGCCTATCAACTCCATCATGCATAACTACAATCCACATATAGTATACATATCTACATATATACATATATATCAAGTCCAATAAACTAAGCTGCCGAGATCCGCGGAAGGAGTGGTGGTCCGCACATTCTACCCCGACTCATGCATGCGATTTTGAAAACAAAAACTCAGAACCCGTGGGGTTCTGTTTATTCCTTATTCGGCCTTTAGAAGATTGCGAGTGCCATTGTTGTCAACCTAGGGCTCTGATACCACTTTTGTAACACCCCAAATCCTGGGGACTCGGGATGCTACGGGTTAGGACCTCACAATGGGTCCCGACCCTTAGCCTGACAACAATTTCACCGGATCTTGCAACATGGCACAAATAAAGGTCAAAACAGAAATACATTTTTATGCAATGAAAAGAAAAACCCGAAAGAATACAACAAAGGACTTCAGCCGAAAATACAACCCCAAAGACAAACGCCATACAACATACAGAACACAATAACCAAAGAACAAAACACAACCCGACTCCAACCAAAACCCTTCCTAAAATGTACGGACCCCGGCTGCCCACTCTTCCGGATCTCTCGGCCGCATTCCTAACCTGCAAGGCAAACTACAACAATCGGTATAAAACCGTTAGCTCATATTCGAGGCATTAGAACTAATGGGAAAGGCACAAACACACGTAAATCAACATAGCACACAACATACTCAAAAGCACACCAATCCGGTATATTATCTTTGTTATTATTAAGTCGTATCCCGTTCTAATTCAACTTAGGTTTGTGACACGAGACCACCGTGGTCCCGCCTCGGTCCCTATTTCCGGCATGGAACGGTACGGATGCCTCCGACCATCTAACCAGCACGGCTAGTCGCCGAGAACCTCCTAGACTCTCGCAAGAGCTAGGCAGATGATGTCACCGCCCGTTATCATACACTTGGGCCAAAATAATATAAAGGTCGGTAATCCTAATTCCGGTTTAATTATTATAAATAATAAATAATAAACACACGCCACCCAACACACATCAACGCTAATACAAAGAATACGAGCTAAGTAAGTCCGGAGACTTACCTCGTCACCACACTCAACTCACAACACTCTCGCTTCCTTAGGGGAGGAAGCCCATAACCTGTTCACAAGAAGATAATTATATCAACAACAACCCACTCACAATAGAAGTCTTAGACTTCTATACAAATGATCTATGCAAGACCATTTGGCTCTCAATTCTAGGACCGCATCCTAGAATCCCTCATGCTCACATCACACTCGATCAACACAAGCTAGAAGTCCTAAGACTTCTAAACCCTCGGATCTCACAAGATCATAACTCACAACGCAACTAGGATAAGCCAAACCTAAACTCCGAAATCCAACAAGATCATACAACCCCCAACTCGAGCCTCAAAATGCTCACAAGATCAACCATATAACTTTAAGCCTTATAACAACCTCACAAGATAACCAACACCTCAAGCTTAAAATCAACATCAATCTATCAAACAATATCAAATCCTCAAAACTCACCTAGGTTCAAAGCCACTACTTGGCATTAACTTAAGTTATGCTAGATCCATCCTAGCATGATACTAATACTAAATATAACTAAATCGAGTAAGATCATAAGCTCGGGGGAGAAAGGTACTCACGTGACGTTAAAAGACGGAAGACGATCTATGGATGTCGATATGGATTCCTTGGCCTTAAATGCGGTGCTTCCGAACCTATCACCAAACTAAACAAATTTAGCATAACGCTAAATTTGGACATACTACATAGTATATAAAACTATAACAATAATCCCCCGTAATTTAAATCCGAGTTTAAAAATCTTAAAAACACTTCCCGGTAATTTATACAATTTTAGAAACTTGGCCATAAACCATAATTAAATCTTCGGGCCATAAACCGAAATAAATCCAACAAAGTGCACAATAGTTAAATCATAAAAGTTGAGTCATAAATTGTAAATAAGCAATCAAGCCAAAGTCCATAATTATTTTCCTGTAGAGGGCAAAAATACAAACTCTCAAAAAACCTGGGTCATAAGTGAAAATAAGAAACATGGGTAAATATTGTAATTCCACTAAAAATCAGGGGGCCCGATTGCAATAATGGAAAAGGCTCCTCTTTGAATCTCGCTAGGGCAGCACGCGGCTGGGAAAGGAGAACAGAAGGCGGCGGCTGGGAAAGGAGAACAGAAGGCGGCGGCTGGACGCGCGGTTGGACCTCCAGAAGGCTAGCGACGCGGGCAGTGGCGTCGGTTCTGCAGGGAAGAAGGCCTTTCGGTGACTTCCTGGTGGTTGAATGCCGTGGAGCACAAAGGAGATAGGGGAATAGAGGGGCGTTAGGCGAGGCAGTGGGGTTCTTCTTTGCCTCCGGCAACAGGGCAAGCAAGGGCGAGATCGAGATGAGGCGGCACACCTGGCTTCGCCGACGTCGACAGAGGGGGTGACATCACGAGGGCAGGAAGACAGCACCGGAAGGAGAGGGTCGAGGAGGGTGATGTTCAACGACGGTTGAAGAAGAAGGAGAGTGGGATGGTTACAGGTGAAAGCGAGGATTGACGACGGTGCGCCCGGCCTGCTGTTGGCTCCGACCGCTTAAGGCGGCAACGTGGAGGCGACTATCCATCGTTCCAGCGGTTCCCAAATCTCTCTCCGGTGGATTCCAAAAGGAGCAGCTCTCCTGTGATGCTTCAGTCCCCAAAAGCTACAGAGAAGAAAAGAGATGGGTAGATGGAAGTAAGGCACAAAGAGATCTGCTGCAGAGGTGATCGAGAGAGAGTTTCGAGTGAGGAGAGGTAGTGCCAGATGGTAGTGCTGAGTGAAGAGTTGAGGGGTCGATTAGACACATGTAGCTAGGAGATGTAGACAGAAAGCAAGAACACGCCATCAGCCTAGGCGAAGGAGAATCCAAGAAGGAAAAGAGATAGTAAAATAATACAAGAAATCAGAAATTTGGAATTAACTCGATCAAAACACTCGAAATGAAATTTTCGGATTGGTAAAATTCCCGAACTTTTCGAGTAAAATAATATACAAAATATATATGTATAAATATATTTTAACATACTCATAAAATTTAATTTACGATCTCAAAATACTCGCCAATATATTTAAGCTATAAAAATAAAAATAAAATAAAAAAAACGAAAATGCACCCAATAAACGGGGCGTTACATCAGATCCCCCTAAAACAAGTTTCGTCCCGAAACTTGCTATACGTCGAACTTCTCGGTTCTAAGGCTGAGGTAAGAACTCTTAAACTAAGGAGGCTTAGACCTTCTAATCTATATACACAATCTACTCAAACTACCACCGCTAGATAAATCAAGTCATATGACACATTCCCGCATAGGGCACAACTATACATACATGACACATGCAAATAACTCAACCAAGGAAAGAACTAGGTCTAACCCGTCGATTCTATCGATAGTACTAGCTCCGCGTAAAACTCAACTAAAGATACTATCCTCCGTCTTCTAGGTAGCCCCATTGGTGCCTCGTCTGCCACAAGATCCTCATGACTGACAACATGTCTCGAGTCATGTATGTACTCTCTCGATTGATACACATGAAACACCGGGCGAACACCCTCTACTCTTGGTGGCAACGCCAACTTGTAAGACACTTCTCCAACTCGTGCTAAGATCTCAAAAAGGTCCGCCATATCGGGAACTCAACTTCCTACTCGGGTCTTTCACTTCCATTATGTCTCTCTTTGCTTGTCTCTGACAAAGAAGATCGAACTTCCAATTTACACTGTTGCGTTTAGTTCTTGTCAAACCGTACTTTGATGTTACGTTTCCTTAATTCTTGTTGCAAGTTCCAAGTAGTGAAGGAAGTACTTTACTTCACACAACTTCTACTAACGAGACACATATGTTATTTCCTTTACCTCGCTTGTCAATAATCGATCAAGACCTTGTCTTGAAGAATCATTTGTCCACTTCAAACCCATAAAACCTCAAAATAAATCAAAACAGTTGCACCAATGAATCTCCTCTTCACTCTCCGCAACTCTATTGTCAATTCTTCGTCCCATTCTATAATTCATCGTCATCCGTAGTAGGTTACCATAAAAGGTGTTATACAACTTTCTCATAAATTTGGTAATGCTCAACACATCTGAGAAACTTGTAACTTCTTTCACATCTCTCGGGGTTTGCCATCCCGAGACAACTTGTCATACAACTTCTCTTTTCTTCAAGAGTAGACCAAAATATCTTGTCTGGGGCATAGTAAGCCCATATGGAATCACTACAACTTGTAGTGACCATGGTTTGTCCGGAAAGCCGTATTTGCAACATCCTAGTTTCGAATCCTCAATTGGTGGCAATCTGGCCTTAAATCAATTTTAGAAAAGACTATTGACCCTTGCAACTGATCGAGTAGATCTTCCATTCATTGTAAGGGATACTTGTCTTTCATTGTCATCTTGTTCAACTTATGGTAATCAATGTACAAACAGAGATAACCGTCTCTCATTACGCAAACTGGTGTTCCCCATAACATCTTCAAATCAAGAGTTCAAGATATACTTCTAATCATGAACTTCAAATCAAGAGTTCAAGATATACTTCCAACATGAACTTCAAATCAACTTAATGGTGAAATCCACCTTCCGATGCATTGTAATCCTTTCTATCTCGGGTCACATCTTTTCTCTACCCATCTCATATCGTGATGACCGACACAACCTGGTCCTAACGCTTGACAAGTGGTCCACCCTGATCTGTTGAGGTGACGTCCTTCAACTCTTTTGTTGCTCCTTCTATAGCTATTATATCCTTCATCCACAGAACTCGAGAGACTTGCTCTAATTTTCCGACTCTTGAAGCCTTAGTTAAGCAATAACTCAGCTTAATTCCTCTTCTTGCACATGTGTTCAATCACAAAGGTCTTAACTACAAGACTCGATCATACCTTATAACAACTCGATACAATCTTCTTTGCTTCCTATGACATCCCAACATATGGGAGGAGCTCCTTGTATTCTACATAAGCTCTCACCATAGACATCCTCTCTTCAATTAGGCGTAGAAATTTACACTTCATTTTCTTATGTAATGTCAAACAACCGCAGAGGCTCTTACCTCGATCTTTCATACACTTCTTGTACATCTCAAATCAACATCGAACTTCAAAACTTTAGTTTTCTCTTTCTCTTGTTGGTCCCCTTAAGAATCTCTTGGTATTCCATAAATAATCTTCACGACCGTACTAGTATGCCCTTAGGTGAAATTTCTCCAACCATCATCACTGAAAGATCCACTTATTACGTCACCAAGCGCTAACATCCTAAACTCTAAGCTTGCAGCGTTGCCCTAATCTAGGTCTTCCCTTTCACACCATAACCACCATGGTTCTTCAGTGTGAGCTTTGAAGCATCTGACTCGGCTTTTGCTCGCGAAAACATATCATCCATTTCATTAGCACAAACATACCATGCATCCTCAACATACCACACATCCTCTTTATGTATTCCCTATTTCGTACATCAACTATAGAAGACTCACCTTCCTCCTTATCCTTCCAATTTGCTTACCTTGATCCGTGTCATTTCTCCACATAACAATCCCCATGACCTAAGAAGGTCGTACCAGATCATTACAATCCCTCCGCAACATACATTATCATCACTTGTTAGAATCGATAAGATGTTACTTGATTAAAATGTTTATGCTTCCGTTAATGCACCTCCTATTACTGACATTCAACCACCACGAATGTTCACTTCTTGTTCCCCTTCTTCATGATCTCACATCCTGGGTTACTCTTCCCTTCTACAGTCACCAGTATATAACCCGCACTTGTGCACCCTCCGTGGTCACCGATTAACTCATTGAAAACCCTCTCTAAGGTCAACGACTTACCCTCTTACCATACTTCCATGTTACCATACTCCTGAAGGATATTGTCTCGGGGTACTCTATCTTAAACTTCATTAGCTCATTTTACTCTACTTCCCACTCCGTTAGCTCCTATTAAGCTCCCCTCTTCCTTCCGCTTTCGTAAGATAACTATACCTCCCCAACTCTTTCATGTCATATGACCCAACTTCATAAGCTTAACTGATCTTCATAGTATCTTGTAAATGCATCTTCCCCACACCTCTATCGTTAGTAACCACTCTCTCTTCTCTTGGTTGGTAGCTTGAGTCTTTCAATCCAAACTCCTTGTTTCACCTTTCATCTTCTGAAGATCATCATCTACACACACTTCCTCCTTCTTGGCATTTCTTAGTCTTATTATTATAACGGAAATCAGTCAACTCCACGTGAAACCCCACCATGCCCTTCTTCTCATAACTCTAGTAATGTTTTAACTTTACTTTTTGGTACCTCGTAAGCTTAACTTACGGTATTTTAAATCCTTCTCACATGTTTCGTTCACTTCTCTCATTTTAACTCCAATGGTTGAAAACGTCTAATGAAAGCTTTGCATCTTAATGGAACACCACCTTAACCTTGCTAGAACGCACTCATCTCCTCTTCAATTCGCATCTTTAGTTGTCCACACGTCTTCTTGAGGAACTTAAGTTCGTTATCTACATTGGTCTTGTTGTCTATAAATCATAGTTCCTTTGGAACCACTTCCGCACATTAAAGTTACTCATTTTTCTTGTATGGTCTTCATCTCGATTTCTCTTAAGTTGTCTTGAGTTTTTCTTTTACTTGGTTGTCCTTCGTTTACATCATCTCTAATCCTCCTCTTCGACATCCTCTTAATGGAGTATAAGAACTCCAAGGTGTTTGGTAGCACGAAATGCCCAACTTGATCTTGAGCATATTCGTCCTCGTATGTACACTATCCTATGTAAAACGACGTCGTCCAAGGGCGACGATATCATAATAGCATCTCAACTAAAAGGTTATATATCTCCATATGCTTCTATATATAATAGGAATACATATACATAACTATATAAATCCTAAGTCCATATTACTACTATTATGCCAAATCCAAAAAGTACATTACAACAATACAAGGTTCAAAAGCTAATGAGATCCTATCATACCACATATATAAGCATATATCAATATAAGGTCATGCCACTACTATTCATAACAAGTCCATCATACATGGGTACAATCCACAAGGATGCCTATCAACTCCATCATGCATAACTACAATCCACATATAGTATACATATCTACATATATACATATATATCAAGTCCAATAAACTAAGCTGCCGAGATCCGCGGAAGGAGTGGTGGTCCGTACATTCTACCCCGACTCATGCATGTGATTTTGAAAACGAAAAGTCAAAACCCGTGTGGGTTTTGTTTATTCCTCATTCGGCCTTTAGAAGATTGCGAGTGCCATTGTTGTCAACCTAGGGCTCTGATACCACTTTTGTAACACCCCGAATCCGCGGGACTCGGGGCGCTACGAGTTGGGACCTCACAATGGGTCCCGACCCTTAGCCTGACAACAATTTCACCGGATCTTGCAACATGGCACAAATAAAGGTCAAAACAGAAATACATTTTTATGCAATGAAAAGAAAAACCCGAAAGAATACAACAAAGGACTTCAGCCGAAAATACAACCCCAAAGACAAACGCCATACAACATACAGAACACAATAACCAAAGAACAAAACACAACCCGACTCCAACCAAAACCCTTCCTAAAATGTACGGACCCCGGCTGCCCACTCTTCCGGATCTCTCGGCCGCATTCCTAACCTGCAAGGCAAACTACAACAATCGGTATAAAACCGTTAGCTCATATTCGAGGCATTAGAACTAATGGGAAAGGCACAAACACACGTAAATCAACATAGCACACAACATACTCAAAAGCACACCAATCCGGTATATTATCTTTGTTATTATTAAGTCGTATCCCGTTCTAATTCAACTTAGGTTTGTGACACGAGACCACCGTGGTCCCGCCTCGGTCCCTATTTCCGGCATGGAACGGTACGGATGCCTCCGACCATCTAACCAGCACGGCTAGTCGCCGAGAACCTCCTAGACTCTCGCAAGAGCTAGGCAGATGATGTCACCGCCCGTTATCATACACTTGGGCCAAAATAATATAAAGGTCGGTAATCCTAATTCCGGTTTAATTGTTATAAATAATAAATAATAAACACACGCCACCCAACACACATCAACGCTAATACAAAGAATACGAGCTAAGTAAGTCCGGAGACTTACCTCGTCACCACACTCAACTCACAACACTCTCGCTTCCTTAGGGGAGGAAGCCCATAACCTGTTCACAAGAAGATAATTATATCAACAACAACCCACTCACAATAGAAGTCTTAGACTTCTATACAAATGATCTATGCAAGACCATTTGGCTCTCAATTCTAGGACCGCATCCTAGAATCCCTCATGCTCACATCACACTCGATCAACACAAGCTAGAAGTCCTAAGACTTCTAAACCCTCGGATCTCACAAGATCATAACTCACAACGCAACTAGGATAAGCCAAACCTAAACTCCGAAATCCAACAAGATCATACAACCCCCAACTCGAGCCTCAAAATGCTCACAAGATCAACCATATAACTTTAAGCCTTATAACAACCTCACAAGATAACCAACACCTCAAGCTTAAAATCAACATCAATCTATCAAACAATATCAAATCCTCAAAACTCACCTAGGTTCAAAGCCACTACTTGGCATTAACTTAAGTTATGCTAGATCCATCCTAGCATGATACTAATACTAAATATAACTAAATCGAGTAAGATCATAAGCTCGGGGGAGAAAGGTACTCACGTGACGTTAAAAGACGGAAGACGATCTATGGATGTCGATATGGATTCCTTGGCCTTAAATGGGGTGCTTCCGAACCTATCACCAAACTAAACAAATTTAGCATAACGCTAAAAGAAGGCTAGCGACGCGGGCAGTGGCGTCGGTTCTGCAGGGAAGAAGGCCTTTCGGTGACTTCCTGGTGGTTGAATGCCGTGGAGCACAAAGGAGATAGGGGAATAGAGGGGCGTTAGGCGAGGCAGTGGGGTTCTTCTTTGCCTCCGGCAACAGGGCAAGCAAGGGCGAGATCGAGATGAGGCGGCACACCTGGCTTCGCCGACGTCGACAGAGGGGGTGACATCACGAGGGCAGGAAGACAGCACCGGAAGGAGAGGGTCGAGGAGGGTGATGTTCAGCGACGGTTGAAGAAGAAGGAGAGTGGGATGGTTACAGGTGAAAGCGAGGATTGACGACGGTGCGCCCGGCCTGCTGTTGGCTCCGACCGCTTAAGGCGGCAACGTGGAGGCGACTATCCATCGTTCCAGCGGTTCCCAAATCTCTCTCCGGTGGATTCCAAAAGGAGCAGCTCTCCTGTGATGCTTCAGTCCCCAAAAGCTACAGAGAAGAAAAGAGATGGGTAGATGGAAGTAAGGCACAAAGAGATCTGCTGCAGAGGTGATCGAGAGAGAGTTTCGAGTGAGGAGAGGTAGTGCCAGATGGTAGTGCTGAGTGAAGAGTTGAGGGGTCGATTAGACACATGTAGCTAGGAGATGTAGACAGAAAGCAAGAACACGCCATCAGCCTAGGCGAAGGAGAATCCAAGAAGGAAAAGAGATAGTAAAATAATACAAGAAATCAGAAATTTGGAATTAACTCGATCAAAACACTCGAAATGAAATTTTCGGATTGGTAAAATTCCCGAACTTTTCGAGTAAAATAATATACAAAATATATATGTATAAATATATTTTAACATACTCATAAAATTTAATTTACGATCTCAAAATACTCGCCAATATATTTAAGCTATAAAAATAAAAATAAAATAAAAAAAACGAAAATGCACCCAATAAACGGGGCGTTACAGGAGAAGCTATACATAATGGAAGATGATCAAGAGCCGTGGGTGTGAAGTTTAATTAAAGGGCGACTCAAACCCTAGGAGTAGAAGAGGACGACGGCGACCGGCGTCTTGCTATCTCCTCTCTCTTCGCTTTCCCCCCGGCTTTGTCGTGGGGGCTAGGTCACTCTCCACCTTTGGTGTGGCTATTTTTCGGATGAGGGTTTAGTTACAGAGTCTTCTTCTCGAGTGACAATGAATAGAGGAAAGACCCAGATTCATCTTACGGAGGCGGAATGTGAAGTTCTCCAAACTGAAACTGACGACAATACTGCAAATGGGACCACGACCAAAGTTCTAGTGGGGAAGATTCTAACGAATAGACCGTTCAATTCGTACGCATTGAAAGCAAATCTGGAAGGAGCGTGGAGATTGACAAAAGGTTTCAATTTTAGAGAATTCCACAAGAACCTTTTTCTATTCGAATTCGCAACAAAGGAAGATAAGACGCAAGTGATGGAAAGAGGGTCGTGGGCGTTCGACAAGGCTCTTCTGATGCTCACGGAACCCGGGGGTGTGCAACCTTCAAAGATTGAATTCTCTAAAATGCCGTTCTAGATTCGTGTGACAGATCTGCCAATAGGGCAAAATACCAAAAAACTGGTGAATGATATTGGAAGTATGATGGGAGGGTTACTAGCAGTGGATGAGGAAAACTTTGAAATAACGAGTGGTTTCTTGCTAATGAGGATTAATCTTGATGTTACAAAACCTCTCCGTCGAGGGATCATTCTCGTGATAGAAGGTAGGTGAGTCTGGCTGCCGATACAATACGAGCGCCTCCCAAATTTCTGCTATGCCTGTGGAAGATTGGGTCATACTGAGGGAAATGCACAGACGAAGAGGCCAAGGAGTATAAGAACAAGTATGGGGACGAACTAAGGGCAGTACAGTTGCGATGTGGGAAGGAACATAAAGAGATTAGAGAAGAACGGACAGAACAAAACGAAGATAGTGTAGAGGCAGAAGATAAGAGGAAAGAAACAAGAGGCAAAGGGAGGGCAGGTCGAGTCTTAATAGAGCTGCTTGAAGAGGAAGAAAATTAGAATGTTAATATACTGACAGAGGAGGAGGAAGGTGTATCCAACAGTCTACAGAGAGTGACTTTTGAGCCTCATTTGACAAATGGGAATGGACAGAAGTTAATGGAAAAGATTGAGAACCAATCTATGCACAAAGAGACTGAAGGAATGCAAAGTTCAGGGTCAGTTATACCTGGAAAGAAATGGAAGCGTTTGGCAAGGGAGCCTATGAAGGATTTGGCTGATAAGGAAATACCAGTTAATAGCAACAAGATATCATTGGAGGGTAATGAGGAGGATTCGGAGGGAGTGGCGCGGACCAATGGAAAACGACACAAGACCGAAATGTCCATTGTGGGATCGGCAGGGGAGACAACTAGTCTCTCTTGCCGGAACAAATGAGTATTATAAGCTTTAACTGTCGGGGATTGGGCAAAGGCCTGGCAGTTACGAAACTAGCTCAGCTAGTTAGAGAGAAGGAGTCTGAGCTACTCTTCTTAAGTGAGACAAAGAGCAATGCTCGTAAGATGGAAAGCGTTAGAAGGAGACTTTCTTTCGATGGGTGCTTTGTGGTTGAAGGAGTGAAATCGGCAGGGGGGGTCTTTGTCTTGTGTGGAAGGCAAGTGCACAAGTTGGTATTCAATCTTATACTTAGCATCACATTGATGCTTTAGTGGGGGATTGGAGGTTTACGGGGTTTTATGGATGGTCGCGGTCTCACGAGAAACCACAGACTTTCGAGCTCATCAAACGTGTGGGAGATGATGTTGTAGAACCTTGGATTGTTATGGGAGATTTTAATCAGGTTCAATCGTCCTTGGATAAGAAGGGCGGAAGTTCACTGAATTTTATCTATATGAATATGTTCCGGGATGCTCTTAGCTACTGTAATCTCTTGGAGATTGAGTTTGACGGGAACAGGTTCACTTGGGATAATGGTCAGGTGGGAGAGGGTCTTATAAGGGAAAGATTGGATATGGGTTTTGCAACTGCTGAGTGGCATCAACGTTTTCCGACTGCAAAAATCAATCATTTGCCTCGGTCTATGTCCGATCACGTCCCTATTTTCCTCAACACTAACGGACTTGATAAGGTCAGTTTGGAAAGTTGGGGAAGAAGACCATTCCGGTTTGAGGCTCTTTGGACTTTGAATGAGGAATGTGAAACGGTCATTAGTAATGCTTGGAATAACCCTGGGAGCTCGTTAGCAACTAGGGGATTGATTGGGAAAATTGAAAGGTGTGGGTTTGATCTCTTGGATTGGAGCAAACAATTTGTTGGTAATGTTCAGGCCAAGCTGAGGCACATAAGAGGAGACCTGAAGCGGATACAAGAAAGTGATTTGAATAGTGAAAGAATGGAAGAACGCAAAGAACTTGAACAGAGAGAGCAGGAACTTATGCTACAAGAAGAGGTTTTTTGGCATCAGAGAGCTAAAGCTAATGAATTCAAATGGGGAGATCGAAATACCGCATTTTTTCATCAAAAAGCCTCGGGAAGAAAACGACGAAACAAGATCTCGAAGCTCATTGATGATGAGGGCATGACATGGCGTTCATCAAATGGGAAGGCAAATGTTGCAATCAGCTATTTTGAGGATTTGTTCAAGACAGGCATAACGAGTTCTGCGGTTTCTGATTTGAATGAGTTTAGCAAACTCACCAAGGAGGATAATGTTGAGCTGTTGAAAACTTGCACAGCTGAAGAGGTAAAGACTACGCTTTTTGATATGCACCCGTCAAAATCTCCAGGACCTGACGGCTTCCCAGCCATCTTCTTTCAGAAACACTGGAGCATCATTGGTGACGATGTCACGAGGTTTGTTATTGGTCTTTTTAATGGTGATCCTTTCCCTGACTCCCTTAATCATACGTTCATCTCTTTAATTCCTAAAGTAAGTGATCCATGTCATATGAAAGATTTGCGACCCATTAGCTTGTGTAATGTTATTTATAAAGTCTTTTCTAAGGTGCTAGCTAATCGCCTAAAGTGTTATTTGGGAAAAATTGTGGCTCTTAACCAAAGCGCTTTTGTCCTGGGTCGATTGATCACTGACAATGTACTGGCGGCTTTTGAGATATTTCATTACATGAAAAGACGGAAAGGAAAGAAGGGTTATATGGCTCTTAAGCTGGACATGGCAAAGGCTTATGATAAAGTCGAATGGGGCTATTTAGAACAGTGCATGCGAGCTATGGGCTTTGATGGAAGATGGACTGAGCTTATTATGAGGTGTGTTACAACGGTTTCTTTTTCTATTCTGGTTGACGGAATTCCAACTCCTACTATCATTCCTTCTCGGGGATTAAGACAGGGGGATCCTTTATCTCCTTTCCTTTTTCTCATTTGTGTGGAGGGTTTATCTTCGCTTATTCGCCAGAGTGAGGACCGGGGTAATTTGATGGGGATCAGAATCACACCTTCTGCCCCACGTATTTCTCATTTATTTTTTGCTGATGATAGTGTTATTTTTGTTAAGGCTTCTTGTCAACAGGGAAATGAAATTGTTGATATCCTCCAAAGTTTTGGAGAAGTTTCAAGACAACAGGTCAACCTTACAAAATTTGAGCTATCTTTTAGTATTAATGTTCCGGAGTCTTTGAGAAAGCATATTCATGATGTGCTTAACATCAGGGAGGTCAATAAGCATGAGAAATATTTGGGTCTCCCAACAATAGTTGGAAGGTCAAAGAAGGTCATTTTTGAAAACATTCGTGAGCGAGTATGGAAGAAACTCAAAGATTGGAAGGAGACCACCCTAAGTAGAGCGGGAAAAGAGGTCTTACTTAAGGAAGTTGTACAAGCAATTCCGGCATACACTATGTCATGTTTTGAGATGCCCGATGGAATCTGTTATGACATTGAACAAATGATGTGCAAGTTTTGGTGGGGATCTTCTTCGGTTAAGAGGAGGATGCATTGGATTAGTTGGTCCAAGATGTGTCTTCCTAAGAAGTTTGGGGGTTTGGGCTTTCGGAATATGAAAGTGTTTAATCTTTCTATGCTCGCTAAGCAAGGTTGGCGATTAATCTCTGAACCTGAGTCTTTGCTTGCCCGCCTTCTTAGAGCTCGTTATTATCCGGGTAAGAGCTTCATGGAGGCTTTGGTTGGTTTTTGTCCTAGCTATACTTGGAGGAGTATTTTTAAGGGTAGGGAAATTTTAGAGAAAGGTATTTGCTGGAGCATTGGTAGTGGCGCCTCGATCTCGGCATGGAATGATGCTTGGATTCCGAGGCTGGATACGTTTAAGCCAATTATTAGCCCTCCACTACTGAATCCGGAACTTCGTGTTATTGATCTGATTAATTGGGCAGATGGATCCTGGGATGTGAATGCAGTTCGGTTTCATTTTGATGATCTGGATGGTGATGAAATTTTGAAGATCCCTCTCACTGATATCGAGGTGAACGATGAACTTTTCTGGTTCCACTCTAGCGGAGGGCTTTTCACGGTTCGGTCGGCTTATCAGTTGGCTCTCAATTCCGGTAATGCTTTTTCGGGTGGCTCTTCTTCTCATGTTTCTGTTTTATCTGATTGGAATTCTTTTTGGAAAGTTAAAATGCTGCCAAAAATTCAGAACCTTGTGTGGCGAGCTTGCAAGAATGTGATTCCATGTAAAGCTAATCTTGTTGCTCGTGGGGTTCGCATTGATCCATGGTGTCCTTTTTGTCGCTATTATGAAACCCAAATGCATATATGTAGGGAGTGCAGGGGCATTGCAAAAGTATGGAAGGCGTGGCCTTTGCTTCGGAGATGTGGAAAAGAGTCGAGCTCTGTATTTCAATGGTTTATCGCGGTGTATCGAGCGGGATCTGTTGAGGACTGTCACCTCAGGATGATTTTTATGTGGTTATTATGGAAACGACGGAACAAACTAGTTTTCGAGGGTATTGCTACCCATTTTGATGGGTTGCAGGGTAAGGCTCATAACATCCTTACGTGCTTTCAAGAGTCTCGGACGGCCAAGGATGATTTTTACCGGAACGTGAATGTGGGCAAGGCCTCTTGGTCTGCGTCATTACCGGGCGTCATAAAGTTGAACTGCGATGCAGCTGTGGACAGTTCGGGGAGTTGCGGTATTGGTGTGGTTGCGAGGGACTGTGCAGGGAGTGTTCTTTTGGCGTCTTCAAAAAGCCTTCCGGGCACGGTGGGAGTCGAGGTGGCGGAAGGTGAGGCGGTTAAATGGGCCTTTCCATTGGCGAAGGCTCGTGGGTGGCAATCGATCGTGTGTGAGTCTGATTCCTTGTTACTCATTTCAAAGCTAAGGAAGGGGAGCTTGTGTAAGGGACCGCTGGGTGTTTTGCTGAACAATATTAAGCGAATGGCTGGGGAGTTATCTTTTGTCCAATGGTCACATGTTCGGCGCAGCGGGAACGGGGATGCGAACTGGCTTGCGGGGGCTCGTCCTAGTATTATCACTCATTTTCATCTCTCGCTTACTTTACCTTCTGGTTTTTGCTCTGTAATTGAGTCGGATTTGAAGGTTTGATCTATTTAGTTTTACTTCAAAAAAAAAAAAGATGATCAAGAGCCAAGAAATTTGACTAACTCGAGGTTCAAGCAAGCCAGTCCAAATCTCGGACCTGAGAACGAAATCTTGCCCGAGATTTCGACCGAGATTTGCTTCTATCGAGATTAGTAAGATCCAGTCGAGATCTTATTAGTTGTTGTATATTTTATTTCTGTAATACCTTTAAAGCTATATACATTGCATCATCACTTGCCCAAGTTTTGGCAACAAACATCTCTCCTCTTACACTCATCTCCACTCTCATCCTCACTTGCCCATGTCGATCTCCACTCTGTCCCTTAAGGGTGTAACACAAAAATGCATAAATTATGACATCATCTTAGGATAAAAGAAGAGCATCTATACAGAACAAGAAATATAGTTTCATGATTAAAAATTAAAAGTTAGGGAAATAGTGTTTCAAGAACATGTCCTAGAAAAGATAGAAACATTTCCAGATAAAATAGAAGACGGAAAGAAACTAGAGAGGTAGAGGTTTCTAGGGTGTCTCACATATGCTTCATACTTTATTAAGGATTTAGCTAAGCTTATAAAACCTTTACAAGTTAAGATAAAAAAGAACACAACCTGGATTTGAACCAATATGGGTACTTAGGTAGTTCATGATCTTAAAAAACGTGTGTGAGTTTACAAGTCTTAACATTACTAAATACAGATGGTCTTCTAGTACTTGAAACTAATGCAAGCAACTACCATTGGGGAGATATCTTAAAAATAAACAAGATAATAAGCTTTACATGTATAGTAGTGTAAATTTCAATAAGGTTGAATGCAATTACACAACTATGGAGAAAGAAATACTTGCTATCATAAAAAGGAATAGATAAATATATAAATTTTCTTGCTCCAAAACATTTCAATATCAAAATTGATTGCAAAAGAATATTAGGTTTTTTCTGAAATAATCCGAGTAACATGAAATCACAAGGGAGGCTCCTGCGTTGGCAACTCACACTTAATCAATATTTATTAGATATTGAACATGTGCATGGATAAAAAAAAACTCTTTGGTTGATGCCTAACTCGAGAACTTGCGCATGAGTCTTCCCAAGCAATCGATGACATCTTCTAGCCGGCCAAAACAAAAAACAATAATTGGAAAACTATATCAATCCCCATGGACAACAACCGAGAAAGAAGAGTTAGACGAGATGGTGTAGTTTGTCCTCAACATTCCAGTAGAGGAGGTAGACAAATAAAAGTATAAAGAAGAAGCCGATTATCATCTAAGATTTGTATCACCTCTTAGTTATTATTACGTTAACCTTATGCAAACAATTTCAGAAAAAAAAGATCTAGAAATGGTTTGATCCTATCTTGCGACATTATGACTTGAAGAATTTTGGAGTTGGAGTTAGTTAAGTTTATGCTTTCCCTTCCTTTTGATGTCCAAGAGAAGATGAAAGACTACTAGAAGTAAAAAGAGTTTCCTAGTTGGTATTCTATATGCTTGAGATTATGAATGTGTCAATGTCTATTCGGAGGTCTTCCAACACCATGGAGTCCATTCAAGGAGCATTTTACGAAGTTTCAAAACTATTTGTTTAACATGGTCAAGAAGCGGGATGGAGCTTAGAACCCACTATACTATATTCACTCAACAAATATGGAGGTTGAAGGAGGAAGATCTAGAGCATCACATTATTGATCATATTCATATCAATTACAAATTAGTTCTCTCAAGATCCAATCACAGTAAACATACCTACCATAAAAAATCATACACACGCTAGAGCAACCGGGTTTTTTTTCATCTATGAATATATCAAACAACATCGAAAAGATAAAAATAGTATTATATTTAAGGTTGATTTTACTACGGATGTAGTCCTTGAAGTCCTATGACCATACTTTTCAAAAGGTATTGTTCAAGTCCAAACAACATAAGGGACTAATAACAGGAATAATTCATGTCTTTAGAACGCCAATATATTTTCTACGACACCCTCATATGTTGGAGTGAAGAATATCAAAATAATATTTATGAAGCCAATGATGAGTATATTGGTGTATCATATGAATATAGTATCAGAAGAAGGAATGTACAACATCAAATATTACATGGATTAATCTTAAACATCATCATCACAAGCCTGAAAGAATCTAGTGAGTATTATTTCAAAGTCTATCATTTTCTTCTATTTTTTCTTTTTTTTGAATTATTGAACGTTGACATTGTGGGCTTGTGATCATAAAAATTTATTATTCCACTACAAAAAATCATTCAATTAGCCACAGATGTTGGCGACGGAGGAAAAGCTATTTGCCGTCGCCAACCATCAATGGTGACGGCAGAACGGGGGTAAGCCAGCACAGGCGCAAAATTTTTCGCGACGGCTTTTGTCGCCGCTAATTTTTTGCGACGTAGTAACCGTCGCAAATATTTGTGTCGGCAACAGCCGTCGCCGTCCAGTGTGTTGCAAACTATAAAATTTGGTGCGAAATTTTAAATTCCGTCCGCAATATCCGTCGCAAAATTTAAATTTGGTGGGAAATTTGTACTTTTGACAAAAAGGGCCGTCGCAAATTGTATATTTGGTGGGAAATTTTGTATTTTTGGCGACGGAAAGGGCCGTTGCAAATTGTTAAAATGTGTGTAAAATATTAATATTTGGCAAATGTAACCTGTCGTCACTAACTGTAAATTTGGTGGGAAAATTCTACCACAACCTGTAAAACTATCCCACAACCTGTATTATTTGAAAACATCTAAATGACTGCATTAAGTTGCAACAACAATTTTCATAAACCAAAAGAGAGTATATTTAGCATTCAAAACAATCAAAATAACACGATTCGAAGTGTAAAGAAGTTCACAATTTGAAAATACAAAACCTAGATGTCCTTCAACTTTAACAAAATAGTAATGAAGCTCACAATCACAAACTTCCACGAGCTAAACATCTTCTACTTGGACAAATTCTACATCAACTGCATCATTTTCGTTAATTGGTTCCTTTTCTGATGTTACATGATCTCCATCTCCAATGGACTCTTTTCAATGTGCACTAGTTGCAATCTATAAAATATGAAATAATAACAATAGTTTAGGTGGAGAAAATTTACGGTAATAAAGTCATATGCACATAGATGAGCATTTACTTATTAAACATGACATTTTTAAAGAATTTAAAGTTGATCAATAGTTTGGTGTTGTAGAAAGGAATAGAAAAGATATTAGGCTCCAATAACAAATTTAATTGTCCCAAAATTTTATTTCCAATAGCACACTACATGTGATCTAATCCATAGTTTTTCAACCTTGAATAAGACAAATACACGGAGATGACAAACTAGGTTGTCACAAGACATGCTTAGGATAAAAAGAAAGGAGATTGACACACAAACCTTTCTTAAACCCTTTGATAACAACATCAACGTAGTTTCCTTGTGAATAGAAAGCAAAGCCCAAACGGCAGTATGCCTTGCTATATGTCGGATCTTTCTCATTGGCCCTACGCGAGTCCCTAATAGCTTCATCATATTTTTCAATTTGAGTATATGCAACTGCCCTGTAAGAATCAATAACCAATGAAATTCAAAAATAGTTCATGAAAAATCAAGAAAAAAAAATAGCATGCAAGTTTTCAGAAGTTAGCAACTCTACCTGTTACAGTACACTACGCCATATTGCAACTCGGGTGACGGAAGTAAACCGTCGCCTCAATACCTTTTCCGTCGCCTAAAGTCCGTCACAACACAACCGTCTCCGTAGGATTCAGGTGACGGAAGTACAAATTTCCGTCGCCTAATCCAGTCTGTAGCGACGAAAGGGATGAGTCGTCGCCTAAGAATTGGAGTGACGGAAGTCATTTAGGCGGCGGTTTTCTAGCTTCGTCACCTAATTATTAGGCGACGGACTTTGTTTAGGCGACGGAATTTCTCATTTAGGTGGCAGCTTTGGTCGCCGTCGCTCCAATAATTACGCGACATAAGTTTTTAAATCTTTCCCTCACCTTATTTCGATTGGTATGAAAAAAATAATTAAAACGTTCACTAAACCTGTAAAAAAAAATACCCAAAGCTGAAAATACACAACCAACAAAATATGTCAAAACTCAAATCACACAATCAACAAAATCTGTCAAAACCCGCACAAAACTCCACTCAACCAACTAATTCAAAACCCGCACAAAGTTCCACTACATAGCTGAAGCATACTAATTGCTTATCAAAACTCAAATCACACAATCAACAAAATCTGTCAAAACCTGCACAATACTCCACACAACCAACTAATTCAAAACCCGCACAAAATTTCACACAACCAACTAATATCAAAATAGTTCAAGCATACTAATTGCTTGGCATCCACTACATACTACCTCAAGTCTGAGCTTGTTGTTGATCGGCGGTATATCTTTGAAACATGGCCCGCAATGCTTGAACCTCCTCTTCTAATTTCTTGGAATTCTCCTCTATTTTCTTGGCTTTCTCTATGGCTTCAGCGGTTGTCGCCTCGGCCTTTTCAGCTCTCTCTTCGGCATTTCGAAACCTCTCTTCATTGTGTTGAGAAAGACCGGCTTTTCCACGTATCTTTGAAGGCCGCCTCAACTGTCCTCCAAATCCTACAATAAAACAGTGAATGGAAGTTAAAATAAAAACAGTGAAATAATAACCCATAAAAATCACAGCAGCAATATTACCTCTGATTTCAGTCCCTTTCCGTTCTCCAAAACCGTATACAACCAATTCATGTTGATCATCAAAGGAAAGGGGGGCTGCATTATCCGGGTCCTCCTCTCTTCGTTCTTGAATTACTTCTTCAACTTTCCTCTTCAACTTATCCTGAAAATCAATATAGTGAATAAATGGAACAAAAGTGAGGGCTTCTTTAAATCAGCCCAGCCAATTCAGCTAGTTCAGAAACATCAGCTAGTTCAGCCAAAAATAGTGAATAAATGCAGCAGAATGAACAAAAATAGTGAATAACAGAATGAACAAAAATAGTGAATAAATGCAGCAGAATGAACATCAGCCAGTTCATCCCATGTAGTTCAGAAACATAACAGAATGAACAAAAATAGTGAATAAATGTAGCAACTTAGGTACAAGTTGAATTTTGCACATATCAATACAGTTTGATGCATTTGAATTGAAAAAAGAAAAACTCAAAAGGAGAGGCAAGGAATAAGATATGTTGATGAACTTGAGAGGGGAACAAGGAGATCAACCTTATGTATGACCAACAAAATTTGACCCAATTATAGCTTGGAAAAGTATCTCATCTTAGACTATTCAAACTTGCAACATGAAATTTGTGGTCACAGTTTTGCATGTGTCCTCTGCTGAAAACAACTCTTCATCAGAAAAACAAACTTAAATTTCATTTTACCATTTGCTAGCTTAATGTTGCTTCAATTTCAGCTCAAATTGTATCAAAATATATATGATTCACATATTGATTCAATACCAGCAGAGAAAATTGAAAGACAACATGGATACTCTGTTTATCCAAATCCTTCGGATCAGATTGATGAGATTAAACATACGATGTTTTTCATGGATGAAAACTGTTTAGATTCAATGAAAAACGTGTTAGCATGAAAGTTAGGCAATTGAAGGAAAAGTGAACCGTGTTTGAACGTAAAGACTAATGGGGTTCTATTTTGAATGCTAAACAGGAATGAAGAACAGTGGACTTGGAAGTAAACACTACAAAACTCGTTTAAGCATGGCATAAGAAAGAAATACATGGAACTCCTAATGGCAGAAAATAAATAACTCTGTGGAAGACAATATATACAAGGAACTCCTAAATACATGGAAGACAATAAATACAAGGAACTCCTAAATGACTTCTACAATAAAAATCAGAGTATGGGATGACTTCTACAATAAAAAAAATCAGAGTGAGGGTTGCTCTAAATCTTATAAAAAAAGCAAAGAGAAAGTTAGAAACCTCACCGCTTTTTCACTCCCGTACTTGCTGTTACAATATGCTTCTGTAGCAACTGCACAGTACGGTGCCGGATGCCCTTTCTTCGCGAACTCCTCCGCCATGTAAGTTAGGGGTCTTGAACCCGCGTGATGGTTGATTGGAGAGGGATTTTTTGTCCGGTTTATTTGGTTTTGCTTCCACATAGCCTCGAAAAACAGCAACAAAAGTTACAGTTAGAAGCAATTCATACAGTAATTATCAAAGAAAAAATAGAATTTGAAATAGTAATATGCTTACTTGTTTCACTTCATCTTTAAACTCTTGATTAACCAAATATTCCCATTGCTCAGGGCGGTCAAGAAACTCAAGTGGAAGTGGATCCCCGTACTTCAAAAAGTGCTTGTGGCACTTGTGTTTCCAATCAGAGTATCTTTTTTGAGACTTCTCTTTGATGTATTTCCACATGTTTACCTCCGCTTCAGGAATAATATAGTAATCCTGCAGAATGCAAACCATAAAAGAAAATATAAGTATAAGTGCCATATTTTTAATACAACGAAAAAGAGACAAATAAAAAAACTATAAAAAGAAACAAAAAAAGACTCACCAACAGGTAATGTTTAACAACATTCCTGTAATGCTCGGGTAAGACACGAAAAGAAGATGCAAGCATAGGAACACTTGATCTTACAGCTGCCCCGATATCGTGTGACAACAAGCTACAATTCTCCTTCGTGTGAGGTCCACTATGAAAATCAGACCACACTTCTCCCGCAGCTTTCACAATTTGAGAAGTTTTATTGCTTCTAACCACTCGAAATTTAGGTTTTGTAAAACCTGCACAAAACAGTAAAAATAATTCAGCATAAGAAGTGATTAAGTGCAGTGATTTAGTGCAGCGTTTTCCTCACCATCCTTGGCATTTTTACACCGAATGCTCAATGGCGCAGCATGAAGAGGGTTCCCGTCTTGGTCGTCGGCTCTTGTGGGGCTATTTACCGGTTCAGAGAGTTCTGGAGGTGGAGAAAAAAGGGATTGGACAATGGAAGTATTACAGGATAGGGGAGCAGGTAGAGGACGAGGAGAAGGTGAGGTGATTATGTGGTTTCTTAGAGGAGGAGGAGGAGGAGGCGGTGGAGAAGGGTTGTTGGTGTTTAGGGTTGGAGAACAGGAAGAAGGAGAGGAACTAGATTGGTTTTTGAGAGGCAGTGGAGAAGGGGAGGAACTAGATCGGTTTCTGAGAGGAGGAGGAGGCGGTGGAGGAGCGTTGGTATTTAGGGAGGACGGAGCTAGCGGTGGCCGATTAGGGTTAAGAGGAGAACGCAAAGAAGAAACAGAAGGAGAAGAAGAAGAAGAAGAAGAAGAAGAAGAAGAAGAAGAAGAAGAAGAAGAAGAAGAAGAAGAAGAAGAAGAAGAAGAAGAAGAAGAAGAAGAAGAAGAAGAAGAAGAAGGGGTAGCAGAAGGAGAAGGAGAGGGGGAGGGAGAAGGAGAGGGTGCGCGCTTGGACTTGGTCGGAGCCATCGTGACGGTGATAACTAGATTAAGATCGATTTATCACATTGCATAAGTCCAAGTCCAGTTCAGATATTATAAAAAAACAATCAGATTGCATAAGTCCATTATCATGTTGTGCAAAACGAAATTCAGTTCAGATAGCACAAGTATATACTGAGAGTTGCAAACATCAGATAACTACTAAGTTCATATACTACTAAGAAATGAAGCAAGAGACATCGTTAGTTAATATATTGAAGGTCCAGTTCAGATTGCTTATTAGTTTATCAATTGGTGTGTTTTTAACAAGTATACATCCAAATCAAGGGCATGGAAGTTGTAGCTAACAAAACAATTAGAACAAGAGGCCAAACTAGAGATGGAAGTTGTAGCTAACAAAACAGTTGTAGCTAACAAAAATATTTCTACTTAGATTCCATATATTTATAGGTTCAAATACACATCATGTTTGTACTAACAAAGCAGTTGGAACAAGAGCACAAGTTAGAGATGAAAGTTGTAGCTTTGGAAGGAAAACTAGAAGTCATGAAACACCTACACTTCTTTTGAAGACAATTTTGTAGCAACTTTGGAGTGACCCAACACAAGCCAAAACCAAGCAAACAAAGGCGTCCCCTGATTAATCTTGCAATACTGAATTCTGAAATTGTAGAAAGGAAAATAGTGAGTATGTTATAGCAAAGATTAGGCTAAATGGCAATCATAGGAGTCGAATTGTGACACACTATCATATTTAAGTGTTTTACCAAAACTATCATATTTAAGTGACACACTAAGCTGATTTTATAATATTATAAATAATTGACGTCGTTTGGAGGAAAGTGACACACTATCATATTTAAGTGTTTTACCAAAACTATGTAGAATAAATTGTAGAACTATTTTTTTTATCTTAGTAGTCGAATTGTGATAAAAACAACTACGGTGATAGTGAATTCGTTTATAACCACCACTAGTTATCTTATTAAAAACCCCATAGAGGGCAGCTTTCTTACTGCTTGTCCCTAATTATCTACTTAATTGAACCTTGTATAAATTTTAATTTTTTCACAAGTAATTGTCCCTATCAAGGCTTCAACATGTGGTTTGAGACAGCAAAAAGTGTAGCACTTGCTATAACTAGGAACATAAAGATAAAGAAAGGTAAAATCAAGACATTATAAGTAATGCACCTATGTCTAGGTAAGGCCAATGCTCCATCTGCTTCTGGAATAATAATTGCTAGCAATACACGACACCTATGCTATAACTAGGAACATAAAGAAAAGGTAAAATCAAGACATTATAGTTTAATTATCTTTGCTTGCACTATGGGCTATTTCAGATCATGAGTTATCTGTTCTGCTGATTGGTTAAAGATTGTCATTTAGCCTAATCTTCAATCAAACATTTATGATTAAAAATGGCAATTTAGTTTGGTTTCCAGTGAAGCATTTATTTGCATTTTGGGTTATTTCAGGTCATGAGTTCTCTGCTAAGGTTTGTTTTAACTATGGCACATTAGGCAATAATCTACCCTCTGCATCAGAATCAATTGAACTCATCAAGAGAATCAATGGCAGTCGGGGGTTAAAATCTACGATGCAAACCCGGAAATTCTTCTGTAAAGGAGAAACAAAGAGGGGAAAGAAGAAACGTACCAAAGGATGCTCGAGGCTACTCGGAGGCGCCGGCTACAGGAGGCCCCGGCTACAGGACGCGTCAGGAGGCGCCGGCTACAGGACGCGTCGGCTCGAGGCTACTCGTGGTCGCCGAACACTATTCCGCCAGCCGTACCAAAGGTTCGTACCAAGGGTTGTTACGTGACAATCCTGCTCGGAGGCGTCGGCTACAGGAGGCGTCGGATGCGTCGGCTACAGGAGGCGTCGGAGGCGTCGGCTACTCGAGGAGGAGGAGGCTAAGCAGGCTGCTTGGAGGCGTTGGCTACTCGAGGAGGAGGAGACGGTGGAGGAGCCGTCGTCGTCGTCTTGTCAGAGCTTCTTCTCTTCGTTCTCTTGTTGGAAATAAAAACCCTAAATTGATATCGGGTTAGGAGACACTTGTTCATTAGTCCGCTGGTACAAATTGCTCCCAATTACAGATTGCAAAAAAAAAAATTAAATATTACTTAGGTGACGGAATTATCCTATTCCGCCGCTACAATTTATTTAAAAATTTACGCAAATTTTTTGGGCGAATTTTTTTGGCGAATGTTTTTGGCGTATTTTTTTTTTGCGAATTTTTTTGGCGAATTTTTTCCCGCTTTTGTTTTAGAATATTGAATTGATTTTTTATTGTAACATTTAGGTGATGGAAATGCTTAATTCCGCTGCTTGAATTGAACTAGGTGGCGGAATTTTCTAAGTCCGTCGCCGGGTAACCTTTTATTTCCAAAAAAACAATTTTATTTATGTGATTAAGATTGTTGGCTGGTTTTCAATCCTGGAATAGAATAAAATTATACCCTAAAATGTAAAAAACAAATGTACTTGATCAAGTTAACGAATCATGCAAATACACAAATTTCTTTCATATAATCGATCATCATCTTCTTCTTCTCCAAATTCTGCATGATCTTCTTCTTCACCAAATTGTCTCCCGTCTTCGTCTTCGTCTTCCTCTTCCTCTTCGTCTTCCTCTTCTTCCACTTCAAGGTCAATAGTAACATCAAAGACTCCGCTATATATCATGTTGTGCTCTTGATAGGGTTCTTCAACGTGATTTCCAATAGGCGGTCTCTCATCTTCATGTGTTGCAAGTGTTCTAGGATCATACACATTCCTATGAGAGCTCACATTAACTACTTTCCGATTCTCACCCGCTTTCGGATCATCTACGTAAAATACTTGCTTTGCCTTGGTCGCAAGACAAAAGGGAGAATCTTCATCCCAACTACTACTAGTATCCACAGATATCATGCCATGATCTACCTTTGTATTATCATTGTTATAAGGATCGGTATCATACCACCTACACTTGAACAGTACAACCGGCATCCGATCTGTGTACAGCAACTCGGCCACATATTCAAGGATCCCATAGTAGTTGGTACCATGTGTCTCTACCATAACTCCACAATTTTGTGTTTGCAAGTATCGGTCTTTATCCCATGATATGAACTTGACCTCATTCACATAACAAGAAGAATAGACAGAGTGGCTTTGTGGTCTTCTAGCCAAATTGAGCACCCCTGACTTTAAGTAAGGATCTCTAGAGTTGTTAAGTGCTTCAACCTGTAAGATTCACAATATTAGTGTAAGGTAGATCTATGGTAATAGAGATTGTACAATGGAAAAACAGTTTATGTGTACGTACCCAATCTAGGAAGTAAAGATGAAAATCAAGCATACGTGAATTCTCGTCAGAGTATGGATGTTGCTCCATATACAGTCTTTGATGTTCGGACATATATTATCTCACTTCTTCACATTCAAGCAAAACTTGCCAGTGAGCCTTAAAGATCTCGTGTTCTTGTAACCTAACACGAGACCTACAACGATCTGGACACACAAGCTCTGAAACGACAGAAATATCGTAATGCGATGATGTGCTCTTGTTGGTTGTTTCTTGACAATGTTCACCAATACCCAAGTATAAACTACAATATATCACTGATTCTTGATCAATATAATGCTCAGAAATACAACCTTCTGAAAAACGATTATTGCGAATCGATTTCTTATAAGTTCCAAGTTGACTGCAAAAAAAAACTAGTTAGTTAAATTGGACTAAATGTCCAAGTATATGAGAAAACAGAAAAGACATTAAATAATAATATACCGTTCAATGGGAAACATCCAAGTAAAATGCACGGGACCAGTGAGCATCACTTGTTCTGGAAGGTGAACCATAAGGTGAACCATAATGGTAAAGAAATGGGGAGGAAAAATCATCTCCATCCTACACAAGATAGTGACTATCTCATGTTCCATTAACCGAACATCCTCCTTTTTCAACTCTTTGCTACACAACTTCTGAAACCATTTGGACAATGCAATCAAAGGCTTGACAACACTTAACGATAAGTACTCACGAATAACTATCGGAAGAAGACGTTGAAGTATTACGTGACAATCGTGCGTCTTTAATCCATGAAATTTTCTATCACGTACAGAAACCTTATTCCTCAAACTCCCAGCATAACCATGAGGATACTTCACATCACGAAACCATTCAAAAACCTCTTCTAAACGTTCTTGCCTCACCAAGAATGGCGCATGAGGAAGTTGTCCATTTTTTCGCTCCCACTGACTTTGTCGTACCCCCCTTTTTCTCAAGGCGGCACGAGCTTTTGGACCGTCTTTAGACTTTCCTTCAATACTAAGAATGGTTCCAATGATGTTATCAAATACGTTCTTTTCAATGTGCATGACATCAAAAGAATGTCTCACCTTTAAAAACTTCCAATAAGGCAACCTCCAGAAGATGCACTTGTTACTCCAACATACTCTGTTCCTTGGATTATACGGGACCTTGAAGTTTTCATGCGAGCTAAGTGTTGGAAACTCGTGACTGTTGATCTTTGCAAGAATTTGCTCCCCGGATAGACAAGGAGGTCTTTGTCTGAATTCACACTCTCCATTAAATGCATGATCAGCAAACCTCCATGGGTGATCATTTACAAGCCATCTACGATAACCATTGTATACCATCCTTCCACATTCATGTTTTGCCTCCACATCATCCAAACAGATTGGACACGCCTTATAACCACTAGTAGTTGAGCCTGCCAACATACCCAAACCTGGAAAGTCACTAATGGTCCATAACACAGCTGCTCTCATGGTGAAAGTAGATTGTGCATAGCGGTCAAGAGTACAAACTCCAGTTTCCCACAGTTTCATAAGTTCGTCAATCAACGGCTCTAGGAATACACTAAGACACTTTCCGGGAGACTTTGGACCTGGGATCAACAAAGTTAGCATGTTAAATTCCTTCTTCATACACATTGATGGAGGCAAGTTATACGGCATCAAAACAACAAGCCAAGTGCTATGAAGACTTCCCATTGTTCCATAAGGATTGAAACCATCTGTTGCTAGCCCAAGACGCACATTTCTGATATCATTAGAAAAATGAGGAAAGTTTCTGTCAAAATCTCTCCATGCCTCTCCATCTGCAGGGTGCTTTAACCAATCATGATCTGACATCCTCTCTCCATGCCATCTCATTTGCTTTGAAGTGTACGGAGACATGTACAAGCGTTTTAGTCTGGGAGTCAAGGGAAAGTAGCGGAATACTTTCCTAGCAACGCTACTGTCATCCTCTCTCCATCTCGAAGTGTGACAGATGGGACACTCATTACACTGGGCATACCCTTTGTAAAACAATACGCAGTTATACTCGCAAGCGTCAATACTCTGATAACCCAAACCAATATCCCTGCAAAGCTTTTTCATTCTTCCAAAATTAATGGGATAATTGTGTCCAGGAGGAAGCAAATCACTAATGTAATTGCAAAGATCGGGAATACTCTTATCAGACCATCCATTTTCCACTTTCATTTTCAATGCTTTCAACACAGCACCCAAAACAGTTTCTGTACTCCCAGGATATAACGGGGTTTGAGCCTCTAATAAAAGTCTGTCATATTTCTGATAATCTTCATCAACAGCATCATCAAAAGTAGGATCATCACTATCACTATTGTCTTGACCTAAACCAGCATCATATCCATCATGATAAGGGAAACGATCATGCACAATGTTCATAACAGGATCCATAGAAGAACTAGCACCACTATTGGAAGATGTCATTTTATCGAGCAACTGATTTCTGAGTTCATCAATTCTCGATTCATGTGAAACTTCACCATGTTTGTCCCACACCGTATATAGAGGCCACATGCCTTTACTAGACAAGTGAGAATACATGGTGTGGATGTCAACTGGAAGCCCACTATTTCGACATTTCTTGCAAGGACACAAAAAATGTGTCTTCCCAGGCGACATTTCTCTAACCCAGTTCACAAATTCCAAAGTCCCTTGAAGGTATCTTCGATCAGTAAGACCACATTGCATCCAACTCTTATCCATTTTCCTAAATAGCAAATGAGATAAACCATTCAACACATTTTCTAATAAACAACACATTTTCTATTTCATTTCATATCCAAATAAACCATTCAATCCAATTTTCTAGCTAATTCCATATAACACAACAAACAACTCAATTTCTACTTTAGTTCATATTCTAACCAAAAAATTCATTTTCTATTAAAGGTCATTCCATATGCTAACAATACAAAAGCTTCAACACTATTCACACAAATCAATAACTAACACACATAACACAAATCACCAACACACATAGCTTAAAATTCCAATACTCATCAAAGTAATAACAAATCACCAACAAAAAATTCCAACATGAAGAGAAAAAAAATTAACACAAAACCAAATATTAAATACTTACGTACCTAAAACAATGGAGTATAGGAGCTTTGATAACCAAGTAATAGGTTGTATTATATTCTTCCAATTTGAAAAAAAAATTAAGGGGTGGAAGAAAGGAAGAAAGGGAAGAAGAAGTGAAAACACACGACTGAGGTTGAAGAAAGGGTTAATCCGGCTTATTGTACAGATCTAGTACAAGCTCAACTAACGAATTAAATGTGACAGCTTTACATTTAGGCGGCGGAATTAACATTTCCCTCGCCTTATTGAATTCAGGTGACGGACGTATTACCTCCCTCGCCTAAGACAACAACCCTTGCAACTTCAACAATTTGTGGTGACGGACGTTTTAGGTGACGAATTAAGTCCGTCACATATATCTTTAAGCGACGGAAAGAAAACGTTTCCGTCGCCTGATTGTGTTGGGGTGACGGAACTAAATTTCCGCCGCCTAAATTTCTTAAGGTGACGGAACAAAAAAGCCTCGTCGCCCGAGTTGCAATCTGGCGTAGTGGTAGTAAACTGCAATATTTGCATATAATGCAATAGCACATGTATACCGTTCGATTGCATCAGCATAAGCATCAGATTGCATGGCCTTGTTGCCTATCAATAAGTAAATTATATCATAAATCAACGATGATAAGAAAACTATCAAGTATCACCAATGACCACAAAGGCAACATGTTAATAACACAAGCATATGCAATAACCATATACACGTCAATCAAGAGGAAGGTTACCTAACGTGTTTAGTGCTTCAGTCAGGCTCCTCCTATCACAAGCGTATCCAGAACCTTGTACACAAAGGGTTTATTTAATGAAGATACTAGAAAGTATAGTTATAGTTCGATAGTACAGACCGGACGAAAGAGTTTATGCTGACTCTTATGACAAAAGATAATAATAATCATCAAACTTTACACATAATTTCATTTTTCATGTATAAGAAATAAACTCATAGTTGTACAAAACAAAGAAAGGGCTAAACCGTGGAATCTCTACAGCTTGAGGGCTTTAGTCAAAGTTAGACCACATGTTTAGTCATTTTTACCTGAGATCAGATCTTCCAAAGTACAACAATTCCTACAATTGCCTTCAATCTCAAATACATCTCTTCTTTCATGAGAACTTTATTTTACCTACACTTTGAAAACTAAGACCATCTTAAGTCTTTATAAATGAACTCTCTCTTATTTTCTACACAAACCAACCTACCCAGATTATATGCAAATTGATTTATTCTTGGCAATGCAGCACATCTAAACACGAGAATAGTTGCTAATGCTTTTCATCTAAATTTATTCTCAGTTTGTGATGCTTTTTATTAGAGAAACATGTCAACAATGTAAACCTTGGGCTCTTTATTAACCAACCCTAATCTCTAATCCAAATGTTGTAGTTACAACAAAGAATCAACTTACAAAATCAGCGTTCTCGTACTGATACCCTGGCAGAAACTTTCTAGCAAACTAGATAGAATCCTACGTTATACTTACTGTTGAACGAACTGTCCAAATGTAACCCTAGTTCATATGTCATATCTTGTCACTACTATCTCACCACTGGTGAGATAGTGACAAGATAGACTATGCTGGTGGTGTTGAGTCGTCACCACCAACAAATAGAGTAATAGACATCGCGTTTTGGAAAGAGGAAAAAAATGGTTAATCAAGGAGTAACAGCTTGTTACAGTTCACAACTTTTACTAGGACATATCAGTAAATCGAAATGGGGGTTAACCGACTATCGACTCTCCATTAATAAGTAAAAACACTAATGTAACTTAGTGAAGAAGCAAAGTAGGGGGGAAGTGTACTAGGATTAAAAATGTCAAAATTTTGGAAATGGGGGTTAACAGCTTTTCCATCTTTTGATACTTTTAGTCGGGCTCTATACTGTGCTTCAAATATTTATTGTTTAGGTGTTCTTCTATTTGAGGTATGTACGGAAGATGATATTCTGTATATTTAGAACATATGCTCTTGGTCTATATATTGCCAAACTCAAACTCTCTTCATAATGCACATCCATGCAGCACAACCACCACCACCAAATAAAAAGAGGAAAAAAAATCTAATGTTGTTTCTTGATGTGTGGCAGTTATTTTGTACATTTAGCTCAACTGAAGAAAGGAGTAGCACATTGTCAAGTCTTAGACATCTCGTTCTACCTCCATACTTATTGCTTATGTTGCCAAAAGAAGCTTCATTCTGCCTGTGGTTGCTGCATCCTGATCCATCTATTCTACCAAAAATGGGGTAAAATTTTTCTCTATGCCAACTTCACCTTAATTCTAACCTAGTTATTGTTTTGTAATATTGTCTTTTCCATGCATAATTTTCATAGTTCTGGAACTTGGTTACTGTCACCTCATGAAGGACTTGATCATAATTCGACCCGACCTCAAACTAAAAAGTGAAATTGTGCTTTAAAATTGTAGCAAATGTACGTACCTTTGTTATTTCCTACTAATGCAATTGTCCATGTACTATGAAAATATACTAATTAAACAAATGCTAGGTTTTCCAAGCAATGTTGCATTGATAGGTAATTCGAACAGTATATAAAGAAAGGGGCTAGATGCTCATCTTAAGCGTTAGCTTTGTGCCTACAATCTGAATTAACAATACAAGAACATTATATAAAAGTTGAAAACAAAAACAAAAACAACATTCAGAAAAGTAAAAAAGATAATGGAAGCAAGCGCAAACAGCTAACTCATAATGGAACCTTAACAACTAACTTATGACCCTTGATCATGTGAGATACAGGATACAATCTCCAATCTCCGAATGAAACTACTCAAATCAAAGTTGTATTTTCATTTCATAGTTAAATTTTTGCATTTTCTTACAATCAGAGTCGCTTTATTACAGATAACACACAGGAAAAGTTCATAAATATGCTTGGTGAGTTCATCAATTCCTTAGAAACAAAATGAATTAAGAATAACTATTAAAAACTCAAGCTATAAAGTGCAATAGTTTTACATACTCAACAAATCAAGAGAAGATGACTCAGATAGATACAGAGGAGTAGAGGATACTAGAGACTACGAGAGAGAGAGAGAGAGAGAGAGTGAGGCAAAGAGCGTACCTGAGACTGAGAGAGAGACCAGAGACTGCTCGAAGTCGGAGGCACTACTACAAAAATGTGTTTATAACCCTTAAAATATATCCCGGGCTTATAAATCATGAGGTATAAAATCGGATTTTTTAAAAATTTAATTTGGAAACCTATAATAACACGGATGTTGTAATACCCGGGTTATAACGTTATGTAAAATTAGGCAAGAGTTGTGTAAATAACTCGAACATAGTTATATCCGGTTATATAAAACATATATAATACGGTTATTTTGACCACCAGGTTATATATTAGGTTAAGTTTGTAAATTCAGCAAAACGCCCGAAATATTTGGCTTGCTTCACTATTACTATTTTTCCCACCTAAACAATAAAATTTCCACCAATTTACACGAAAATTTCACACCAAATTGAATATCATTCTAGACGCCCTAGCCTCATCAGGAAGCCTGTAATACCCGAAAATTTTATTTTCGTTAGATTACGAGTCAAATTGTAATTCGATCAGTTTGGACTTTTAGGTGATGCTTATATCGTAAATTCCGTCAATATGACAGGCTAGCGGGCCCATCTAGAAAAGACCACTATGCCCATCAAATTAGGGGAACACGGTAAACGTTTTGGGCTTCTTAGGGCAAGTTGTACTACTCTCTTGAAACCTCATCCACCCATCTCCTTCTACATTCCTTACCAATGTCTGGTATCCCTTTTCCCCTTCTCCTTCAACCGTTGTTTTGGGGAGACGACGCTGCTGCATCTGGCCGGCCACAACCTGCGACAACTCTCGCGTCAGACCGCCCTGCCTCTTCTCCTCTCAACTCCTCACGCCGGACCGCCTGCCTCTTCTCCTCTCCACTTCTCGCGCCAGACCGCCCTGCCTCTTCTCCTCTCCACTTCTCGCGCCGGACCGCCCTGCTTCTTCTCCTCGACACTTCTCGCGCCGGACCGCCCTGCCTCCTTCTCGATTCTCCGTCACCTTAGGTCCGACACCTAGAGGTTTCGCGGTTATCTCAGCCCGACGTGAAGAAGAGCAGTCGAAGCCATCGTTGGACTCTCGCCCTGTCTTCGGTCCAGTCGTTTGCAAAGGAAAGCTAGGGTTTCCATCCGCCATGGTGTTGCAACCTCCGGCGCTAGTGTGGTCTTTGACGGCGGCTCCTTCTACAGATCTAGTGAATTCAGTAGATGAGCTTCTGCCATGTTTTGTTTGGATCAATTAGGAGCAGGATGATGTTAGGTTGGGTGAATCTTGTTGGTATAAATCCTAGTGTCGGTTTTAGATTTTCTTTGTATCTGAAAATATGGTGAAAATATGGCTATTTATAGCAATAATTGGGTGCAGGATTACTCGTCAACTACATTGTCTCTTGATCAGAAAGCTTGTAATTCAGATGAGGAGGTATTATTGGCTTCGAGCAGCCCAAAGAAGCGAGCTGGAAGGAAGAAATTCAAGGAAGCAAGGCACCCAGTGTACCGTGGGGTTAGAAGGAGGAACAACAACAGGTGATGAATAATTTTATACATGAAAAGGTTTATAGTTAGGAGATTATATCCCAGCTTAGTACTAAAACCTTTTTTGCACTTTCTTTCCCATGTATAGATAATGCAAACTAACATATTATTTTTAAAAAAACAGGTGGGTGTGTGAGGTGCGGGCACCCAACAATAAGACTAGGATATGGCTAGGGACTTACCCAACTGCTGAGATGGCAACACGGGCCCACGACGTTGTTGTGTTAGCACTCAGGGGCAGGATGACATGTCTCAACTTTGCAGATTCTGCAACAAGGTTGTGTATTCCTGCCTTTGGTGACATTAGGGATATCCAGAGGGTTGTGGCTGAAGCTGCATAGAGTTCAGGCCAGAGCGAGAATCTGCACAGGACAATACAAAAGAGTACGAGGAGATTATGTAGGAGAGTAGTAGTGAAGCAAATGTTGTTGGTTATATGGATGAGGAGGCAACATTTCACATAAGCTTTGTAGGCGGTAAGCAATCTGCACAGGAGAATACAATAGTTACTCAGGCAGTAAGCAATCAAGCACCTTACTAGGTCACACGCTTAAGGTATTAACACTGGCATGAAGTGAAAAAATGACCACAATCAAGAGTGGGATTAAATGGCTAAGGAAGGAGGGCAACAAGAAGAAATGGAGGCACAAGATTAAGGTATTAACACTCACTACTACTATTTTCCACATTTGGCATGATAGAAATGCTAATATCTTCGATCATAATACCTTGCATGCCAAAAGATGTTGTCATTAAGCTTATTAAAACACATGTCAGTAGAATTATGTTTGAGAAATTCCCACATCACCTGGGTTATAGATATATATATTATATCATTTGGCTGGCAAGCTTATACTTATGTATGTGCTTTCTAATGAAGATGACTCATATGTTGTTTCATTTTTCCTGGTAGGTAACTAGATGCCTAGTGTAACTAGTGCCGGATTTACTCCCCATGTGATAGCCATTGCAGCACGAGAAGTTTCAAAGCAGTGAAGGTGACGACATTGAAAACTTGATCTATTGTAAGGCTTCATGACCTCTCCAGCAAAAATAGTGCATATTTCATCACCGGTTATCTTCTAGTTGATGTGCATTGCTAGTGTAATAACTGGAAATTTGAAACTCCGTTAAACCTGAAATTAATCGATTTTCGATACGTCAACCTTAAATAAATAAATACATAAATTAAAATGAAATAAAACGAGTGTTATTTCTATCATTTTATGTGACTCTAATTCGCATAAAATGACGAAACCTTGTAACCGGAAATAAATTATGCACTTTAAAATAAGAATAATAATAATTTATAAAATACGAAATTTAATTCCGTATTATATAAATTCCCGCACATAATTAACGAGTTCCGGATCCTGTTTTAAAGAGAGAGAGGCTGGATATAACCCGCTACTAGGCCCAATTACCAAGCCCATCAACCCATCCCATAATTTAATCCTAACCCTAAACCCTAATCTAGCTGCTAATCTTTAACCTAATCCACCTTCAAGAGAGTGCCACTTCTGCTTTCCCGTTCCCCTCTTTGTACGAAGACAGCAGCCGCAATAAAACGCCACCACCGTGCTGCTTGGTCGACCACCGAAGCTCCCCAGCAACCAGGCACGCCGGAAAGAGCCACAGCAGTGCCGATCGACGCCGGAACGCGACCCCACGCAGCGTGGTAAGTAGTCTGCATCTCTCCCTCTTCCGTTCTGCTCCCCGTACCGAACCGATCTTCCTCACCGCTTCGACTGCAGGCCTCGTCGCTGAACGCCGTCTCGCCGCTGGGTCCAGTCGTCGCCGAACACCATCCTGCCACTGGTCCAGCCGCCGCCGCCGCCGGTCTGTAGTAGGTGAGCCGGCCTTTCCTTTCCCTCTCTTCCCTTCTGTTCATTCGATTCCTTCAGTTCGTATAGTAACGAACAGCAGCATGGTTTCTCCGGTTTTCTGCAGTGTGAGACCAAGGTGGTGTGCACTGCTTGGAACCTGCTCGAGCCGGCATACGAGCCCGGTCCAGGACGCCGGCTACGCCTCGTTAACTGAAGAAGGACGGGCTACTGCAGGCTGTTTTAGGTGAGTAATTTATCGGTGCCTTGCTGCGTGATGGGTTGTACTATAGATAGAGAATTGTGGGGTTGTGAGTATATAAGTATGATCGAAAGAGATAGGCACGGTTTGGAGGAGTCATGTACTGCGTAGATGAATGATGGTACAGTTAGTTAGGAGTAAGCTAGAAGTTCATGAATTTCATTGTAACTGTGTACATGTGTATAATGTATAAGTGTATATATATTTGCACTACAGTGCTTTGCAAAAATAATAAAGGTGAGTAAAATATAAATGAGATATAAAAATATATATGAATGGGTTGGGATTTCGAGAATTATATATATAAAGGAACATAAGAATATATATACTCATGACGTAAGTGCACATATATCCGTACAAGATGGGAAATAAAATATGTGAATATATACATGAGTACCGAATAATTACATAATTAAATAAGTGAGTTGAGGAGAAAGGTTAAAGTATATAGTACGGATAATATATGTAATAGAGTAGATGGTAACCGGGAAGGAGGAAGAGTGTTAGTCTTTTTCGAGTGGATTCAAGTTTGAACTTATGACATATAAGTAGCTAACCGAGAGACACAAAGTATAGAAACAAGTCCTAAAAGGAATTAGAAGGTAAGAATAAACTTGAGAATCTTCGGCACTGAGGGTAAAATGGTCTTTTACCGTAAGAAACTTTTTCCGTAATTCCTTAGCATGAGGTTGGACATCTTGATGTGATTTTGATCCACATGCCTTATTTGACAGGCGTTTGAGTTACCACGAGTACGGGTTGTTTATGACGTGTTAGAGTGTGCTTTGACTCAGGTAAGTCCTTGCGACTTACTTAGCCAGTTTCTGGATATTAGTTGAGTGATAGTGGTTGTGTGTGCTATGTACGTGTTTTAATAATAATAACTTGCTAGGACGACCGTTATTATTATGTTTAAGGCCCAAGTGTATGTATAACAGGCCGTGACATCACTGCCCAGCTCTGACAGGAGACTGGGAGGTTCTCTATACCCAGACCAGGCAGGTACAAGGTGAGATGCATCGGATCCATTCATGATGGTTACACGGGAGCGGAGGCAAGGTTTGGGAATCCCTCGTGTCACAAAATAAGTATCATTAGCGTGAATGAGTAACATAACTTAAGATAATAAAATGGACTTGTTTGAAAGCATGATGGGTGTTTATATTTTTATGTGTGTGTGTGTGCTACTATTATTCTTCTAATATTTAGATAACTAGCTAATGGTTTCTCTTGTTGTGCTTTTAGATCTTCCGCAGGTTAGACCAGCAGCTGCGTGATCCGGAAGTAGTGGTCAGCCGCGTCTCCGTACTCCTTAGGGTTGGGGTTATTGGTTGTTGTGGTTTCTTTTGTTAAGACAGTTGTTGTTTTTCCCTTGTTTAAGTACTTTAGGCTGCTAGACCGTGTTGCATTCATTACCTTAAAATACTATTTTATGAATTTCGGTTTTCCTTATTTGTGTATTGTTGCAAGATCCTAGTAATATTGTTGTCAAACTGAGGTCGGGACTCATTGTGAGGTCCTAACCAGTAATGTCCCGAGTTCTGAGAATTCGGGATGTTACAACATGGTATCAGAGCTCTAGGTTGGCAACAATGGCACTTGAAATCTTCTGAAGGACCGAATAAGTTTTAAGCATAACCCGAAAGGGTTCTGAGTTTTAAAAAGAGAATTTTTGGTTTCAAATACATGCATAGTCTGGTTGGGAATAGAAAAGTACGGCTGACCACCACTACTACCGCGGATCTCAGTATGCTTAGGATGGACTTTAGGTTTTACTGTAGATGGACTTTTTGGACTTTTTTAGCTAGTTGTATTTATAGTTATTATTCCTCGCGCAGATGACACGTACTAGAGCTATGCTAGCTACTAGTCGAGGTAGAGGTCGTCCACCTCTCCCTCCAGCTGGACCAGGTAGGGGTGATGGGACCCCTATAGTTAGAGGACGCGGCCGTGGAGGTAGACCTCCACTAGCCCGAGGCCAAGGTCAAGCTCCTCGAGAGGATCCACCAGCAGTGATCATGCCAGAGGCTGGAGTGGAGGAGGTAACTGAGAGTGTAGGTCCTGAGGTCAGGAATGAGACCGTTGCTAGGTCTGGAGCACAGAGAGCACGTTCGACGGAGTCAGGACGTGTTTCCATTGGAGCGACTGAGTATAGAGAGTACCGAGCGTACGTTGAGCGTATGGAGGAGGCTGCTAGGACAGAGAGACTTACCCAGGTACCACCAGTACCGGCTAGATCTGTCCAGGTGACACAGGGAGTGCCTTAGGTGCCAGCTGTACCTGAGAGGAGAGTTGTGGTTGATAGAGCTCCTACTGGGTTTAGAGCACCGAGGCCGGATGAGTGGTTGAAGGTGATAGCATGAATTATTGTCTATATTTTGGGGTTTGTTTAGACGTTTTATCTTCAATAATCTGCATGTTAGTATGTATATTATGTGATTATATTACCATTTCATCTACCTTTGCGGGAATCGAGGTCTACACCTAGTTTTGTTGTAATCGTAGGTAAAATGGCACGTTTTACATCAAAAAGGAGCAAAAGGAGCTGTGGAGTCATTGGAGCCACATTCAGGAACATAAGGAAACATCCAGGAAGCATAGTCATGGATTAGAGATTCACTTTGGACCAGATTTGAGAGATTTCACATTCAGTTGTGACTCACCTCGGTTGACTACAGAGTCACCTCGACTGAGGTGATCCAGAGAAGTCGACTCGACCGAGGGGAACACCTGGGACGCGGCGAGAATATTTTATTCTTGGCTGAGATCTTTTATCTTTGGAAAGAGGATCTTATATTTTTGGGCTTGGCTCCTGGAAGGAAGAAGATATGATAGATCATATATTTTACCTATTTTTATGGGAAGAGATCTTTCTAAGATATCTTATCTTTGGAGAGTAATTTTCTTATAAAAAGGGTCGGATTTCCCACAAATCCGACATCCTGCATACATTCGCTTACACCTAATACACCGCTGCAGCTATACTCCAGTTGGGAGAATTGAAGAACCTTTTTGAAGGTTGAAGGAAGAAAGTCTATAGCTTTTATAGCTTTTGAAGGGTTTTTGTAAGATTATCTTAGATTCCCTTCCTCATTGTTGTCTTGTTGTATTTCTATCCAAGGAACGCTTGTTGTTTTTATAATTGATTCAGTTATTAAAGCCTTTCTCTTAAGTTTTCTTGTTCAATTATTCTCTTTCTTCCCATATATTTGATTAATACTTTCATGATGATGAGTGGCTAATCTCTTTGTGTGATTCTAGGGTGATTGGCTGAAGGTTGTGGGAAAAACAATGATAGAATAATCTTAATCACAGTAGGACCCTGAAAGTTCGAGTCTTTAACCTTAACCCTAAGCATCTCGCTCAATTGATGAACATCTCGGCCGGGGTGGAATTCTTCTGACCGAGGTGACTTATCTGATCCGAAACTGAGAGTTAAATGTTAGAATTTGCCAAATCCTATTCTTATTACACCTTTCTTGGTTCAATGCAAGCCTAGGATTAGACTTACCCGGTAATTCCTTAGTTTGTTTACCTAAGATCATAAGTGTAGGTAATAAAGGTTTATCCTTTATTGGGGTTTGAGTGTGCTTTCATTCCATCTTTGTGAGTTAGCCTGAGACTTACCCGGTAAAGGTTGATTCTATTCCCTTAGTTGGAGTGTTAGTTTGAGGTTATAGTTCTTTTCCTTGATTCCTTGAGACTTACCCGGTAATAGGAGTTACAGTTTGGGATTAGAGAGTAGTGAGACTTACCCGGTGATCTATTCCACTTTAGTAACATCTTTCCTTTGCAAAAACCTCAGCTTTTTCTGCTTATCTTTAGATCTTGAGTTGGAACCACAACTAGATGCTTTAATCCCTAGAATTGCATATTTTCCTTATTGACTTTTATCATCTTTGATTGTTTTAATTGCTTTGTGGTTAGTAATTACTAAAGCTTACCAATTCCGACTTTGTTTCACTAAGTCCATGTGATCGACCCCTAGAATTCCTTGTTTTTTACTACGATTGACCCGTACACTGCGGGTTCGCATCCTTGTTTTAAGCTTACGTCTAGGGTTATAAATTTAAAGCTTGCACACACCGTTTGGAGCGAACAAGTTTTTAGCGCCGTTGCCGGGGACTTGGTCTAGACCGAGCCGGTTACTAACCACTCTACTTGAGTGACTTTTGCAGGTTCTTTCTTAGGTTTATGCGAAAAACCCGCACTGGGAAGGAAATCGTTCCTTACGATCCCGAACCAGAGAAGACATACAAACGACGCTTGAGAGAAGCGAAGATGGCCAATCAAGACAATCGCGATCTTGAGGCCGAATTGAAGGAGGCATTAGTACAGCTACGCCTCAGCAGAGAAGAACTAAGGCAAGAGAAAGAAGAAACTCGCACCAGGATTGAAGCAATCGAAGCAGATATGGCAGCCCTACGAGACCAGTATCTACTTCGACCGAGGGAAGACCCAGTTCCCGATGCTGGACCGATGCAGGTCCCAGTCGCAGACCCTCGACCGAGGCAGGTCCCAGTACCTGATGCCCCGGCCGAGGTACTTCCACCTCGGATGCCAGTCCGAGGCGCTCTTTTTGCAGGAATCCCGCAAACCCTAGGTCAAAGGATGGACCCCAATCAACAACTGAGGCGTCCAGGAGTTAACCTAGGAGATCCGGCGGATCATGACTATGAACTTCGACCGCAAGTTCTTTCCATGATTCGCCAATGCCAGTTCGGAGGGCTAGAGAAGGAATCTCCACATCAGCATCTGCAGAACTATGAGATCTTGATGGAGACCTTGAGACCCTCAAGAATTGAAAACAACAACTACAAGCTAAGACCTTTTTATTTTTCTTTAAAAGATAGAGCTCTTACTTGGTATCAATCTCTTCCTCCAGGAAAAATCAGCACTTGGGAGGAGATGACTACGGAATTCTTGACTAAATTCTTTCCCCCCTCTAAGACCGCTGAAATGAGAGGGAAGATTAATGCATTTATTATGAAGGACAAGGAGAGTTTGTCCAAATCATGGAAGAGGTTTAAAGACATTCTCTTGGATTGCCCACATCACGGGATTCCAAAGATAGAGTTGTTGGAGATATACTTCAAGGGACTGGACGGAAGCACCCAGTTCATCCTCCAACTACTTTCCGCCGGTATCTTTATGGACATGGCGATTGACGAAGCTTGGGACTTTATCGAGAAGCAAGCTTTGCATATGGAGTTAAAAGAGTTAACTTCCAAGATACTCAGCCTAACAACAATCAACTCACGTCTTTGAAGAATAGCGTGAAGCAATTGAAGGAACTCTTGGTTGCTCAAACCAAGAAGGAAGATCAAGGATCAAGGAACAACAACAATGGATACCGTAACAACAACAACAACAACGGTTCCCGGAACAATAACTACAACAACAATAGAGGATCCAACAGCAATAATTGGAGGGCGAACAACCAAAATTCTGGTAACAATCATTCTAACTCCAATTCTAACGATTCCTCTAATCCTTCCTCTCTTCCCCTTCTTCTTCTTCTACTCCATTAAAGAGCCAGGGGCAAGGATCAAGTTCGTCCCAGCTGGAAAAGAAAGACCCGGTGCTGGAGGCTATCTTGATCAAGCTTAGCGCTATGGAGACTTCTATGACTTCATTTTTTAAGGCCCATAAGGCCTTTGAACAACAACTTGCTAGTAGGGCGAATGAAGCGCCAAGAGATCCAGGGAAGCTTTCAGCAAGGACGGAAAGCAACCCTAAGGGCCAGATCATGGCCATAACAACGAGGAGTGCACTGAAAACTGCAGATCCAGTGCCTCGGTCGGTGCCAGTACCGACGAAGACCACCTCGGTCCAGGTGCAGTCGAAGAACACTTCGGCCGAGATGCCAACCGAGGTGGAACCACAGAAAGCGGAGGGGAAAACTGAAGTTTATATTCCACCTCCTGCATACAAACCACCACTTCCATTCCCCCAGTCAAGGGCCAGAGCACATCTAGACAAGCACTTTGGTAAGTTCCTTGACTTGATGAATAAACTACACATTAACATTCCTTTCCTTGATGCTATTCTAGGGATGCCCGCCTATGGGAAGTTCTTGAAGGAGATCCTATCAAGGAAGAGGAAACTGGAGGACTTCGGTGAAGTAAGGATGACATCTAAATCCTAGTAGCTTATACAAATCATGAAGGAGAAGATGCCACCTAAGTTGAGAGATCCCGGCTCATTTTGCATTCCCATTCAAGTTGGGGATGTCACTTGTGAAGCCCTATGTGATCTAGGAGCCAGCGTGAGCATCATTCCGCTGGAGCTATGTGTGAAGATCGGACTTGGAGAGCCCAAACCGGTCAAGATTCGATTATACATGGCGGATCGCTCCATTACCCATCCCGTGGGAATTTTGGAAGACGTTCCGGTCAAGTTAGGTAACTTCTATTTACCTATAGACTTTGTTGTACTTGACATTCCCGTAGATTATCCTGTTCCTATTATTCTCGGGAGGCCATTTCTAGCAACTTAGGGTTGCAACGTGGATTGTAAGAACGCCAGGTTGAAATTCAACATCGGCGGAGACGAAGTGGAGTTCGCATTACTTGCGGCCATGAAAGGAGAGCAACTAAGCGATGATATCTTCAACAACTAGGACGAGGAAGTGGACGGGTCGAGATCTCGAATAGAGAAATCAAAGCAATTTTGGAGAAGACCGTTTCTAGGACGAGGAAGGATTGGTCCATGAAATTGGACGACGCTCTTTGGGCCTACAGGACCGCATTTAAGACTCTCATATGTACCACCCCTTATAATTTGGTATATGGGAAGTCTTGTCATTTGCCCGTTGAGTTAGAACACAAAGCATATTGGGCGATCAAATGGTTGAACTTCGACATTAAAAAAGCCGGCGAGAAGCGGCTATTGAATATCAACGAGCTGGAGGAGCTGCGTTTGAACGCTTATGAGAATGCCAAAATCTATAAGGAAAAGACAAAGAAATGGCATGACAAGCGTATCATCCTAAGGAGCTTAACGAAGGAGACTTAGTTATACTCTTCAACTCCCGCCTCCGCTTCTTCCCAGGTAAGTTGAAATCTAGATGGACCGGACCTTATGTTGTGAAACATGTTTTTCCTCATGGTGTAGTTGAGATATGGGGCAAAACGAGCGGAAGCTTCAAGGTCAATGGTCATAGACTCAAGAAATACAAACCGGAAATTCCGGTTGAGGAGGTTGCACCACTATACCTCGTTTGAGAGAAGCCGTATGGTCCAGCTAGCGACCTTAAACCAAGCGCTACTTGGGAGGCAACCCAAGGTATTGCTTTCTTTTTCTTTTTTTTCTAGTCTAGCTTAGATAGTTTGTTTTTGCTTTGCTTTGTTTTGTTTTTGGCGTCCTAGACAGATAACAAGTGACATCTAAGGAAGGAGTACATACCAGGAGCACAACTGGAAGGACAAAAGTTCGAGAATTTGAGAAGACGGAGTTTGACTGAGGCACATCTCGGTTGCTGTCAAAGCACCTCGACCGAGATGATTCTTGAGCAACCGAGGCGACTAGGGTTTCTGAAGAACCACCTTGGTCCGTTCCACCTCGGTCCAGTCGAGACCACCTCGACCGAGGTGATAGCAGTTCCAGAAAAGGGTATAAAAGGGGGCTGAATTTCTCTCTCTTCTTTTACCCTCTCCTCGACCGCGGCAGCTTCCTCGCCTCGCTTCGCCATTCTTCGATCGTTTTCGACGATTCTTGCTTCCAAACTGCAAAGAAAGGATAGAGGATCCCAGTGCAACCGTCAATCTGCGAGAAAAACGAACTGAATCGACCGAATCAGGGTAAACATCGAAAAAACCCTAACCTCTCTCCTTTTCACTGTTTAGCTTCGAATTGGGCTTTGGTTGCCCTTGCATTTGCTGAGAAACAGATTAAGTACCCCATAGGAACCAGTTGTAGTGATTTTGGGGGAAAAGAATTGGATTTTTGAGAGATTCGTTCGCACAGTTATTCGCCTCGGTCTAGTCGTTCTGCGCCTCGGCCGAGGTGTTCTTGAGTTGTGTCACGCCGACCGAGGTGATCTGACAGTTTGTTGAGAGATGAGTTCAGATAGACAACTTGTCCTGAGGGACAGATCCTCCCCTTCCCCTTCTTCTTCCTCTAGACCTTATAGACCGGTGATCCATGAGAGACACCAGGTCGACCATGACCGTATTGCAGCCCGTCCAGTGATTGCACCACGCTTTCTGGACGTATCAGCTTTTGATTGTCTCCATGTGGATGGAGATTTGAGGCGTATGATTTCGATGGTATGGCTAGATCAGTTTACTGAGATCCGTGCACCTGCCTATTTAGAGCCTACTTTAGAGTTCATTAGCTCCTTCACCTACCTCCCCACAAAGCGTTCTGTGAAGTACCGGTTGATGAACTAGAACTTCTTAGTTCCCTTAGAGTACTGGAGAGACGTCTTTGGTTTCCCGGCTCCGACTGTTGTAGATTTTCCCTCCCGAGCTGTAGCTAGGGAGTTCTGGGGTCAGATTGCTCACGTAGTTGAGCACGCAGACAGATGGCGCCCTGGAGACTCCAGGGAGCGTATTATTTTTCACCTAGCTTTTAGGCTGGCCCACCGTATTTTCAGTGAGACTCTTCTGGCGCGTACTGAGACGCCCTAGAAGGTCAGACAGGGGGAGCTTTTCAGCCTTTACTGCATGGTGACTGGAGGGATCCCAGACTTTGGCTTGATGCTGGCAGAGGATCTGCACAGGATCAAGGCCAAGGCGAATGGGGATATTTGCTATGGAGGCCTCGTGACCCACATAGCGAGCTATCAGGATATGGATCTCAGCGCTTGTACTATGGTGGCGGCTGCCAAGCCGCTAGGACTTCAGGAGATGATCACTCGGCGGATTCTAGTTCCCCGAGGACTCACTACACCGTATGTAGCCATGCCATGGGAGCCGACTACACCACAGGGGATCAGATGGTCGCCCCAGTTCTCAGTTTATGATCCTCACTATTGGCAGACTGCTTAGATCCCATTGATGGAGGATGCTATAGAGGCAGCAGCTGCACCAGCTGAGGAGGTTGAGGTAGAGGAGGAGACTATTGATGACAGGGATGGTGGAGTTCCTATGGATACAGGGACCGATACTGCTGGGACGAGTGCGCCGGTCATTGACTTAGACGATGATGATACTGAGACCGCGCCGGTTGCATCACCAGTCCGACCTGCTAGGTGTAGGGTACGCCGACAGAGAGACCCAGAGGCTCACCGTCGGATCGATGATCTGACGGATCAGATGATAGACTCTTATGCTGCCCTTATTGTGGACATCGATGAGAGATTTGCCGCCCAGCACCGACAGATCGACAGTTGGACTCATCAGATGCTAGAGAGCCAACATTATCAGCGTCGGATGATGGAGATCCAGTTTCAGCAGACTATGGGTTATTCATTTGACCCGTCCCAGTATCCGTACATGCCACCACCACCACCACCGGATCAGGATTATTGAGAGCTTGCAGGATTTTTCTTTCTTATTTATTATGCAACTCAGCTTTATGTCCGGTGAGTATTTTATTTCTTTAGACTTATTTTGACCCACTAGGACAGTGTGTCCCAAGTATGGGGTGTTTATGTATTATTTAACTTATGTGATGTATGACTCGATATTATCGGATATTTATGCTTCATTTTGCTTCTATGATTTTATCTGAGATTACATGCATACATACAGGTTATTTGATTGAGAAAAACGTCAAAACTAGGACAGAAAAAAAAAATTTTGACCTCGACCGGGGCAGTTCTGGCCAAACGAGATACTTCACCTCGGTTGACCTAAGAACACCTCGACCGAGGTGGGTTTAACTGAGAGTTTTTGAAACGATTTTGTGCTTCTTATCTGGATATGATCTCAGTGAAGATCTTGTTACTGACTGGTTCTGAAATCTTTATATGTTTGAAAGGTTTTATAATATGTTTAAGTTGCTAAATGCTTTGTTTGAAAATTTTTGGCATGTTTAATACTTTGTTTTTATCCAAATTATGTTGAATTTGAAGGTTGACACCACGTATGAGTTCTCTCACTTTCTTCCTGGAAAGACCAAAGCAATTCATTCTTCTCTCTTCTTCTTCTTGATTATGATTAGCCCCTCATATACATCCCTACCCTACACGTTTCTTGACCTTTCTTTTTGGGAAGCCCTTGAGACCTCGAGCTTGTTGATTGGCTTAGTGGTTTAAACTGGATTATGCATGATTAATTTCGATAATTATAACTTATTATGCATTCTATGATTTTATGCAAAGATGAACAACTTTCTTATATTTATAAAATGTTTTGATCATATTTTGATTTTAAATTCTATGAAGTATTCTCTTAGAGGACGTGGTAGTGTAGCTGATACTAGAGGAGCTTAGGCACGAGTGTTTGAGTTGAGAGATGCTGATCAGCCAGATGCACCAACTTCCACAGGTACAATCCAGATCCATGACTTACCTGTACGGGTTTTATTTGATACGAGTGCTACACACTCCTTCATATCTGATGCATGCGTAGATAGATTGTCCTTAGCTACTGTAAAGGGAATACCTTTTATGATAGGCTTACCTGATGGGAGTAAGGTAAGAGGGACTAGAGAGATTTATGGATGTCCTGTTCGCATGGGAGATCGAGACTGGCTAGTGAATTTTCTAGTCATGCCCTTAGCTCATGAGGATGTTATTCTAGGGATAGATTGGATGAAGAAGCACGGAGCAGTCTTAGACATTGGTAGGAGGACAGTGACCGTTGCCACTGAGGAGGGCCATAGAGTGATATTCCGAGGTTGGGACCTCGGAAAGTCAAGCACAGTTACCAGTGCAGTGAGAGCAGCGAGACTGATAGCACAGGGTTGCGAAGCCTTCTGGTGTTATGCCATGAAGGAAAGCAAGAGCCTGACTATAGAGGAGATACCTGTTGCATGTGAGTTTGCAGAGGTATTCAGTGACGACCTGCCAGGACTACCCCCCACAGAGGAGTGTTGATTTCAGCATTGACTTGGAGCCGGGCACGAGACCGATCTCGAAGGCTCCGTACCGTATGGCACCGATAGAGCTGCTTGAGCTGAAGAAGCAGTTAGAGGAGCTAGCAGAGAAGGGTTTCATACGTCCTAGTGTGTCTCCTTGGGGTACGCCAGTATTATTTGTGAAGAAGAAGGACGGATCGATGAGGTTGTGCATAGACTACAAAGAGCTGAACAAGGTAACCATCAAGAACAAGTACCCACTGCCACGTATAGATGATCTGTTGGACCAGTTGCATGGAGCGTCTGTGTTCTCGAGGATAGACTTGAGGTCAGGATACCACCAGTTGAGGGTGAGAGATCAGGACATACCTAAGACGGCATTCCGGACTAGGTATGGTCATTATGAGTTCGTAGTGATGCCATTTGGGCTCACTAATACACCAGCAGTGTTCATGGAGTTGATGAATGGGATATTCATTGACTTCTTAGACCAGTTTGTAGTGGTTTTCATTGACGACATCCTAGTCTACTCTAGGAGTCGAGAGGAGCATGCCGGACACTTGAGGACAGTATTGCAGATTTTACAGGATAGTCAGCTGTATGCTAAGCTATCCAAGTGTGAGTTTTGGATGTCAGAGGTGGCTTTCTTAGGTCACGTGGTGACTGCTGAGGGTATTAAAGTCGATCCGGCGAAGATCGAGTCAGTATCTTCTTGGCAACCTCCTAAGAATGTCAAGGAGGTTCGCAGCTTTCTAGGTTTAGCAGGATACTACCGTCGGTTTGTGGAAGGGTTTTCCTTGATTGCCCGACCACTTACTTGTCTTCTAAGGAAGACTACTCGGTTTGTCTGGTCTGAGCCGTGTCAGCAGAGTTTTGAGGAGTTGAAGAGGAGATTGACGTCCGCTCCGATTTTGGCACAGCCTGAGGGTACTGATGACTTTGTGGTATATAGTGATGCATCCAAGCTGGGCTTGGGGTGTGTTTTGATGCAGAGGGGTAAGGTCATAGCCTATGCGTCTCGACAGTTGAAGACGTATGAGGAGAACTACCCCACACATGATCTAGAGTTGGCGGCAGTAGTCCATGCTCTTAAGATCTGGCGTCACTATCTCTATGGGGCGACATGTCAGATCTTCACAGACCATAAGAGTCTGAAGTATATATTCACTCAGAGAGAGTTGAATAACCGCCAGAGGCGGTGGTTAGAGTTGATCAAGGACTTCGACCTTGAGATTCTTTACCACCCCGGGAAGGCGAATGTGGTAGCTGATGCTTTGAACCGGAAGACGCCTAGGGAGAGGGCGATAGCCCGGTTGACAGTACAGCCACAGTTGTAGAGAGACTTGGCTTGGTTGGAGATAGAGATTCAGTTTCCCGATACTGATAGTCAGTTGGCTACCTTGGTGTTACTCCCTGATCAATTGGATGAGATCCGACAGAAGTAGGAGACTTGCCCGACTTTGACCATGATCCGAGACAGGATGTCTCGAGATGAGGCCCCACAGTTCACTATTGGTGCTGATGGATTGATGAGACGTCAAGATCGCGTGTGTGTGCCGTCAGACAGTGAGTTGAGACAGAGGATACTAGGTGAGGCTCATGCTACCCCATACTCAGTACATCCTGGAGCGAGTAAGATGTACAAGGATGTGAGGCGGTCCTTCTGGTGGGGTGGTTTGAAGCCCGATGTGACTAGGTATGTAGCTTAGTGTGCGACCTGTCAGCAGGTCAAGATTGAGCATCGTAGGACTGGAGGAGAGCTCCACCCACTTCTAGTACCACAGTGGAAGTGGGAAGATATATCTATGGATTTTGTCACAGGTTTGAGACTCAACAGAGGATTTGATGCTATTTGGGTAGTGGTAGACCGCGTGACGAAGACCGCACCTTCCATTCCGATCAAGGAAACGTGGCCGGTGAGTCGTCTAGCTGAGGAGTTCACCAGACACATTGTGAGACTCCATGGAGTACCGAGGACTATCGTCTCTGACAGAGATGGACGTTTTACCTCGAGATTTTGGCAGCAGGTACATATTGCTTTGGGGACGAGTCTCCACTTTACTACCGCCTACCACCCATAGACAGACGGACAATCTGAGAGGACCATTCAGACCTTAGAGGACATGCTACGGGCGTGTGTCCTAGACTGGGGACAGGTATGGCCAGATCATCTCCCACTGGTAGAGTTTTCATATAATAACAGTTGGCACGCGTCTATTGGGATGGCTCCCTATGAGGCTTTGTACGGGCGGAGATGTCGTACACCATTATGTTGGGATGAGCCCAGCAGAGCTGATGGAGTAGCTCCAGATCAGATACAGGATGACATCGCTCGGATTGCTCTAGTCCGAGAGCGGATGTTAGCTGCTCAGAGTCGTCAGAAGTCCTACGCCGACAAAAGGCGTCGACCTTTGGAGTTTAGAGTGGGTGCTCAGGTGTGGTTGAGAGTGTCACCTACGAGAGGAGTCAGGCGTTTCGGCATTAAGGGGAAGCTGAGTCCCCAATATGTCGGACCTTTTGAGATCTTGGAGAGAGTTGGAGAGGTGGCCTACAGACTAGCATTACCGCCGAGACTAGAGGGTGTCTATCCGGTCCTCCATGTATCTTAGTTGAGAGAGTACATCCCGGATCCGAGACACGTCATCAGCCACGAGGATCTGACAGTTGAGCCTGACCATACATTTGTAGAGTACCCAGTAGCTGTCTTGGAGCGCAGTACTAGACGTCTGCGGTCCAAGGAGATACCTATGTTGAGGATCCAGTGGTCTAGACGAGGAGCTGATGAGGCCACTTGGGAGACTGAGGAGAGTATTAGACGTAACTATCCCGAGTTCTTTGAGGGGTTAGAGAATACTCCTGTATTGACGAGTTAGTACTCAGATGTTGTGTTGTTTGATATTTCAGGTTTTTATATTGATTTAAGTGATTATGTTTATGTGATACATGTTTACTTTTGATGATTGAGTAGTTACATGATAAGAGATGATTCTAAGTTTCGGGACAAAACTTCTTTTAAGGGAGCACTGATGTAATAACCGGAAATTTAAAACTCCGTTAAACCTGAAATTAATCGATTTCCGATACGTCAACCTTAAATAAATAAATACATAAATTAAAATGAAATAAAACGAGTGTTATTTCTATCATTTTATGTGACTCTAATTCACATAAAATGACGAAACCTTGTAACCGAAAATAAATTACGCACTTTAAAATAAGAATAATAATAATTTATAAAATACGGAATTTAATTCCGTATTATATAAATTCCCGCACATAATTAACGAGTTCCGGATCCTGTTTTAAAGAGAGAGAGGCTGGATATAACCCGCTACTAGGCCCAATTACCAAGCCCATCAGCCCATCCCATAATTTAATCCTAACCCTAAACCCTAATCTAGCTGCTAATCTTTAACCTAATCCACCTTCAGGAGAGTGCCGCTTCTGCTTTCCCGTTCCCCTCTCTGTACGAAGACAGCAGCCGCAATAAAACGCCACCACCGTGCCGCTTGGGCGACCACCGAAGCTCCCCAGCAACCAGGCACGCCGGAAAGAGCCGCAGCAGTGCCGATCGACGCCGGAACGCGACCCCACGCAGCATGGTAAGTAGTCCGCATCTCTCCCTCTTCCGTTCTGCTCCCCGTACCGAACCGATCTTCCTCACCGCTTCGACTGCAGGCCTCGTCGCTGAACGCAGTCTCGCCGTTGGGTCCAGTCGTCGCCGAACACCATCCTGCCACTGGTCCAGCCGCCGCCGACGCCGGTCTACAGTAGGTGAGCCGGCCTTTCCTTTCCCTCTCTTCCCTTCTGTTTATTCGATTCCTTCAATTCGTATAGTAACGAACAGCAGCAGGGTTTTTCCGGTTTTCTGCAGTGTGAGACCAAGGTGGTGTCCTGGAACCTGCTCGAGCCGGCATACGAGCCCGGTCTAGGACGCCGGCTATGCCTCGTTAACTGAAGAAGGACGGGCTACTGCAGGCTGTTTTAGGTGAGTAATTTGTCGGTGCCTTGCTGCGTGATGGGTTGTATTATAGAGAGAGAATTGTGGGGTTGTGAGTATATAAGTATGATCGAAAGAGATAGGCACGGTTTGGAGGAGTCATGTATTGCGTAGATGAATGATGGTATAGTTAGTTAGGAGTAAGCTAGAAGTTCATGAATTTCATTGTAATTGTGTACATATGTGTATAATGTATAAGTGTATATATATTTGCACTACAGTGCTTTGCAAAAATAATAAAGGTGAGTAAAATATAAATGAGATATAAAAATATATATGAATGGGTTGGGATTTCGGGAATTATATATATAAAGGAGCATAAGAATATATATACTCATGACGTAAGTGCACATATATCCGTACAAGATGGGAAATAAATTATGTGAATATATACATGAGTACCGAATAATTACATAATTAAATAAGTGAGTTGAGGAGAAAGGTTAAAGTATATAGTACGGATAATATATGTAATAGAGTAGATGGTAACCGGGAAGGAGGAAGAGTGTTAGTCTTTTTCGAGTGGATTCAAGTTTGAACTTATGACATATAAGTAGCTAACCGAGAGACACAAAGTATAGAAACAAGTCCTAAAAGGAATTAGAAGGTAAGAATAAACTTGAGAATCTTCGGCACTGAGGGTAAAATGGTCTTTTACCGTAAGAAACTTTTTCCGTAATTCCTTAGCATGAGGTTGGACATCTGGATGTGATTTTAATCCACATGCCTTATTTGACAGGCGTTTGAGTTACCACGAGTACGGGCTGTTTGAGACGTGTTAGAGTGTGTTTTGACTCAGGTAAGTCCTTGCGACTTACTTATCCAGTTTTTGGATATTAGTTGAGTGATAGTGGTTGTGTGTGCTATGTGCGTGTTTTAATAATAATAACTTGCTAGGACGACCGTTATTATTATGTTTAAGGCCCAAGTGTATGTATAACGGGCCGTGACATCACTGCCCAGCTCTGACAGGAGACTGGGAGGTTCTCTATACCCAGACCAGGCAGGTACAAGGTGAGATGTATCGGATCCATTCATGATGGTTACACGGGGGCGGAGGCGAGGTTTGGGAATTCCTCGTGTCACAAAATAAGTATCATTAGCGTGAATGAGTAACATAACTTAAGATAATAAAATGGACTTGTTTGAAAGCATGATGGGTGTTTATATTTTTATGTGTGTGTGTGCTACTATTATTCTTCTAATATTTAGATAACTAGCTAATGGTTTCTCTTGTTGTGCTTTTAGATCTTCCGCAGGTTAGACCAGCAGCTGAGTGATCCGGAAATAGTGGTCAGCCGGGTCTCCGTACTCCTTAGGGTTGGGGTTGTTGGTTGTTGTGGTTTCTTTTGTTAAGACAGTTGTTGTTTTTCCCTTGTTTTAGTACTTTAGACTGCTAGACCGTGTTGCATTCATTACCTTAAAATACTATTTTATGAATTTCGGTTTTCCTTATTTGTGTCTTGTTGCAAGATCCTAGTAATATTGTTGTCAAACTGAGGTCGGGACCCATTGTGAGGTCTTAACCAGTAATGTCCCGAGTTCTGAGAATTCGGGGTGTTACAGCTAGAACGATGAATATATCTTTTGTAGATTATGAACATGTAAATCTTATATACTTGGTGACATTTAGTTTAAGAACATGACTTTGAATCATGACTTTAAATCATGTTTGTGATATTGGTTATCTTCGGATGTGATATCGGTGATCACAAAACGATAATGTTTTGAGTTAAGTACATGACTTCGAATCATGTTTATGAATGGAATTGGTTGCTTCAGTTTTTTTTGCATTTGGGACAGGTACAATCTGTGAAAGCCATGAAATACGTACAGAATCCGGACAACAAATCCAGGTTAAATTCTTTACAATGGTCTCGTAATAAATTTTTTACCTAATAACACGGATCTTCATTGTCAGGATCATTAGGTCGTCACATAGTCGAATCACCTGGATCTTACCCTCTGGGTTATTTGTTGGTTTCAGATAACCCGCTTCCCAATATCCGGTTATTTATTATTAAAATAAACGGCATCAAATAACCCGGTCCGTATCCGGTTATGTGACATTATCAAATACCCCAGGTACAAGTTTGCCGGGTTATTTGATAGAATATATCCCGGTTGGCATCGTTTGTACCAAAATCAAAGGAGAAAAAATAACCCGGATTTGTTTTAACAAACACCCGGGGTATAAAGTTGGTGGACCAAATATCGCCCTAACCTTTAACCCGGTGGGCATCCGGAGTATATTCTTTCAAACACCCGGGTTATAATCCCCTTTTTGTAGTAGTGAGGTGTCGTCTTGTTGTCAGTCTTCGTCGGCTACTCGAGACTGCGAGACTAACATAGTTGAGCCCTATAATCAGATAAATACAGAGGAATATAGGATAGTATGATACTCGAGACTACGGGGGAGGGACCGTACCTGAGGCTGAGAGAGAGCAGAAAATGCTTGGAATCGGAGGTGTCGTCTTCATCGGCCGACGGCTGATCGTTGCTAGTCCTCGCCAAACGCTAGTCGCCAAAGTGTCGTCTTGTTCCCAGTTACCAATTGCCAAAACATAATCTAGCTATGAGTATCGGGGTTACGAGGTCGAGGGCAAATGGGCTTTTTTCAAAACTTTTTTTTTAATATTAATATTAATAATAATATTATTATTATTATATTATTATTATTATTATAAGTAGTATTAGTAGTGGTAGTCAATGAGCTTTTGCAAGGTGCTCGTATTCGGCTCGGGCTCGTTACAAGCTTAATACCATACTCGTATATTTAGGTCGTTTTATAATATGAATGAGCCCAAAATTTCGGCTCGCCAAAATTTTGGCGAGCCGAACGCGAGTCGAGAAGAACAAGATGGACAAGTATGATGAAAAACAAGTAAAAAAAAAAAGGTTGTTAAAGAGTACATCAAAGGAGATTAAGTTGGACATCAGTCCCCTACCCTAAAAATGGTGTGTTTAGCAAGCTTACCGGGAAGAACAAGATGGACATCAAACTGGAATAAAAATAACAAGGAGAAGAGTAGAAGATGGTGGTGAGTAGAGGACGGTGTCAATCGTTTCCAACTATAATTCCGTAATCGATACTTTGGGTGAGGGTTTTTGGAGAAGAATAGAGGACGAATCAACAAGGAGGAGAGTAGAGTACGGTGTCAATCGATTCTAACTGTAAATTCGTCTGTAATCGATACTTTTGACGAGGGTTCTTGGAGACAAACAAGAAAGAGAGTTCATCGTCTCTTCGATGGGATGAATTTGGTTAGAGTTTTTTTGTAAGGATTTTAAACAGGTTGTCATTAATGGGATAAAATTTTAAAATTTTTATTGATGGAAGGTTTTTGGAGATAAATAATTTGGTTGTCGACATCGGCGACATAGCCGTCGCATACGGTACCTATTATGAGTCACGATAAAGATTATCCGACGCCAATTACATGACTATTAGCAATGGTCGTGTACCGCCGACACAAATAATTGGTATTTTCTATCACGATGATGTTGTCATCGCCAAATAAAGACCAATGACGACGGCAATGGTTTGTCGTCGCCAACAAGTGTGGCCAATTGAATTATGTTTTGTAGTGTTCATAATATAATTAGTAGATTATGGTAGCAAGTATCATGTAAAGCCCATTCACTAAATTAAGTGTGTCAGTTTAGATAAATTTGTGTAACATATAAAATTGTAATTGAAATATGTAATTTGGTTAAATATAGAGATAAAAGAAAAAAAGAGTTAGCTATTATTCACTTATAATGACTACTTAATGCAATCGGTGTTGCTTCCTTCTGCGGTCTGTTCAAAGATTGATACGATCTGTAGAAATTTCATTTGGGGTAGCAAATCGGGAGCTCGGAAGATTCATCTGGTGCAGTGGGACATCATTTGCAAGCCTAAAATGGAGGGGGGGTCTTGGTGTTCGTCGAACTCTTGACTCTAACCGCGCTATGGTCAGTAAACTGGGGTGGAGACTCTTCTTCTGTAAAGCTTCTCTCTAGGCTAAAGTACTACTTAATAAGTATCGTGTGGGTGACCTTGACTGGCCGACCTCTCTTCCGACTCGGCATGGCTGCTTTGCGGTGTGGAGAGGCATTGTCTTCTCCTATAATAAAGTGGTGGCCCTTAATCTGGCGTGGAATGTGGTATATGGGAACTCGGTGAAACTTTGGTTGGACCGCTGGCTCTTTGACGACCCTCTATCGTTGCACTCTCTTTCCCCTCTCTCTGATGAGGATCTTGGCCGTAGTGTTCGGGATGTCTGGTCGGATGATAATGGTTAGAACTGGGGATATCTTCACGACAAGGTGTCTTCTACTTGCCTGCTTCGGTTTGCTTCGACTACGCTCAGTGCTGACAGAAGCCGTCCGGACTGCATTCGCTGGTTGGGGTCTAAGTCGGGCCATTTCTCTACTTCTTTTGCGTATTCCTTCATCATCAATGCGCAGGGCACTTTGAGTGGGAGACGGGGCCTGTTTCAGAAGATCTGGAAGATTGAAGTGCAGGAGCGTGCTCGCTTTTTTGCTTGGATTGTGGGCTGGGGCCGAATTCTCACCAATGCGGAGCGGTTTAGACGGCATCTGGCTACTGATCCCAACTGTTTGAGTTGCCCGAACTCGCCGGAGTCGCTGCTTCACCTGTTTCGTGATTGCTGCCACGCCGCTCCGATCTGGAGGGAGATTGTCCCACTGACACACCAGGTGACTTTTTTCTCTCTTGTCTGGGATGATTGGTTCATCCTGAATGTGAATCTAGGGCTTATGGAGGGGCTAAATGTTGTATGGAATAAGTTCTTTTTGCTTGCTATTTGGTGGCTATGAAAATGGCGCAACAACCAAACGTTCCGGGATTCTTCCATGGTCATGAATAAACTAAACTTCATTAGGGCCCGTTACAATGAGAATGATCAGGCCTTTGCTTCGAAAAAAGTCCTCGGAATGCTCCCAAGGAAATCGAAAGTTATGGTGAGATGGTTAAGACCTTTGGAGGGATGGGTTAAGGTTAATACCGATGGTGCCTCTCGTGGCAATTCGGGGCTTGCTTCGGCTGGAGGGTTAATTCGTGATTGCCATGGGGAGTGGATATGTGGGTTTGCTGCTAATATTGGGTTTGCGGCTGCGCCACTTGCTGAGTTATGGGGTGTTTTCTGCGGACTTGAGCTTGCGTGGAATAAGGGATTCCGGCGTGTTATGATTGAGGTTGATTCACTTGTTGTATTGCGTATTCTCAAAGAGGGTGTGGACTCCGTGCACCCTCTTTTTAGCCTGGCTCGTCGTGTCCAAGGCTTTGTTGCTCGAGACTGGATCGTTCGCTTTGGTCATACCTTTCGGGAAGGTAATAGGGTTGCAGATTCGTTAGCTAATGTTGCCTTTTCCCTTTCTCTTGGTGTTCATGTTTTGATTACTCCGCCGGATTGTGCTAGTGTTTTGTTGTTAGATGATGCACGTGGTGTGAGTTTTCCGCGTTTGACTCGTCTGTAATTGTTTTCCTTTTAGGGGGAGGGTTCCCTCTTCTTTCTTTCACCAAAAAAAAACTATTTAATGCGTAAATACTAATAATAAAGTTTGTTATTAAATAAGGTTTATTCTATGGGCCGCTCTACTGCTAAAACCATTAATTTGCATGCTTAAGGTAGCGCAATATAGGGATTTCTTAAAATCATTAGCATTTTTAATATCATAAAGTACTATGAATTTTTCTAAAAATATATATTTATAATCTAATATAATAATTTATATGCTTATAAATTTATAATAAAATTCGTATTGATGAGATATCTTCACTAATCATACATTCATTCTTATAATTTATATATATATATATATATATATATATATATATATATATATATATATATATATATATATATATATATATATATATATATATATATATATATATATATATATATATATAGAGAGAGAGAGAGAGGGTGCGGTTCCCATGTTAGACTGTCAGATGGTGAGTATTAAGGGTCGAGATTTAGAGTATGTATCATAATTAATAATAACTACAAATAATAATAATTAGGAATAATCCATTCAACCAACAATGATTACGAATAATCCCCTCAACCAACAATAACTACGAATAATACATTAAACGATATGACACCTTCGTAACAAAACTAATAATAATTACGAATCTGTTCTCATGATTACACGATAAGCCTGTTCTCATATGATCTATACTCTCTCTATATGTATAATCCAACTAAATAAAGACAAAAAAAATGTAGCTAGGAAATTAGAAATGTTTGTTTACAATGCAATATTGCATGATCCACCTTCCATGGCAATGTATCATTCCAATGTTAATGGTGTGAGATTATGATAAATTCCCCTCAGGGTTTCCATTGACTGAATGGTCATATAAATAACCAACGTATTTACAATAATTACAAAGGCAACCCTCTACTATATTCTATTTACATAAGAGTGCTATCATACCCCCGCAGTCGAAACTGGAGGAGGCATTACAGTAAGACTGGATCTAAAATCTAGAAACAATTGTCTTGGAAGGCCTTTTGTAAAAATGTTTGCATACTGGAAAGCCGATGGAACGTGGAGGACTCGAACTTGACCGCGGGCAACCTGATCACGGACGAAATGAATGTCAATTTCGATGTGCTTGGTTCGTTGATGTTGAACCGGGTTGCTGGCAAGGTATGTTGTTGAGATGTTATCAGTGTATACCACATAAGCTTTGTAAGGGGGCAATGAAGTTCAAGCAGTAAATGCGCAACCAAGAGCATTTTGACACTACATTGGCAACTCCTCTGTATTCGGCCTCTGCGCTAGATCGGGAAACTACAGATTAACGTTTAGCAGCCCAAGAGATCAAAGTGTCGTTGAAGAAGACACAATAACCAGAGGTCGACCGGCGGGTATCAAGACATCCAGCCCAGTCGGCATTTGTATATGCAATAAGATCTGACTTTGGAGATGGAGAAATGGTGATACCTAAGGAAGATGTGCTAGAAATTTAGCGGATGATACGCTTGAGAGCAGCAAAATGAGCTTCTCGGGGATCGTGCATGAATAGACAAACTTGTGTACTGCATAACTTATGTCAGGGCGGGTGAAGGTCAAGTATTGAAGTGCTCCAGCTAAGCTTCGGTACAGGGTTGGATCACTGATTGCTGGACCAGATGAGGCACTGAGTTTCACAGATGGCTCAGCTGGTGTAGCAGAAGGTTTGCAATTAGTCATTTTAGCACGCTCAACAATCTCACTGGCATATTTATCTTGAGATAAGAATAATCCAGAGGAACTTCGACGGACGGAGATGCCCAGAAAATAGGATAGAATTCCGAGATCCTTAAGTGCAAACTCGTTTCCCAAGAGCATGATCAGATGGGTCCGCAATTTATCAGAAGATGCAGTAAGGATGATATCATCAACATAGAGGAGCAGGTATGCAATATGAGAGCCATGCCAATAAATGAATAGAGATGAGTCACTCTTACTGCCGATGAAGCCAATTTGTAGCAAGAAGCCTGCAAAACGCTGAAACCAAGCCCGAGGTGCCTGTTTAAGACCATATAGGGATTTCTGCAGTAAACAAACATGATTAGGTCTCGAGGAATCACGGAATCCAGGAGGTTGGAACATATAAACTGTCTCATTCAAATGCCCATGTAGGAAGGCATTTTGAACGTCAAGTTGATGAATGGACCACGACCAGGAAATTGTAATGCTGAGAACAGTTCTTATAGTTGCTGGTTTGACAACTGGGCTGAAAGTTTCATCGCAATCAATGCCGACCTGTTGGGAACAACCATTAGCGACAAGGCGAGCTTTATAGCGTTCAAGAGAGCCATCAGACTTGTACTTATGACGAAAAATCCACATACATCGCACAATGTTAGCCTAAGGAGGACGAGGAACCAGAACCCAAGTCTTATTTCGCATAAGGGCTCGATATTTGTCGACCATGGCAACGTTCCACTGCGGGTCTTGGAGGGCTACATTGTGGGATTTGGGTATAGGAGATATGGTGGTGGTAGAGACGGAGAGGTCAAAGACCGGTTTAGGTTTGGTTATGCCGGATTGACTTCGGGTGTGTGGTCGTGGTTGAGGTAGCCGAGTATTTGAGGTGGATTCAGCTTCAACAAGGTGGGGAGCTACGGAATGTGGGATGGAAGAACGTAGTGAATCCGGTTGGGTTGAGCTGGTTGGGCTAATAGGGCCGGGCTGGAAATATCTCAAAGCAGCGGGTGGGCCGATGGGGTTAGTTGGGCCAGGGGGAAGAGATGGGGAGGGTGTCACTACATTTGGGCCGGAGGAAGATGGGCCAGGGGAAAGAGGCGTAGAGGGCAGGATGGGATGCGCTGGGCAAGGTGGGCCGGGTAGGAAATTGGGCCAAGAACGCGGCTGAGGACTAGAAGAATGCACTATTAGGCTCAAATCCGATGGGCCTGACTGCGAAGAAAGCTGGGCACGAGAACCATGGGCCTGAGATGCCATTTCAGAATGGTACGGGGATGGATTCACATCATCCGGAAAAATCGAGGTGGGAGATTTGCGGGATGAGGTGGCAAAAGGAAAAATGGACTCGTCAAAAGTGACATGGCGAGATATAATAATTTTATTTGTGGAAAGCTCTAAACATCTATACCCCCAATGATGACTCGGATACCCAAGAAAGACACATGGAGATGAGCGAGGTTGGAGTTTGTGGGAGACAGTTGTGCTTTGATTAGGAAAACAAAGACAACCGAAAACGCGGAGGTGATCGTAGGATGGTGTGACGAAGTATAATACTTGGGTGGGTGACCGATTTTGAATTGTGGTGGAGGGTAGGATGTTGAGGAGGTAACTAGACGTTTCTAAGGCATGGGGCCAAAAAGAAACGGGAAGAGACGCATGAAAAAGAAGGGAACGAATCATGTTGGTGATGGTACGAATGATACGTTCAGCTTTACCGTTTTGAGGGGAGGTATAAGGACACGAAAAACGGAAATTAATTCCGTTTGTGATGAAGAAGTTGTGAAAACTGGAGTTATTGAACTCTCTACCCATGTCGCATTGAAAAGATTTTATAGCACAATTGAACTGAGTTTTAACCAGCTGGTGAAACCGCACAAAGAGATCAAACACTTGGGATTTAAATTTGATGGGAAAAACCCATAAAAAATAGGAGAAATCATCAAGGAAAAGCAGGTAGTATTTGAAACCTTCTTTGCTTTCAATAGGTGAAGTCCATAGATCGCTATGAATAATATCAAAAGGTGCAGAAGTAGTGGTAAAAGATCGTTCAAAAGGAAGTTTAATGTGTTTTCCTAGTTGACAAGCATGACATAAAGAGGAGAATTTCTCCTTTTTATAACGAAATAAAGAAGAATTACGAAGAAAGTCTAGAACAGGAGCTCCGGGATGTCCTAGACGATCGTGCCAAAGGTGTGGCGGCTCGACGGAGAGAGCGTGGACTTGGGAAGACGAAGTGACAGGATAAAGTTCCCCCGAACTATTGCATCTCAGACGAATGGTCCTCGTTTGCAGATCCTTCACAGAAAAACTAAACGGATCAAACTCAACACTAGCAAGGTTATCGGAAGTGAAGCGTCTAACGAAAACAAGATTTTTGACTATTTTTGGTGCAATGAGAACATTGGATAGGCGTAATGGTTGTTTTGTGGTGGGAAAAATGGTTTCTCCAATACCTGTAGAAGAAATACGCATGCCATTGCCAACAGTTATCGAATTTGAGGGACCATTATACAAAATAGACGAGAGTAAACCTGGAGTATGAGTCATGTGCGATGTGGCACCCGTGTCCATGTACCAATTATTGTCCGTCGGATTCAAAGACATAGTGGCAAAGGAATGATCTAGAGCAGTGGGCTGATATGAGTGAGCCAAATGGGCCTGAGGAAACGGACTGCCAGGGCCCGGCGCAAGAATACCATCTTGTTGCTACTGGGAAAGGGACAGGGCGGCCTGTACTGCTGCAGTGGGCCAGACTAGGTCCAATTGAAGGCAGGTGGGCCGCTGGGGAAATGGGTCGGACTGGATTTGGCCAGATGCAGCCAACCACGCGCAGGGTGCCAAACGAATCTCCCCAGCTGATTAGAGTTGTTGTTGTTGCTGCGTTGCTTGCCTCGGCGACCCCGGCCTCGGCGCTGCTGGTTCCGGTCGAAGGCTGCCGGAGAGGAGTCGGTAGAGGGTGGCGCCGGCGAGCCTGGAGGTGGAGCGCGAGAGTCGGCGGTTAGGGCATTGCTAGTTGAACCGGCTGAATTTTGGGAAGCCATTCGAGTTTCTTCGAGTTGCAACTGAGAACGGGCCTTGGTGAAAGACGGGAGCGGATCAGTTTATTGAATAAAACTGGTCGCCGCATTATATTCAGCAGGTAATCCTGAAATGAGTTGAAGCACAAGTCAAGTGTCAGGAACGGGTGATCCGACGCCTTTGAGTTGATATGCTAGAGACTTAAGTTGCAAACAGTAAGCGTTAATGGAGGAAAATCCAAATAACTTACAATTCGAGAACTCGTGTTCAAGATAGACAGCCCGAGTGTTTTTGTTATCTTGAAAGATATCTTTGACTCGATTCCATGCCTGAAGTGTAGTATCATCTGAGTCGAGGATTTGCAATAGGATTTCCCGGGAGACCGTACTGTAAATCCATTGAAGGACCGCTGCGTCGACTTGAAGCCATAATGAATCATCAATATCCGTAGGTTTGGGAATTTTCTCATCGATGTGGTCGAGGACGTTGTGAGCTTTCGCAGTGACGCGAAAAAGAGTAACCCAAGATGCATACGGAGTGTCGTGGTCAAGGACGAGGGTAATATTGTTCTTGATGTTGGAGATTCCAAGAGCGGAATGGAACGAAGGTTTCCGTTCGGTAGTCATCGAAGAACGTTTGAAAAGGGGAGGGACGGCAGGAATGAAAAACGGCCGTTAGGGTTAGAAAGAGCGGAAGAGGGTTTGAGGAACGAGAACCTCTGATACCATGTGAGATTATGATAAATTCTCCTTAGGTTTCCATTGACTGAATGGTCATATAAATAATCAACGTATTTACAATAATTACAAAGGCAGCCCTCTACTATATTATATTTACATAAGAGTGCTATCTATCAGATGGGTACGTGCAACTAGTAACTCGTTCTTCATCAGCGTGTGGCTTTGGGTCCGATGATGAATCTGTACAACTCTCCGTGGAAGGCATTTTGTCTAATATACGGCCTCTCACGTAAGCCCAGAGAAGAACGCAGTCTTCAAATTAACCATTCGGGACATCTAAGTTTGTAAAGGCTTATAGGACAGATGTTCAGTGTCAGAATCATATATAGAGAATTGAGTTTGGACAGTTGATGCATAAAACCTTCCTATATGGTGTCATGGTTTGTAAATTTGTTCTAACATTGATGTTCAAGTATTACTTGATTGATTTTGACGCTTGTATATAATTGATTCTGATTGTGCTTGCATATTTCAATATGTAAATCTATTTTGCCTTGCTATTTGATTCAAACAAGCTTCTTATGAAAAGTATGCATGTGTATTATTTCTTTTTTGGAGGTATAATGAAAAGGAAAGGCCATTTGAATATGGTTTTCACTAGTCAAACAAAGATAAGGTATACCTTGACTTCCTACAAGAATTAAAGAATAAAACTGGATTTAATAAACTCGCATGCCTTGTAACTATACGATGGAGTATCTAGTTTTTCAAAAATAAAATCATTTTTGACAATCTTATATCTATTAAAGTAGGAGCCTCTTTTGTCACGTGTCAATATTTAAATAAATAATGATTTCTAAATGTTAATATAAGTATTTTTATAAATAGTGATTTCTAAAAGTCCAATTATTTTAAAAAGTGATTTCTAAATGTTACTATAAATTTGAAAGTGATTTTTAAACTTTATTTGAAAAATATTTAAACAAATATTTTATAAAAATAATTTTTAAACTTTTACGATATATTTTGCCATCGATTTTACCAACAATCATATCTTAACAAAATCAGCCTTAAAACTCGGGTAATACACACTATTGAACTAGTACTAAGGTTATCATTTTCAATAAAACTCAAATCCATATTATAAAACTACAAAAGAAAAGGACAATAAACACAACATTAAGTGGGATAAACAAAAAAAAAAAGAATCCCACAAAATCATTTTGATGGATCAAAACTCGATTCGAGAATAACATCCATTGATTCGAGAATAACATACATTGATTCGAGAATTTTGTGATTCGAAATCACAATGGTGAGGTGAGGTAGTTAGACTTGATGAAAAAAATAACTTTAACTTGGTAATTCCTTTTACCTAAAAAGGCTTACAAGATATCATATTAAAGATAAAAAACGAAGGTGACAATTTTTGTGTCAAGGCACTCCAAGATTTATGGATTTTCCGTGGGAGATCGAGATGATTTTATCTTACTCCAGACGTGTTGCTAACTGATTGACCCACCTAAGAAAACACTTGTTTTTCTTTGTAATGATCCCAAACTTTATTTTCTCATCCGGATACTTGAGGATGAACTACCATGGGGCTGACAAACTACTTTCCATTTATCAAAAAAAATAAAAAGAAAGAAAAGAAGATAAGGCATACCTTGAAAAACAGTGTTGACATTGTACAGGACATTCTTTGCGCAGTAGACACTAATTTCTCTAATTGCTCGTAGAGTAAACGAGACTACTCACATTATAAAGCAATGAGATGAGAAGGGGATTTTTATCTTACCTGTAAATCCCCCTGAAATAGGAAAATTCATGATTTTCAGAGTAAATATTACTCTTCTTTCTTGTGAAAAATTAACCATTACCATGGGTATCCCGAGGGATTTGATTTTAGTTTAATTATATAAGTAAATAGAATTTGAATTGACTGACATTTTTAGTTGTTTCTTTGAAAAAAACTGACATTATCTTCAAAAATTGCGTGTTATTTTAATAATAATAGTGGTAATAAATACAGTTAAATAATATTAAAACTATTTTAAGAGGGGAAAAGGTTGAAGGGGTCTCCAGTCCACCCACAATGCTGTAGGGATCCTTCCCCTTTGGGTGGGTTTGGTTACATATAAACACCAAATATTATCCCTTCTTATTTTTAACAACATTCACTTTTGCTCTTCAATCTCTCTCATTTTCTTTATTATCCTTTTGCATTTTCAAATTTCCCAATCAAAGCAACCCAATTTTTGTACAAATACTTGATTAATTCATTAATCATTTTCCTTTATCTTTTACTGCCTTATCCTTTCTCTCTCTCTTCTCCTTCTCAATCTTCTGCATTGGAGGTTAGCAGGAAGGAGAGGGCCCCCTCCCCTCTGGGCTACAATATCTTCTTTGCCTACTCAATTCTCAATTACCCATATTCATATTTCACAATTCATAAATAAAAAACCAAAAAAAATTCAAACTTTTCATATTTTCTGCCTTATATAACAATACCCATTATCGAAACTTAGCTTTTCAATCTTGGCCTCTATCTCGGATGATCTTATCCAGGTTCGTTTTTCATGAATACTTTGATTTTAAATTTCATTTCTTGCACTGTTATAGTATTATGATATGAATCGGTGTTGATTGGGGGTGATTTGGGATTGTATGAAATTAGGGTTCTGATTCGTTTCCGAATTGGAATTGATTTGTTTTACAGATTTGATCGAGAGTATATATATAAATTAGAGGAAAGGCTTGCTGAAGCCTTGTGAGTTTGTTTATGATTTGCTGTCGAGAAAGAGAATATGTTGATGAAATCAAATCTAGACATGTCGCTGTTGCCGAAGAGCGACTTAATCCAAATCAGAGAGGTATGGGAGGAGAATCTCGAAGAAGAATTCGATCTCATCCGTGAAATCGTCGATGATTATCCTTACGTGGCTATGGACACTGAATTCCCCGGGATTGTTCTTCGTCCGGTTGGGAATTTCAAGAGCAGCTACGATTATCATTACCAAACCCTAAAAGACAATGTAGACATGCTGAAATTGATTCAGCTTGGCCTTACTTTCTCCGATGATGAAGGGAATCTGCCAACATGTGGGACTGGTAAGTACTGCATATGGCAGTTCAATTTCCGCGAATTCAATGTCAATAAAGATGTCTTCGCTAACGATTCAATTGAGCTTCTCCGTGAGAGTGGGATGGATTTCAAAAAGAACAACGAAAGGGGGATTGATGCTAGGAGATTCGGAGAGCTCTTGATGTCGTCCGGTATCGTGTTGAATTACAATGTGCATTGGGTTACTTTCCACAGTGGATATGATTTCGGGTATTTGCTGAAGCTCTTGACCTGCAAGAAGTTGCCTGATACACAGACAGAGTTCTTCAAGATGATCAACGCATATTTTCCGACTGTTTACGACATCAAGCATCTAATGAAGTTCTGTAACAGCCTGCACGGTGGATTGAACAAGCTCGCGGAGCTTTTGGAGGTGGAGAGAGTGGGAATTTCGCACCAGGCCGGATCGGACAGTCTGCTCACTTCGTGTGCTTTCAGGAAGCTGAAAGAGAATTTCTTTAGTGGATCAATGGAGAAGTATGCTGGTGTTTTGTATGGCTTAGGGGTTGAGAATGGACAGACTAGTCACTAAAACATGGAATTTTTTTCTTCTGTTTTATAAAAATCTCAAGGGGAAAGAAAAATATGTTTATACCTGATTGCTGTACACATACTATTGTGTAAAGCTTTATGGTAAAATACAGTTAAGTTTGATATTTGTTTGTGGGGTTTTTTGCTTCCTCAAATTGATTCAGCTTACATAATGTCATCCCTCGATGATCTTAGTTTGGATGAGAATATGTTGGTTTCTTACATTATTGTCTATTTTAGGTATAAATTAAATTTTGTGGTGATTGTCAGAGCAGCCTAGTTTCTAATATATGTTTATGTTCATTTCATGGATTGCTTGCTGCAAAACTCAGGGGATGTTTACATTTCTCCCAGCAGTTTTTAGAGCATCCACAACCCGGATACCAATCCAAAATTTCTTATTCTACTTGAGAATTAGGTGAAGCACATTTTTTTTATGGAAGAAGAAAAGTTTGTTAAAAGAAAAAAAATCAAATAAAAGTTGATATATGGCACACATATAGTGCTCCGTAATGCCGCACTTGAAAAACACATCCGCCCTGAACCGAACCCCAATACCCACGTAATTATAACCATTTTTCATTTTGAAAAAAATTCAACATAAAAATTTGTGGAAAAAGTTTTGAGTTAAAAAATTCCAAAAGTACGTTATGAAAAATTGCAATAAAAAGTTTTAAATTTTTGAAAAAAATATTCCCAATAAAAGAAAATTTAGGGTAAAAAATATAAAGCAAAACTAATGGAGAAACATTTCTCACTAAATTTTTCTTTTTCTGTAGCTTTTCGTTGTAGTTTTTTTGCTAAAATAAAATTTGAAACTACCACAAACCAACCTAGGTAAAAAAAATAAAAATAAAAAAGTTGCAAAACCTTTTAAATTTTTTCAGGTATCTTGTCATTGTTGTGTTATTAGCCGATAATTTGTGTACAAGTTAGTAATTTATAAAAATTCAGATTTTTTTTAGTATATGAATAATAGTTTTTATTACTTTCTTGATTATTTTTCTATTATAAATTGTAATACTTAATCAAACTATTGAACCAATATGATATTAATATTTATAATAAAATTTACTTTGTCTATACTTCAATTATAAATTATTTGATGTAATTCTAATTAGTATAGGATGGCTACTTGCAAAACCTTTAAAATTAAAGGTAATTTTATGTTAAAGATCTATAGGGGTGGTTTATTTGAAATAGATAAATATCATAATGGTGGCTTTGTGCTATGAAACTTTATGTTAAAGATCTATTCGGGGTGTTACAATCTCCCCCACTTAAACTCTTGACGTCCACGTCCGGCACAAGGACCGTACACCTAGTTGAGTGACCGCCTACTAGGACTAACACACTAGTAACGCAAGGTTAGCTCGGATACCAACTATAAGACCCGAGGTCTTAGGGACATTGATCACATGGTTGCCTCCTAGGAGGTCACCCATCCTAAAATTGCTCCCGCTAGAGCAAGTTTAACTCCGGAGTTCTTTGTCCTCACTCGACCACTGAAAAAGAAGAATTTTTGTTGATATTAGTAGCAATCCATCCTTAAATGGTGATATAAATCCCCATTCAAATGATGTGGGATGATAAATTTACGGGGTCTTATATGTGTAACCCTCAATCCGGCAGTTCGGCAACTATAAGATAACCCTTTAAGAACTTAGAAATCCGGAAAAGATCAAGAAAAATCTTCGCTTTTGTCCCATTAGTTAAAAAGGTACAATGACCAATTACTTTCTACTATCGTTAAAAATCCTTGAGGCAATGATAAAGCGTTACTCTCAAAACCAAGTTCTTTTCAATAAATCCAATAAAACAACTTTGCTTTTGACTCTTCAGTTATTTTATCTAAACCATATATAAACGTCACTTATTTCGAAGGTACGTAAATAAAAGGTGAAAACGAAGTACTTTGAAAAGAAGAAATATCACAATCTCAATTCACAAACATATATGCAATAATAAATCAAACTTTTATAGGGAACATCCAATCCTTAGATCAGGAGGAATTAGCCACACAAAATAAAAGAAAAGTCTTTCATAAATATCAAAGTTGAAAAGTACTTACAAAGCAAAAAAAAGGAAAATATAACTCTATTGTGTCATGACACGAACTTAGAACCCTAATCGGCCGCTCTACAATGAGATGTCTCTAATCTAACCTAGAAAGGTCTATATATAATGTTCTGATCAAACTCTTGGGCGGAAATAAGAAGCACAACTTATACACAAAGATAAGATATGAACAAATACAAATACGATTGATTGTGCATATCACTTACACTAGACTACACATACTATTAGTTTTTTTAGTATTCTCAAGTTATGTTTTCTAACTATTACATTAGTACATGTTATCATACTATTTGTTAGTTTATATTGTTTAATATAATATCACTACTAAAAATCGATATTTTAAAATAATGAAAGTGGTTCTCCTTATGTAGAGAGATATAATTAAGTGAGAACAAGTGTTACAGTAAAAGTAAAAACACTTAAAAATCGTTGGATTGAATTATGGAGGGCTCAATTTAATCGGCTATATAAGGGAATCATTTTACACGGTTATTACCGTAGGGGTGCTTATGGTAACATTATATAGTTATTTTGCTTATATAAAAACTATTATATCCCTAATCAATTGTTCCTTTATTGTTTATGCATATGGTGAAGTAATCTTATAAAGTGATACGTATACGCTCTTCCTCTTCGTGCAATATTGTTATGGGATCGAACCAATCGTGTAGTATATAATTGAAATGTGCATTGACAATCAATCGTGCATGTGTTGGAAATGTTAGATCGTGCATGTGTTAGCAATGTTAGTGATAAATATTATTTTATTAATTTATTGTACTTCATATTTATATTTTTTTACTCCAATTTTGCAGGAAAATTATATGTAATTGTAACACGAAAATGGTGTTGCACGTCTAAGTTCACACACGACTAACACTATATATTAGTAATTGTACATGTGTTGTGGTGATGCACGTCTAAGTTCTTTTTGTATGTTCACAACACGAATAGCATGAATGAATGAAACCTTAACTTGCACGTTAAGTTCATCTAAAATACACAACTGAATCATGCACGTTGACATTCATATTTATGTAGCACGAGTAATAATTCTTATTAATGAAAACCAACCCATTGAACACAAAATATGTTGCAGTTTTAAGTTCTAAGAGTTCAAATTCAATATATATACAACCAATGATTTTTGTTTATTAATCGTGCAACTTGATTCTTTTTTCCGGTAGGGTGAAAAAATTAAACTGGCGAAAGGTTATAGTGAGTTGTAATAAGATATAGTGTATATTAGGAAAACGATATATTTCATTATCTAACCGAGGATACTGAATCATATATATATACAATCCGGGCCAAGCAAGTGTCTCAGCCAATCTTTTTTCCATGCTCTGGATCGGGCTTTCAGGCTTACCCCATGTCCATATTCGCCCGTTTTTATAAACAGTCCATATTTATCCATTTTACTAGACAAATTGTCCTGAATTTAATCGAGTTGTAGGCCCCTTGCGTTGCACGTCCCCCTTGCGTTGCACGTCCCCCTTGCGTTGCGCTATTAGTAGAATGTGTTCTCAATATAGGCAGAGGAAAAGGGCTATAAAGTAAGGTTAAGTCCTAAATTGAGCTAATAGTATAAGGGTCCGTTTGGTTCAAACTTCGAAAACGGAAATGAAATGGAAACGAATTTAGTCTTTATGTATATCTTTATTCATGAAATTTTATGGAATCATTTCATGCAAAATGCAATTGTCTTCCCACATTTTGTTTTCCTACTAGGGTATCAAAAGTAATCAAATTCAACTCCAATTACTTCAAACCACAAGGAATGATTCCAAAAACTTTCATGAACAAAAGTATACATATGGACTAGATTTGTTTCTATTCCGTTTTCGATTCTGGAGTTAAAACCAAATGGTCCCTAAATTTTTTAAATGAACTAAAGAGTAACATTTAAAAAATAATCCGTGAAAAAGGAAGGACACGTGTTGACGGACATGATTTCTTATGTTCCCGTAAGGTGTCAGCCAGTAGGCGTGAATCCGGACATATGTACCGCAAAAAGTCCGTACGTTCCGAAAGGTGTCGGCCAGCAGACGTGAATCCATACATACGTACCTCAAAAAGGTTGCCCGCACCTGAACAAGAACCGTTTATAAATTTAAATTTATATATATGTAATGTGTACTGAATATGGTCCCACAAATATATGTATTTTCCTAATGTGTACGGACCATCAGGGTAGGACCGGACCATAACCGCTCCAGATCAGTTTTTAGGTCCGGATCAATTTTGCACAACCCTAGCTTCCATCCGGGGCAACATCCGATCAGACCCACGCATTTCACAAGGCAGAATTATTTTGTTTTGATCATTAACCCAGGATTTGTAATAAACATAGTGTTTCTACAACCACGAAGCTACACATGAATGAACTCAAGTAGAGCAGTATCCCCACACGTACTAGATACAATCATAAACACCGCTTCATCAGCTTCATCAGTCCGCATTCTTCAAGGCATCCAGAATTTAGATAGCCAGAATGAACAGCAGAGGACTTCTCGCTTATTTTTACTTGTCACTAGAATCAACTCAAGCAGAGCAGTATCCCCACACGTACTAGATACAATCTTAAGCACCGTTGGTACAAATTTTGATCATATTAGCAGATCAATGCTTTATTGAGGGGTTACTGGAATCAGCAGATTGAACGCACCCGGATTTATCACACTGCATCGTACGAAACACCAGCAATTAATATCTTCTAAATCACGTGTTCACAAGATTCATCAAAGATGCATGTTTAAAGCTATGTCATGCTTGATTATTAAAAAAAATTCAGCGTGTAACACATCCAAACTTAAAGGATAGTCAAATTTGCATAGGCATGTGTTTTTGTAGAGATGGGTATTCATAAAGCCATTGAAAATAAGAAAACCCCGGAGGGTTTGCATGGTTAAGGAGACAGATAAGCAAGAGACAGATATAACACAACAAATAAAGCAGAGGAAAATAATGAATGTGGTGAAGCTACTTGCCCAAGATCAATACTCAGCACAAATCTGGGGAAAGCAAGAACACTAACCTTTCTTATGCTTCTCGCTTAACTATTTAGGTTCTCTTCCGCTTTGTCTTCATATCCTTAAAAATAAAACTGATCACCTCCTTAAGTGTGGCCTTTCTGCCTTCCTTAAAGTTCCACAGCTCATTAACAATATATCTTCCGCTTGGATTATATTCATTCATCTCTTTCAAGGCCACAATCACTGACGCTTGAATCTCATCTCCCCATTCTTCTTTCAATTGCTTCAGCTTTTCATCAGTTCCGTCAATTATTTCCTAATAATGAAAATAGATAACAAGTTTCAATTCATAATCCATAGTTACTAGATCCCCACCAAAAGATACCCATAAAGCTAGAGGTTATTTTGTTCACCAGAATACAGACTCTTATCTGGTGTATGCTATAACTCTAGGTTTGCATCCATAATGTTAAATTCTATATAGATAAGTACGTTTATACAGAGAAAACAGATATACTGGAATAATCGCATATTATTGGAGCATTCATTCCATGAAATATTCACTGATTTCTGTTCATTAGCTTCTCCAGGAATGCTCCTTTCAGGCTTTCGTCTCATGCATATAAACAAGTTTTCACAAAAGTACTGATTTTTTTATCATAATATTCCAACTGCCAAATTTCCTACTACAACTCATAAGCCCAAAATAAGAACAAAAATAGAACAAAAACTACAGCAGGTGAAAATCATTTTACCTACTTAAATAAATAGATGCAGCTGCTAAAAACAAAATCCTTGTTAACTTGCAAGAATTCAAGTAGAAGAGTAGAAAAATTAGTAGATAACACATGAGAGGATCTCCATCCCTAAAAGTTGCTTAAAATCTCTTAAGTAACTTTCTCAGAATTTTTCGGTCAAACTTCGGTTAAGGATATTGCATCAGAACTAGTCTCTCTACTAAGAGACCTTTCTCTACTCATGTCCTCTATTTCTCCACCAAAACTGACATTTATTTTTTATTTATACTATTTTTAAATAGTTAAAGATACTCTACTAGGAACGCCCAGTATATGGGTTGGAGATGCCTGGAGAAGGAATGTACTTAAAGGTGTACCTCTGTTTTCCCATCAATCTCCACAACTTTAAAAGGGAACCACCTTTGGTCTTTCAGATTTTCCTGCCATAAGGAGGACAACTCAACTGCCTTTAGTGGCCCTTCAGCTCCAAACTTTTTCTTGCACACATTAATAAATGCCTTATCATCTATTTCCCCCATCCGCTTGATCCCAATATGAGTGCGACAGCTTGGTAAAATGTCTTGCAAGCTCTGAAAGAAAGACAGTTGGAAGTTTACCATTTGAATTATATGTATTTATCACAAGGTAAAAGTATTAAGATGCTTAGTAACAAAGATTGGTCTAGAAATTATAAATTATCTAACGGGAACAATGAAATCAAAATTGTCACGTAACAATAAGCTCTATTCTCAGCATAGAACTATTGTTTATATCTCCTTCAAAAATCTAGCACTTGGCAGACTGACAATCAGCAGGATGGGTTGACTTTGGATGGAGTCATTTAAATGTCGATATTGGGTCCCACTGTTTGGGTCATTATAGGGTCGAGTAATTTTGGGTTTCAGGTAGGGCTATAATTTGTTTCTTAACATTAAATGGGTATATATGATCTTATTTATCTAACTAAAAATACATTTTTCAGATCGCGTTGGGATTGGGTTCGTGGTTCGGGTCATTTTCAGTTTGTATTATTTTCACGATTGGGTCAATTTCTGTAGGGTGAAGACAATTTTATGTGATGAGTAATAAATTTTCGGATAGAGAGTCGGGTACGTTTATCGAATCTTGCAAGTAAACATTTTAGTAGGGGTCTGCGTTCCATAATGTGATTAGTCACAACTGACAAAGTGTGGTTGTAAATATAAACAAGTTGAACATACATACCGCAATCAGCACTTTACGAGCTTCCACGAGTTCATCATTGCTCTCTCGCTCCTTTGCTATTAGAATTCGATTTAATGATTCTATATCCGACAAATTATCAACTTTCAGCTCCAATTCACTGGTCATCTCTTCCATCTTCCTTTTGACGGCAGCATCATCATCATCTCCCAGATGTTTCATAACTTCCAATTTCCCTTTCAATTCTTCAATTTCCATTTCTAGCTTCTGCTTCGCATCCAACTGCTTTTCCAGCTGAAGAATCCTTTTCAATGCCTCTTCTTTCTCCCTCTGAACACAAGAATTTGTTAACATAGCATAGGAAAACCGCTCAAAGAAAGAAAGACCTTTATGTGTAATTTGTACAGTTACCTGCTGTTGATCAACCAGCCTCAAAACATTCTCATCTGCTTTCTTCTGTTCTATGGAAGCCATTTCAAGTGAACTATTTATGACATCATTCTGGAGAACACAGCATTATTAGTTCATGAAATTTCAGAAATTAAGTTCATTATACATTGTATAACTGGTATCATCAAGCAACAGTCACCTTCATAAGAAATCCTACATGAAATTTGAAAAAGAAAACAACAAAATATTGTTGTTCTTCTAGAACAGAGGGCTAACTTTTTCCTTTTTTGATAGCACCAAGTTGTAAGGGTTTAGGTTAACCGTGACACAAAAAGAGTATAATCTTTCACTTTCTTTACAGCCAACCTTAATATCCAGATTCAAAGTGTGTTGCACAACGTAATAACCAAAGGAAACACAATTTGAAAGTTAAAGCACAAAATGCAAGCTTAGAAATTTTGTAGACAAAGGAAGTAGTTTAGGGTTTTAATGGACATCACTTAAGCGACCTTTTGCTTCTCCTCGTCAAGCTTCTGTCTTTGTTGTTCAGTAGAAGCCACACTTTTGTTCAATTCTCTAGTCCGTTGTTCAATTTGTCTACGCTTTGACTCCAAATCATGACTAAGCCTCTCTTGTTCCATAATTATTCTCCGAACATGATCACGAGCATTCCGTTGCATTTTCCTTGACTCTGTTATAAACAAAACACAGGTTTTAGAACATATAACACAACAAATAAAATTTTATTCATACAACATATCTTAAGATCTAAAAAGAGTATAGACTCGGTTGGCAGAAAACATATACAATTCCATACATACAGAAAACAAGGCACTTCAAATAAAAAAATATCTGACCGGACACGTGTACATAGAGGAAAAGTGATAAAATTTATCAATGCAAGAGGACTAAAGCACTAGACTTAGCTAATCAAAATATCTGAATGATAAAAGGATATATTCATATAGCTCACTCAGTGAAAAGTTTCCTGATAATCAAATGTGATAAGAAGAACTGGGACTGCTTGAGCAATCTAACAATAACAGATGAATAAGGACTCCTAACTCCGAAAGATTTTCAAGAAGGATATCAAAGTCCTTAAATCACTAATGTAAGGCATTTTCACATAAATTTAGCAACTAGCAATACAAACCTGCACACACAAGTATTTATCTCAACTTGACGGAAAGAAATCAAAGCCAAGCAAAAAGTGTGTGAAGGAAGTACAACTGACCTTCCAAAAAGGCATGCTGCAATCTGTCTTTTTCCTGGAGCATTTTCATGAGTGACATGTTTTGCTCATTCACCTTGGAGAGCATTGCATCCAGATCCTCCATTTTTAAATCAATCTCATTTGCCAAGCTGACCACAACACTATTTGTGTCTTGCTTTGCCTCCCGGATGATATCACTCAAAGTTTTTAGTTGCCCCTTGGTTCGAAGATAATCACCCAAAGGCCCATCTGCTTGATAATCATCAACTCTTGCCAGCCAGCCATAGATATCTGAACCAGGGTTTTCTTTCAATTCATTGAACTCCTTCTTACCATGCCTATTTGCTTCAAAGCTCTTCTCTAATTCTACTGCATTATGAAATCCAGTCCAATCCTTTTCAAATATGATCACAGCTTGCACAGTTTGACCTTGATCATTACAAAAGACTTCCACATCAACAGGTTTATACTTGGAGAATTGTTCCTTCAGATGGTCAGCTCCCTCTAAACTTTCTTTTTGCTCATTGCTAAAATTAACAATAATGACTGCCCAAGGCCAGCAATACAACTCTCGCTCAACCACAGGCTGAGACACAGGAGCAGGCTCGGGTGGCCAGTTGACATGTTCCAAGCCAGTGGACAAATACTTCTCCATGAACCTCGCCAGAGCCAAATGGGTGGCCTTTTGCTTGGCACTCCGGTTTTTAGAACCTTTGGCTACACCTGATGCATGCTGCATCAAGTCCTTATACTCATACTCCTGCTTCTTCTTGCCCAGGCAGAACGGACATCTGAGCTTACCGTTCGATTTCCGCACTTGATGTTTCCCTTGCTCCAGTTCTTGGTAAGGCTTGGCCACATAATCGTCTATCTCAGACTCACTAATGTCTGATTCCTCCTCTGAGCTCAAATCCATTGGAGCTTGGGCGGGAACACTGATACAATAGATAAGAATTGAAAATGAGTTTCCAATCGCTGAACCAACAGTAATGATGAGATGAAGCAAAACTGTCAGGAAAAATGCTTCAGTGTGAAAGGAGTGAAGCCATTTTTTCTTCTTCACTAAAATGTCGCAATTAGGGTTTGGAATTATTAGCCAACATATGAACCAAAGCAAACAAAGGCCATGAAATTGACGAATTGGACCATCAGCCCCAACATCATCAGACACCAACACAGTATCATCAAAATTCAACACTGGGTTTTGCTCTAAACAAATCAAAACGACAAAATACAAGAGCGAATTTACAACCAAACTAAAGGGATTCAAGGTAGATGCACATTTATAACACAAACATGATCCTTAATATTTTCGAATGCATACCAAACAGAAGAAACCCTAGAAAGCAGAAGCCTTGATCAGGTCCGCAATTAATGGGGGAAAATTTGAGAAATACAAAATGTTGCATGCAGATCAGGAAGAAAAGAAGGTGAGATAGTGAACAAGGGGCTTACAGAGGAGAGAGGCGGATGCAGAGAAGTGAATTGGAGCTTCAAAGAGCTTTGGTGGTGGCTTCAACAATTGGAAGTTGTTTGGTCTTAGTAAAAATTGTGTCAGTGTTACTGTGGGTGTGCGTGAAGACAATGAGTAAATGACACTTCTACTTTGTTTCAAAACCCTATTTCCATGTGACTTCTTGATTCTATGTGATGGGAATCTCAATGCTTGAAATCGGATGAAATGGGCCCGGTTAGGGATGAGTTGGGTTAACTCGTGACAGTGTGTTGGTGATGAAATGGGTTGGGCTATAAATTTGTAGTTATTGTTTGATGTCCGTGGAGTTTGCTTTTTTTTAGATTGCGGTAGATGGAGATTTGTAGGATTTTTAAAAAAATTTATATTTACGAGATTTTTTTGTTAAATATAAACTTCAAATATAATACAATCTCTAATCCTCATTCAATATCAAACAATTTTGGTTGGGTTTAATTGTTAATGATTTTGTCTTCATAGTCCTGGTTTGAATCGGACCGAACCATATTAAACTATATTAAATAAATATTTTTAAAAAAAATAATAAATATGGTCCTAACCGTGATGGACTCCGCTCCATGAACCGTTAGCGTGTAAGAATGCTAAATGATAACAGGAAAGCGGTTATCACAGTAGCTATTTAGGATTCTATATGTCACAAATCCTCTGCTAAACTAATAAGTAATGACACCTGTAAATGTGTAATCCAACTAATTACCCTTTTATCCTCTTATTTTTCCCTACTTAAGAACTCGCATGCTCTTTGAACCATGTACTTGCAACTTACGTACAATCATATCATATACAAATCTATTTCCACCCTTATACCTCCCTCTCTCAAGTCTTGTGATTACACACGAAAAGATGCAAGTACTATAAAGGGCTTCTTTGATCATAATTAGTTGTGTATATATGCTTATGAATGAGTATGCGGAGATGCATGATCCTAGTGCGGGTAAATCAGCCTTATACAAAGCTATTTCTTACACCTCTACAAAACCGGGCAAGACCGTCCAGCCCGCCCGACCGCCCGCCCAGGAAAAAACATGAGCATAGATTAGGGATGGAAATGAGTGCACAACCACCCGATCCAACCAGTCAACCGACCCGAATTCGCGGGTGAAAACCCGAATAATTTCGGGTGGTGGACGGTTAACGGGTGAAATTGACGGGTGGTGGGTGAGTATGGTAATAGGTACAACCACCCACCACCCGTCTCACCCACCCCGCATCACCCGTATAAAGTATTTAAAAAATTAAAATTAAAAATACCATAAATTCTACCCATCTAAAATTATTAAAAATATAAAAACCTAAATTATCAAAAGACAAGAGTGCATCCGCATCACCATTCACCTTACCCCTTCCCCAATCTGAATTTTTAATATCGATCACTAATTCGCTAGTCGCTAGACTCGCTAAAACTTTCGGCCCTTCGCCAAATCGTCATACCACGACCTCAGTTTACCGCCGCCGAGTCACACGCTCCCTTCCCCGTCCGGTCACTCACTTCTGCACATCGTTGGTTTGATTCTCTCAACTGGTAATTAATCTTCACTAGTGTCTTTTCACCATCCTCTCCTCAGATCTATATTCGATATTGGAGTCACACAATCCCTTCAACACAACACTCACTTCAGGTGTTCAATTAGTTATACGATTCAAACATCTTCTTAGTTCTTACGATGTGTTTTGATTGTTGTTTTAGTTTGATAATTTCGGATTAAGGCATCTTTTTTGCAAGTTGTTCCTTTTGTTAATAATGGGTGTCATTACATTTTGCGGGAGCTTGTGCACATTGTCTTCATATATGATACCAATCCAAAATTTTCAGACCTTTTAGAATATGAGAGTAGATAGGTTGATGGTTAATAGTAGCTTACATTTTATCATGTTGTTTGCGGAAGATTGCATGATCGCTACATTGAGCTCTTAAGGAGCTTGATTGTAGTATACGTTGATTTACGTTTGTTGTATGCAAAAATAATGCGTTTATTTGCATAGTTTTGTACTAATCGGAATTCATTTTTCACGTTGGTTTGTAATGTTGGATAATGTTCCGTAATTTAGTAGATTTATACTTGTGCTACTTTAAAATATAAATTTACTTTATACATGTAAGTGTTTAAAACTGAAAGATATACTACACAATACACACCCGGTTATTTCACCCGAACCACCCGAGCACCCGGTGGGTGATGGGTGGGTGGGTGATGGGTGGGTGGGTGACGGGTGAAGTGTTAGGCGGGTGGTGGGCGGGGTGGGTGAGAGTTTAAGTAAGGTGGGCGGTTGGTGAAAGTGGAACTTCCACCCATAAACCGACCCATTTCCATTCCTAGTATGGACAACAAGTTTGTCCCGTTCGGGCCTAGCCCGGCCCGCATTTTGATGGGACGGGTACGGGTAAAAATTTTGGCCCGCGGGCTAACCCGTCCCAGCCCGTGTACATTTTTCTACATATAATATTTTGTATATATGTGTATATAATTTATATTGTTTTGAGTGTTACATATTCTGATTGTTCATTTAGTTTGTTTGGAGTATTTTGACGAGTTATATTCGTTTGTAACACAAGATTGTATGACGAACTTGAACGTAATGGTACTTATTGTTTTTTAGGTATTTGGACTTGTTCATTTTTGTGTGTTGATTGTTATTAAATTTATTGGTAGTGCACTATGCAAATATAATTGAATTGAAAGTGGGCATTAAATTCATTATATTACTTGTTTTGAACGATAAATTCCGGGAAAAAACACACAAGCAAGTACATACGGGCCATCCGGGCCGACCCGGTAGCCTGCCTGCTTTTTACATGGGTGGACATGAGTAGCGTTTGTGGCCCGGACAAGCTGGGTCGGGCTGGCCCGACCCGTATCTTATGGGAAGAGTTTTTAGGTATGGCCTGACCCAAACCCAGCCCGAGCCCGGATTTGTACAGGTCTACTATTTCTTTACCCGATTGGGCCAAAAAAGTCCTACCCGGAAAAAAAAATATTATATTGTATATATATAATATTTAGTATAATTATAATTAATTTAATATACTTTACGTAAAATATCTTAAATTTATATTTTTTTTAAAATCATATTAAAAACATTTTTTTTTAAAAAAAGAAAGAAAAGCGGGTACCGCAGGCCCGGCCGTCCGTCCGTTCGGGTACGACATTCATTGCATGCCCGGATCTGGATAAATAGGTTTAATATTTTATAAAAGCTCGTGTCATATATGAACATGTCCAATCTTGCCCGTTATGAAATCTTCTTTTAAATTTTATTATCTGAAATAAAAAATGAAATATTTAAGACAATAAGATTTAAACTTAGACTACCGAGTAGGATGAGAAATCTACAAATTTCAACAACTATTGGATTATTTTGGTTATGTGTTAAATATATTTTTACTAATCTGTCTAATTTTTAAAAAAAATTTGAACGCAACGAGCCACCCAGAGTTGAATATCCGACGGATTAAGTAAAGGTTCAAGACCCAAAATTTAAGGTTTTGTCCAGGCTAAACCCAAATTTGTCTAATTTTCCAAATTATGATTTCTTAATGTTAATAAGTTGATATTATTGTAAAATTTTATCAAGATTATTTTGGTAAGAATAAAATTGAATACGCGAGAAATTAATATATTGAAATCAAGGATTTGATTTATATTTTTTTTTGGAAACTTTAGTGATGTGTCACGAGCTTGTCAATTGCAAATGCTTGCCTTTCCGTAATTACATCAAACGATATTTATCTTATATAAAAAAATACACATCTCTAAGCTTATTTTACCCTTGTAAATGGTCAAAAATGGAGGAAAATAAAAGCAACAAGAAGCTCACTCCATATTATCAAAGAAAACAAGCTTACATCCACCATTAACAAAGCTTATGCCCTAAACAAGTAGATCATCTCTAATGACTCTTGTCTAAATGTAATTATCGCTCTTCATAATATGAGAGGTTATCACCAAATCATTCTATTGATTGTACAAATTGGACAATAGGTCACAACAATGTTAAGAGCTGCAAAAACGGTTAGTAGAGGCAACCAAGTATCAAAGTTCATTATAAACATAGTTCTAGCAAGAAGAAAAGCCTATTCTCCATGCTTTAGTTTTCTTTAGGATAAATAAACTGAACCTGAATTTTAATTGTTCTCTTCGAAGACTCAACCTTTTAACAGTGGTATTGGTGCATCTTCACATAAAGGTAGTTGTACAGTTGGAAGTAAAGGTTCATGAATGATGGAAAACAATATGAAACATGAGTAAGTAAAATTTTGAATCTTACTGCAATAAATCGATCATGAGAAGCCAATAAAACAATTACAATCACATTGTTTCCGGGTTTACTGCTGTATGTGGTGGTCAATGGGAGAAACGTATTTTCAAAATTTCACAAACTCAATCACAACACATTTGTGAATTTGCAATTCAATACATTTGTATTCAATGTCTTCGGGAATCTGGCGCCGGCACAACAAATGTCTTGCTTCACGAAACATCATCTCAACAACATTGATAAGAGTTGGGTCTTTGTGTCTAACAAATATAACCGGAGAATCTATATAGTCTATTAAAACAAACTACCTCTCCTAATACATGTCACGTATAATTTTTTTTATATTTATGTACAAATTTACCAAAATTATTTATATAATTAATTTTTATTAGAATAATGAATAGTCAGCATGTCAAATCAACTTAAGAAAAACAAATATCACAATTAAATCTACAAAATCTTTTTTTTTAATTAACTATTCATTTCTAGTATCAATTTTTTTTTTGTTAAAAATCTTTTCGTGAATTTTGCTAAATTGTCCCACATCGGTTATCAAGAAGACCGACAATTTAAGAACTTGTATAAATTGAAGGTTTGAAGATTAGATAATTCATACATTTATGATATTTTAGCAAAAATAAAATATATGTTTATGTTGGAATAATTAAATTCCTTAAACCGTAAACGCAAGGATCAATATCATGATAGGGTTATTAAGGAATCTAAAATTTACATACCTGGTTCCATAGTAGCAACCGGATCAAGCCTTAGTGCGGAATCTACGATCCGAATGAGCGTCGCAGGTATAAGTCTTCCTTAGTCAAATCTCCTTAGGGTTTCTTTAGGTTTTCTCTTTGATGGGTAGAGAATGGAAAACGGCTGATTGATTTGACGTATTGGGAACCATAACCTAATAACGTTTATATAATGACCTAATAGAATCCCATTAAGCCTATTGGGTCAAAGTCTGGTATCCACCCATTAAGCCCATACCGCTTAATTAAAGTCTACGGGCTTTACTCGATTGAATCACTTTTATTAGCCCGCTAATATATTTAGTCATATAATATAATTGGTTATTATAATATGTAAGCCCACTAATAATAATAATAATAATAAGATTTAATAAAATCTTACAATCTCCCACTTGGACTACATATTAAATAAACAACTATATTATCCAAAATTCTTTATGTGTACACGTAATGACTAATTTTATGTAGACTTATTCTTTAATCAATCTGGTCCACCTCATATATCAATTTGAGATCACGGCGGCTTTCGTCACATCATCGTGACTAAACCTTCCGTGTTCACCACATTAGTATATTCGATGACATAGATCAAGTATGGATGAGTGGCATGAAAATTACATGAAATGTGATCTCATAAACATGTCTATTTTCAACTGGTTCTTCTTTATTCGGAGATCAATCCAAAACAATCTTTAGTTCAAAATGTAAATGACGGAAACTTTATTATGCATAAACTATAAACATAGAACATCTAATCAAACTCCCACTAAGTCAAGGGTTTACAAAACTGTCAAGCCCCATACGAGCAGTGTGCTCATGAAAAACCTTAGGAGGCAACCCCTTAGTTAACGGATCCGCAATCATGGAGTTTGTACTTATGTGTTCTATACAAATCTGCCCACTTTGAACTTTTCCTTCAATGACAAGAACTTGATGTTAATGTGCTTCTCCTTTACAGAGCTTCTGTTGTTATTGGAGAACAAAACTGCAGCCTTATTGTCACAAAATAACTTCAATGGCCTTTCAATTCCAGTAACCACACGTAGGCCTGTGACAAAATTCCGCAACCATATCCCAAGAATGGATGCTCCAAAGCAAGCCATGAACTCTCCAACCATAGTGGAGGTAGCTACAAGTGTTTGTTTGACACTTTTCCAAGATATAGCTCCTTCAGCCAACATGAAGACATAGCCTGAGGTGGATCGTCTACTGTCAATACAACCGGCAAAATCAGAATCAAAATATCCAACGATCTCCAATCTGTATGATTTCTTGTAAGTCAGCATGTAGTTCTTCGTTCTTTGCAAATACCGGAGAACCCTTTTTGCTTCTTTCCAATGATCCGATCTAGGATTACTTAAGTATCTGCCCAAAAGTCCCACAATAAATGCTATGTCGGGACGGGTACAAACTTGAGCATACATTAGACTCCCTACCACTGAAGAATAGGGAACCTTTTGCATCTCCTTTATTTCAAGATCTGTTTTGGGGCACTGTTTGAGACTAAACTTGTCTCCTTTAGCTATTGGTGTGTCTCCAGCTGAGCAATCTTTCATGTTAAACCTGCTTAGTACCTTTTCGATATAGCCCTTTTGTGATAACCTGATGATACCTTGAGATCGATCTCTTAGTATCTGAATTCCTAAGACAAAAGAGGCGTCCCCAAGATCTTTCATCTCAAAATTTCTGATGAGAAATTTCTTGGTTTCGTGCAATAAGCCTATATCGTTACAGGCCAATAGTATGTCATCAACATACAATACCAGAAAGATAGATTTACTCCCACTGAATTTGTGATACACACAATCCGCAACCTTATTCACCTCAAATCCAAAGGAGGTTCACTTGATGAAATTTATGATTACATTGTCTTGATGCCTGTTTAAGCCCATAGATGGATTTCTTTAATTTACAAACCATAGATTTTGAATCTTTGGATTCAAAATGTTCTGGTTGAACCATATAAATGGTTTCATCAATGTTTCCATTGAGAAACGCTGTTTTCACATCCATCTGATGTAACTCCAAATCAAAATGAGCTACTAGTGTCATTATTGTCCTAAAAGAGTCCTTAGATGAAACCGGAGAAAATGTCTATTTAAAGTCAATACCTTCCTTTTGAGTGAATCTCTTTGCAACTAGACGAGCCTTATATGAATATATGAATATATCCTAAAGAAAAAAAACACGCACATCACCGTATATGAATATATCCTAATAAACAAGCATGATTAACCGCTCTGATACCACTTGTTGGAATAATTAAATTCCTTAAACCGTAAACGCAAGGATCAATATCATGCTAGGGTTATTAAGGAATCTAGAATTTACATACCTGGTTCCATAGTAGCAATCGGATAAAGCCTTAGTGCGGAATCTACGATCCAAATGAGCGCCGCAGGTATACAGTCTTCCTCAGTCAAATCTCCTTAAGGTTTCTTTAGGTTTTCTCTCTGATGGGTAGAGAATGGAAAACGGCTGATTGATTTGACGTATTGAGAACCATAACCTAATAACGTTTATATAATGACCTAATAGAATCCCATTAAGCCTATTGAGCCAAAGTCTGGTATCCACCCATTAAGCCCATACCGCTTAATTAAAGTCTACGGGCTTTACTCGATTGAATCACTTTTATTAGCCCGCTAATATATTTAGTCATATAATATAATTGGTTATTATAATATGTAAGCCCACTAATAATAATAAGATTTAATAAAATCTTACAGTTTATTCATATCAAATCTGATATGTGGTAGATTAATATAATTTATTGTATTTTTTAAACAAAATAACACAAGTTGCCTTTATTAAAAACATAGCAATACACGACAATGTTCTTATTGCTCATGACATTTTTCATGGGTTTAAAGCTAAGAAAGAAAAATAAGGGTTTATGATAATTAAGCTAGACATAAAAAAGACGTACGATAAAGTAGCATGAGAACCTATAAAATTTTGGTTTTGAAGAAAAGATCAGGACCAAGAGTATATTTAACTAGAACACACAATGATAACATTTGTCCGGTGTGTGGGTGATAATGCATCCGGTGTGTGGGTGACAATTGACATGTTATGCGTCTCGTTAGCGGAGGAATTGGTGCATCTTCACATAAATGTAGTTGTACAACTGAAAGTCAAGGTTAAGGAATGATGGAAAAACAATATGAAGATAGAAGTAAGTAAAGTTTTAAAACTTACTATAATATATCAATATTGAAAACCCAAGGAAGCATTTCAGTTATATGGTTTGTGGGTTTGTTATTGCTGTAGTGATCAATGGGAGAAAGCATAGGAGTAAGATTTGGATACGATCACAACCACTGCTTGGTAGAATGTAACAAGAACATAGCCAATATTAAGTCAATGCTTCCAACACATCTCCATGTAATATTGACTCGACTTCTTTATTACAAAAAACTTTCTTGTATATTTTACAGTTTTCACCTAGTTCGGTTAAACCATGAGATATGCTGAGCCATTGTGATTGACCCATTACAAAGAAACCCTGTAAAAGGTAATGACTTTATATGTTTTGTGTATATTCTTGTTTGTTTTCTATTTTCTATTTTTTTTATTCTTTATCTAATTTATATTTTATTTTATTTGTTAATTTTGCACTACTTTGTTAGTTTTCTCATATGCCTTTTATATGGTTACCAAAAACTCTCGAGGCTATGTATGACTATACATGTGTTTTTCAACTTTATACTTTCTTTACTCTCTTTAGTTTTGCTTCATGAAAATTCTTTGATATCTCTATTTTGTTTTTGTTGTTTCATTACTATTGGTTGAAGTTGTTTGTCTATATGGTTGCATATGTTTGTAGAAATGTATCATTAAGGGGAACATTGTGTGTAATATAAGTAGGCGTGGGCAAAGACAGGCCGAACTGGGCCGAAAAGCACGGCCTAGAGTCCGACTCGGGAGTGTACGGACAATGATAAGGCTTCAGAGCTTAACCCAAAAGAAGATTTTAAATTTTTTTATTAAATATGTGAAATATATATTAAATATAGACGTAAATGATATGATTTGCACTTGAAACATCAAAGTAAGATGGGTCAATTAAGTAAGTAGGCCTTTTTCAATTTTATGGGTATTAACTAGGCTTTTTCGTTTTTTTATTTAGTAAATGTACCCCGTATTTATTTTTTACCGTTCAACACTAAGGTTCCCCTTTACCCTCTCTCATTTGCTTCTGCCGCTTCGCTCATCTGCTTCTGGTATCCTCTCATCAACGCCACAGATTAGAACAACAATGGCCTCATCGAGTTCTTGGAGTTAATCAAAAGTGTCCCGGCTGTTCGTGTTTTCCCTAGTCGCTCCTTTGTTATTCTTCAATGGCTCCAGCGTCTTCTGCAAACAGTAATTACGAAGTGCCATGGGTGGAGAAGCACGGACCTTCCAAGGTCGCCGACATCGTAGGTCGGTCTTTCTTTTAATTGCTTATTCTTATCACCTATCCATTTGTTAATTATCATCAATCTCATGGTCCTATGTCCAATTCTCCATTCGATGATCCACCTGGTATTTTCAAAGAGAAGTTAACTGGTAAAATTACAAAAATAAAAGCTCGATTAAGAAAATTTCCGGGTACCAGATGATAGATTGATAGTAATCTGAAATCAACAAAAAAAAACACGGAAGAAGATTCTTGTCTTACCATCCGAGAATTTGAACTTGGTTGAATGCAAAGGGATCACGATATGGAAGATTATATCGAGGTGTACAGATGAGGAACAAATACCTTTAGTTTCACCGCAAAATCTCATACCAGAATAGAGTGGACTTGCAGGAGAGCGATAAAGCAATTTATCAGAGGTATGCACTAATACCATATACTAGCAGCGCTAACGACGCCGTTTCGCATCCTCTGCTTTATTGCTAGAGTTTTATACTCCAAATTTTGGAAATCAGACATTATGTCCTGTACCCTTGGGCAATATGCCAACTATTGAGTTTTGAGTCTAAGATATTTTGCTTAGTTAGTGTATTTTTGGTGATGATTTGAGTAAAGTAAGAGGATGAATTTCAATATTTTTATCATGGTTATGAAAACTCAAAAGATGATTTCAAGGAGCTAGTTTGTGTTGTGCCGGAGGGTTGCCGGATGACGATCGTCTCAAATTCATCCCACAACGGTGGTCTGATCGAGGGTGTGAAGGAGCAGCCCAGAAGGATGGCAACTAACCTTTACTTTGTATTAACCTGCATTAACCTGTGTAAAGTAAGAGGCTGAATTTTGGTGGCTTGAACAATAATTACAGGTAACCTTTATTAGTTAGGATGACAACTAACCTTTACTTTATATTACCTTGTAACCTTGTTATTCTCTGTAAAATTGTGTTGCTCAGTCACTGTGGTTTGTATTTGGGGTATGGTATGTTCATATTCTTGTATGAAAATTCTATTATGAAAATTATGGTATGTTCATTTTCTAGTATTAAAATTATGGTATGAAATTTTCTGGGATAAAAAATCTGCCACAAATTTTTGGTATGTAAATTTATAGTATGCAAATTTCTGGTATGTAGAACATGTGACAAATTCTAGTATGACAAATTCTGGTATGACAAATTTTGGTATGACAAATTCTGGTATAACAAATTCTGGTATGAAAAAATTCTGGTATGCATATTCTGGTATGAAAATTCTGGTATGAGAAATTCAGTCTAGAAAATAAAAAAAAATAAAATAAAATAAAAGCAAGAAAAATAATAAAAGAAAACAAAATCAGTAATTAAAAATTAAAACTTATACTTATATAACAAATAACAAATAACAAACATCATTTATTATATCTTTCTAAATAGAAGGGTTAATAATTTTTACCTACTATTAAATGAAAGTGGTAAAAAAATATGAGGTATAGTTTCTTTAACAAAAACCAAAAAAAGCCTAGTAGGTCAAATTCTCCCAAGTAAGATTTAAGTGTCCACAATTATTGGACTACTTTTTGTGTATAATTATTTTATTATTTTATATTTTTAATCTGAATATGAATAATTTTGCTTCAAAAAAGAACAACTAAAAAAATCGTGATCCGTCGGGCTGGTTCGAAGCCCGATTCGACAGATATAGGCAAGACCTTAGGCCCGAATTTTGAACTCGGTCTAAGTCGGACGCGAGAAATTAAGTAATTACTTTAAAAAGTCTAGTTCGAGTTCGAGTTTGCCCAAATCTAGATGTCAACTCGTAATTGCCATTATATATAATGGCTCTAAAACTTTGATGGTTGAATGTGGAGTTTGCCTTGACAATTACAATTTCATTTTGCATTTGAAATTTATTTCTTGTACAATTATATTAGTTACTGTTAAGTTTTAGGTGTCATGCTTTGTACAATGCTATATTAGTTCCTATTGACTTTTAGTATCATTGGACCATAATATGCCATGTTTGCAAAACTATATTAGATATTGGATTGACTTGTAGGTGTCATGCTTTTTCGATAAATGTATTAGGGCATGTTTATCCGAGTATCTTAAATACGAGATTTTAGGTTATTTTTATAAATTAGTTTGTCGCCACATCATCGAAGATCCTATACTAATTTTTACCCTTTATTAATGAATTTTACTTTTGAAGCATCCTACCTATATTATTTTTTCTTAAAGTTAACTAAAAACATATACGTTTAAAAAAATAATTAAATATAGTTAATATGGATAGCTATAGATAGATAAAAATAAAACAAGAAATATAGTCTAGTTTTTTTAATATTTATTTAACATAAAATTCTATAAAATATGACTATAAGCAAAATAATATGTGAATATTTTCCAAGATTCTCATTTTTGAGGTTCTTGGTGGAGCATCTCTATAGACAGATCTTGAACCCTAAATTTAACAAAATTAAAAAAAGTGGTCCAAAGATGCTCAAGATCCATATTTTTTCATTGATAAACATAACATCAGTTCATTTTTTTTTTTTTGATGAAGGAAAGCAGTTCAATCCACTAGACAACGCGCTGTCTAATGGATCGAAAGGCCGAAAAAATCGGCAGACGGACTAACCGTCATGAGAGAACCCAATCAAACAACAAGAGAAAAAAAACACATCAAAAGAAAACTTTGATCCCAACAAGCCGATGGAGAAGGAGCACCAAAGAAGCGGCAGGCACACAAAGTGAGGAAGAACAACGAGATACTGAATGTAGAAGCAGTGCAGAGTACAACTCCCAGGGACCACCGGTGGAAACCTCAGATTTGGACTTCTTCAAGAGCCTTCAGATTTCGATCACATGTCCTCGACTCCTTCTCACGAACAGAATCACACCTTCTTCCAAAAGAAGTGCACAACAAAGAGTACCCAAACCATCAAACAAAGTGACCCCAAAAGATCTCTTTTAATGAATAAAAAAGTAACAAAGGAGTAATGGATTTAATCCAACATGTGGATTATATCGGATAACTAATATCCTCTTGGCATGTTACGCCATAGAAAGATCATTTCGAGAACGGACCTCAAAATTTGTTACTTATTTATTTTTATTTTTTTAAAGTTTTAGTGGTGTCCTTAGACCGAAATCGGAGCTGTTAGGTCACGAGATCGGAGTTTGGGTTGTCCAAACAGTGAACTTTGATTGTCCTTTTTTTTTTAAAAAAAAAAATCCTCGTTAAAGAAAAATCGGAAAGGAGGTCCGATAGAAGCCGGTGGGCCGAGACAGGGCCGGTCGAGACATCCAAAAGCAAGAGAAGTGGACTTGGAGAGGTTGTATAATGGTTGAAAATCAAACCAGTTAAGAGCTTGAGGAGTTGGTGGTGGTGGGTAGGTTATACCCAGAAAAAACAACCAAACAAACAAGCATAGGCAGCAGAGAAGGGCAAAAGTGCAAGCCCACACGTCAGGGTACCGGAACAGATCGAAGAAACCCGGAGGCGGCGGATCTGGTGGCGAAGCGGAGCAAAGGGAACCGGAGAAGAGGTGGTGGACCCAACGCAGACCCGTGGGCGGAGGAATCGTTAAGAGACACCCGCGTCTGAGGTGGAATGAAAATGGAATGATATTGTTGGTTATTGGAAAGGAAATAAAATGAAAATTATTAATTACTTTCATGTGTTGAAAGACATTTTTTTTATTGATTCGAAATCATTCTGTTAGCGAAAATAATTATTAGTACTTCCAAACGAGTGAGCAATTGAATTAGACACTCCTTATTCACACAACCTACTACTAATTTAAACTTGCTGTTTATGTTTAATTTATTTTTTCATGCTGGAAATATACCACATTTACCATATTTAGAGTTGTTTACAATTTAATTTATTATACTATTAAGATGAATTATTTTCAATATTTTTTATAAGTAGTATATTATTATTACATTAACATACTTTTACACATGATATTTTTATATCAATCGAAAAATATAACAAAACTTCAACCTACCATAATATAAGGTTACGGTAAACGTTCAGGTGCGGCTGCTAATTACGGTACGGGCGTGCGGCCGAACGTAGGCCGACACGTGTCCCGGATTTATTTATTTATTTTATTTATTTTTTCTCCAAAACGAATGAAAATTTGTTTGAATTACATGTTATAATTTATGCACTATTCTCCTATAAACTTTGAACTATTCCCATATAATCCATGAACTATTACTTTTTAATATATTATATCAAATTATTTATAAATTAATCGTTTATATGTTATGAACTATTCAATTGTAATTCATGAACTATCATTTTATAAGTTATGCATTATCCTTTATAAATTTTGCACTTTAAACTATTCTATTATAATTCATGAACTATCTCATAATAAGTTTTGAACTATTACTTTCACTCATTTATAAATTTTACACTTTGAATTATTCTATTATAATTCATGAACTATCCCATAATAAGTTTTGAACTATTACTTTCACTCCTTTATAAATTTTGCACTATGAACTATTCTATTATAAATCATGAACTATCCTTTTGTAAGTTATGAACTATTTCTTAATAAGTTTTGAACTATTACTTTAACTCGTTACTGCAAAAAAAAAAAATAAAAATTTCGAAACACGTGTCGACTGTACGTTCAGCCGCACACCCGTACCCAAATAACGTGCCTTACCTGAACAACACCCTATAATTTACAACTTCATTGTTGTTAAAATTTATTTTTTTATAAAGTACTCTTATTAATTATTCGTAAGATAACAATTTAGGATTAATCTAATCTAATCGATCTATACATGGAAAAGTAAACGTTGAAAAAGAAACTTATTTAACACTTCTCCTTGTAGCTTTGGACCATGTCCTTAATTGTTTACAAACTTTAGACGGTGACTGTTAAATATGTGATTAATATTCAAACTTTTGAACAATATAATGACAAGTTTAAAGATAAAAAATTACTATGCAGTAAAACGAATTTAAGATTAAGAACCGTTGGGTTTAGGGCAAGAAGTAAAGTTTAATGATATCGCTATCCAAATTTAGGCTTTTGAGTGGTCCATTTCCTATTGGTTGATTCAATATAAGGTTAAAGATTTAATAATGGCTTTGCACAATAACTAGTTTTAAGAATTAGACTAAGGGCCGTTTGGTTTTAACTTCGGAATCGGAAACGGAATGAAAACGAATCTAGTCAATACGTATACCCTTGTTCATTAAAATTTTTGGAATCATTCCTTGTGGTTTGTAGTAATTGGATGAGAGTTTGATTACTTTTGATACCCTATAGGGTAACAAAATGCGAGGAAGCAAGTGCATTTTTCATTAAAGCATGGGAATGATTCCATAAAATTTCATGAATATGGATATACATATGGAATAAAATCGTTTCCATTCCGTTTTTGTTTCCGGAGTTGGAACCAAACGGACCCTAGATATATTCTAGTATTTATGTTAGCATTAATATGTGTACTTATAATACTTTCCGTAGACCATATATTTGATGAAGTTGATTATTTCTTATTTCCTGCACATTATCATATTTTTTGATGAAAGAATTTGTGAAGCAGGCCTACTTTTTTTTTTATGGGTTTTTATTTTGTATATCCTTCTTATTTTTACCACTCTAATTGACTTACACTATTACCTTATTAAGGGTATATTTACTAAATGAGATTATGTTATGAATCTATTTAATAGGACAATATTGCTAAAAAGATTTGGTTAGTGATATTGCCCTATTTTGATTCACTTCGTCTGTTGTGCAAGTTTCATGCATTTGTTTTATGTTTTACTACTTTGTTCTTTTGTGCATCTACATTTTTTTGTTTTTGAAAATGAAAAGTGGTTAGGACGACATATCTTCTAGAGGTAGTCCATCCTAAAGCATCCTTGCGGATGAGAACACGAAATTCGAGATCGTCAGAAAAGAGTGGGTTGGTGTTCGAAATTCCCAAATGAGTCAATTTGTCAGCAATACAGTTGATTTCTCTAAACACATGCCTGATCTGGATTTCTATAAAGAAGCCAAGATCCAGTCGGGGATCGGATAGGATCATCTCGACCTTCCAGGGACAACTCCAAAGCCCTTGGAGTGCCTTGATAACACATAAGTTATCACCCTCAATTTCAATCTTTTTTATATTGAGCCTTATTGCTTCACTAAGGCCAGCTTTCAGCGCGTAGACTTCTGCTTTAATGAACGAGTTGAAATTGTTTTTTCTAACATCCAAGCTTATTACTTTGTCGTTGTGATTTCGTATAACGAAACCAATGGATGTTATTCCCAAATCTAGTTTTGATCCGTCAAAGTTGAGCTTGTGAAAGCTAGGTTTTGGTTTATCCCATTTGATATAATTTTTCTTTCTAATAATAGGTGTCTTCTTCTTTTGATTGTAGTTAATTTCACAAATGTCATCATCGTTGGCACGATTTTTCCAGTTATGGATCTGTGTAATGAAGTTTACGATGTTGTGATCCGATCCGACATCATCATTAGTCAAAATGACTTTGTTTCTAAAAAACCATATGCTCCACCATATCGTGGCCATACGTGAAAAGTTTGATGTTCCAATCTTATTCTTAGTTTTAAAAATAAGTTCGTGTGGTTTTTTTATTATTTGTGTTGATGGTATTGAGGTTTGACATGAGAGTCTTGTCAATTTTTGTAATTATGTTTTTTGTTGTAAGGGCACTCGAAAAGGAGGTGTACAATGTCTTCAAGTTGGTGATTATAGAATTTACAGTTAGAAGTAACCGCCATTCTTCTTTCATTGAGCTTAGCTTTAGTTGGGATCCCGTTTTTAGAGATTTTCCATATGAAGTTTTTGATTTTTGGTTGAGTGTCAAGTTTCCAATTCATTCGCATGAGTAGTCCGGGAGCCATCCAGACTTCTTATCAATCATTTCTGGGGTTGGTTTAGTTGAGAACCAACCGTTCGAGCTACATCTCCAATATAATCTGTCTTGTATTTCATTTGTAGGGATTATAGTTTCCAATATTTATTTTTTTTCTAATTGATGGGTTTAGAACATTTTGAAGTTCATTTTCAATTTTGGTGTTATCTCATTCATTTGAGTTGATGTAATGGCTTACCTTTATATGAGTATTGATCATATTTGTGTTATGAACCAATTTGATTAAGGGAGTCGTTGTAACCTAGTTATCTTGCCAAAAATAAATGGCTTTTTCATTACCTACCTACCAGATAATTCCAGTTTTGAACTCGGCTTTTAGTTTCATGAGGTTATTTTATTGTCATGACGTCGGTCCTTTGATATGGTATTGTAGAATGTTAGTGTTTCTCAAGTATTTTTCATTAATAATTTTTACCCATATGTTGTCTGGTTCGGCTAGGATTTTCCAAAGGAGTTTCATTTGGAGGACTTTATTTGTTGTGAGAGCCTTTTTTTAGTCCAAGTCCACCATTTTTCTTTGGCTTACAAACTGAGTACCAACTAATCAAAGGTTTATGGTTGTCGTCTTTATTCCAAAAGAATTTTTTATATGTCTTGTCAAGTTCATTGAAATTGTGCCTTGGTAACATAAATCCTGCATAACATAGGATGAAATGGTTGTGAGGTTATGTTTGATAAGAATATTTCGGCCTTCTTGTGAGAGGGACTTTGTTTTCCATTTGCGTAGTTGATATTTGGTATTGTTGTTAATATTGTTGAAGGTCTCCTTATTTACTCTACCATTAATAGTTGGGCAACCGAGATAATAATCAAGGGAATTTGAGTGTTCCATGTTGAGGATATACTTGATATCAATGATAGTATTTATGGGAGTATTTTTGGTGGCTTGAAAAGCTGATTTGAGGTAATTAATTTTTTTTCTAGAGATGGGACAATAATTTTCAAGAATTTATTTCGTTCTTCGACAAGAGTTCAACTTTGCTTTCGTAAAGATGATCATGTCATCTGCAAAGGTCAGGAAGGGGATTGGAGTAGCGTTCCTACAAACAGGAAATCCAATGTGGTTTTCGTAATTATTGCAATCATCTCGGAGCATTTGTGTCAAGATTTCAGCTCCCAAAATTAAAAGGTAGGGTGATAAGGGGTCACCTTGTCTAAGTCATTTTCATGGAAAGAACTGATCGTTGGGTCATTATTAACAAGGACCGAGAAAGAGACTGTGGAAATAAATTCCGCAATCCATCCCACAAAATTTTCATTAAAGCCAATTTTTTGTAAGATACGGATAATAAATTTCCAGCAGACTTGGTCGTAAGCCTTTTCCATGTCGAGTTTGATGACAATCCTTCCTTTCCACTTTTGCTTTCGAAAAGAGTGAAAAATTTCATGGGCAATAAATATATTATCATGAATTGATCTTTTAAAAACAAATGCCCCTTGAAGAGAGTGGAAAATTTCGAGTTTTGTGCATCTACATTTTTTTTTTATAACGGAAAGCGATTAGGTTGGTCTACCTCCTAAAGGTAGTCCACCCTAAAGCATCCTTACGGATGAGAACAAGAAGTTCGGGATCATTAGAAAAATTGGTGTTGGGGGTCGATACACCCAGGTGGGTTAACCGGTCAGCAACACAGCTTATCTCTCTGAAAATATGTCTAATCTGGACTTCGTCGAAAGAACGAAGGTCCAAACTGGAGTCAGAAATAAGCATCTCGATCTCCCAAGGACAACTCCACAAACCTTGGAGTGCCTTAATAACACAAAGATTATCACCTTCGATTTCGATCTTTTTAATATGGAGTCTTTTAGCCTCCTGGAGGCCTAATCTCAAGGCAAAGGCTTCCGCTTTAATAACTGAGTTAAAGTTATTCTTTTTAGCATCGAGGCTCACAACCTTTCCATTATGGTCCCGGATTACGTAACCAATAGAAGTTACTCCCGAATCAAGTTTCGAACCATCAAAATTAAGTTTATGAAAACCAAGTTTTGGTTTTTCCCATTTGATGTCATGTTTCTTCCTTTTAATATGGTTTGATTCTTTGTGTGGTTGTTTAAAATTAAAATCGTCCTCATCAATGGTTTCGAGATTCCAATTATGGATTTGTTCTTTGATAAAGCTTGTAACCTTCTTAGTTGTACCAATAGGTTCATTACTGAAGATAATTTTATTTCTAAAGAACCATATGCTCCACCAAACGTTTGCAAGACATGCCATCTTTTTAGGTCCTAATTTATGATATAAATCAATTAGGATATCATGTATTTTATTGCTTTGGTTAATTGTGTTCATTTCGGTTAATAATGTTCCGTCAATTTTGTTAATAACTTGTTTACTAAAAGGGCATTCAAAAAACAAGTGAACCAGGTCCTCTAGGTGATGGTTGCAAAGTTCGCAGTTTCTAGTCACTGCAATCCGCCTTTCGTCGAGCTTGACTTTTGTTGGAATTCCGTTTTGTGAGATTTTCCAAAGAATTTTTTTTTGATTTTTGGTTGTGTATCCAATTGCCAAATCCATTCACATGCGTAATTGTGGGTAAAGTTCGTCCGTGCTTCAATCATTTTAGAAGCAGATTTAGTAGAAAACCATCCATTTTTGCTACATTTCCAGTAAAGTCTATCCTAAATTTCATTATTTGGTATGATTGTTTCCTTGATTTTTCTCCTGATATCTTGGTTAATAAAGTGTTGTAGATCATTTTCAATTTTAGTGATATCCCATTGTCCTGAATTGTTAATGAAGTAACTTACTTTGATGTTTGTGTCAATAAGGTTGGTATTTTGTGCCATTTTTATTAGCGGAGAAGTTGTTAGCCAGTTGTCATGCCAGAAATTGATAGTCTTACCATTGCCAACTTGCCAGATAAGACCCTCTTTGAATTCGGTTTTTAATTTCATCAGATTATTCCATTGCCAAGATGTTGATCCTTTCTTTTGGTAATTCAAGATATTAATATTTTTTAAGTACTTTTCATTAATAATCTTTACCCAGATGTTATAAGGCTCTGCTAGAATTTTCCATAAAAGTTTCATTTGTAATGCTTTGTTTGTAGTTTGGGCTTTCCTTAGTCCAAGCCCTCCGTTTCTCTTAGAATTGCAGATCACATCCCAGCTAATGATAGCCCTATGCTTGTCTCCTTTGTTCCAAAAGAATTTTTTGTATGTTTTGTCGAGTTCGTTAAGATTATAGGTTGGTAGCATAAAACTTTGCATAGTGAAAGTTGGTTCAGACGCTAAATTATGTTTGATGAGTGTATTTTTACCTTCTTGCGATAAAGAGTTTGCTTTCCATTTCATAAGTTGTTTTGTCTTAAGGTTTATATCCCCGAAAGTATCTTTTGTCACTCTTCCGTTAATGATAGGATAACCCAGGTATTTATCGAGAGATTTGGTATGATTCATTGTTAAAATATTTTTTATTTGGGAATTTTGTTATCATTGGTATTTTTGGTTGTTTGGAAAGCAGATTTTTGGTAGTTGATTTTTTTGTCCAGAGATGGAGCAGTACATATCCAGAATTTGTTTTGCTCTCTTACAAGAGTCACAGTTTGCCTTAACAAAAATAATCATGTCATCGACAAAAGATAAGAAAGGGATTGAGGTTCCTTGTCTGCAAACAGAGAAACCAATATGGTTAACATAGTTGTTGCAGTCATCCTGTAGCATTTGAGTTAGAATTTCCGCTCCAAGGATGAAGAGATATGGAGAAAGAGGGTCACCTTGTCTAAGACCTTTTTCAGGAAAGAATTAATCTGTGGGACCGTTGTTAACTAGGACAGAATAGGATACAGTGGAGATGCATTCCTTGATCCATCCCACAAATATGTTGTTAAATCCGAGTTTATCCAAAATTCTAAGAATAAAATTCCAATCAACTTGGTCATAAGCTTTTTCCATATCGAGTTTGATAGCCACCCATCCTTCCTTGTCTTTTTTGGATCTGAAAGAGTGGAAGATCTCATGAGCAATGAGAATGTTGTCATGGATTGATCGATTTGCTACAAAGGCGCCTTGAAGTGGGTGGATGAGTTTAGGCATAATTGATTCCATTCTATTTGTTATGATTTTTGCTATAATTTTGTATACCGTTGAGCACAAACTAATAGGTCTGAAATGATTAATAGTTGTTGGGTTATCTGTCTTTGGGATAAGGGTTATAAATGTGTGGTTTATTTGTTTGAGCATTTTGCCACTCCTAAAGAAGTTCCTTATAGCTTTAGTGACATCGTTTTCCACAATGTGCCAGTATTTTTGGTAAAAGCCAGTGGGCATCCCATCTGGACCCGGAGATTTGTCACAACCAATGTCGAAAATGACATTTTTAATTTCGATATTATTAGGGGATTTTGTAAGTTTTACATTGTCTTCATTATTAACCTTGTTTTTAATCAGTAGAAGTTTTTCTTCTAATAAAGAATTATTAATTTGTGTTTTAGAATATTTGTCGATAAACTCCTTTCAAACTTCAGATCGGATTTCACTTTCAGACGAGATCACAATCCCATCTGTAGTTGTGAGCTCTTTCAAGCTTTTGCAGTTTCTTCTTCCCGTGGCAATGCGGTGGAAGTACTTTGAGTTTGAATCAGTATTTTTCAAGTGATTATTTTTTGTTCTTTGTCTCCAATATCTCTGGTGAAAAACAAGTTGTAATAACCAAATTTTTAGGCGCGTTTGTGATATTTTCTTTTCCGGCTTTTAACGATATGTTAATAGCTTAAATATTTGTGCGAGTATTTTTACGTCTTATTAAATTCAACGAGTACATATTTATGCATCGATATGTTTTATTACCCGTGCTTAAATTATTATATGATCTCGTAAAATAAATTGCGAGAATGTTTTTTTGTATTTCAAAGTATATTTTGCGAGTTTAATTATATATTCGATCAACATATATTTCCCGTATCTTTATTTTCGAAAAAGTTCAAAAAAGTTTCCGATCCAGAAATTTCATTCCGAGTATCCCGATCGAGTTTTTTCTAATCGATTTATTTTATTTTCTCTTATCTATCCTTTTATTTTTTTTCTTTGCCACCCTTTCTTTCTCTTCTTCAGCCTCACCCTACTGCTTTGCTGAGCCTCATTTCGGAACCTAGCCGCCCAATCTATACAAGCTGCTCTCTACACCTACGTGACCCCTCGTCTGCACCAACCCTGCAACCCCGGTATCAACACTCAACCTCACAATTCCCTCTCAGCATCGTTACCCATCTTCTCCCCCACCTCTCTTGTGATGTCGTTGGCCTCAGCCCCTCTCGAGTGCACCTACAACCCTTCTCCCCACCTCTGTTTTCATTCAGCATCAGCCTCCCTCTCCTATCTTCCTCACTTCACTTACGACAACCCTAAACCGGAGCTGCAACAACAACTGTAATAACCGAAAATTATAAGTTCCGGTAAATGGAAATTAACCAAAGTCCGATGAGACAATCGTAAATAAATAAATAAGAAAAATAATACGAGTTTAGTTCTATCATTTTATGTGACCTAGCTTCACATAAAATGATGAATTAAAAGACCGGAAATAATTTTACGTTTTAAAATAAAAATAATTATAATTTATAAATACGGAATTTAATTCCGCATTATATAAATTCCCGCACACAATTTACAAGTTACGAGTTCCGCAATTATTTCATGAGCTAACCGCTCAACAATTCCAGATTGGGCCTAACAGTCGGCCCATTACCCTAAGCCCAATAACTTAACCTAACCTAATCACACTATTAACCCTAATTACATCCTAATCTACTGTGCCGCTTAGCTATCCCTCTCGCAAACCCTCTACACAACACACATCACGCCGGACTCCTGCAATCGCCGCCGCCACCGAACCGCTACCGCCTTCGATCGGAGACACCACCGCCGGGTCCTGCGCCACCTTCCGTCGACTCCGTACCGAGGACGCCGCCGTTTTCCCCTCGTCGTGGACCGCCGTGTGACCGTCCGAGCCAGCGCCTTCCGTCGACTCCGCAGTAGCAAATCGACACCAGGGAGGGGGCCGCCGGAACACCAGTGAGCCGCCTCGCAGCACCGGAATCCGGTAAGTGGTTGCTCCTCCTTCTCCTCGCTTTTGGTCTCGATCGAAAATGCTAACCGCCGCCCCCTTCGGTCTGTAGCACTGCCGCTCCCGACGACCAGGGCATCGCTACCACTGTGAGCCGCCGCCTTCTACTGTTCCGTACCCTGTGCCGACGCCGCACCTCGTTGCACCCTCCTGGACCAGCGTCGGTGATTAGGTAAGTCCTTGTATTGAAGAGTTGCTAGTACACTGTGAAGTATATACATATACACATGGGAATGGTTTGCCTGATTGTAATGAGTACAGCGACGTGCATCATTCGGTAGTATCCACTGAGTATTGGAATGGTATGAGTTATAAGGATACTGCGAGATGTATATATATATATACATATGGAAATTGTATGAATATAGTACCATATATACATGTATGATAAGAAGTAGAAACGGGAAGTTATAAAAAAA
>BSUD01000004.1:137106977-137129881 GCA_033239045.1 Fagopyrum esculentum
TATATATATATATATATATATATATATATATATATATATATATATATAAATACCGATTGGTTACGGTTTTTATATGAACTAGAAGTAAAGGTTATAGTATGTACCTAGGTATACATACGTTTGGAAGAGAAAGTAATAATAGAGAAATAAGGAGGCATTTTGGTTCTTGGAAGAGTTTAGAGTGTAACTTATAACTGGGGTAACTATCAAAGGGAATTGATAGTTTTCTAAATTAAACTGCGAGAAATTTCGATAGCAAGGGTAAAATGGTCTTTTACCATAAGAGAGCTTTTTCCGTAATTCCTTCACATGAGGTTGGACGTTGAGATGTGATTTTGATACACATGCCTTCATTGACAGGCGTTTGAGTTACCACGAGTACGGACTATTTGAGGAGTGTTAGAGTGCGTTGACTCAGGTAAGTCCTTTGGGCTTACTTAGCTGACTGCTAAATATGAGTATAAATGATGATGGTGGTGTGTGATTGACATGTTAGAGAGATAGGTTGTGATATATAAATACCGACCTGTATTTTTGGCCTAAGAGTAACGGGCGGTGGCATTCCGCTCAGTAGCTCGCAGGGCGCTGGGGGTTTCTTTCGGGACTAGTCCACACATGGTTTGTAGTGATGCTACCAAAGGAAGTCAGCTAGACCTACACCAGTTGGATAAGGATCGGAGGCGAGAACTAATAATAGTTCTCGTGCCACAACTTAAATTGAATAATGTGAATCACTTAAATAATAGATAATAATTGGTTGAGTGCCAGCATGATGTTTGTTTTTTGTTTCTGCTTGTGTTTGTGCTATTATCATTTTTGCTTATATTTGGATAGTTAGCTAACGGTTTATCCGTGTTGTAGATCTATAGAGATAGACAGTTGCAGAAAGATCCGGAACGGATGGTCAGCCGGGTCCACGTACTCATTAGATGGGGACGGGGGAGTCTTCCATACGTCATGCATGTTATGTCTTTATATATGTTTGTAAGGCTGTCACATGTGTACGTTTATACATTGAAAATATTATGTTTTAGAAATTGTTTTAAATACGTTTGTGCCTTGTTGTAAGATCCAAGTAATGTTGTTGTTAAACCAAGGTCGGGACCCATTGTGAGGTCCTAACCAGTAACTCCCCGAGTTCCGAGAATTTGGGGTGTTACAACAACCATCTCCTTCTTTTTGTCGCACCGGAGAGGCGGAGACCGCCTCGCTGTACCCCACCAGACGACGCCGGAGTGTCCTCCTGCTTCCCCGCTGCAACCCTTCCCTATTACTCCAATTGGTTCATCTCTCTGAGCCACCACTACCACCGGGTATGGAGCTAGGCCTTCGTAGCCAACGAATCCCGCCGGGAAATGTGCCGGCCCGCTTCGGCTTGCCTCTGTAGCGCCGCCGGCGCTGTGTTCTATCTTCCGCCGCTGGAAGCTCCTTGCTCTGCCTCCACCGAGTCGGAACAACACCCTCGTTGACGCCGGAGAAGCTGGTAACCTGCTTCCTACTACTTCGCTCGCCGGTGCCCTAGCTGCCGCCGCCGGATCGAGTCTCCCAGGGCTGCCGCCAACTGAGAAGGTTTCAAATGAAACCCTTTGGCTGAATTTGCAATGTAGGCCTTTTACAATGTAGAGTTTGGATTTAGGGCCTCCCAATTATTCATTTAGAAAATGGGCTTCTATATACTAGATGAAATCAGAAAAAGTACAAAAAAGTGATAGTCATTGATTTGATTGATGACAATGTTGATGGACATTTTAAAGGAATTTGTGCCAAATAAATGCAACCCTTTTTCTTCCCTATTTATAAACTCATGTCCCTTCTTCTTCCCTTCAAATGCAGGTTCTTTCTTCTTCCATAGCTCAAATTCTTCCAAACGCATGTCCTTTCTTCTTCCCTTCACCGAAATCTGGAAGCAATCCCTGTTCTATTTTTGGGTAAGCAACAACGTTTGTTTTTGGATAAGCAATATCCAAAACTGCATACCCAAACTGCACACGCATATACTCAATAAGCAATACAAAAAAATACATATCAATAATCACTTAATAAGCAATACCAAAAAATGTATACCCAAAAAATGCATACCCAAAAAAATGCATACCCAAAAAAATGCATAAGCAAATACCTAAAACTGGACACACATATACTCAAAAATGCATACCCAAACTGCACACACATATGCTCAATAATCAATATACCCAAAAAAAAAACCTATCTTCAATAACAAATACATACCCCAAACAACAAAAGCATATCTTCAATTATGCATACCCAAAATGCACACACATAGACTCAATTTAAAACAATACCCAAAAAAATGCAAATATTAAGTAATCAATCTCTTTCATAATACATACTCAAACTGCACACACAAAATCAAACACATACCCACTACTACTTACTAAAACGAATCAAATGCATACCAAAAATCTAGTAAAAATAGCTTACCCAAAAAATACAGATTTGGTTCCCGGCAACGACGGAGCATACAACGGTGAGAGAGAGGAGGGTTGGTGACGGAACGACGATTAGACAGCGGCGCCGGCGCCGGAAACCAGTGGCGTAGCCCCTCCTCGTGTCAACCTTGACGGCGAAACCCTAGATCTCTCGCTTGCCCTTCTCCCGCTCGAAGGAAACCCTAGATCTCTCGCTCACCCTTCGGTGTCGTCTTGGTGGCCAAATGTCCTGGCGGCGAAACAGTGCTCCCTGCCGTTGAAACTCCGGCGGATCTCCGTTTCATCCTCTTTTTCTCCTTCCTCTCTTTCGTTCTTTTCTAGTTTACTCTCTCTTTACAAAAAGAATGAATGTTTTCTCTCTCCTCTGCAAATAATATCAAAAGTCATTTAAAATTCAATTTTTTTTGGCAGCCCATCTATCTTTTCTTTACGGCTCACAAGTCACAAATACAACTATTAATTTTTTTGCAGGCCTAAATTATACTAGGAGCCCACTTTGCAAAAGTAAAATTTTAGAAGCCCTATTTCCCTCATTCAGTCAAACCCTTTTGATTTTACAAGTGGGACCCCTCACTTTTGGTTTATTACAGATTGTGCCCCATAGTTTATAATGTTAGTTTGGACCCACATTTTTGGAAGCTTTCATTGATGCCCCCTGTGTGAAATTAATTGCAGAATATGACCCATACTCGGAAATTGTATAAGTTGCCCAGAAAATATCTTTGCGGGTTTTAACCTTGGATTTTAAATACGGGTTTATTTCATATTTATATATACATTATCAATTATTCCCTTTGTTGGATTTATTTCGGATTTATGGCCCGAAGATTTATTTGCGGGTTATGACCAAGTTTCTAAAATTTTATAAATTGCCGGAAAGTCTTCTTAAGATTTTTAATCTCGGATTTGAATTACAGGGAGTCATTCTTATATTTATATATACTATGTAATATGTCCAAATTTAGCGTTATGCTAAATTTGTTTAGTTTGGTGCTAGGTTCGGGAGCGCCCCCTTTAAGGCCAACGAATCCATCTCGACATCCGTAGACTATCTTCCGTCTTTTGACGTCGCGTGAGTATTCTTTCACCTCGATTTAGTTATGTTAAGTTTTAGTATCATGCTAGGATGGATCTAGCATGACTTAGAGTGAATGTCAAGTAGTGGCTTTGGACCTTAGGTGAGTGTTTGAGGATTGTGAAATGTTCTAAAGCTTGAGGTGTGTTTGATTTGGAGAGGTTATAAGGCTTTGAGTGTATGTTTGATCTTGTGAGCGTTTTGAGGCTCGAGGTTGGGGTTGTATGATCTTGTGGGATTTTGAATCTTATGATTGACTTATCCTAGCATGGTGTTGTTACCGTTGAGTTTGTTTGGACTAGGCATGTTATTCTAGTGGTGTTGTGAGTTATGATCTTGCGAGATTCGATGGTTTAGAAGTCTTAGGACTTCTAGCTTCTGTTGAGTGTGATGTTGAGGGATTCTAGGATGCGGTCCTAGAATTGAGAGTCAAATGGTCTTGCGTAGATCATTTGTATAGAAGTCTAAGACTTCTATTGTGAGTGGGTTGTTGCTGATATAATTATCTTCTTGTGAGCAGGTTATGGGCTTCCTCCCCTAAAGAAGCGAGAGTGTTGTGAGTTGAGTGTGGTGACGAGGTAAGTCTGCGGACTTACTTAGCTCGTATTCCTTGTATTAGCATTGATGTGTGTTTGGTGGTGTGTGTTTACTCTTATTATTTATAACAACTAAACCGGTAATAGGACCACCGACCTTATATTATTTTGGCCCAAGTGTATGATAACGGGCGGTGACAACTTGCCTGGCTCCCGCGAGAGCTAGGAGGTTCTCGGCGACTATCCCGTGCTGGTAGACGGTCGGATACATCAGTACCATTCCATGCCGGTAAGTAGGGACCGAGGCGAGTTTCGGTGACTCTCGTGTTACAACCTAAGTTGAATTAGAACGGGATATGACTTAATAATAATAAGATAATAAACCGGACTTGTGTGCTTTGGAGTGTATTGGGTGTTTATGATGATTGACTTGTGTTTGTGCCTTTCACCTTGATTTTATTGCCTCGAATATTAGCTAACGGTTTTATACCAATTGTTGTAGATTGTCTTGCAGGTTAGGAATGCGGTCGAGAGATCCGGAAGAGTGGACAGCCGGGGTTCCGTACATTTTAGGATTGGTTTTTGGTTGGAGTCGTGTTTGAGTTTTGTATACATTATATATTGTATGCCGCGTGTATGACATTTGGTCTTTCGGTTGTATCTCGGCTGAAGTCTTTGGTTTGTATGGTTTTGGGTTTCTTTGCATTGCATAAAATGTATTTGGTTTTGGCCTTTATTTGTGCCTTGTTGCAAGATCCGGTGAAATTGTTGTCAAGCTAAGGGTCGGGACCCATTGTGAGGTCCCAACCCGTAGCATCCCGAGTCCCGCGGATTCGGGGTGTTACACAAGTAAGCGGTTTTGTTTAGTTATTAGATTCCTTTGTAGAAGGTCATCTCTTTGGTTTAGGGTGGCTTGATTCGTGCTTTGAACTTCTTCAAGTTTTACTTCAATCTCCTTAAGTTGTTTAAATATGTTGCCAAAGTTTGTTTTACTCCACTCTTTGGCTGTGTTTGGCAACACAAAAACACTAGTGTAAATGAGTGTATATGAGTGTTTTAATATTTAACGGGTGTTTGGCCTTCCGAAAAACACTAGCGATAAGTGTTTTCGGAAGTGTTTTCGAAACTCTCAATCCAGCAAGGGTTTCTCGTTTACAGTAGTGTGTTTTGACGTAAAATTACTCTGTTGCCCTTATACTTTATCCCTAATTACCATCAAAACCATCTATAAAATAGACATTCTCTCACCTGAATTTTGATTCTGAACAACAGAAGAGATGGTCGATGCTCCTTCTACCGCAATTTCTAGGATTTCAACTTTCAGGCCTCTAAATTGTTCCTTTCCCGTACTCCTTGAATCATTCAAACTTCTCCATATTTATACCAATTCTTGTTCGTCTCTTGGTCCAACTCGGGAAGAACCGCAAGAATACCGAAATTATCAACTCGCTCGAACGATTTGGAGGATAATCAGTGGTTCTTGTTGGCCGGAGAATTCGAAGAGGTGGAAGGGCAGCAGCTAGAGACCGGGCTCGTAGGTCCGGAAGATTCTCTATACCAAAAGACGTCGTCTTCGATCAACTCATCGCTGGCGGAGGAAAGAGCTCCGGTCGAGGGAGGCGAGTGGGAGAAGAGAGTAAGGAACCGGTCGGAGGAGGATGAAGAAGGTTTCCGTTGGCGGTAGAAAGATGGAGTCGGTTCCATTAGAGAGAAAGTGAGATTTCAGAGGCGATGAAGAGAAAATGCATAAGGGAATTGGGGGAAAGGGAGTATCTTCAATCTAATAGATCCCTTCTCTTCACCATTTCTAGTCAACAATTATTCCTTACATCATGGCCCGTTTCCCTCCATGCCGGCTTCTTTGATCGCTATAATTCAGAATCTTCGCATTTACAGTCCCGGATTGAATCCGTTCTCTCCTTACAACATGGCCAATTACTCATCCCGTTAATTGAATTCTTTTTTCTTTGTGTTTGTTGTTGATCAAAATTGAAACAATGATTCACCTTCATTGGTTAAGGAGCGGATCTTGGGTCCGTAATTGTTGATCTTAGGGGTTTATTGTTCAGTGTTGTTTGGTATTTTCAACTGTTGAAATCGGTAGTCATGCTCATTGAACGGCCGATTGATGTTCATCTGATAAACACTAACACTAGGGTATTGCATGTGTCATGTCAAACAGTCGTTAGTGTTTTTTAAACACTAACACTAGGGTTTCTCAAAAACACTTCCAAAATCACTAGTGTATGCAAACACTAGTGTTTTTGTTTGATTTACCAAACACAGCCTTTAGCTTTTGTTTTCATGAGGTGGGTTTTCTTGGTGAGATTGTACATTTCATTACCACTGAAATGGGAACGCCAGGTTTGTTTAACTAAATTTTCAAAAGATTTACGTTTAGTCCACATTATTTCAAACTTAAAAGGTTGGGGTGTGAAAGTTTTTGAGTTAGATATATCAAGAGAAATTTGACAGTGATCTGATAGGGTGAATGCATGGTTCTTTGTTTTTAAAAGTGGATACCACTGAAGGATTTGGTTGTGTACTAGAACACGGTCAAGCTTTTCAAGAATGTTATTAGACCCGCTACATTTTTTCCTCCACGTGAAAGAATTACCAGAGGTTGGCACGTCCTCGAGATTGCAAATGTTTTTAAAGTTCAAAAGTCTATTAAACCTGTTTGTATTAATAGTGGCACCGCCTAGTTTTTCCGAATGTTGTTGAATTTCATTAAGGTCTCCGAGAAGGAGACAAGGAAGATCAGAGTCAAGGATGAACTTGCATAAAGAATCCCAAAATTGGTTTTTTGAGGCTTCTTGTGGGGGAGCATACACAAAAATGATATTCATTTTATGATCCGTTATTTTACAAGAAAATTCGATGCAAATGAATCGGTCATTTTTGAATTTAAAAGAAATGGTTAGATTTTTGAGTTGGAACTCTTTCCATAGGAGACATAAGCCTCCGGCCTTGCCGCTAGCCGGACAATATCATATTGTCAAAACCAGCAGACTTCCAAAGTTTGTCACCGGGTGGTTTTTCCGATTTTGTTTCTGCTAGGGCAATAATGTTAATCTTGTGGATTTTACATACCACTTCGAGGTTTTTCCAGAGGTTACTCCGGCCCATTCCTCTAATATTCTAAAAATTTATTATCATATAAAACATATTTTAATTCTTCTTTGGAAGGTGGTAAACCCACATAGCTTTTTTAACCAACACTTTTATTATCATATAAAACATGTTTTAATTCTTCTTTGGAAGGTGGTAAACCCACATAGCTTTTTTAACCAACACTTTAGTCTATATTTGTATAAATAATCGTAGTTTATGAATTTGCAGGGCTTAAGGATAGGGTTCCTTTGGTCAATTTTTGTGTAATCGGACAACATACCCATAGTGTTTTTCGGGTTATTTGTCTTTGCTGATTTGTTGTAATCTAAATTTTGAGGATAGTAAATGACAGAAAAAGCGGCATACTGATTTTGGATACATCTATGTCTAAACAGAGAAACCGAAGGCTTGTAGACTAGAGATTTTAGCCTCCAATGGTTGTAGACAATGCATTCAATCATTGATAGGATGGTAAATTTGATAAAGACATATGTCCTTGAAATGCTGAGATCGAAATATTGGTAAATAAACAACGGTATGAGTAGCGGTCGGTAAGGACACAACCGAATCGTAGTAAATTTGTGAGAGCTATTTGCTTCGCCAAAACAAAGAACTTCCACCAAGACATAAGCCCGGGAGAACAACAAGTCAAGTTGGATCATCAACAAGTCCATTATTAGTGTGTTGGTGAAGTTGGGGTTAAGCCCAAGGGTAAAGTAAAGGTAACAAGTTTTGTGCATCTACATTAGTTTCAAGTATTTTATTTTATTTATTTATTTTTTTCTTATTGTTGGTTCCCGTTTTGTTGTTTTCACTTTTTTTATGTCCTACATTTATTTACTGAACTACGTCTATTTCATGCTACAACTTTTCTAGATTTGTTTCCTATATTAATTTTCTATTTCCTTTTGTTGTTTCTTACATTTAAAATTTGGTTTCATGTATGTTTTCTACTTTGTTGTTTTCTGCAATAGTTTCAGTTGCACTTGCTGATGATGACTAGGAAGAACACTTTTATAGGTATCTCTAATTTTCTATTATCTTACGTTCATTCTATCTTTATTTATAAGTATTTGGCAAAAATGCTCTAAATAACACAATCTTTTCTTCGGTTGCGGAAGGTGACACGAACTTTTAAAATTTCGGAAAAAAACACGAACTATAGGGGGTGTTGCACTTTTTAGCACCGGCGGTTAATCCGTTAAAAAACTATTAGATATTTTATAATTTGTTATATTTTGGTAAGATATAAATGTAAAAAAAAAAACAAATAATAAAAAAAAGATAAAAAATAGGAAAAAAAAAATATATATAACCCGTATACTCATTTACAAAACATGGATATCGGATATGTGATATCCATACCCATATCTCATATCAGGATATGGGAAATGAGCAGGCCCTGAATGATATGTGCATGCAAAAATTGTTATTACTCAAGAAAGATTAAGGTAATTAAGGATATTTTTCTGGATTTTTTTCCTAAATAATAAGAAAACAAAAACTATTTCTGAGATTAGGTACGGATAAAAAGATTTTACGAGAATAGGAAGACTTTTCGGGTCGGAGTAGACCCGTTGTTTGAAATTGCGGGTTAATGTGAATAACCCGCAGTTTCAAACTGCGATTTTTTTATACATAACCCGTAGTTTGAAACTGCGGGTTTCTATTTTTTTTCAATAGAAACCGCAGTTTAAAACTGCGGGTTTCTTTTTCTTTTTTTTTTTAAAATAAATTGGTAACCTACAGAATTAAACTATTCTTCGTCTCCTACCTTCAAACCCTAATCTTAACCTTTTCACCCACCCACTGCCCGTCAACATTCCGGCCACCAACATCACCGACTACCGCCGGTCACCACCTAGCCACCTCCTTTTTCTGCTCGCTCGAATGGGAACTACTGAACCGGAAAGTCACCCAAGAACCACCACGAAACGTCACCTATTTGCCGGGTTTTTCCAGATCTATTGCCAACAGGAGACCGTGTAGGAAGTCGCCTCGCCGCTTCGCCGTACCGCCTCCCCAATCGTCGGATTCGAGAGTCGCCAACGCCGTTGCACAACCAAGAAGACGCCTAGCGTTCCCTTCTCTCTTCAGTCGGATTTTGGAATCGGGAACACTCGCCAAGAGAAGTTGCTGTCGCCCTTGCCATTGGAATTGAGAAGCATTGTCGACGCTTGCACGCTATTGCATGCGTCGAGTCCGTCAGGAAGAAGCCGTCGTCACTGCTCCGACTGCCGCCTGCCTCGTCGCCGGACCTGCTTGTCGTTGCTACTATTGCCGACTCCGGCCTCGCCGCCTGGAAGTTGTGGCCACCGGAAAAGGAGAACCAGCCGCCGCCTAGAAGTTGTTGCTGCTATTGTGTATAACCCACAGTTTAATTCTGCGGGTTACCAATTTGTTACAAAAAAAAATTAAAATCGCAGTTTGAAACTGCGGGTTATTCACATTAACCCACAGTTTCAAACGACGGGTCTATTCCGACCCGAAAAGCCTTCCTATTCTCGTAAAGTCTTTTTATATGTACCTAATCTCAGAAATAGTTTTTATTTTCTTATTATTTAGGGAAAAAAATCCTATTTTTCCAACGGATAATTTCATTGCAATCAATACATACAAGACCAAGAAAATTATGATCTCCATGGATACGAATTATGAAAAAAAATACATGCTTAGATCTCCCAATTATGTTGTTTTGTACAGAAACGAATATGCTTCATTGGAGAGCTATTCAAATTCCGATTGTGGCGAAGAACGATACAAGAAGAAGAGCTACTCAAACATGGTTGCGGCCGCGACACGTTACTTACCCGCGGGTTGGTCCGCTGCCGCGCCGCCGCGGGCGCGGCTTCTGTTTTCTGCGGGTGCGGGTAAACAACAGATCATGGATTGTTATTTTTGTAACCGTCGGGATTGTTTCCTTTTAGAAATATATCCTAACTTGTGCCTCCCTAGGGTTTGTTTACCTCATTTAGACCTCGTTATAAACCCTTTCGGCCGTTCTTTTCCTCTTATTTCCTCACTCACGTGACACGTCATCTCTTGTTCCCCTTTCTTTCCTTTCTCACAATCTTTCATCCATCCTCTACATTCCTTTGTGGCATCTAGTACGACGACAATCCAAATCGGTGGTCCTAGAAGTAAAGGGACGTTCTCTATCGTCCGGACATGCAGAAAACTTGTGCTACATCCTTGTTGAGCGAGTATAGGGTAAGATTGTGATTCCTTCTTTGTTTCCCTTTCCCTAGTGATGCTAGTGTTGATTTGTGAGGTTGTCTTACCTTTGGCTACAAATGGCATTGCTGTGAGTCTTGGAGCTCCGAAGTTTAGCCTTCCTGCACGAAGAGAGAAGTCGGAGGCTGCGCTAGTCGTGGGTCGCCGCGGTCGTGCCTGCATTTAGCCGCAACCGCGCCCTGTCAGTGTCACCACCTACGACCATAATACTTTGCGGTCGCGGCTTCTTGGAACTTGTCACCGCAGTCGCGCCCTGATCCGCTGCAGTCGCGTTGCCCTTGCCTTCCCGCCCCGCGCCTTTATTCCTCCGCGGTCGTGGCATCTATCCAGTAGCTCTTGAGTCGCCCTTTGACTTAAGGGTTGGTATTAGGTATATGATCTTTCTTTCCTCATTACCGTATGATTCTTATATGAGGATGCAATAGAGTGTCTTTCATTTATATTGTGATGTGATCATGTGAGGATCATTGGAAACTAGAAGACATAAGAGTTCTAGTAATGTGATAGTGTTTGATGTGATGTATTGGTTTATACCAAGCTTGTGAGGACTCTAGTACGGATAAGGAATTGTGGAAGTTGGATTTGACATGTTTTAGGTAAGTTCTTGGGACTTATTTAGCTGGTATTGTATATTGTTTGAATGCTTGAGTGATGATTGTTTATGTGGTTATAGCATGTTGTTAATTATGCATAACCGACTTGTAATTGGCCCACGAGTAACGGGCGGTGACAATCTGCTCAGCTTTCTTGAGGGAGTCTAGGAGGTTCTTCACGACTAGGTCAGACGTGGTATACGGGGAGGGTACTGATCCACTCCATGGTGTATACAGGGAGGTGTGCCGGTCGATCCACTCCAACTGATAGAGGACTGGAGGTGAGAGTCGTAGACTTCTCGTGCCACAAGTGTAATTGGATAATGTGAATGACGTTAAGAAAGATAACAAAAGGAAATTTTGTGATAGCATGCTCTGTATTTATATTCCGTTTTTATATGTGGTTGTGCTTAAGTATTCTCCTTTATATGAATAATTAGCTAACGGTTTATCCGTGTTGTTAGATGCCTTGCAGGATAGGGTAGCTGCCGAGTGATCCGGGGGAGGTGGTCAGCCGGGGTTCCCGTACGTGATAGGACGGGTGTTGGTATATGTGTTCTCTTTTGAGTATTGACGTTAGTAGGATAGTGGATTGTTACTCGGCTGAGAGTCTATTGGTTGTTTGACATTGCATCTATCATATTTATGTTTTGGGATTTTAACATTTGTGCATTGTTGTAAGGCCCGATAATATTGTTGTCGAGCTAGGGACCCATTGTGAGGTCCTAACCCACAGCTCCCCGAGTTTGAGATTTGGGGTGTTACATTCCTATACTTGCCGAACCAATGGATTGAGAGCTACACGAGTTGGAAAGTACGATCTTTGTTTGTCTATTTCAAAGGCTATTTTAGATAGTTACATGCAATTATCGTATGTCAATGTTCATGAGATATAAATATGCATCAATATCTTAATCATTATAGTGAGAACTTTTCTTTCCTTAGATTGCCTTCATCATATTGTTTACAATCGTTATTGCCTCGTCTGTTATAATTGCTACCTATATGTCTTGTTTTTCACTTAAAATAATTAAGTATTAGTATTATCCAAGTCATATGCAATCCCTGTGATTCGATACCCGATTATACTACATCTGATCCCGTATCTTTGCGGGGGAGGTTGTTGTTACTTTTCGGTAAAACTTCCACGATCAGTCATCAAGGTAACATCTCAATTTTATTTTTACCTATGATTTTATACAAAGACATGTTATAAGTATCATATATATGTTTGAATTGCAACGTCCACATCAACCAAATTCTATTCAGCGTGGATATAATGTGTTGAGTTTATGCGGAAGATAATGTTGAGAAGAAATCATATTGTCCCAAAGATTGTATGTTCTTTAAACTTATCTAAATTTGTTCTTTTTGACATTTCAAAATTAATCGGCAATAAAAATACGTTTCTTACCAAAAGCTCTCTTCTGGGTCAAAAATACGTGAAAACTCAATTCAACAATGTCTTGTCTATCCCAAAACTAATTTAGAAAGGTTTATATATGTCCTAGAAACCTTTTCTAAAATAGAAGAAACTAATTGAGGAAACAAACCATTTAAATGTCATTGAAAACCCAACAAAGCTTTAAAAGGCTTTTAAAAATCACCATCTACAATAAGTTTCCATAAACTAGACTTACCAAACATCCACTCTCTTCATTTTCATCATCTCCATCATTTTCATAATCTCCCTAAACTCTTACCACAAAGAAGGTTGTCTTTGAAACCCGTGCTTTTTTTTTTCCAAACAAACTCATACTATATAACGTAGGGAAGCTTATCAAACTCGACAAAAAATAAGCTAAGAAGTGGACATTTGGAAGCACTAGGTTATTGACATTATGATAGCTTATTGTAACTTGTATTTTTTCACCATAAGTTACGCGAAATAAATTTATGAAGATTATGATAGCTTATTGAATAATATATTACTTATATAGACCTACAAAAATTATATTTATATAAAAAATAAATTCTTTCAGGCAATTTTAGATCTAAATCAACTCCAATAAATTTTGTTCTTTTATTAAAAAGTTAAGCATCTAAAATAACTCCTATTTTAACTACCCACTAAGCTTCAATTTAACTATCATTAATTTTCTACTATGACCCTAATAAACTTGGTGGTTACAAACAAACCATATATCATGTGCCAAGACTAAAAATGGAATTACAAAATCTAATATCTCATTTCATTGTTAATTTTTTTTTGTAAATTCCTACCTAAGACTTCTGTTCTTAGGATGAACTAAAAGAAGCGAAAATGGATCGTGTTAACGCAACCCTCTTTTAGTAAAGAATTATGCTGTAAAATTATGATGATGAAAAAGAGAAGGATACTGTACGTAAACATACATTTACGGACCGGTAGAACGGGGGTCGTGTGCATACGAGCGCACGTACGCATTAGGCCCAAACCTAACACATAAGCCTACGAGGTTCCATCATAAAACCAATTGACAATAGGAGAAGTAGCCCACCGACCTTATATACTAGACTCAGAGTGTTCCATCGAAACTTATTATCTCCAATACTTGATGAATGTTATCGAAGCTCAACTTCTTAAAAGTACAGATATAATAAATGGCCATAGCATAGCGACTCACCATATAAACAATATTTTTTTTTTATTTTTGATATTTAAAAGAAATAACACTATTCTCAATTTCTGTATACGATGTATAAACTTCCTCAGTTAGGCCTACCCACCACCATCATAAAGGTAATTAACATTTTTTCTGGGTTTAAGTCACTGAAACATAAGTTAAAGTAGTGGTTGCAGTAAGTCCAAGAATGATAAAATCATATGCAGCTCTATTTCACACATCTTCTACCAAACATGAATGAAAAGAACACCACGGCAAGAACAATGAACATGAAAAACTCATTTTCAAATTCAGAAGATGTCACTCTCCACTCCACCATAAACACAACAAATACCTACAGCATGAAACACTCACTTGTTGTCACACTCCTCATATGTTCAATAGAGTGAATTTCATACGTAGCATTAGATCATTAATTTTGCTTACCACTTATCTACTCACTAATTATGTTATAATATAATATCTTTTGTATTTTTAAAACTAATTTACCCTCCTACAAGAATCTACAAAAGTTTGAATTTATTTTTACCTTTTAAACCTTCGATATTGATTTTGTAGATTTGAAGTGTAAGTACTCTTCGTCGTTTATTATTGTATGTCAAAATGTTACATGACTTGTAGTCTTGTATTGTATTTTACAGGAAATACAAGAAATATTGACTGTGACCTTTCTAATAAGGCGGTCACATGAAACTAAGTAATTTGTTATTGTAAATACAATAAGTACAAGAAAAAAAATACATAAGACTAACAAGTCATTCATTTTCTTGCATAACCAATTTTAGTTCAAAAATATTCACTAAAGACTTTCGTAATGAAAATCAATAATCATTTAACATATGTATGTCATACATTTTTTAATATTTATTTTCATGAAACTATATATGTCAAATTTGTTACATGAAATATAATAAATACAGAAAAAATTAGTAAAAACTATGTACGGTAATAGGACAAATCTGACATTATTGATTAAAAAAATATCATTTAGTTAAAAAACTATAAGTCTATATTATTTTAGTACATAAATTTTACGTTGGGGTGCATTTTATCCAATTCCCTCTAAGTTCAATTAGTTTTAGAATAAAACTCAAGTTACCGGTCCGCTGCCTACCTCCTATATATATATATAACTACACTTATACTTCCAAGAAAATATAGACATCCGAAAGTACTAAACAACAGTCTCAACTTTGTAAAGAGCACTTGTGTGCAGTGTAAGACATAGTAAGAGAGAAGACAATGAAAGTTGAGATTAGGTCCACTGAAGAAGGCAGCTTGCCTGCCGTCTCGTGCCCCGTCATAACTCCTCCTCCCGTTTCCCTCGCAAAGAAGGTACTCACTACTAGTCATGTGTTCGGTTTATGACAAACCGCAAAACCGGCAATTTTTAAACCGGCCCAAACCGACGGTTAAGGTTTGTCGGTTTGGCCAAACTGTCGGTCGATGGTTTCGACAAACCTAAATCGGTGGTTTAATCGCCAGTTTGATCAGTTTTTTTTTTTATTTATAAAGGGACCAAACCGGCCGTTTAGTCTGGTTTGCCATTTTTTTAAACAACCAAAACCAAACCTAAACCGACGGTTCCTCAAACTAAATCGGCGGTTTAGGTTTAGGACCCATGTCTACACACTACACATCATTCATCACAAGAATACAAGCTTTGATGTTCCTCCTAGGTGGTAGCCGAGTTTATAGGCACCTTCATACTCATCTTCGCTGGGACAGCTGCAGCGGTAGTGAACCAGAAGACACAAGGCTCGGACACTCTTGTCGGTCTTGCTGCCTCAGGAGGACTTGCTGTCATGATCGCCATCCTCTCCGTTGGTCACATCTCTGGATCCCATCTCAATCCATCCGTCACGCTCGCCTTTGCTGCACTCAAACACTTCCCTTGGCCTCAAGTACAAGAAATTCATGTTTGGAGTTTCAAAATATATATTCGATACTGAAATTCATGTTTTTGCAGGTTCCTGCTTACATAGGAGCACAGTTACTTGCATCATTCAGCGCAGCCTTTGTCGTCAAAGGAATTTTCCACCCCACCATGAGTGGAGGAGTCACTGTGCCTGCAGAAGACAGCTATGCACAAGCATTTGCTTTGGAGTTCTTCATCACCTTCATCCTCATGTTTGTTGTCACTGCAGTCGCCACTGACACTAAAGCTGTATATTTTCTTCATCACCTTCATCCTTATGTTTGCTGTCACTTGTGATTTCCCAAAAGTTAAACAGTGGAATAGCGAAGGAAGAGAAAACTTTTATTGTTTTGCTGCACAAAACTTGCAGTTAGGGCTTCAATATACTTTCATGGGGTGGGATAAAAGAATATCACCCTAAACTTATCTATTTATACCAAAAATAGATAGGGTTCGTATTATCTTATCTAATTTATTGTCTTTTTATAACAGAAATGATCTTCGCATCAATTATAAAGAGTGAGCAAACTAGATTTTTAATCGAATGGTGCTTCTGATTGGCTTGCAGGCAGGAGAGCTAGCCAGTATAGCGGTAGGCGCAACTATCATGCTCAACGTCCTCATAGCTGGGTATGCCTCAAAATCATCTATCTCCTCTCTTTTGTATTTCTCTTATTCCAATGCAAATTACATATTTTGTACTTTACACTATAGACCGCTTACTGGAGCCTCAATGAACCCAGCAAGAACACTTGGACCGGCGGTAGCAGCAAATAACTACAAAGGCATATGGATATACCTAACTGCTCCTATACTTGGGGCACTGTGTGGGGCGGGCGTATACACTGCTATCAAGCTACCTGAAGAAGAAGATAACAACCTAAAGCAGCCTTCTGCAATTCCCAAATTCAAACCATAAAATGAGTACTTGAAAGCAACGACTTAAATCTGGCATCATAAGGATCTTTTTTTGCAGATATGGTAATGATACATACATGTTCTCCGTGTCAAAGAACTGCAAGACATTCTTCAGCCTATGATCACTCTTTTCTGGCATAAAAAGCATCATACCGATAATTAGAATTTACATGAACTCAAAACATAAGGAATGATTGTATTTCTTTCTATATTCTCTTTTGGGAAGGATAAGATAGGTGTAAGAGTTTTAAGGGCTCGTTTGGAAGCACGAGGAATCATTCCCGTAACAAAATGATTATCAAAAACTATGTTTGGTTAGAAGTCTCTAAACCATGAAAGTAATCATTTATATTTCCTTTCCTTACCCTTATCCAATTCTATTTCAGTTTTCATTCTACTGCTCAAATCAAATGAGAACTTAGCATTTGTTAAATCGGATGAAGATGGAACCTATCTTTAGTTTTTTTTCTTTAGGGTACGTACCTTAGTTTTGTTCCATTTAAAAAAAAGTACCCAAAACTGATCAAATATACTAGACTAGATTGTCCTGTTCACAAATAACTTGATAAGGTAATTTTAAAGACAAAAAATAAATCAAGAATTGACATGAAACAAAAGCGTACAAACAAAGAAAACCACCAACGTATGACGCTAGAGTTTCGTGGCTCCACATTCTTTAGGAAGGCCTTGAGGAAACCTATGCACATCCTTGCAATAATCATAAGTCATATAATTCTTCTGCACCCATCTAATCTTAGCACGAGCCTTAGTATTAAGCTCTTCAGCCAGCCACTCTTTACTACTCGAATCATCATAGTATCTCGACTCGAGGTCACACGTCGACGACCCGAAGAGCCACACACAACCCTTAGCAGCGAACTTCCTATACGAAGCGACAAACGGAGCCTGGGTCCAGTCGGTCTTGACGCGGCCGCCTTGAGTGGCCCAATCATCAGCATTCCATAAGCTAGAGTAGATCTTCATTGGCTGGTCCTTAGGGAACGGGACTCCGATATCCTCCATGTTCTTGAACTCTCTTATGGTGATTCCGTCGACGGAAAACACTATCCGCTTAGGGTTCCATAGGATTGAGTAAGTGTGGAAGTCTTGAGTTGGGTCGAACCAGAGTTTGAACTGCTGCTCTCGGTTACCCACTCCTTGGCAATACACGTTGGTGTGGAGCGTGTACGGCTCCCCCGTCACGTTTCCCAAGAACTCGAAATCGATCTCGTCGTGGTGAGTCGATTCCGACGAGAGGTAATAGGTTGTCACCGTTCCGGCTGAGTTGTTCGGAACCAGCTTCATCTGAATCTCGATCTTCGCGAACAAGTACTCTTTCCTCGACTGGAAACCCGAACCCGAGAATCGATCAAGAGAGAGCGTTAGGGCTTTTCCGTCGTCTATGATCTGACCCCGGCCATCTCCCCACGTGATATTAAAATCCTCATTGAAATCCCCCGTCGCCGCCGACTTTAAGTAGGCTATAGACGGGGGCGGCGGCGGTGGTGGCGGTGGAGGTGGAGAAAGTGTCGGTGGCGGAGGCGGAGGAGATTGGAGCGGTACGTCCGGCGAGTCGTCAACCGATGTCTTCTTTTGGTGGATGAGTATTTTTTGGTGGAGAGAGATGGAATTCTCTAACGTGAGATACACATAAAGAAGAATTATGATACCTATGAAGGTTTGAGGAGAACATAATGATGGGAGGTTAAGTGGCATGAGGTATGAATCGAGTGAGAATCAAGAAAGAGTGTGGGAATGGAGGTAGAGGATGAAGATCATAGCTTTCTCTTGGGGAGGAAGAGAAGCGATACATAAATGGGGATGAATTAGGGGTTGGTAAAGGGGAGATGAACGCAGAAAGCTAACATGGAGTGGAATGCACGTAGATAAAGAGGAAGAAGAAGAAACACAAGTTCTTCGGATCTACAAATAAATTATTTTTATGTTTTTGTTTGAAAATTGGGAAGTCAAAGGTTGAGAGAAAGAAGGAAATGCAAGGGACGTGCGAAAACCATGATGCCCATGTCAAAAACTAACAGCAAATCAACGTAGTATATCTGTTGACACGTAAATTAGTCTCTGCTCAATTATTTTTATGTATGCATGAACATGAAAATAGATTTAATATTTGGTTTACGGGTTGATATGACATTAATGAGGTGTAAATATTAGTTTTTAATGACTTAGATTGGTGTATTAGAGCTTATATATGCATATTGAAAGTCGGTTTGGAAGAGTTTTATAGGCATGTATACAATAAAATTCGTGCAGGTTATAGGTTAAGATTGTAAAAGTGATAAATAAAATGTGCATTTTTAATGTATAAACTTATGTGATTAATAAACTTGTATATTTTTGTATAGTCAATTGGAAGAGTTATATAACAATGTTTATTTCAACAGTTAGTATTTTTACTTAGTTGGGAAAGGTGTCATTGGGTCGGGTTTAGCACATGGATTACGTGACTATGTGTGATTTGGATAAATTTCTCGTAGGGTTTCCATCGTTTGATGGGTATATTAGTAAAGATAACGTTATTAAGATAATTATAAAGGCAAACCTCAATTTACAACATTTACATATTCAATCATACCCCCACATTTAAAACTGGAGGAGGGATTATAGTGAGAATGAATATAAAATCTAGAAACAATTGTCTTAGGAGGCCCTTTGTAAAGATATATGCAACTGAAAAGCATAATGTATGTGAAAAACTTGAACGTGACCGCGGGAAACCTTATCTCGGATGAAGTGAATGTTAATCTCAATATGTTTGGTTCGTTGGTGTTGAACCGAGTTGTTAACAAAATAAGTAGCAAAGATGTTGTCAGTGTAGACAATAGATGCCATGGCAAGTGGGCAATGAAGCTCAAGCTAAAGATTGCGCAACATGAACACTTAGAAACAACGTTGACAACTCCTCTATACTTTGTCTCTGTACTAGACCGGGAAACCACAGATTGCCGTTTGGTAGACCACGAGATAAGAGTGTCATTGAAGAAGACACAATAACATGAGGTTGACCGTCGAGTATCAAGACAACCGGCCCAATCGGCATCTGTATATGCAATAAGGTCAGATTTTGGAGAAGGAGAAATGGTGATACCTAATGAAGTCGTGCCAGAGATGTAGCGGATGATACGCTTGAGAGCAGCAAAGTGAGCTTCCCTGGGGTCGTGCATAAAAAGGCACACTTGATGTACTACATAACTGATGTCAGACATGTGAAAGTCAGGCATTGAAGTGCCCCGGCCATACTCTAGTAAAGCATCGGATCACTGATAGCCGGACTAGAGGAGGCACTTAACTTGACAGACGTCTCAGCAGGTGTGGTAGATGGTTTCAGTTAGTCATCTTTGCTCGTTCAAAAATCTCGCGAGCATACTTATCCTAGGATAAGAACAAACCGTAAGATGTCCAACGAATAGATATGCCCAGGAAATAGGATAGAGGACCTAAATCTTTAAGAGAAAATTCTTTACTCAGAAGCCTTATCAGATGCTTGTACAAAGTGTCAAAAGAGGCAGTAAGGATAAGCAATGTCGGAGCCCTGACGGTAGGTTAAGAGAGATGAGTCGTTCTTACTTCCGATAAAACCAATAAGAAGCCGGCAAAATGTTGAAACCAGGCTCTGGGAGCCTTTTTGAGGCCATAGAGGGACTTCTGAAGTAGGCAGACATGATTAGGACGAGAAGAATCACGGAAGCCTAAAGGCTGGAACATATATACTGTTTCATTCAGATGGTCGTGAAGGAAGGCATTCTAAACATCCAAATGGTGAATAGACCGTGATTCTAGGGTGATTGGTTGAAGATTGTGGTTGAGATGATGATAGAATGATCTTCATAAACAAATTGGATCCTGAGAGTTGAGTTTAACCATCGTATAAGGCAAACATCGGACTGTTCTTGACTAAGATCGGACGATCTCCTTTGATGAACAACCCGATTTTCCTTCTGTCGTACCTATCTTGCCTTATCGTTTATCCTTGGTTAAAGATTGCTTAAACCCTAGCCTTGCTGAACCTTTCTAACCTATATCCAGGTGTGGGAAGAGACTTACCCGGTGATTCCCGTCCTTGGTTGCCAATGATTACAAGTTCTAGGTAATAGAGGATTCAAACCCCTCTATTAAGGTTGAGTGTGCCATAACCCTTACCTTTGAGAGTTAAATCTGATTCCCTTGGGTTTGTGTTTGGTTTTGAGAATATTATCCTTCCCTCAAATCCTCTATCTTATCGAGACTCAACATCCTTTATTTAGAGCCTTTGGGTTTGGACATGGGTGGTGGAGACTTCACCGTACATCATACCGTTTTAGAACACATACCTTAGCAACCCCAACTCTGTCCATACAATCTTTAGAAGTCTTGAATCAAAAACCACAATCGGATTTCTTGATCCTTAGAATCCTTTTCCCCAAATCTTTACACATAAATCAAGTGTTTTGTCTTTTCAATTATCAAAGGTTGCATCTTCCTTGTTAGATTTCTTATTCTGATTGTGATTTCACCAAATCCTTGTATTCGACCCTGGAATTCTTGCTTTTATTACAATCGATCCGTACAATGCGGGTTCGCTTTATTGCAATTATTCTTGGTATAAATATTAAAGCTTGCACACACCTTTCGGAGTGAACAGAATGTCATCTAGTGGTTGTGAATCTAGGTGCCCTTATGGCTCAATGTAGTTGATGGAGTTGAGTGTGTGAGCATGTTGGACTTCCTAGGATAGTATGTCCTCTTAGGCTGCGACTTATGATCATGTGAGGTAGTATGCTGTTGAGAGATCACCTCATGCGTTGAGTGAGATGTGAATGTTATAGATTCTAGGATGCGGTCCTAGAATGAGAGTCAAATGATCTTGCATAGATCATTTGTGTAGAAGCCTTAGACTTCTAGAGTTGAGCGAGTTTTGATACATATCTTGTTGTGAGCAGGTTGTGGGCTTCTTCCCAAGGGAAGCAAGAGTGTTTTGTGAGTTAGCGTTGGGGACGAGGTAAGTCTTCGGACTTACTTAGCTCGTATTCTTTGTATTAGCTTCGATGCATGTTTGGTGGAGTGTGTTTTAGTATTGTTTATGTTATAACAACAAAACCGGAAATTGGACGACCTTTACATTATTATAGGCCCAAATGTATGATAACGGGCGGTGACAACACTGCCTATTGGGGGGTTCACGACGACTAGCCCAGGCAGGTAGACGACTAGTTGCATCAGTGCCATTCCTTGAAGGTGAGTAGGGACCGAGGCGAGATCATGTAGTGATTCTCGTGTCACAAACGAAAGTTGAATTAGTAACGGGATGTGAGTTAAATAATAAAAAGATAATAAATAGGACTTATGTGTTGTGGAGCATGTTACATGTTTATGATTATTTATGTGTGTGTGTGTGTGCCATCATCTTGAGTCTAATGCTTCGAATATTAGCTAACGGTTTTAAACCGATTGTGTAGATGCCTTGCAGGTTAGGGATGTCGCCGAGTAAGGTGGAGGAGTGGACAACCGGGGTCTCCGTACATTATAGGACGGAGATGTTTTGCTTTAGTTATGTTTTGGGGTTTATTGACTTATGTTTTTGGAGTTGTTGTCGTTTTGAGGATTCGGTTGAGTTTCCACCTTATGCCTTACATTTCAGTCTCCTTCACATACATTAAAACGATTTCGGTATCTACCTTTATTTGTGCCATGTTGGAAAGATTCGGTGAAATTGTTGTCAAGCTAAGGGTCGGGACCCATTGTGAGGTCTCCGCCCGTAGCATCCCGAGTCTCGCGGATTCGGGGTGTTACAATGTGTTATCAGAGCCCTAGGTTGACAACAATGGCACTCGCAATCTTCTAAAGGCTCTAACTGTTCGTTTTCAAATCATATGCATGAGTCGGGTTGGGTTAGAATGTACGGGACCACCACTCCTTCCGCAGACCTCGGCGACGTAGTTTATTGGATTTGATGTATGTATATGTATAGTTATATATATGTGGACTTAGAACGTTTTTGGATTTATATGTACGGAGCTATGTATATGTGACCTTAGGACGATGGACCTTGTATGCCTTAGTTCTGTTTTTAAGATCGTGCTTATTACACTTTTATCCTTTATACTGTACCGAGAACGTAATGTATATACATATTTAAAATACGCCATACGATATCAGATGGCACGCACGAAAGCTACCGCGTACGTAGGACCGGCTAGGGGTAGACCTCATCTCCCTCCTAAGATTCCGAGGCTGGGACAAGTAGGGAGACCTTCAGGACCGAGAGGTCGGGGACGTATCCCCATGAAGGATCCGTGACCGAAGGTATTTCTATGGTCGTCTACACCCAATCAAAAGTAAATCCCGACTTAGCACTAAGAACAAGTATAGTGATTAAGTAAGGGTCGAACCCAAGAGAGTTAAGGTGTTTTAGATGCAATTATTGATTATAATGACAAGTGACACGGGGGGGGGGGGGGGGGGT
>BSUD01000004.1:137135630-137167270 GCA_033239045.1 Fagopyrum esculentum
GGGGGGGGGGGGGTTGGTTGAATTGATGCACAAAAACTTATGAAAACGATTAATGCGACAATTAAGACAATAATGGATGAATCTACACTAGGTTGATTCTAAGCATGCAATTGCTACTTTGGTGCATTCCTTTTACAAGTTTTTAAGTAATCTCCCATCTCGATCATACATATGTGTTGAGCCAACCGGCATCAACACAACTTAACCTATTAAAGTTCCGTAAACCTACAAGAACAAATAACAAGTTAGCATTCAAACAAAGACTAAGGGATATAAACAGAAGATTAAAACCGTTAAACTTATCTTCATATTTGTGTTCCTTTTCTTTAAGTAATTACAACCCGTTATTACTTAAAGTTGCTACTAGATTAAAGACCCGAACCCGGAACTTGTTAATCCTAGTTGTTTACATGCACTTTAGAACCTAAGGTGATCAATCTCAAGTAATAGTTAACATGCAATTAGACAATAGAGATCAAGGAAACACAAAGCATTACTGAATAAAAACTTATATTAAAAAGAACTTACAACCAAAGTAACAAAGCAGCTTCAAACCAACCCAATGTAGCAAGGGAGTTAGAAACTCATTACAATGGAAAACTCAAGTCTAAAATGGATTTTTGTAAGAAAAGCATGGATCATCCTAGCAATCAGCCATGGACTATTTATACTACAAAAGACACTTAATTAGGAGTAAATAGCCGGCCTAAAACAACCACCTTAAATGCCATAAAGGTGGTGTAAACAGCCGGAGTAAAGCTTCTAGCGTTAAACCGCAGGGGCGGCCTTTAGGAACCGTAGGGGCGGTTTAGGCAGAATCAATTGATCTTCTTCAGAACCGCTGCGGCGACTACACAACTCCGCTGGGGCGGATCTTTTAATGCACTTCAACGTCTGACCTTTCGTCTTCCTGACGTTTCTGATGTCAAGCCGCAGGGGCGCCTTAAGGCCAACGCAAGGGCGGTGACACAAACTCTTCACCTTCCAGCTCCCAAGGCGAGGCGTAGGCAGGGTGCAGTGGGAGGCGCAGGGGAGCTGGTCTTCGTCTCGTCAAGGCAAGTCACTGCAGGGGCGGCTGCAAGGACCCGCGGGGCGGTGGAGCAACAGAAGCTTTGCTTCTTGATCGATCTTCACTCCTAAGTGCTTATAACTCCTTTCTTAGCTTCTTTTGATTTTCTTCTTCTGGACCAAGGAGTTAGTAGCATAAACCGACACTAATGCAATAAAAAAACTCTAAAAACTACCCTAAATGATAGTGATTCCATCACCTATCAATCCGCCAGTTGCGGATCTACCAGAAGCTGAGGTTCCCGTAGAGGACGTCGTAGAGAGCATAATTCCCAAGGCTAGGGATAGGACCGTTGGGAGGTCCGGGCGCAAGGTCCTCCATCCGATGAGACCGATGGAGCATCGATAGGAGCTTCGGTGTTTAGAGAGTATGTTCGACAGGCCGAGGAGGCGTTCAGGGTTGCACTAGAGGTAGTGGCACTAAAGAGGGTTGCACCAAAGATATTTGCTGAGGATGCTAGGACTGGAGTTGAGCCAAGGGCACCAAGACCGGATTCATGGTTGAAGGCTTTCAACCAACAACATGTACCTTACTTCAACGGGAAGGTAGGGTTAGAGGTCGAGCACTGGATTGGGCACGTGTAGTCCGCTTTATAGGCGATCCATTGCCCTGAGAAGAGGCAGGTTGCGATAGTCCAAACGATATTCCGGGATCAGGCCCAGTATTGGTGGAGGACATTTAGAGGCGGTGTGACCAGGTTAATTCAGTTCTTGAGCCTCGTTAGAGAGAGCTTTTGCCCGGATTCACTGAGGACAGACAGAGTCCAGGACTTCTTAGAGACGGGATTCGAGGATGTCCCGGTTATTGAGGCTATTAGGCGGTTCCGTGAGGAGCTGGCCTTGTTGGGTCCCGCCGCACCTCCGGCGGACCAGCATGTTCATCTCTTTTCATGGAGATTGAGGGAGTCCACACGTGCTTACCTTGAGGGATTCTATTGTGACTCTCTGGTGAAATACCAGGACCGAGCTTCGGCATATGAGAAGGATCACCCGGGTCGTAAGAGAGTTGCTCAGTCCGAGGGGCCGGACAAGAGAAAAAGGACATAGGCTTCTAGTTTAGGAGTAGGAGCCTTAGGATATGGGCGTAGCCAGGTGTAGAGCCATCCTAGTCCTCAGACTACCGTCCCGACAGCCGATCAAGGATGACAGTGTTTCAATTGTAGAGGGTATGGACACATTAGGAATGCATGTAGGAAGCCACCTGTGGCTTGTTTCATTTGTGGCCAGGTGGGCCACCGAGTTGTTATTTTCCGTAAAGGCAAGACACCGTCACAACAGGGTTCTTGACCTGCCAGCCTGATAGGAGGTGGTTAGAGGCCGCCTCAGTATCAGACACCGAGACACGAGTAGAGGTTCCAGGGTCAGGCTCGTTCGCAGGGATTGGCCCAAGGTTAGGGCCTAGATAGGGGGCATGGTGGAAGTACCACGGGGGCTAAAGGTGCTCAGGCCAGGGTTTTTGAGCTTAGGAGCGCCATTGATCCAGCGACGCCGGTGGACACAGGTACTATTTAGTTTCACGACTTCACTATTGGGATATTGTTTTATTATACGAGTGCTACACACCCTTCTTTTATCGTTGTTTGTGTAGTTAGGATTGACCGTAGTTACGTTAGAGGGGAGACCCTTCAGTATAGGGTTACCCGACTAGGGTAAGGTTAGTGGTAGCCAAGACATAACCAATTTTCAGTCGCTTGGGAAACAATAATCGGTGGGACAACTTCCGTATCAAGCACTTCAAGTGCATGAAGAAGGCATCGTAGAGATGGATTGGATGGACCTTAATCTACCTTTTGGACATCAGTCCGAAGACCGCGACGGCCACCACAAAGACGAAACGAGGTGACTTTTCCAAGGCGGGACAAGAGGAAGCAGGGCTTCTATCGTGATCAAGGAAAATATGCATGGTAAGTTTGTACTAACGGAACGGATATTGCGTTTTCCGGACTCACATGGAGGAGCTATGCTAGCGAGGACATTAAGTGGGGAACTTGGATAGTAGGAACACGGCAAGCTTGAACTAAGAACGTTTACTTGAAAGGAAACGAGCAAGATATCTCCACGGTTTTAAAATGGGTAATTCCACCTAGCATTCCCTACGAAGCATGCTGGTACGCTAGGGGGAGTTGTTCTTGTAATGCCAAGAGATGCATAAGGTGACCAACAAGAGGAAGAGAAGACCGAAGCTGGAAGTTGGGTGTCGACCTAAGGAGTACGGGGAATATATGAAAGATTAAAAATTTGAACCCCAATGTGTTGGGATGTCCATGGGAGGAGTTAAGCTGAAGAATGGCTTAACCAAAGCCCCAAGAGTCAGAAGACTCGTGCAAGCCCCTCAAGTTCTGGAGATGAAGTACGGTCAACCTTGTAGCAGAGGATGGAGCAATACACGTGTCGGAGGGACATCACCCCAACAGATCGGGGTAGATCATTGGTACTATGACCACCGGTCAATTGTTAAGAAAAGATTGTATCGATGATCACGTAATGTGACGAGAAGAGAAGAGATGGAACCCAAGGTATCACGAAGTCCGGAATATTGGAATGGGTATTTGTCCACTAAGGCTGAGCTTTAATCAACTTTGACATCCAAGGTGCCATAAACAATGACCTTGGAAAGAGGCTTGAGTTGTGGGAGCATTTGAAGGAAACCTATTATAAGATCTTGTTGATAAAGGTTCAGTGGAACCAATGCACAAAGAGAAATTGTGGAAGTTGTTATGGAGAACACCAGTTGCGAAAAGAAGGAAGTTGTATGACGAGTTGTCTTGGGATGGCAACCCCTGAAGTATGTGAAGGAAGTTACAAGTTTTTTGGGAGGTGTCGATCATTACCGAATTTATGGAGAGATTCTCCAAGTAGCACCATATATGGATAACCAACTCTGGATGGCGACAAAGTTTTGGGTGAGATGGAATTTTCAAAGGAGTTCTTGAGTGCTAAGAAGAGAGTCATCGGTGCAACTATTACAAAACTGCCTCGAGAAATGATAAGTTTGAAGTGTACAAGTGACCCTCCAGAACAAGGCTTTGATTGCGTATGCAGGAACAAAAGAAGAAACAAAATGGAAAGGCTATATTGATAAAGACCCAGGAAGGAAGTTGAGTTCCGATGTATCGGACCATTTGGGGATCCTAGTGCAAGTTGGGGAAGTGGCTTACAAGTTAACATCGCCACCGATAGTGATTTTGGGGCGTAATACGAGACGCCTTCGATCAAAGGAGGTACCGATGTTGAGAGTGCATTGGTTGAGACAAGGAGCCGATAAGGCTACATGGGAGACCAAGGATAGTATCCGGAGGAACTACCCAAGTTGTATGCAACATTAGCAACATCGATAGGACCGTCGAGATGGCCCCGAGATTATTCCATGTTTGTGCTTATGTGTTGTATGTCATGACGTGTATGTGAGTTTGTATGATTATGTGTGTACCTTGCGAGGTATTAATGTGTTTTTATACATAGGCTTGGATTAGGGTCGATAGTTGACGTATGTATGAGTTCCGTGTGGTTTCGTGACACGTTGGTCCGAGAGTGTTGTGTTAATCAAGTTTCGGGATGAAACTTGTTTTCAGGGGGGTTAGTTGTAACATCCGGAATTTTTACTCCGGATGATGAGTAGGTTTCAATCCTTCTGCAGGCACAACTCAGTTTTTCCGCAGGCTTGGGTTTCGACCCTTACGTGGGCTTCTATGCGTGCTTGGTGGTGTGTGTTTTAGTATTGTTTATGTTATAACAAAAAGCCGGAAATAGGACGACCTTTATATTATTATTGGCCCAGGTTTATGATAACGGGCGGTGACAACACTACCTAGCTCTTGCGGAGCGTTTGGCGAGTTCTCGGCGACTAGACCGGGCAGGTAGACAGCCAGATGCATCTGTTCCATTCCTTAATGGTGAGTAGGGACCGAGGCGAGATCATGCAATGATTCTCATGTCACAAACGAAAGTTGAATTAGTAACGGGATATGACTTAAATAATAAAAAAAAGATAATAAATGGGACTTGTGTGTTGTGGAGCATGTTGAATGTTTATGATTATTTATATGTGTGTGTGTGCCATCACCTTGAGTCTAATGCTTCGAATATTAGCTAACGGTTTAAAACCGATTGTGTAGATGCCTTGCAGGTTAGGGATGCCGCCAAGTAAGGTGGAGGAGTGAACAACCGGGGTCTCCATACATTATAGGACAAGGATGTTTTGCTTTAGTTATGTTTTTAGGTTTATTGACTTATGTTTTTGGAGTTGTTGTCATTTTGAGGACTCGGCTGAGTTTCCACCTTGTACGTTACATTTCAGTCTCTTTCACATACATTAAAACGATTTTAGTATTTACTTTTATTTGTGCCACGTTGGAAAGATCCGGTGAAATTGTTGTCAAGCTAAGGGTCGGAACCCATTATGAGGTCTCCGCCCGTAGCCTCCCGAGTCTCGCGGATTTGGGGTGTTACAACTAATGCATTAAGTGAACATGAGGCTCACTTCCTCTTGAGTAGGAACATCTCAATTTGATACTACATGACAACTATGTAGCCAAAGTAGTATGTAATGGTCATATCTTCTTTCCTAGCAGAAAAAATGATAGCATGATTTAAGACCAACAACTCAATTGCACTGTCTTATTAACACAAAGACCCAAGAACATTGTCATTTATCTGATCAACCAATTTGTAGGACCGCAGGTTTTCTTTCAACACTTGTATCCCTAGAAAGTTCAATTTGGGGGAACACTTGAGCCAATGAGGCCTTCTTTCAAACTCTAGCTCTTCCATTACGAGTAGCCATTTGTTGAGCTTAAGCCTCGCTGTAAAGTATAATTGCACAGCATTACAGTAATTGATGAGTATCCATTCAAAGAAAAAGGTAGGATTTATAGTTTTTGATGAGTGAAGGCGGTGAATTCGTCGTTGCAAGCTTCCGTTAATCACTAGGATCGAATGTTTCATCATTAACTCCATTAACGACTTTGGGTAGCAAGGCACAAACACCTTCGAGTCGCTTTGCAGAATTCATCTGCTCACTTCTTCGTCGGTAGAGATTATCGTCTTTTTCCCGAATACATGTGACTTGAACTCCTTCCCATACCTAACCTAATCGGAAACCATGAATGAATGAGATATTGAAACAATGATTTCAAAACAGAAATATTTATTTCTAAACTTATTGATTACCGATGACGCCAGTTGTCCATGAATCGCTCAGTGCGGTCGGAGTAAGCGTAGGAGAGGAATTCGAATGTTCATGGGCTCAACCAGGGGCTTCTTCGGCTTCGACAAGGTGAGGCGAGGCGAGGCTCCGTGTCCTGTGTTGACAGACGTCGGCTTCTAGTAAATGGGATCTTCAAGCTCAAAATTGGAGAAGACAGAAGCGCTAGGGCTATGCACGCTGAGAAAAAAGCTCATCAAAGAAGCCATAAAATATCATCGTCGTCGGCTTGAATCAGATCTATGAATCAGATCTGTGACTTTGGGGTTGGCATTTTCAATGGCGGCCACAGAGCGTATTATGGGAGACCGTCAAGCACATCCTCATTCAGATGGGGACGAAAGCAGAGGTGGGGAGGGAGTGAAACTTGTGTTTTTGAACGGTTAAAAAATCAGGGTACATAAACCTAACAGAAAAATACAATGGACCTAATTATAAACATAAAACTGAAAAAAAGGCTTGGTTGCCTAACTCAGCCAAATATATTTGAGACCTCATCGAGATATAAATTATTCAAAAATATATCGTTAGATAAGTATAACTTAGTATCAAAAAAATTAATTCATATATAAATTTGATAAATAATATTATAGTTTTAGTAAATAGATAATGTTTATAGTCTACAATAATAATTGAAATAAAATTGTAAAAATAATAATCAAATTAAATATTTAATTTTAATTATATAATATCAAAAAACTAATTGTATTGTTATATATGTTTACATAAAAATAAAATTAGAGTTTGTCAAAATCTCGAATTTAAATGAGAATTGTCAAGATATTAATAAATTAAATGCTAGTATGATGTGGATTAACGAATAGACGACACATGTAAAACTGATCACGTGGTTGTACGAAATTGTACCAAATATCAATTCACATGTTGCTTTGATTTATAAGATAGATATATAAATTATCTCACATCATGGATTTGAAACGAAACTTAATTATCCCGGCGAAAATTTGACAATAATAAATTTCTCACACACATATATATATATATATATATATATATATATATATATATATATATGATAGATGATTAAAATCTATTGGTAGGGATAAAAATTATGCATATTAATGAAAATTGTCGATAATTAATTTATCATTTATTTAGAAAGAATTGGGTTAAATAGGTTTTTTTATAGGCTTTTGTTTTGTAGATCCCTCTAATTTTACAACATATATAATTCCCCTAGATGAATGTAATTGAGTTAAATAAGGGTATATTTACTAAATGAGTTTATACTATGAATCCTCTTAATTAAAAAATAGTGATAAAAGGTCTAGTTAGTCATTTACCAATTTATTTATATGATAGATTCAAACTTAACATGCAGACCTATGAGCCTCTCACATCCTATTGGATCATGTCATGATTTTATAGCTTTCAAATCATCAATCTAATAGAACGACCACTAAAACGCATTGAAATTGATTTTTTTTTATTCATTAAGACGTATCAGAGTAGTTTATGATTTGATCCGAGATGAGTGAGATACGATGAGACTTCCAATAAGACGAAAGAAGATGGAGTATTCGAACTCTCAAGGTTTGGACCACCAAAATTCAATAAGAAAGAGAAGGTCCTAACAAAGCAAGAGACCTCACAATGGGTCCCGACATATAGCCTGACAACAATTTTACCGGATCTTACAACAAGTCATAAATAAAAGGTCAAAACCGAAATACATTTAATGTAAATGTCATGATTCCCAAAAACAAATGAAAGAAAGACTCTAGCCGAGTTTTCAAACAACATACATTCATGATAACGAAAGTACAAATGACAACAATAATATAAAACCCAATCCTTATCCTATAATGTATGGGAACCCGCCTGCCCATTCCTCCAAGTCACTCGGAGGCATCCCTAACCTGCAGGGCAGGGCATCTACAACATCGGTTTAAAAAGATTAGCTAACATTCCAAATATTAGAATAACGATAAAGGCACATACACATAAGATAAAGTAAAACACTTCAACATGCTTGCACACAATCCGGTTATTATCTTTATTTACGTTATTCACTTTAGTAATTCAACTTATGTTGTCACACGAGAATCACCGTGATCTCGCCTCTGTCCTCTTTCACCGACATAAATAGAGGTGATGCATCCCTCCGTTGCTTGTCGGACTAGTAGCAGAGCACCTCCCAGTTTCCCCTTTTTGAACTGGACAAGTGGCCACCGTCCGGTTATAATACACTTGGGCCAATTAATATATATATATATATATATATATATATATATATATATATATATATATATATATATATATATATATATATATATATATATATATATATATATAAGGGTCTTCCTAGTCCGGTTTTATTGTTATAAGCATAAATAAACACACACAACCATCATGGTCAAACTAATTCGCAGAAGCTAGCTAAGTAAGTCCGAGGACTTACTTGAATTGAGTCACAAATCTCGTTAATGCTAATACTCGATTCCACATGAATTAGGTCTCAAACGCCTAGTTAAAAGAAAACAATGGATCAATACATATCATGACGCCTTAGAAGTTTTCAACTTCTAAGTTAACAAGGACCGTTTAAGGAAATAAACCAATCTAGTCTTAATAGAGTAAAATGACCATTTTATCCCTGGATCCCGAAAACCCTAAAAAGTCTATAAAGACTTAGAAACTTTCACTCAAATCTCGATTCCATAACACACACTCTAACAAGAAAGATCTATCAAGTTTGAAAGATTCCCAACTTTCAAACTTGAACCCAAAGCTCACTAGGGTCATACTTTGACCTAACTTAAAAGCCTCTAATAAAGCCCTAAAAAATCCCGAGAAAAAATATCTATAGACACTATGATATGTCCACTCTAAACTAGGGCAATAATAATCAAAAAATAACCAACTACAAATTCTATACACAAATCCAAAGTTGTCTTAGGGACCTACTATCCCATACTTAGCCAAAATTCCAACTTTATACACAACTGCATTACTACACTACTTCGGAACATCTTAACTCTAAATCCGACCATTGGATTGTTCCCAAATTTTAATACCTTAAACTAATCATATCTACCTTCAACATATCAAACATTCAACGGTGGATGATCAATCTAAAGCATCAAAATATAAGATCAAAGCTGACTGCTCAAGCTGAAATTCTGGAATCAAAACCAGGGAGTCAAGAGGTTGTAGGTTCGAACTCACTAACAGTAGTTGCGGTGAAATAGAAGTAGGTATTAACTCCTTGCAGTCCAAGGTAAAACCTTTACTCTTTTCTCCCTCTCATTCCCGTATGTAGGTCCCGGTGGACGAACAAGAACGCAAGAGAGAGTTACCTTGATCCGGCGTTCACTACAGGCGACGGCGAGACTCCAGTCAACGAGAGAGTTTTGAAGGACGGGTCGGTTGTGTTGACGTTTACAAGGGCAAGCAGTTGAGAGGGAGTCTGATGCTTTGATCTCGGCGCTTGCAGGAGGCGACGATGTCGAAGGAGGAGAGCAATGACTTGCTCTCTGCGACATAGATGCCCAGATGAAAACAACTATCGTTGCCGTCACCGGCGGCTGGAGGGCAAGTGGATATGTGAGACGGGATGGTTAGGCGCCGATAAGGGAGTTGACGGAGCAACAAGGTGGTGACGTGCAGAGGGACGCTCCGGAATCGTTACGGAAGAAAGATATGGGGAGATATGAGTAGGAAAGAAAGATAAGTCCGTGTCCGGTAACGTTCGGTTAGACCCGATAAATGTAACTCGAATCGGGTTTCCAAAATAATAAGAAATAAAATTCTGGATATTACACAATCGGGATTAAAACCACGTGCCTATCTATTATGTCCACTAGAAAGGGCTTCAACTTTTCACGCAACTTTATTGATATTTTGGTTGAATTATAACAACCCTTCATTCTTAGTACCTCTAAGACTCCTCGGTTTTCTAATCCAAAAATAATTTCAACAAAGTTCTCAAATACTCTCTTCGCTTCACTTTGTTCTCTTCGCTTCGTCTTTGCACATTTCCATGTATATCAAAATATGAATTTTAAAAAATTTAACCATCTCTCAACTAAATCCTTAGATTTATATAGATGATTAACCTACAAAAGTATATAATTCACTCAATCATCTCAAACCATGAATATATTGGGAAAAAAAAAACTTTCATATCTAAACAAAAACCCGAAGGTAAAAGACATCTTAAGAAATGGAATCAAAGATCTTACGAGAATATTGATCAAATCACACGATAAAAAAACAATAATATTAAGATTAGATGCGAATATTTACCGAATCAAACAAAATAGTCTATGTGGATATTTTTACAGTTTTTAAAAAAATATTTCGCTAACTTCATTCATTACAAAAAAAAATTAACTAAAATCTATTAGATAGGATAAAAGCTAATGTAGTTTAGTGAGTGTGGATGATATATCCAATATTTTTATTTATTTATACGATAGATCCAAAACTAACTTGCACACTTACAACCCTTTCGTATTGTATTGGATCATATGATGATTTCATAGTTTTGATATCAATCAACCTATAGGTTGATTGATTCAAACGCATTGAAACTAAGTTTAGTCGATTTTTTTTATTCATTTCAAGGTATCAGAGTAGTTTATATTTTAACTCGATATAAGTGGGATAAGAATTTTTTCAAGATGAAAGAAGAGGGAGTATTCGATCTCCCAAGTTTTGGGTCCCTGAAATAACATAAGCAAGAGGAAGTATTCGATCTCCCAAGCTTTGGACCCTCCTTGTATGAGTACCCACTCAATTCTTACTATCCTCATAACTTATATTAGAATAATCCATAATTCGACTTCCAATTATAACCTTAGTTTCTCGATGATTTTGATTATCGATTAAAACAAATTAGGTTCCCTATTAGGATAGTGCTTCATTCACATAATTTTAATATCAAATTTTTGAGATCAATCAACCTATAGGTTGATTGATTACAACGCATTGAAACTAAATTTAGTCGATTTTTTTATTCATTTCGAGGTATCAGAGTAGTTTATGTTTTTGACTCGATATAAGTGGGATAAGAGTTTCAACAGGACGAAGGAAGAGGGTATATTCGATCTCCCAAGCTTTGGGTCACTAAATTGACATAAGCAAGAGGGAGTATTCGATCTCCCAAGCTTTACACCCTCCTTGTATGGGTACCTACTCAATTCTTACTATCCTCATAACTTATATTAGAATAATTCATAATTCGACCTCCAATTATAACCTTAGTTTTTCGATGATTTTGATTATCGATTCAAGCACATTAGGTTGCCTATTAGGATAGTGCTTCATTCACTTAATCTTAATATCAAAGCCTTGAGATCAATCAACATGTAGGTTGATTGATTAAAACGCATTGAAACTAAATTTAGTCGATTTTTTTTATTCATTTCAAGGTACCAGAGTAGTTTATGTTTTGACTCTATATAAGTGGGATAAGAATTTCAACAAGACAAAGGAAGAGTGACTATTCGATCTCCCAAACTTGGGTCACTAAAATGACATAAACAAGAGGGAGTATTCGACCTCCCAAACTTTGGACCCTCCTTGTATGTGTACCCACTCAATTCTTACTATCCTCATAACTTATATTAGAATAATCCATACTTCGATCTCTAATTATAACCTTAGTTTTTCGATGATTTTGATTATCATTTCAAGTACATTAGGTTGCCTATTAGGATAGTGCTTCATTCACTTAATCTTAATATCAAAGCTTTGAGATCAATCAAACCGATAACAAAAACAATGTAACAAAGTGAAACAAACTTTTTTTGGATTGCTTCATGGTATCAGATCAATTTATGGCCACAGAATCATAGTGAGACGTGGAAAAAGACGAATAAAATCAACCTTTACCGGGTAAGTCTCAGGCTAACTCACAAAGATGGGATGAAGGCACACTCAAACCCCAATAAAGAATAAACCTTTATTACCCACACATGATCTTGGGTAAACAAGCAAAGGAATCACCGGGTAAGTCTCATCCTAGGCTTGCGTTGAACCAGAATAGGTATAACAAGGATAGGATTTGGCAAACTAAAACTCTTAACTTGGATAAGGTTCAAGAAAGGTTCACCTCGATCAGTTTATGTACCATCTCGGTCGAGATATTCCACAGCTGACCGAGGTGTTCGTCGGTTAAGGTAAAGACTCGAGCTTTCAAGGTCCTGCTAGGATTAAGATCATTCTATCATCGTCTTTCCCACAACTTTCAGCCAATCACCCTAGAATTGCATAAAGAACTTATCCAATAATCATCATGATAACAATAATCAAATATATAAGAAAGGAATCAATATTCAAACAAGAAAACCTTAACACAAAGGTCTCAATAACTAAATCAAACAAACAAACAATCAACGTTCCTCAATCACAAATCAGAAAAGACAATAAAACCAAAAGCCAAACTAAGAAGATCTTACAAACTTCTTCAAAGCCAACTTCAACTTGATTCTTTCCTTCCTTGAACTTCAAACTTCAAACTTCCTTCAAAACTTCCTTCAGACTCTTCAGAAAATCCTCCAGAAAATCAGTGATCTGAAGATCGTTGAATTGTAGAAAATTCAATCCTTTATATAGGAGAATTATCTTTCAAAGATAAGATATCTTAAAAAGATAATTTCCTAGAAAATATATCCATATCTTCCAAAATATATCAGCCAATAATATTATCTTCCTTCCAGAATTCCAGCCAAAAATATGTGATATTCTCTTTCCAAAAATAGAAGATCTCAGCCAAAAATAAAGATCTTGTCGGTGGTGAGGTGTTCGCCTCGGTCCAGACGCTCCTCAAGATCACCTCAGTCGAGGTGATACTGTAGCTGACCAAGGTGAATCTCAGCTGAATGTAAATCATCTCGAATCTGGTCCAAAATCAATCCTCTAAATCATTTACATGCATCCTGAGATCTTCTTATAGCTCTTCAAAGCTCCAGAATGTAGCTCCAATGACTCTTAGCTCCATTTTGGTCCAAAACGTGCCATTTTACCTACAGTTACAACGAAACTAGGTGTAGACCTCGATTCCCGCAAAGGTAGACAAAACAACAATATAATCAAAGAATATACATCCATACATGCAGATTTGTGAAGATAAAACGTCTAAACCAATTCCAAAATATAGACTATAATACATGCTATCAAGTCCTAACAAGGTAAATAAAACAAAACATGGGTTAGACGTGTCCTTTTGATATGACTATCCACCAATTCAAGTTACCCTCACAAATTGCTCATAACTTCTAATCTAACCTTTAAATCTTCTCCAAATTTAAATATTATAAACTAAAATAGCTTGAATATAACATAACAAATTTTAAACCTAAAAGATAGTACAACATACCCATATTTGATCATGAATACTCTTTGAATTATGGATTATGGGTTATAAACTAAAGTATTTCTTCTTAGCAGATATGTATGGGTGCCATTGTGGCTGCTTCACGAGGGATATATAGTTGTTGTTGTTGTCAATCTTGCAAGAGAGGAATGTCTGAAGCGTTTGTTATTGTGAGTTGTAGAGAGGGAATCTTGATGGCTGCGTTTTTATGATGTTATTATTGTGCTTTCGTGATGTTATTGTTGTTACGTTTTCTTGCCGCTCGGAGAAGAAGGAGATATCTACCGAATCTGTCATGAAGAGGTAGCTTTCTTTTGTGCAAGGAAAGAGGTGAGGGTTACGTGGTACAAGGTAAGGGATGGGCAGGTGTCATGGTTTAAATAACAAAAAAGTATAAGACTTTTGGGAGGCTATATAGTGGATAAGATTAAGGTTGTAATTAAGAGGTTTGTTTGGGTAGAAAAGAAAATCTTACTCATGAAAACAAATGAGAATAAGAGGGAGAGAGGTTAGCAACACGTAAAATAATGAGAAAGATCGGAAAGAAAAACAAACCGGATTGGTTCCGATTTGATTATGTTGAACCCGGTCATCTCATATCGAGTTTCTCTGAAATAAAATGTTCGGGTGCTACAACAAAATCTTAATATCAAAGCTTTGAGATCAATCCAACCGATAACACAAACAATGCAACAAAGTGAAACAAACTTTTCTTTGTCTTATTTCATGGTATCAAAGCAACTTATGGGCATAGTGAGACTTCAAAAAAGACTGTTACGATGCCGACTCTAAAATTTGAAGTCGATGTTTATGTATTTCCACCTCTAATTGATTAATAGTCATCGTTCTTGCATTTGTATTAAAAATACATTTGTCATTATTCTGATCTTTACTCTTTCGATCTAATCTGATAGGGGATATGGCCACTTTGAGTCGGCATCACAATCGTCTTAAAACCACAAATGGAGCGCTTGTGTTTGAACCGAAGGTGGGAAGATCAATTGTTCTCTTTCTCTCGGTACGTCCTATTTTAAGTTTGGACATATTTTTTTGGCATCAAAATTTTTGTTATGATATTTATGAACACTGGTAATGGGACGGGTTACACGTCTCATCCCGAATATTATACAAAGAATGAGATTTGAATCGGTCTTGTGTTTTTATATTGAATTATGTCGGTGCTTGACCTCTAATTTTTGTACCGTTTACACTTTGCACACAAAAATATTTGTTTATACTACCTTTAAAAAGAAAGACGTCAAAACTTTCAATAATTCACAATACCTTGTTAAATAACTTTTTCAAAACATAATTAAATTTTATCAAACATTCATTAAAACTCCTAAATATGATTTACCAATCCAATATACATTTCCCATAACCTTAATAAGTTGTTATATTTTGTCCCATTTTCATTTAAATGTATAGAACATGGTGTCAATATGCATATTTTGTCAACTTGGGCTTGGATATAATTTTAAATATAATTAAGATTCGAGGGTAAGGATTACATATAATTTATATTTGAAATTAAAATTTTTATCATACATAAGGATGGGTCTAGACGGGTGAAGTAGATAAGATATGTATTCCGTCTTAAATTAAATTTTGTTGGGGGTGGGATTTCTATTCTTCTGATGAAATTTCATCGAGATCGGGAGAAGGAAAACAAATAATAAACTTGGGCAAGAGTGAAACTGAAAATTGTGGTTCATTTACAACACAGAAGGGCATATTGGAAATCGAATGATTCAAGATATTTGAAACCAAAATCGCACCCAAAATCGCAACCCCTCATGTGTCACGGAATTTGAGTAAGAAGATAGAAATTACGGTACGGTAATGAGATCTAGTTGCGTAAGTCTTTTTATAGGGACAACTATGCACATTGCAAGCATAGTTGCAGACTTGTAGTTGTGAGTCATTTGGAAACCCGAAACTACGCATACCGCAAGCATGGTTTGTAGTTATCGGCTTGTCTGACTTCAAATCGTCTCCAACTACACTTATTATATGCATACTCCTGAAACCCTAGCGAGAAACTCAATCTATGCCCCCAATTTATTTAGTTTAGGTGTTGATTAAAGATAGTAACCGATACAAAGCCCGTAATTCTATCATTGTAAATGAATATAAACTCTTGTCTTTTATACATAAACAAATCTAACTTATATATATTATTCTCCTACATAATAAGTATTATAGATTTATAGCTGATTTCCTTTAATAATACATATTAGAACTCCACCATGCACTATAATGACTAATGAGGTGTACTACGTTACTTTCTCCCACACAACAAAAGATGAATAAAAAAAAGTTTGAATCCTTTCCAGATCAAAATCAAATCAGCTCCTTAAACAAGCAATAAACAAATATTTAAAACCCAGGATTTGAAAATTGAAAAGTAGAGTTCTCCAATCTCAACGGATATTAATAAACCCGAGAAGAAGAAGGAATATATTCAATATATTTAAACAGAAGTTTCAATTCTGTTAGCACCCGAATCTATGCAAGAGCGTGGGTAGGCTAACGCCGGTGGATCCCATGAACACTACACTATATTCCCTCCCTTTCTTCACTTTTTCTCTCATCCAAGAAAATAACCCTACAAATTAATCAAAAGAAGAGCTCGATTCAATGGTTTTGGGCCATCGTTGTAAAGCATTTGAAAGGGGATTAATCATCAACCATGGTTGAAGCTTGAAGGAGAAATCTCCTTCTTTTTCTTCCTTTCTCTCTCTCTCTCTTTCTCAGGGAATCTGTTTTCAAGTCCCAGAAAGAAACCCAGATGAGAGATGCTGTGCAGGAAGAAGCACTATGCTCTGGAGAGAAATGGGTCCGTTCCTGTTTACTTGAATGTCTATGATATCACACCCATCAATGGCTATGCTTACTGGCTTGGCCTTGGGGTTTATCATTCTGGTGTTCAAGGTACGATTATTCTGAAGATTTTTCCAATCTTTGTATGCAATTGCTGTTTTCATGCTTTCCAGAAGAGGAATTGGGCAAATTCGAAAATTATATCTGATACAGTTCATCGATTTCTGTAAATCAGTTGTTGAATTGTCATTTGGAAATGTTGTTTGCCAGATTTGATTTGTTGGGTCAAGATTGAGTATGACAATTGAATTAGAATGTTAACCAACATGATCCAAGAAAGTTGCATTTCTTACAAGTAAAGCAAAAAGGCATTGATTTCTTTGCTCATATAGATCTAAGAAAGTATCATTTCTTTACAAGCAATACTTTCAATTTTTCTTTAGTGCATGGCGTAGAGTATGCATTTGGAGCACATGAGTATTCAAGCACAGGGATCTTTGAAGGAGAGCCAAAGCAATGCGATGGATTCACATTCAGAAAATCACTTTTGATAGGATGGACAGAGCTAAGCTCAGATGAAGTGACAAGGGTAATGGAGGAACTTGCTGATGAGTACAAGGGCAATGCCTATCACCTCATCTCCAAGAACTGCAATCACTTCTGCAATGATGCTTGTATTCGCCTCACCGGAAACCCGATTCCAAGTTGGGTCAATCGTTTGGCTCGAATCGGTACACAATTCATTCAAGATTAATTTCATAAGGACGACAAGAGTAATCTCCTATTGATGCTGTGTTTGGGTTTCTTGGCAGGGTTGTTTTGCAATTGTATAGTTCCGGCAAGTGTAAGCACAACCAAAATCAAGCAGCAGAGCAACAAGCCAGAAGAGAAGGTAGAAGGAGGAGATAACAAGTGTGAAGCATCCAAAAAATTCATGTCTTCTTCGAATTCTTCTTCCTCTTCCCCGTCGGATTCGGCGAGCAGGAGAAAACGATCTGTGACACCAACTTCGCCTTTGATGATGGGTTCTCCTTCCTCTTCCTCTGCTACAACATAGAAAGATTGTTGTTCATTTCTTAATTGATATTGTCAATTGTTAAATCTTCTTTAACTACTTTCAAACGAGTAATAAAAACACGATTTACTTTGATTATTAATACTTATATTAACTTCTTTGTGTGATCATATGGAATTCCCTTGTCCTAGAGCCAATTTAACTCATATCTCTAACATGTTATATTAGTCATATTGGTTTACGTCTCTCCTCCCGTAAAGGGTGTGTTTGGCGAAAAAAAAAATAATAGCGATAATATTTTTAATCCTTGATATTTGAGGGAAATGTATAATATAATGAGTGAATGAATTTGTTGACGAGGGTGTTGTTGTTTCCGGTGGAAGTTACATAATCAACGTAAGCGAGAATATACATAACAACAAATTATGTTATACGAACAAATAATGATGTGTTAGACTGACACGCACGAAAGCCATTTATAATAAGGTGAGTTTGAAGCTTTGTAAATCATGTTCGGGAAGCTTGTTTAAGGTCATAAAGAGCCTTGTGAAACTTGCAAACATGTGCGGGTCTCGAGGAATCAATAAAACCATAAGATTGTTCGATGTAAACTTGTTTCAAAAGAGCATTGTTGAGGAAGGCATTATTGATATCAAGTTGACAGATGACCCAACGTCGAGATATAACAATAGACAATCAAGTTAATACTTTACGCTTTACCATGAGGCTGAACGTGTCAAAGAAATCGACACTCTCCTCTTGGTTAAATCCCCGAACAATGAGAATGGGATTTGTACCGATAGATAGAGACATATGGAAAACACTTAACTTTGAAAATCTAGTTGCAACAATTATATTTTTCATTAATGCATTATATTTCTCTCGCATCAGCTTGTCAAAAAAGATTTATTAAGGCTTGTTTTAGCATACGTGGTTCCATTGAATGAAGAAAGGATTGGCAAAGGTAGAACAATATCTTAACGAAGATATTCTTGCTCCAAGCGCTCCTCTTCTTGGAGAAGTAAACCGACAGAGATCATCCGTCGAACTGAAAGAGTCGATCTAGATTGAAGAAGAAGAAGAAGAAGAAGAAGAAGAAGAAGAAGAAGAAGAAGAAGATTGAGAGGATTGAGATGCAAGCTCTGCGTTTTCGTTATTGTTTGGTAACGAACTGAGAGAAAGCTATATATATAGCTTTCTTGTAACCAACATACAATATTTACAAGATGTGACACAATTTCTATGTATTTACATACAATGGCTAATACTCATATACTAACAAACCCCCTCAAGTTGGAGGGTGTAAAGACAACCCCAACTTGGACAAAAGAGTATTATGTTTAGGGCTACTAAGGGACTTAGTAAGGATATTAGCTAACTGAGATTGTGTAGGTATGTAAGACAAAGAAATCAATCCATCGAGCAACTTGGATCTAACAAAATGACAATCGATTTCTATGTGTTTGGTTCTCTCGTGGAAGACAAGATTTCAAGCAATGTGAATTGCAGCTTAAGAATCACAATGAACAGAAACTAGAGTGATGTTTGGAACGTCAATCTCATGAAGGAGACGTGTTAACCATGCTAGCTCTGCTGTAACGCGCCTAAGGGATCTGTATTCAGCCTCAGCTGATGAAAGAGAGATAGTACATGCTTCTTAGATTTTCAGGAAATTGTAGAATTCGCCAAAGAAATATAATATCCACTAACAGTGTGTTTTGATGCAGAATTTGCAAAATACATAGAAATTTTCAAATGATGGGATTTTTAAAGAGGGGAATTTGAATCATTTTACAAATCCCTTGTTTGGATTATATTTTGTGGTAATCTTAAAAAGAAGGAATTTAGTAAGAATAGGAGGGATTCCTAAAAAGACACCTATGCACATGGAATTTTAACTGAGTATTCTGACCTTTTAAATTCCCTTTATTTTGCTCCATGAAATTTCAAGAAATCCGGAATTCACTATCCAAACAAGGTAATTGTTCAACAGAATTTTGGAAATCCCAAATTTGATTTAAATTCCCGGGATTTCAGTGTTATCCAAATACATTGTAATAGACTTGCGAGAACAAGGACATGCTGCCCAATCACTATCATGATAAGCTTGAAGTTGAAAGTCATCCTTGTTAGACAGAAGAATACCATAGTGTATAGTGTTTTTAAGATATCGAAGAACATGAATTGCAGAAGACCAATGTGCATCAGTAGGTGCCTACATAAACTGACATAGGTGTTGAACAATAAAAGACAAGTCTGGCCTTGTATTGATGAGAAATTCAACTTCCCAAGAAGTTGTCTGTACTGAGATGGATCAGTCAAAGGAACTCCCAGATTAGGTTTAAGTTTAATAGCTGGATCAAGAGGAGATGACACTGAAGAAGTGACAAAAGAAGCATAATTCTGCAGCAGATAGATTAGTAGAGAACTGTCGTTGAGACATGATGACACCCTGAGGAGTAGTGACAAATTCGATACCAAGGAAATAAGCAAGAGAACCCAGATATTTTATTTTGAACTGAGAGTCCAAAAATGCCTTTAGAGAAGCAATTTCAACATGACATTACATGTGACAAGAATATTATCAGCATATATACCCTTTTAAATGACAAATTGCCCCTTTTTCTTGTAGAATAGAGAGTAGTCATTTAAAGAGTGTGCATACCTTTGAGAAACTAAAGCAGTGGACAATTTAGAGTACCATTGTCTAGAAGCCTACTTCAAACCATAAAAAGATTTATTCAACCTACAAACTTTTCCAGAATAATTCCCTTCCAAACCCAAAGGAATCTTCATATAAATTTTTGTGTCAATATCCCCATCCAAAAATGCATTATTGACATCTAACTGAGATAAAGACCACCCTTTCTTGACTACAATAGTAACTAAACTTTGAATTTTACTCATTTTGATGACTGGGGAGAAAGTCTCATTATAGTCCAAACTAGGTTTTGAGTACAACCATTGATAACTAACCTAGCTTTGTGTCTTTCAAATGAATCATCTGCTTTGAACTTTAATTTGTAAACTCACTTTGAGCTGATAAATTTCTTACCAAGTGGAGCATGCACAATAGACCAAGTGTTGTTTTGATTCAAAGCATCCAACTCAAACTTCATAAACTGTCTCTATTTAGGAGAAGAAAATGCATTATAAAAAAACAGTGGTTCTATCATGTGTTGTAATTGAAGAGAAGCAGGATTTGTTAGACAAAAGTGTTGGTGTGGTTGAAAAGAATCTGGAGAAATGGAAGAACAAGTTGTCCTACAAAAATAATCATCTAGATAAGCTGGACGTGTGGTATCTCTAGAAGATCTTCTAGGAGTAGATGAAGGTAAATTTTGAGAGATAGTAGAATACTGTAAATTAGGAATGAAGAATTTGGAGTAGATGGAACAATGGTATGAGTAGGTGAAAGGTAAGTACTATCATCATAACAAAAATTTGTATGTGGTGGAGGAAAAGAATTGTTGGATGATGTAGATGAATATGGAAAAATGTTTTCATGAAATGTGACATCTCCTGAAACAATGGCTTGTCTGGTATCAAGACAATAGAGTTTATAAGCTTTCTTGCCATATGGGTAACCTATAAACACGCATTTATGTGCTCGAGATTGAAATTTGTCTCTTCTATGTTTTGTGGTTGAAGCGAAGGCTAAACATCCAATGATTCTAAGATGATCATAAGAGGTTTACCAAATAGTATTTGGTAGGGAGAAATGTTTGGAGGACTTTGGAGGGTAATCTGTTGATGATATATGTGACAATAAGCAGATAATCACCCCCAAAAAATAAGAGAAAGAGAAGATTGAAATAATATTGCTCTTGCAACTTCCAACAAGTGTCTATGCTTTTGCCCAACAACTCCATTTTGTTGAGGAGTATGAACATAACTAGTCTGATGAATTATTCCATGTGTAGCAAAGAAATCTTTAGCCTGTGTAGTCAAGCCTATATCTAGAGCCTTGCCACTTCTCACAATTTTCACCTTCATGTTAAATCGTGTAGAAATAAGCAAAATAAATGCTTTGAGTAATGTGAAAGAAGCATATTTAGTCTGCTGAAGATAAGTCCATTTTGTGTGTGTAATCATCAACAATTGTGAGAAAATACTTATGACCATCATAAGTAGAAGTATGATAAGGACCCCATGTATCTACATGAATCATATCAAAACAAGTTGAAGTAGAAATAGAACTTGAAGGAAACTCAAGTTTGTGATGTCGAGCTTGAGCACATGTATTACAAGAAGTAATTTGTTCAACCTTATTATCTATAGAACATACATTCTTTAGTTTTTATAAGGGAAGATGACCCAATCTTGAATGCCATAAGAAAGCATCCTTGGAATTCTAAGAAACTGAATGATAGCTGGACATATTGTTTGAAAATGAAGAAACTTGAGACTTGACATCTTTATTCAGCAAAGAAACTCTCCTTCCATGAGCCTTGTATAACCCTGTATGAACTTCACCAAGAATTAGAGGCCTCTTGTGAAGAAGGCCCTGCAGAAAGCACACAACTGGTGTGAAAACCACTTGACAATTAAGTTGTGTAGCAAGCTTATCAACATATATCAGATTGAACTTGAAGCTAGGTACATATAATACATCTTGTAATATCAAGTATGAAGAAATCCTTACTGAACCTTTCTTGATAACACTACTTGAATCACTAGTAGGCAACTTCACTCAAAAGGCTTATTCAACATTGTAATATGCATAAATGATCAATGTTATAGCATGTATGATCACTAGCTCTGGAATCTATAATCCATGTAAGATTAAACTGAGAACCTGCTGAAACACTAGAAAGTGAAGAGAGTAGAGAAATACAAGCAAAATTGCTATAAGCAATTTGGTCATTTGACGAAGAAGCATTTGGAGAATGTGCATTGAACTTTTGCAAACAACCATCAACTGTACATACTGATTAGTCGTCAGTGTGGGAGCAAGACATGAGCCAAATTTTGAATAACCACCCGAGAAAGAGTTATTAGCTATTGAGTTGTCAAAAGAAGGTGGAAACATATCAAATGCACTGTCAAGACCTACTTGAGCAGACATCTTAGAACCTGAACCTGATCTTGAATTGTTGACATTTGATCTTTTTCCATCTCTAGGAGGATAGCCATGAACTTTATAACATCTCTCAATTGTATGCCCAATTTCTTTACAAAATGAACAAGATAAATGTGGATTTCTTAGTCGTCTTGGATTAGAGTCATTGCCATTTCTATATCCATTGTTAGCAGAATTGCTACCAGAATTAGCAGTAGAATTATATGACATTCTAATGCTATTAAAATTCTCACCAGATCTTTGCACATGCATAGAAGCAGATTCAACAGATAATTTTTTAACAACATTCAATTCCTTGTGCTTTTCTTCTTGAATTAGCATGGAATAATCCTGATTAATATCAGGGAGATGATTCATCATCAGAATGTTACCTCGAATGATGTTATATATATCATTAAGTCCCATCAACAATTGCATGATTTTTTGAGCTTGATCATGTTTTCGCACTCCACAAGCATGAAGACAACCTATTCCCAAAGTACACGTCTGAATAGATTTTAAAGATTCCTCTTTATCCCACAACTTCTTGATCTTTGTGAAAAAAATCACAATATTGTCCGAGCTCTGTGATAAACCAGCAAGCTCCTTCTTTAAGGAGAATAGTTGTGCATTGTTAGGTTGTGTAAACCTCAAATTTACATCACACCAAATATCTTCAGCTGTTCTAGAAAAGTTGTCTCCTATGTTGGCCACCATTGCTCCTCGAAGCCAAGAAACAACCATATCATTGCATCGTTCCCATCGCCTGAAATTAAGAGAATTAGGAATAGGTTTCGTTACTGAACCATCAACAACCTATTTTATTTTTGGCAGAAAGCGCGGAAAGAACATTGCGCTTCCATGAGTAGAAACCTGATCCATCAAAGATTCTTGAAAGCAACACCATTCCTGGGGAATCTGAAGGATTGAGGAAGAAGACATCATTATCATTGCCTCTTAGCCAAGCATTATGTTGCAAAGACGCATTGTTCGCCATCTTGAGAAGAAACTCTAGAAATCGAACGAACGAACCTCTAACTGAATTGGAAATTGACAGGAAAATCAATTCCACAAAACGAAAAAGAGTTTGCAGAAACACTATCTGGTCGAGCTACTGCTTTGATACCATGAATCAGTCTATCTAGATTGATGGATAGAAGACGAAGAAGATTGAGAGAATTGAAAGGCAAGCTTTGTTTTTCTGTTATTGTTTTGTAACTAACTGAGAGAGATATATACTCATATATAATGGCTAATACTCATATACTGACATACAGTATTTATAAGATGTGACACAGTTTCTATGTATTTACATACAATGGCTAATACTCATATACTAAATGATACATCCATATGAAGAATCCAAACCATTGAAAATGTGAGTTGTTAGATCTTCATCCGTGAGGGGATGGAGATTTTCGGCCGGAGTGCCCTTCCAATGTATTCGAGCATAGAGTTGAGCCCTTTGTGAGAGTATGTAGTTGTACTTTGCCAGACCTCTAACGGGCCCGTGTCTTAGTTTGACCACGCCTGGTTAGAAGAGGTCGAGCATGCGACGAGAGCAAAAGCTCTCTTAGATGAGATAGATTTTATCCATAGTAGGACAAATTGGTCTCGCTTTTCTAGGTGGAAAATTCATGATTGGGCAAGCCGACGATGAAGCCGCCCCGCCCTCAGCATCGGAAACGAGAACAAGAACAAGTGTCGTATGTGGACTTGGAGCAAGAGCATATGCTTCAAGATCGAAGGTCACGGTCACGACATTCCTGGTGCCACATTGATGTCATGACAGTATGCTTCGAGATTATTGAACTTCTTCTCGAGCTCTAAAACAGAGTTTTTAAGCCTGGAAGCTTCTACAATTGCCTATTCGCACTTCCGGCCACAAAAATGGTGTCTGCCTCAGGTTCCGGCATGGCATCATGTGCCAATCTCTTATAATAGTCGTCGTCAAAGCAGTAAAGCTTCTTATTAATTCACACTGTTTTGGCCTCAGCAAATTATATTCATCCATAAGCATACATTTTTCTCAATTCATACAACAGAGGAGGAATAAACACAAGTTTACACTTTCATGTAGTTGATTCTTTCAGACAGAAGCTCTGAGTTCAGCTCATGTAACAGTATTCTGCCTAAAAAACGTCTTCTATAATAACCTCTACATGAATTAAATTAGTGTGTTAACATTCAAGCTCATACATTAATTACTTCACATTCACTCTATAAAGAGGATTTAAACCCCCATTCAAGATACAGTTCCAATTTGGCCAGATTACTGATTTTGCTTCTCTTTCATCCACTCGACAAAGTTGTCAAGAACAAGGGGCCAAGCAAGATCTGCATCATAGTTGCTGAAGTCTGGAAAACTTATCTGTAAATGCCATTAAGATTGTTACATCAAAATGTCCCGCTATTGACCATCACAAATGCAAGCAGATATGGTTAAGACTAAGGGCCCGTTTGGTTTAAGCCCCGAAAACGGAAACGGAAACGGAATGGAAACGAATTAAGTCCATACGTATATCATTGTTCATGAAATTATTTGGAATCATTTATTGTGGTTTGTGGTAATTGTAGTAGTATTTGATTAGTTGTGATAACATATAGGGAAACAAAATGGAGGGAATCAAGTGCATTTTGCATGAAACCAAAAATTTCATGAACAAGTACACATATGGACTAGATTCGTTTCCATTCCGTTTTCGTTTCCGGAACTTAAACCAAACGGGCCCCAAGTTTCAAATGGATATACACAACACTTGATTCCATATTTTGAAGGGCGTGAGGATAACGGAATGCATCAAGGCAGATATCACAGATCAATTCTTAGGATCCCTCCCCCATCTTGTCTAATAGAATAATGCCTAAATCAACCTCCAATCCCGCCTCCATCTTGTCTCATAGAATAGATCATTAAGCATTGATTTTTTCCAGGCACCTTAATTTGTAAATTTTAGGCTTTTCAGTCCTCTGAAATGAACAAATAAAAAGTGGACCCAAAATCACTTTTTGTTCAGAAAAGAAAAACCAACTAGCAATATCAAACATCACAACAACAGATTCACACCAGAATACAAGACTCAAGTACGAGTTTCACAGATGCGGTAATTAAGTCACTGCAGGAAAAGAAAACATTAATAATCCAGGTCTATCCGACAGCTCAAAATAATCCACTCTACAACTGGGACAAGATACCTTAACTTTAAATGATAAGAACATAGATGAATATGAAGGAATCACTTGTGTACCTCGTTGAAGAACCTGTAAAAACCCATCCATTGATCCATATTTATAACCTTGTAATCAGCTTGTATCTGCAAGGTAATAGAGTCATTTCCATGAGATTTGCGCTACATAACATGCCTACAGGCTATAGCATAAACTTCTCTTTCCACCCAAAAGAATAAGCATAAACTTCTCTTTCTGCCCAAAAGAATAAGTATAAACTTATGTTCTTGTTTGCTGATTCTTCCTTTACATGATACAACTTAAAAAATACAAGACTCCTGAGTTTGAACATCAACCTTACTTTCATTTTTTATGCAAGTCTGGAGTGGTCTAAATGAGCCCAAAAGAAAATACTAGATTTATGCACAATTGAAACTAGCAAGCCACAATTCCTAAATGAAAAAAAAAAAACAATATACCAACTTAGGGGAAGAAAAGGTATTAGAAAATGGTACGAGAGATCAAAACAACTTACTTTTAAGTACTCAATAAGATAATCAACCTGGGCTCGGAATATTGACCCTAGGACAATATCCAATAATTGGCAAATGCTCTCAATATCAACACTTTTCTGTTTCTCCTCTGCATAAAGAAGCTTACAATCAGCACAAAGTGGAGCACATATATTATGTCAGCAGTAGAGAAGGTATCCATCCGGCCATAATACCTGTAAGACAGTATTGGAATGCATAAGAATAAAAGTTTACAAAATTTCTGGTTCTTCTGACCTGTTAGACAAAAAAGACAAATTAGAATGATCACATGCTTTTCTGCTTTGGAAAATTATGATAATGAACAATCAGCTCGATCCCAAAGGAAGAAGGAAATACATGCATAGACTGGATAAAAAATACCTCATTTTCAAGCTCAGGTAGCGCTTTTTTCAATTTAGCTATGGTGTCAACACGTAACGGTTTAAGGCATCGAAACCACTCTTCCTGCCAAAGAAAACTTTCCTATCAATTAAATCAAATTACAAAACCAGCTACCAAGACTGATATGAATAACTAGAAAAGTTTCCTATCAATTATATCAAATTACAAAACCAGCATCTCAAAACTGATATGTATAACCAGCTCTATTATAGACAAATATAAAAAGTAAATTACAAACAAAGATTCAGAACTGTCATTGACTCCCCAACTATCTACAAGCAAATCTAATAGACAAACAAAAGCATTAAATGAAGGTAGGAAAAGAAGAGGGTGAACGCAAGCAGGTTGGTCTTGCCATCTTGGCACAGGTAGATAAGAATTGTTAGGCTTTAAATGCCACCCAGGCATACGGTTGTGATGAATTACAGAAATGGCCAACTAGTGTTGGGCTGGGACCAGTAAGGGATTAGAAGCTGCTAAGTCACCTTGGTGACCTTAGCCTATGAGTTGCCTGTAAATAAGGGAATAGTCTTTAGCTATTAGGTATCTTTTTATTTGCTAAGAGTTTTCTAAGTCTTTTTGCCTGGTTGTTCTTCATTTGTGTGTTTGTCTGTTTGGTGCAACATACAAATGTGGTGCCTTTTGACACCAATAAGCTCACTTAAAAGGTAAAAACACATTGATAGGTATCCAACCGCTTTATCATAAGTACCAGAAAGAACCCTAACAAATTTTGACGATGAATATGATAGGGGGCAAAGTAGGCACATTACATATAACCAAGAAACATGCAGTCGAAGTGGAACCTTAGGGAAAAAACATCAAGCTTAGTTTGTTCCTTTACCCTCTGAATGCAACTTATCAGAAAGAATAAGAACATTATTACATCTAATTTCCAGCTTTCAAATAGGATATATGGTGATGATTTAAAGGAAGGGAATACTATTCATACAAGTATAGTTTAGTTTGGTGAACATAAAGTGATAATGGCAGAATTGCATACCAAGGTGAAGTAACCCTGCTTTTCAGCTTGCATTTTCCTAAAATTCAATAAGAAATTACTTAGTAAAAAGGCCAGAGAAAGAATGGAGCTCAGTAAATAGAATTTTCCTCACCAAGCAAGCATCAGTACTCTTACATCTGTATGATCTACCTCCATGTCTGAACACAGTTTCTCAATGCCTTCTGGGCTGTTTTTATCATGTGTTGGTAAGTACTCAAATTGATAGGCTTTAAAATGCACAATGAACTATCACCAGGAAAACTACTTGAAGGATGAACTGCCAAGTAATATCTTGAATCTTGATTGGAATTGGCAAGATGACATTTACTGATTTACACCATAAAATACTCTATAATGATATGCTTAGAATGTCTGTTGACTTTCTTTATCCAAGATAATAGCAAAGTTTGGAACAATTTTTACTGTAATGCCTCAATTGATACTAAATTACAGGTAAATGAGAAATCTTACTGGGTTGACATATTAACTCCTTTCGAAAGACAGAGACAATGCATGTAGCTGCAATTCAGAGATCGTTTGCAGCAACTGCTGAGGCAGGTCAACTTCTAGGGTATAATAGGTGGTTTATTTAAGACTAACGTCATTAACAAAGATCAATACTAGTTTCTGTTTCTTTTCATGGGTAGAAAACAAGATCATTGGAGGTGTAATCTATATTTTCATGTGTATATATCCAGTTACACCTAATTTTATCATCACACAAAAGTTGCATTGCTAAAATCTGATTAAGACTGCATAATTACTAACAAACACAGAATTTATTCATCAAAACAAATGCTACACAAAAGGAGTCAAGCACCACTTGCACAGTTGCATCCTGAAAACAACTTGAATGATTTATAACCACACTAACTCGATCATCCCCAATGATGGGTTTGCATATGCATAGAACAATTGATCAATTCTTTCCGACTCTTTGGAGCTCCCTCTACTTGAAGCTGTCAAAATGAGGACATGATAAAATCATAAACATGGAGGAAACATAAAATACTCACAGAATAAGAACGACATAGAACTGCAGTTGGATCATATAAATTTATCTTGGGAACAATTTATCAAAAAGAAATGATCTAGAGGAAAGAACAATTTTTCAAAAGATGTCACATGTGCATTTAATATAGCGATTGTTATAGAATGTCCAGTCCATAACAATGCCCCCAACGGAATGGACACGAATCTAGCCCATAAGTATATTTCATGAAATTTTTTGGAATCATTCCTTGTGGCTTAAGGTAATTGTAGTAGAAGTTGATTACTTTTGATACCCTATAGGGGAACAAAATGGAGGGATCGAGTGTATTTTGCATGAAAACAAAAAGGAATGATTCCAAAAAATTCCATGAACAAGGTACCCTGGAGGTACAACCAAACGGGGGGTAAATCCAACATACTAACTGCAACGCCTACTAACCGACTTGGCACACAGAAAAGTGAACGATTCCATGGAATTATCCCAGCAATTAAATTGCTTTAAAAAGAAGAACATGATCATTTTTTCCAAGAATAGCACAAAAGAGAGCCTGTTCATCAATTAGATCCACTGGTCACGAAATATCCCCCACCAGAGGTGTGAAAAGGCAAAATTCAACATCCAACTAGCGAATCCCGTGCGAATCGATCAGAGTAACAAAAAGTTTCACAAAAATTACATCAGAAACACAAGATTCCACATGACATCCGAGGCAAAAAAAAAAAAAAAAGAATTCTAAAAGGGAGCAGAATCAAATAAGGAAACGGGGTGAAATTTTAAAAATAATACCAGAGGGAGAGATTACCGGCGGCATTAGGCCCTGTTGAAGAATTCGATAGCCCCGCTTTTTTCAATGAAGCGCGACGCATCCTCCTACGATAGAGAAACGTAAGAACAGTGCTCGGAAATGGAGCAATCGAAGGTGAAATGCGTCGCTCTGATAAGGAATCGAGAAGAGAATGGGAAGAGAAGAAGATTTCAGCAGACGGGTTAGTTCTTCTTACCCCTCTTTGTTTGGTTCATACCCGGAGGCGCACAGTTGATAGTAAAGTATTCTTTCCGACGAGGTATTTAGGGCCCGTTCATTTCCCATATACTGATATGGGATATAAGGTATGAATATCACATATCCGATATTCATGTTTCGTAATTGAGCATATGGATATCAAAGTGATATCCTAGATATCAATACTTTACATTTTTATCGTTTTTGATATCTTAAAAAATTGAGAGGTTCATTTTATCTCACGTTTCCCTCAAACCTCTCTCTCCCGTCTTCCTCTTTTGATATACTCACCATCTTGTCAAACACAAGTATCATATATGAGATATCAATCTCATATCCATATCTATGATATCTATATCGATACCGATATCTGATATACTCATATCTGATATGAGAAATGAACAAGTCCTTAATGTTCTCTCAAAGGCTCGTATTTAAATAAGAAACAATTTGGTTTTTTTAGGCTTTTTATAGTTTTGTGATTAGTAAATGTATTCTTTCATAAAAGAGTGTGTAGAGTTTAAAAATAAATACAAAAGGTTGTGGTATATTTACTTAATTGAAATATTAAAATGCCTAGTTACTACTATAGTTTTTGAAAAAGGCCTAGTTACCAAACTTGTCCTTTAAATAATGGTAAGAAATGCGAGGTTATCTTCGACATTTCGATTTTTTTTAAAGACGATGAACTCTAATTTATAATTTGTGTACCCTTGAAATTAAAATGAAAAGGTTAAAAATGATCATATCCGTTTTCTATGATATTTTCAGATGTGATTGATTGAGTTAACGAGTTTAATTATGTTGTCTCTTGGAGACCTATGTTAGAGCATGAGCCTCCACTTAAAGAATAGCTTATGCTCCACATCGACCCATTCTAGTAACAAGCGTTAAAGCATTGTGCCAAAGGATTCAATTCTACACATGCCTATAGGGGTGGGCATGGGACGGGACGTGATAGGGGTCGTTCCGCGTCCCGTCCCGCAAATTATTTGCGGGACGGGAAGAGACGGGACTTATGACTTTTTTTTCTTCGTCCCGCGCGGGCCTTGTCCGATGTGGGATGGGACGGAACGGAACGGGACAAATCTTGAACAAATTACGCACCGATTATATTCAATATGTATGCTTGTTTTCTCTCATGTTTAAAGACACAAATGATCGGGGGAAAAACTCGATACCTAATTATCGACTCATGACGCCTACATTAGTAGTTAATACATTGAAAACAAATTCAAATTATATCAAAGTGTCTTACCGATTCACATTCAAAAAATAACAACAAATAATTTACAGAAAATTATATTTATTTAACTATCGATTACAATTGTGGGAATCCACAAATACAATGGCGATGGAACGAACTAGAGAAAGGGCGGCGATGGAACGGACCAGAGTAAGGCGGCAAACAGACTAAATCAAGGGAGAACAGAACCTTTAGTATTTTAGATCCAACCAAATGAGTAGTAAAGAATGAGTGAATGACTGATGAATAATTATCGAACCCTAATAAAAAAGCCGTTTTTGTGATTGGAACGTGTTTTTTTAACCCCCCCATAAAAACCATATTTTGGCTTTTATCTGGAGAATACCCAACAATAGCTTCCATAGAATGAATAACGCATCCAGATCCTAAAAACAACAATGCTTTTGAGTAAGCATGAGTAATCAAATGAAATAAAGCTGCTCGATAAGACCCCATACCTAGAGCTAACATCATATACCCCAATTGAGACATTGTAGAATAAGCTAAACCTCTCTTAATGTCTTTTTGAGCAAGAGCTAAAGTAGCTCCTAAAAATACTGTTATTATACCTACTAAAGCGATTAAATTTAGTATGAAGGGGGTTACTATCAAAAGAGGAAAAAGTCGAGCGACAAGAAAAATCCCTGCAGCTACCATAGTAGCTGCGTGGATAAGAGCCGAAATCGGAGTAGGCCCCTCCATAGCATCAGGTAACCATACATGAAGGGGAAATTGGGCGGATTTGGCAACTGCACCGGCAAATAATAAAAAAGTACAT
>BSUD01000004.1:137167280-137232012 GCA_033239045.1 Fagopyrum esculentum
TGAGGATATGGCGCAATTTTTTTATTGTCGCAATTATTAGTAATAAGAAAGGATTGTATCGTTTTTTTTATATCGCCGTGTGGATTCTTATAAAAACTTTCATTATTTTTTATTGGTAACAAAGTGAATAAACTTAAATTCTTGTTAATAGGTTTCAGCCCTTCGTGACCCCATAAGGAGATTGAATAGACGGAACTACTTTTTTTCCCATTGTAATTTTGAAAATGAACGTTTAAATGTCCTTCAAACGTAAGTAAATAGATGCGAAACATATAAAATGCGGTGAATCCTACTGTAGCCCAGGATATGATTGCAAAAATGGGTGAATACAACCAAGTGTCATTAATAATTTCATCTTTGGACCAAAAACAAGCAAGAGGTGGAATACCAGAAAGAGAAAGTGTACCTAATAAAAAAGCCGTTTTTGTGATTGGAACGTGTTTTTTTAACCCCCCCATAAAAACCATATTTTTAACAATTATAATTCATGTATATTATTTATCTATATAATATTTATAAAAATATAAAAATATTATTTATATACATATGCGGGACGGGACGGGATTAACCGGGATGGGAAGTCTCCGTCTCGCATCCCGTCCCGCAAATTTTTTACGAGACGGGACCGAGACGGGACGGGATTAAGCGGGTTTTATGCCCACCCCTACATGCCTATATATATTTATTAATTTTATTTTTTCAGGAAATAAATTTGATTTACTAGTCAAAACTAGCAAATCGAGAAAGACAAAGTGACATACGGACTAACGTCATGGTTTGTCAAACTAAGGGTTTTAATATCTTTATTAGAGAAGGTCTCCATTTTTTCTTCAAGGAAGATCATCAATTTTTTCGGAGAAATGGTTTTCATCTCCTTTTTGGGAATGGTCTGGGTAGTGGTTTCATCTCTCATTTGGAAATGACTTTAATTCTTTTTCTTCTCCCCCTTAGAGTGCACTTAGCTCCTTGCTTCCTAGTTTTCATGGTTATGGTGTTGAAGCGAGCTTGGTACGGAGATGCTCTCGCATCGATTAGTCTATGTTCAACCATTTACAAAATCATCCTAAAAAATATTAGCTAAAAGACTAAGCGTAGTTTTCACAAAACTATTTCACCATTTACAAGGTACTTTCACCCAAAATTGTAGTAACAAACAACCAAGAAATATTTTATAGGATATCCGATCATAAACGGGCGAGTAAAATAAAAACACTTTTAATAGTGTCATCTTAAAAACTAAATAACTAACAAAATGGAAGGTCTCATCCTCTCTCATGAATGTCAAACAACCTTGATAAAAGTCAATTTGAATGCAAAACCAAGTTACCTAATGCAATCCACTATGCTTCCTGCAAGCATTCATATAGAACTTGACTAGATAAATAGATTTTTCTTCTAAAACAACAAACCGATTTCCATCTTCTCATCAGTTGGATAAAATATGTAAACAAAAAATGCTAGGAGAAAACTACATCCGGTTAAGAACAAACTCCAAGTAAATTCAGCTCTAAAAATGTTTCAGTGATTTTTCTAAAATTTCTCAAAAACTTCATAAACAAATCAACTTTCTAAATTCATAACTTATTCATTATTTTGAGTTTGACTACTAAACTTCAAAATACTCTCACACAACACCCATAATATCATCACAAATTTTCTCACAATTTTATAAATAGGACACGATCTCTGAAACATCCCAACAGTGAACAGCCTACGTTCAACGTAGTGACAGAGAAACAGGTTATTGTTGTGAACTTCAAAATAGATAACTCAAGATCTAACCGTTAAAATGGCCTTTAAATTTTAATTGAATAGCCTATATACATCCAATAACAACATATCAAAATTTCAGATAACTCAAGACCTAACAGAAGCCACAAAGTCGGTTGTTTGTGCACTGAACAAAACTGCAACATTTTGTAAATTAGTCTGTATGACCTCTCTACTTACCCAGACTGCACACAAACGTGAATTTCAAATTCAAAACACTACTCAAACTTGATTTACGTTCTATATTACTGAAGTGATGAGAAGGAAGGTTTACATGTTGCACACTAAAGATTAGTGCTGCACATAATTGGACCGAACCGGAAAACGGGACCGGATTAGAAATTACGGTCTGATCCGGTCTTGGACCATACACAATTAGTGAAACGGTCCGGTCAATGAGTTTACGGTCCGGACCGGTTGGACAACCTTAGTAAAGATTGATTGCTAGCAAAGGTAGTCCCTCTTGCTCCTGTTGTGCCTCAGACTTTCCGAATGAACTCAACTGCAGTAAAGAGAAGATGGTTGTTACACTACTTGCCCGGTCACGAATGCAGAAGGAAGATGTAGCGTTGTTGTGTAGACTCGATCCAAGACGGTGTTCTACAATCCACAATCCATACAATAAAAAGATTCGACACCGCCGCTACAGGAACCCGAAGAAGAGAAGAGTTCCCAAAATTTGCGTTAAGAGGAGACGAGTTGTTGCCTCGGTCGATCCTCAGGAGTGTCACATGTAATCTAAAGTTCCCATATCTTTGTAGATGCAGGTTGGAATGACGAAGGATAGAACTTGGGTTTGTAGGAGGATGTAGAGCAAGATAGGATCAGATTGACGATAAATCGCTTATTCAGTTAAAGAAAGATTTACTTTTGGGCTGAACCTCTCAGACCAAGATTTGGACCGGTTTAACTTCTTATTTAAAACCGGATAAGGGTTTATATTAATAAACCGGAAACGCTACATAACTACATCCATAAAACATTTATATTTCATTAAATGAGAAGATTTATATATAACTAGATCGAACAAGAATATAATATAACACATTTTAATAACATAACTTATTAATTCCTTAACTAAACACTAATATTTTACGGGTATTACAAAATCAATTGATCCAAAAACAAATTAAAGAATGAAATGAAACTAATTCAAAAATATTAAGTGGTATTTGGTTGAGCATCCCTTAACTTGAACACACTATCTATTACAGACAGTTTTGTGGTTGTGGTATCAGACCCGCAGATGGCAGTCCAGTCATTCACAGTCAGACCAACCGCTATCACCTCGCTTCCACGGTTCACAGTTCCTGCTACCAAGGGCACCTGAAGGAGCGTTGAAAGATCGTCCAAGTCTTTCACAGATGTGTGAGGAGGAACCTTTTTCGGATAACATGAGATATAATAACGTCAAAGAGGTTCAATGCGTCTATGATTAAAAAAAAACTTTTTTTCGAGATATTTTAGACAAAACAATCTAGTGTTATACTCACCAAGCCTCCCTTGTTGGAGAAAGCACAATAACTGCCTACAAGAATATTGCCAGCAATTGTCTGCCTAAACACTTCCACACCCAGTACATCTGCAATCATCTCCTCAGTTTCCTGGAGGCACAACATTCAAAGGAATCGAAAGTTCAAAACAACCAATAATGTGTTATATATAGTGATTCAACACAAACATTCAGCAAGAAGTTCAGTACATCAAAACCAGTCCAAAAAAATCTATGTGATAATTAACAACCACTAAGCTGAACTTGGCACTATAAATCTAAACTTCAAAGCTCATGCAGCTTTGTAAACCCAAATCCAGAGACACAACTGAATTCTCCACATGCATCTATAACAACAAGCAAAACTTGCATTCTATTTGACTCCTTGAATTGGTTCAAAACAAGGTTTTCCATATTACAATCTTATTTGGTGGACTAAACTACTCTTATCCTCAAAAATATGAGCTGTTTTAACTTTTGTCACATCTGTTTCTTGAAAAACTATTAATTAAAGGCGGTTTTGGTGGAATGTACCTAATCCAATAATACAATATACAAACTAACCCCCACTTTAAACCTTTGGCAAAATAGTCCCTAATACACCATATCCCCTTTCCTGCAGTCTTTTCATAACATTGTTTCTTGCGTAAATATAGAAGCAAATGAGAGGTTTGAAAAAGGAGAAAGTACATTGGTGTCTTTTCATCATTATTTCCCGGCGATGTGACATGCCTGCAGAAATCAACTATCCTGCAAACTTCATTTTTGTTTCCCTCCAAAACTCCATCTTCCTACAATATTACACGAAAACAACACCCATATCATCCATTTTGAAATCATCCTTTCTAGAAAATTTGGGCATTATTTCTTTCGTACGTAACAAAACAAAGTCTTCCTGATTCATTCAAATAGTTGAATTCGAAGCTAACCCGAGTCATCGGGTACTATTGGGTAAGGTCACTGTTTATCCTGTTTTAACTAAGTATAACCTGTAGTTTATATTCAGTTATATTCTTATGTCCGTGTGGATGAATGTTGAAATCGTTTTACGCAACATTAACAACACCGATTGGGTACGTTGTACATCTACGGCAACTTGCTTTTGGGTATTGATTTAGAACCATTTGTTGGGTATTTATACGTTTGGGTTTCTACCAGCTTTTGGGTATCTACACGTCACTTAATACATGTACTTACACATATAACATGTTTGTTTCAGGTATGGGTACTGTACAATTGACATGTTACTACGGGGGATTGGGTTACTTTGGATGGGATTTTGAATTATGTTGGGACAATTCAAAGCAAGCACATAACTATAAGCCAAGGGACATCAATAGAAACTTTGAAAGGGTTAATCGCTTCGAGATTTAAGTTGTGAATAGAAAACCATAATCTTGTATTAACATACAAAAATAGTATGAATTAATGTTTACACTCTTTCACTATTGATAGTTGTGAGGAATTTGAAGCATATCTGACGGCAAATAAGGTAGACAGTGTGTGTTGGAGTCTCTCATTGTATGTTACAATGGAAGAAAAACAAGATTTAGGGGTATCAATACTCAATATTGATAATGGGATAGTTTCCAGGATAGTGATTTATGATGAGAGGGTTGCAAGAGCAAGATTTGAAGAAGACACATCAAGGTATGACTGTGCACAACCTACCTTTTATAGTGACTCATTGGACGGGCTCAGTCAAAGGTGGGCACTTGAGATTGGTGAAACGTATAACAGTAAGAAGGATTTGAAGGTTGCTTTGTGTATGAATGTCATGTACCAGTGTTTTGAGTACATAATAACAAAATCACGTAACCGTGTTGTGGTTGCTAAATGTGATGAAAGTACTTGCAATTGGAGAGTTCGTTTCTCTATTTTGGGCAAGTCACACCATTTCACCATCACACATTACACAAATGAACACACTTGTTCTTTTGAAAGCAGAAGACGCAATCGTAGGACACCGTCTGTAAACGTAATTGCGTATCTACTTCGTGATCTGTAAGTAAATTTGTGTTTTTAAGTTTTTTGCGTGGTTTGTCTATGCATTATGTAAATTAGGGTTTTGGGTGATATTTTACGGTTTGTGTATACTTTTTACCTATTTTGCGTAAATCTTTTGGAAATTAGGGTTTACTAGGGTTACATCACAAAATTTGGGTAACATATGCAGATACTCAAATGTGAAGAATCTACCTGAACCGTTAATTGTTCAATCAGTGTTGAAAAACGATTTGAAGATTGATGTGTCGTATTGGGTATGCTGGAAATCCTTGAAAGCATTTAGGGCTCGTTTGGTACGATTCCCATGGAATCAGGAATCGGTATAGGAATGAGTCATTCCAATACCTCGTGTTTGATAAGACTTGGAATCGGAATGAGAATGATTCCATGGAATGACTCATTCCAACTCTAAAGAGAAATTTGATTCCATAAATTAAAGGTGGGTATCCCATTCCAACATAAACAAATTATAAATTTAAAACTATATTTATATATTTTTATTATATATATATATATACTTTATTGTTTAGTTTCACAAAATAATAAAAAAAAATATTAATTTTTTTTATTGTCCATCAATTAATTTAAATTATATAATTATTTTGTAGAAAAATATATTTTGACAAAAATAACTTTTTTTTTAACAATAATACGAATATTTCATTCAAGATGTAATGTAACCGGAAAATGCTCGAATACTATATAATTTGTTCAATTAGAAAAAAAAATTGATAGAAGAAATATATATCTGTTTATTTGGGCTGAGGATTGTTTAGTGTTTAATCTTTAAGTAATTCATTAGTCTTTATTTTTTTAAAATGCAGTTTAAAAAATAGCATATATTTGCATTATTAACATTCACACAAATATCATTAAATATGATATGATTTCTCGTTTCATAAATTATATAAAATCAAAAATATGTGTAAAAAATATTTCATTCCGACATCATACCAAACACCAAGTATCTGGAATGACTTATTTCAATTCCTTATTCCATTCCGATTCTTGATTCCAACCCCATTCCTACAGTCATACCAAACGTGCCCTTAAGGAATTACTTAGAGGGACATGTGAAGAGAATTATAGTGGAGTTCCGGTGTATATGCACAAACTGCGTGAAGCTAACCCCGGTAGCGTTGTTGCTCTTGACGTCGATGAAGACTCCAAATTCCATTATGTATTCTTCGCATTTGGGCAATCACTAAGGGTACAGTGCTATACGCAAGGTTGGTTATGAAACTCTTAAAACCAAAATCCATACTCAATTTATACACACGGTCAATGGTTATTTCTACAACATAACCACATACCAATATCATCAAAATTCGAAAACCAAACATTGCATACAAGATTCGTAAGCATACACAACACACGCTATTCCGAAACGCAGTAAAGAATTTCTCAATCTCTAATAATCGAAATACAAACACAAGTTATACACAAAGGTCAATGCTTTTTCGAAACCCTAACCACATTAGAACATTAATAACCAATAAAATACTCAACATTCATCAAATACCCTAAAAAAACGTACCAATTCGTCTTATCCTGAAACATCCTCCTGGGTTTCGGGAATCAACCTGAACGAAGGCGGTGGGATTTCTGTAGGTGACGACTTTCGTTTGCCTAGTTTTTTATTGTCATCTTCACTCTTGTTTGGTTGATTGTTGTTTGGAGTCGCCATGCATACGATTAAGAAAGTGTTTGAAAAATTGAGGGCGATGATATTTTGCTAAAAAGGTATTCAGGAGTGAAAACTTGTGACTTTTGTTCCTGGATCTTTTTCCTCTAGAGAGACGGTGAGAGATGAGAAATGGTGGAGTTGAAATGACATTGACAGTTTTTATTGCTTCTTTAATAAGCATTTTAAGAAAATTATGACATGGAAACGGTTTCCAATAACTAAATAGCCTCTACAAACCGTCCAATCCTACAATTGGCTATCTTGTTTTGTTATTTCTTAATTAATATGGCGTTATTGACCATTACACAACCGCTACCTTGTTTTATGTAGATTGTACATACCCAATATTGTAGGCGTTACTAACCCTATAACAGGCGCGTAAGCATACTCAAAACAAGCGATTTAAACACACTCAATATGTTATATAACTCATACAAAACCAAATTTAGTCATAACCAAACAATCAACCGCGTAAACATACTCAACACAGTATTTCAAGCATAACCAAACAAGCGCGTAAACATACTCATAACAAGCTAACAATCATCTGCCACCCAACCAGCTAGAACGAAGGAAGATGGGCAAATTTACGCTTACGTGTTGCCATCAGGAGATAAGGACGATGATGCCAAGCTAACAAGCAAATCAAAATTCACACAAATATGAATCTGCAAATACAAAAATTAATGACAATCAGTGAAAGCGACTAGAAACACAAAACTTTCAATTGAATGAACGAATACTAGAGTGGTAGGGTTTATGATCACGTAATAATCATCAAAAAGCAGCATCGAAAAACAATTTTATTCATACAAACACAAGGTATGATGAAGAAGAAGAGTGGCATGCCTGTGGAGAGAGAGGTTATGAGGACACCGAGTGGCTGGCTGGGTGGCAGCTGGCTGGGTTGGGGGAGTAGGGTAGCGACGGAAAGGGGGTTTCTACACAAGGTTGAAGTCGGCGTTTGAATTTGAAAACCAACCCTTTGTCGGTTTGCCCTCATTCCTCCCTTTTTATCTTCTGTTATTTTTGTGCAGTGCAATTTAGGTTTCAAAATCGTCGGGTTAGGTTTTGGTTTAGCCCAAATCTAAAACAGAGGAGCCCAAACTCACATGAATTGTCGGTTTGTTGTTTTAGTACCGATTTAATAAGAAAAAAGTCAAGAGAAATCTTGATTTTAATGTCACATTATCTCGACATGGGAAATCTCGGGTGTGATTTTGTTTATCACGGCCGTGATAACCAAAATCTCACCCGAAATTATTCTCGAAATGAAAATCTCGAATATAGTTTAACAATAGTTCTTATAGTTGAACAATTTTTAATATAGTTAAACATTTTTAAATTAAACAAGTATATGTTATATTAGAACAATTATTACTTGATCCAGTGATTATGAATCCTTCCTACTTTTGACATCAATAATCATTTTCACTTGAACCCAAGACTTTAGGCATGAGTTGGTTCTCCACTTACAACACATTGAGCTCAAATCCTCTTGTCGTCAAAATATCATAACAAAAAATATAAATTAATAAATAGTATAATAAATATGTACAAATAAAACACTTTAAAACGTGATTTGGATATTTTTAGTAGAGGTTTATAAATTTAAAAGTTATGTAATGTTTGATAAATAAGTTATTTTTACGAGTTTATATTTTCGAGAAGGTTTGTAAGAACTTTTTCATCCCATACATGGAGTTTCTTTAATGAAGAAAATAAAATAAAATAAAATGTCAGGGAGGGGAGGAGAATGAATCAACGCAAATAATTGAAGCGAAGTTTTTTCATGTAGAATTAGTATATTACATGTTCTTCTTATTTCATCCAAATCAATGGACCAACCTTTTTCTGCATTCGTCTTTATAATTAATAACCATTTAATTTGAGTTTAAAACATATATAAGAGAATGTAGAAGAGGTTTTTGGTTGGGGAAAAAATTAATTAATATATATTTAGTAATAAAAATATAAAATGTCAGATTATAAGTTTAAATTAATTTTTTGGTTAAAGATACTATAAAGAGCTTTTCGATGAGAGTTTAAAACGAGCTAAACTATTAGTTTCCAATAGGTTTTTGTATAGAATTCATATTTTTCTTCCCAATTTGACCTTTTTACATATCTCTACTATATAAATAAAAGCAATTTTGTTATCTATTTCTTTTGATAAATTCACTATCAAATGTTACCCAACAATCTTCTCTTATCAAATATTAACGAAAGAATATGCTTAGGGGTATATTTACATATCTCTATTATATAAATTAATATATATTTGGTAAAATAAGCCCTTTTCTATTTCCATTAGATTTGTGTACCCCTTTAATTTTTACAACTTTCATTAAATTGAAGTTGAAAGGTAAGAGGTTTGATTAGGGGTATATTTACTAAACATATTTATATCATTAGCCTAGTTACTAGAGAAAAATCTCAAAAATTCTTACTTAGCTAATTTGGCCAATATTAACTAGTATATTACCCGCACCTTGTGCGGGTGGAGTTTTAACTAAGTATAATCTTGTAATAACCGAAAATTTTAAGTTCCGGTAAAATGAAATTAACCAAAGTCCGATGAGATAATCGTAAAAAAACAAATAAGTAAATAAAACGAGTTAGTTCTATCATTTTATGTGACCCAGATTCACATAAAATGATAAACTAAATGACCGGAAATAATTTACGTTTTTAAAATAAAAATAATAATAATTTATAAATACGGAATTTAATTCCGTATTATATAAATTCCCGCACAAAATTTACGAGTTACAAGTTCCGCAAATTTTTTTTATGAGCTAACCGCTCAATAGTCCCACTTGGGCCCAAGCAGCCAGCCCATTATCCTAAGCCCAAACTTAACCTAATCTAATTACCCTAATAACCTAATCCTACGCTAATGACCTGCCGCTTCTTCGCCTTGCTTCTGGACCAAAGCCGATACTGCCTCTCTCTCGCAAACCTACTGCACAAAACAACATCACGTCGGACTCCTGCAATCGCCGCCGAGCCGCTGCTGTCGACACCAGGACACCACCGAGCCACGCCGCTTTCGCCGTCCGCCGCAGTGACGCCGGTAAGCTGCGCCTCCTTCCTCCTTCCGCCTTCCTTTCCCTCTTTCATTTTTTTTACTCACCTTCAATTCGGTCGTCGAAGACGACGCTGCCACCGCCTTGGCCGCCGGCGACCGCAACCGCCGAGCCAGTCGCTGTCCCGCAGCAGCCGCCACCGAGCCTTCGACTCCAGTAAGTGCACCTCTTCTTCACTGTTAATACTTCCCCGCCTCTGTTGATCGGAACTCACCCACCACCTCTCGGCCTTCCGTAGCGGTAACAAATCGACCACCAGTGCTGCCGCCGGAACGCCAGTGCACCGCCCTGATAGCATGAATTATAGTCCATATTTTGGGGTTTGTTGGGACGTTTTATCTTTCATATTCTGCATGTTTGTATGTACATTATGTGATTTTACTACCATTTCATCTACCTTTGCGAGAATCGAGGTCTACACCTAGTTTCGTTGTAATTGCAGGTAATATGGTACGTTTTGCATCAAAAAGGAGCAAAAGGAGTCAAGAGTCATTTGGAGCTACATCCAGGAAGCATAGCCATGGATTGAAGATTCACTTTGGAGCAAATTCGAGAGATTCCACATTCTGAGTCACCTCGGTTGACCAGAGGTTCACCTCGACCGAGGCAATCCAGAGACGCCGACTCGACCGAGGCGAATACCTAGGACGCGGCGAGAATATTTTATTCTTGGAAGAGATCTTTTAAATTTGGAAAGTGATCTTATATTTTTGGGCTGAGCTTCTGGAAGGAAGGAGATATGCAGAATATATATTTTACCTATATTTATGGGATAAGATCTTCTAAAGATTTATTATCTTTGGAGGTTTATTTTTCCTATAAAAAGGGTTGGATTTCCGCAAATCCAACATCACGCTATACCGTCGATCAGGGTTTATACGACGCAGCAGCCGCAGTATACTCCAATTTGGGAGTTTTCGAAGAACCTTTTTGAAGGTTGAAGGAAGGTTGAAGATTATAGCTTTTTATAGCTTTTTGAAGGGTTTTGTAAGATTGTCTTCAATTCCCTCATTGATTGTCTTGTCTTGTTGGATTATTATCCAAGGAACGCTTTTGTTGTGATATTTGATTCAGTTATTGAAGTCTTTTCATTAAATTCTTCTTGTTCAAATATTCACCTTCTTCCATATATTTTAATACTTTCATTATGATGATGAGTGGCTAATTTCCTTGTGTGATTCTAGGGTGATTGGCTGAAGGTTGTGGGAAAAAACAATGATAGAATAATCTTAGATTCCAGTAGGATCCTGAAAGTTCGAGTCTTTAACCTTAACCCTAAGCATCTCGTTCGGTTGATGAACATCTCGGCCGGGGTGGAATTCTTCTGACCGAGGTGACTTATCCGACCTAAAACAGAAAGTTAAGTGTTAGAGTTTGCTAAATCCTATTCTTATTTCACCTTCCTGGTTCAATGCAAGCTTAGGATGAGACTTACCCGGTAATTCCTTAGTTTGTGTACCGACGATCATAAGTGTAGGTAATAAAGGTTTATCCTTTATTGGGGTTTGAGTGTGCTTCCGTCCCATCTTTGTGAGTTAGCCTGAGACTTACCCGGTAAAGGTTGATTCTATTCCCTTAGATGGTGTGTTAGTTTGAGGTTATAGTTCTTTATCTTGATTCCTTGAGACTTACCCGGTAATAGGAGTTACGGTTTAGGATTAGTGTGTAGTGAGACTTACCCGGTGATCTACTCCACTTTAGTAACACCTTCCCCAAGCAAAAATCTCAGCTTTGTCCGCTCATCTATAGATCTTGAGTTGGAACCACAACTAGATGCTTTAATCCCTAGAATTGCATGTTTGCTTATTTGACATCTTATTCATCTTTGATTGTGTTAATCGCTTTGTGGTTAGAATTAACGTAGCATACCGTGTTGACTTTGTTTCACCAAGTCCCTGTGATCGACCCCTGGAATTTTCTTGCTTTTACTACGATTGACCCGTACACTGCGGGTTCGCATCCTTGTTTTAAGCTTAAGTCTAGGGTTATAAATTTAAAGCTTGCACACACCGTTTGGAGCGAACAAGTTTTTGGCGCCGCTGCCAGGGACTTGGTCTAGACCGAGCCGGTACGGTTTGCTCTTGGGGCATTTGCCCCGTTTCATCTAACCACTCTTTCTATGAGTTTTGTAGTTTTCAGGATTTCCGATGACTACATTTGATCCAACCTGGATAGCAAGACAAAGTGCTAGGGCGGACCATTATGAATACTTGGAGGAAAAGTACTCCTTCTATTGGTTCAACAATGAATGGGAAAGAGAAGAGGCCATTCAACATGAACTTGCGATATGGGATGAGAAGAATGTCCCTAAAAACATTTATGAGCAACCTTTTGAAGACTCTCTCGAATCAAGATTGGAGAAGTTGATGAAGAAGGTGGAGGAGCTCAAGGAAAGCACCATATCCTATGCTAAGCCGGAAGAGGAGCATAAGGAAGTGTTGCACGTTCCAAGCATTCCTCTGGTCGGACTGGAAGCTTCTCCTGAAGTTTTTGTGGAAGAAAAGGATGTGGAGGATCTCGATCCGACTGTTGAGACCTCGGCCGAGATGGAAGAAGAATCTGCAAAACCAGAAGTGGAAGATGCAGAGAACCTTGGCCAAATTACTGAGATTGTGGTCAAGGTGGAAGAAAGACCAGCAGAACTGAGAGAGATTTCGTGGGTGGATTATCAACCCAACACGAAACTTGTCTCAAGTTTTGGAGAATTTTGCAAGGTACATTCTCCTACTTCATTTGAATTCCCTATTAATATTTCTGAATTTTTCAGGAAGGCACCGGAGAGTTGGAGGTCTCTTCCGAAAGAACCTCCTAAGATCAAGAAGAAACCTCTCTTGAAATTGTTGGAGGAAGATGCTCCTTGGATTATAAGGAGTGAAGTTAACAAGTGCTTCACCGCTAAGGCAACGAAGTGTTATTTGTTCAAGTATGGGGTCCCTCGCATGCTCAGGACCCTGTACCATCCCCAAGCTATAGATGGGGAAGCTGCTATGATTCTCGAGAAACTATTTTCTCGATCAAGGAAAGGATGGGACACGAGGAATGTCCCATTGAAGTGCAGGAAGTCTAGAAGAATTCCAGTGAGAATCAAACCGTACAAGCTTGTACGTGGGAGATCTTACCATTTGCCGGTGAAGTTAGGAACCGGAACCTTCTTGGAAGATTTTTACGGATGTGGTGAGCACTCCACGACATTCGAAGTGCATTGAGTAATCCCATGCCGCAGGGTCCAGCTAGCGACCTTAAACCAAGCGCTTCTTGGGAGGCAACCCGAGGTATTGCTTTCTTCTCCCTTTTCTAGTTTAGTTTAGATAGTTGCTTTGTTTTTGTTTTCCTCTAGACAACAATCAGGTATTCCAAAAGGAAGGATCACAGTTCAGGAGCTACACTGGAAGAACAAAATTTCGAGAAGTTGAGGAAACGAGCTTTACTGAGATACATCTCGGGTACTGTCAGAACACCTCGACCGAGATGTGCTTCGCCAACCGAGATGGTTTTATCTGGGAGCTGTTTCTTACTTATTCATGCAGTTTAGCTATGTTCGGTGAGTATCTTGTCCTTAGACTTATTTTGACCCATTGGGACAATGTGTCCCAAGTATGGGGTATGCGGATATGTTATTTGACTTTGATGTACGACTCTATTGACCGGATATTGATATTTATGCTTCGCTTTTGCATCTATATTTTTATCTGAGACTACATGCATACTTACAGGTTATTTGATTGAGAAAAACGTCGAAACTGAAAGAAAAATGGTTTTAAAAAATTTTTTTTTTGACCTCGACCGGGGAGAGTCTTGGCCAAACGAGGCATTTCACCTCGGTTGAACCAAGAACACCTCGACCGAGGTGTGTTAATTGAGAGTTTTCGAAAACGATTTTGTGCTACTTATCTGGATATGATCTCAGTGAAGATCTTGTTTACTTACTGGTTTTAAATTCTTTATGTGTTTGAAAGGTTTTATAATATGTTTAAGTTGCTAAATGCTTTGTTTGAAATTATTGGCATGTTTAATACTTTGTTTTTATCCAAATTATGTTGAATTTGAAGGTTGACACCGCAGGTTAAGTTCTCTCACTTTCTTCTTGGAAAGACCAAGGCAATTCATTCTCTTCTTCTTCTTCTTCTTGATCATGCTTAGCCCCTCATATACATTTTGCCTCCCTTTACCTATCCGGGAATTTGGAAGCAAGCGAAGTGGTGAAAGCAAATTAAAGTTGAGAAGTAGCTGGAGGTGAAAGTGTTAGAAAACAACAATAGGTTTGGGGAAGTCAATCATGAAGATGAGTAACTCGGCACCATTCACATAGCCGGGTGTTTGTGTCTTGCCAAAGTCGGATTGAGCGATATTCCTAACGGGTCATGGTATGTGCATCAAGGGTTTGATGCATCTCAAGAGATTGATGATTGCAGATTTCCTAGGCTTCGGTTATTGTGCACCTCTGTCCATGCATCCCAAAAAGTAAAGTAAAAGAGAAAAAAAGTGTGAAATAAGCAAAGCTTATTGGTGGAAGATGTTGCAAGTCAAAATGAAAGTGAAGTTCATCCTTTTCCCGGATTCTAGCACCACATTACCTTACATACATCCCTACCCTACACGTTTCTTGACCTTTTCTTTTGGGAAGCCCTTGAGACCTTGAGCTTGTTGATTGACTTAGCGGTTTAAATCGGATTATACATGATTAATTTCGATAATTATGATTTATTATGCATTCTATGATTTTATGCAAAGATGAACAACTTTCTTATATTTATAAAATGTTTTGAGCATATTAAGTTTTTAATTCCAGGAAGTATTCTCTTAGAGTGATCTATGATAGTTGCACACCATAAAATAATTTTTGAAAGACTTTTTCATTGATTTTCTTGACTTATAATCCATTCTATCTTGTCTTTTATATGAGGAACTTGCTTGGGGACAAGCAAGGGCTAAGTATGGGGTATTTTGATAGCATGAATTATAGTCTATATTTTGGGGTTTGTTTGGACGTTTTATCTTTCATATTCTGCATGTTTGTATGTACATTATGTGATTTTACTACCATTTCATCTACCTTTGCAAGAATCGAGGTCTACACCTAGTTTCGTTGTAATTGCAGGTAATATGGTACGTTTTGCATCAAAAAGGAGCAAAAGGAGTCAAGAGTCATTTGGAGCTACATCCAGGAAGCACAGCCATGGATTGAAGATTCACTTTGGAGCAAAATTTGAGAGATTCCACATTCTGAGTCACCTCGGTTGACCAGAGGTTCACCTCGACCGAGGCAATCCAGAGACGCCGACTCGACCGAGGCGAATACCTAGGACGCGGCGAGAATATTTTATTCTTGGAAGAGATCTTTTAAATTTGGAAAGTGATCTTATATTTTTGGGCTGAGCTTCTGGAAGGAAGGAGATATGCAGAATATATATTTTACCTATTTTTATGGGAATATATCTTTCGAAGATATATTATCTTTGGGGGTTTATTTTCCTATAAAAAGGGTCGGATTTCCCATAATTCCGACATCCGCTTACAGCTGGAAAACACGCTATACCGTCGATCAGGGTTTATACGACGCAGCAGCCGCAGTATACTCCAAGTTGGGAGTTGTTGAAGAACCTTTTTGAAGGTTGAAGGAAGGTTGAAGATCATAGCTTTTTATAGCTTTTTGAAGGGTTTTGTAAGATTGTCTTCAATTCCTTCCTTGATTGTCTTGTCTTGTTGGATTGCTATCCAAGGAACGCTTTGTTTGTGATATTTGATTCAGTTATTGAAGTCTTTTCATTAAATTCTTCTTTGTTCAAATATTCACCTTCTTCCCATATATTTTAATACTTTCATAATGATGATGAGTGGCTAATTTCCTTGTGTGATTCTAGGGTGATTGGCTGAAGGTTGTGGGAAAAACAATGATAGAATAATCTTAGATTCCAGTAGGATCCTGAAAGTTCGAGTCTTTAACCTTAACCCTAAGCATCTCGTTCGGTTGATGAACATCTCGGCCGGGGTGGAATTCTTCTGACCGAGGTGACTTATCCGACCTAAAACAGAAAGTTAAGTGTTAGAGTTTGCTAAATCCTATTCTTATTTCACCTTCCTGGTTCAATGCAAGCTTAGGATGAGACTTACCCGGTAATTCCTTAGTTTGTGTACCGACGATCATAAGTGTAGGTAATAAAGGTTTATCCTTTATTGGGGTTTGAGTGTGCTTCCGTCCCATCTTTGTGAGTTAGCCTGAGACTTACCCGGTAAAGGTTGATTCTATTCCCTTAGATGGTGTGTTAGTTTGAGGTTATAGTTCTTTATCTTGATTCCTTGAGACTTACCCGGTAATAGGAGTTACGGTTTAGGATTAGTGTGTAGTGAGACTTACCCGGTGATCTACTCCACTTTAGTAACACCTTCCCCAAGCAAAAATCTCAGCTTTGTCCGCTCATCTATAGATCTTGAGTTGGAACCACAACTAGATGCTTTAATCCCTAGAATTGCATGTTTGCTTATTTGACATCTTATTCATCTTTGATTGTGTTAATCGCTTTGTGGTTAGAATTAACGTAGCATACCGTGTTGACTTTGTTTCACCAAGTCCCTGTGATCGACCCCTGGAATTTTCTTGCTTTTACTACGATTGACCCGTACACTGCGGGTTCGCATCCTTGTTTTAAGCTTAAGTCTAGGGTTATAAATTTAAAGCTTGCACACACCGTTTGGAGCGAACAAGTTTTTGGCGCCGCTGCCAGGGACTTGGTCTAGACCGAGCCGGTACGGTTTGCTCTTGGGGCATTTGCCCCGTTTCATCTAACCACTCTACTTGAGTGACTTTTGCAGGTTCTTTCTTAGGTATATGCGAAGAACCCGCGCTGGGAAGGAAATCGTTCCTTACGATCCCGAACCGGAAAAGACATACAAGCGACGCTTAAGAGAAGCGAAAATGGCCCAACAAGACGATCACGATCTTGCGGCCCAATTGAGAGAGACGCAGGAGCTGCTACGTCTCAGTAAAGAAGAGCTAAGGCAAGAGAAAGAAGAGAATCATGCCAGGACTGCAGCAATCGAAGCTGAGATTGCAGCCATTCGGAATCAGATTCTACTTCGACCGATGCAGGATCCAGTAGTTGATCCTCGACCGAGGCAGGTTCCAGTACCCGACGCCCCGGTCGATGTACATCCACATCGGATACCAATCCGAGATGTTCTTCTTGCAGGAATCCCACAAACCCTAGGTCAAAGGATGGACCCCAATCAGCAGCTGAGGCGTCCAGGGGTGAACCTAGGAGATCCAGCAGATCATGACTACGAACTTCGACCGCAAGTTCTAGCCATGATTCGTCAATGTCAATTCGGAGGGCTAGAGAAGGAGTCGCCACACCAACATCTTCAAAACTACGAGATCTTGATGGAGACCTTGCGGCCTTCTAGAATTGAAAATAACAACTACAAGCTAAGACCTTTCTACTTTTCTTTAAAAGATAGAGCTCTTACTTGGTATCAATCTCTTCCTCCAGGAAAAATTAGCACATGGGAGGAGATGACTACAGAATTCCTGACCAAATTCTTTCCACCCTCAAAGACTGCTGAAATGAGAGGGAAGATCAATGCTTTCATCATGAAGGACAAGGAGAGCTTGTCCAAATCTTGGGAGCGGTTCAAGGATATTCTTTTGGATTGCCCACATCATGGGATTCCAAAGATCGAGTTGTTGGAGATCTACTTCAAAGGGCTGGACGGAAACACCCAGTTCAATCTCCAACTACTCTCCGCCGGTACCTTCATGGACATGGCGGTTGATAATGCATGGGACTTCATTGAGAAGCAAGCCTTGCACATGGAGAAGTACACCCACCAAGGAGCCGAAGGTGGAGTTAAAAGAGTCAACTTTCAAGAGACTCAACCCAACAACAATCAACTCTCGTCATTGAAGAATGACGTGAAGGAATTAAAGGAGCTCTTGATGGCTCAAACTAAGAAGGAAGAGCAAGGGCAAAGGAACAACAACAACAACGGGTACCGTAACAACAACAACGGACCCCGAAACAACAACTACAACAACAACAATAGAGGATCCAATAGCAACAACTGGAGGGCGAATAATCAAAATTACGGTAACAATCATTCAAACTCCAATTCAAATGATTCCTCTAATCCTTTCCTCTCTTCCCCTTCTTCTTCTTCTACTCCATTAAAAAGCCAAGGGCAAGGATCAAGTTCGTCTCAGCCGGAAAAAAAGGACGCAGTTCTGGAGGCAATCTTGATCAAGCTTGGTGCTATGGAGAATTCTATGACTTCATTTTCGAGGGCCCAAAAGTCCCTTGAACAACAACTTGCTAATAGGGCGAATGAAGCGCCAAGAGATCCAGGGAAGCTTCCAGCAAAGACGGAAACTAACCCTAAGGGCCAGTGTATGGCCATAACGACGAGGAGTGGACTCAAAACTGCTGATCCAGTACCTCGCTTGACGCAGACCACCTCGGTCCAGATCCAGTCAAAGAACACCTCGACCGAGATGCCAACCGAGGCAGAGCAACAGAAAGCAGGAGGAACGACAGAAACTTATGTTCCACCTCCTGCATATAAACCACCACTTCCATTCCCTCAGTCCAGAGCCAGAGCACATCTAGACAAGCACTTTGGTATGCCCGCCTACGGGAAGTTCTTAAAAGAAATCTTATCAAGGAAGAGGAAGCTGGAGGATGTTGGTGAAGTTAGGATGACATCTAAATCTTCGGAACTCATAAAGATCATGAAGGAGAAGATGCCACCTAAATTGAGAGATCCCGGCTCATTTTGCATTCCCATTCAAGTTGGGGATGTCACTTGTGAAGCCCTTTGCGATCTAGGAGCCAGCGTGAGCATCATCCCGCTGGAGCTATGCACTAAGATCGGTCTTGGAGAGCCCAAGCCGGTCAAGTTTCGACTTTACATGGCGGATCACTCCATCACCCATCCCGTGGGCATTTTGGAGGACGTTCCGGTCAAGTTAGGTAACTTCTATCTACCTATAGATTTTGTCGTACTTGACATTCCCGCAGATTATCCTGTTCCCATCATTCTCGGGAGGCCATTTCTGGCAACTTCGGGTTGCAATGTGGATTGCAAGAACGCCAAGTTGAAATTCAACGTTGGTGGCGATGAGGTGGAGTTCGCACTACTTGCAGCCATGAAAGAGGAGCAACTAACTGATGATATCTTCAACATCTATGATGAAGAAGAATCAAGAGAATTGGTGAGCTCTATCCTTATTAACGATCCACTCGAAAGAGTTATTAGCTTCAGTTTAATGGAGGAAGGTATAGATGCTTCTTGTGATGCAGATATACAGAGCTTGAGGGCACTGGAAGAGGATCCAGGAGCTAAAACTGAGAAGCTAGTCCAGGAAACGAAGATTTCCAGCCTCGGATCCAGTAGCAGTACCTCGACCGAGGCACCTTCTGGACAGAGCGAGGCGTCTGAAGAACACCTCGGTCAACGCCTTTGTGCCTCGACCGAGGTCGACAGCGAGACGACATCAACTGAGATTGCCGAGAATAACAATTTTTCTACTCCCTTCTCTGACATTCACCCACAGTTGGCGGATCATTCCCTCCACCAACTTTCTGATAATAAAGGTCCTTGGTATGCTGATATTGTGAATTATCTTGTTTGCCAGGAAATACCACCCGGATTGACGTACTCTCAAAAGAAGAGATTCTTCAAGGAAGTACGACATTACTACTGGGATGAACCGCTGCTATTCAAGCGCGGACCGGATGGGATGCTTCGAAGGTGCATTCCGGAAGATGAAGTTAATAGCGTCATAAGGCATTGCCATTCGCTTCCTTGCGGAGGGCATGCTAGCACCGATAAAACATGCGCTAAGGTATTGCGTTCCGGTTTCTTTTGGCCTACATTATTTAAGGACGTGCAATCTTTTGTTGTTTCTTGTGATGCATGCCAAAGAACAGGGAACTTATCAAGGAGGAACGAAATGCCACTTAACAACATCCAAGAAGTGGAAATCTTTGATGTATGGGGGATTGACTTCATGGGACCTTTTCCATCCTCCGGAGGAAACCTCTACATTCTCCTTGCAGTTGATTACGTCTCTAGATGGGTTGAAGCCATTGCTTCTCCCACTAACGACGCCAAGGTGGTTGTGAAGTTCTTGAATAGAACTATCTTTCCACGATTTGGAACTCCACGCATCATCATCAGCGATGGAGGAACGCATTTCATAAACCGGAAGTTTAAAGCACTTCTATCGAAGTATGGGGTAACCCACAAGGTATCAACCGCCTATCATCCTCAAACTAGTGGACAGGTCGAGATCTCGAACAGAGAAATCAAGGCAATTTTGGAGAAGACCGTCTCTAGAACGAGGAAGGATTGGTCCATGAAATTAGACGATGCTCTTTGGGCGTACAGGACCGCATTCAAAACTCCCATAGGTACCACCCCTTATAATTTGGTATATGGGAAGTCTTGCCACTTGCCCGTTGAGTTGGAGCACAAAGCGTATTGGGCTATCAAATGGTTGAACTTTGACATTAAAGATGCTGGCGAGAAGCGACTATTGGAACTTAACGAGCTTGAAGAGCTGCGTTTGAACGCCTATGAGAATGCCAAAATCTACAAGGAAAGGACGAAGAGATGGCATGACAAGCGTATCGTTCCAAAGGAGCTTAACGAGGGAGATTTAGTTCTACTCTTCAACTCCCGCCTCCGTCTTTTTCCAGGTAAGTTGAAATCTAGATGGACCGGACCTTACGTTGTGAAACATGTTTTCCCTCATGGTGCAGTTGAGATATGGGGCGAAACTAGCGGAAACTTCAAGGTCAACGGTCATAGACTTAAGAAGTACCAACCGGAAATGCCGGTTGAGGAGGTTGCGCCGATTTACCTCCTTTGAGACGCATTATGGTCCAGCTAGCGACCTTAAATCAAGCGCTTCTTGGGAGGCAACCCAAGGTATTGCTCTTCTTCCCCGTTTTCTAGTCTAGCTTAGATAGTTTTTGTTTTTGCTTTGCTTTGCTTTGTTTTTGGCATTCTGGACAGACAACAGGGAGGAGCACATCTGGAAGGACAGAAGTTCGAGAATCTGAGAAGACAGAGGTACCCCGGTCACTGTCAGAACACCTCGACCGAGTTGATTCTTGAAGCAACCGAGGCGACTAGGGTTTCTGTAGAACCGCCTCGGTCCACATCACCTCGGTCCAGTCGAGACCATCTCGACCGAGGTGACAGCAGATCCAGGAACGGTATAAAAAGGGAAAAATTACTTTTCACTTTTTATTTACCCATTTCGACCGCGGCGGAACAGCAGCACCTCGCTCTCCCATTTCTCACTCGTTTCCGACGATTTCTGCTTCCAAACCGAAATTAAAGGGTAGAAGGATCGATTGCAACTACAGATCTGCAAGAAATTTGAGCGTTTCGACCGAAACGAGGTAAAAACGTTCGAAAACCCTAACTCACTCGTTTACTGCGTATTGGGCTTTGGTTGCCCCTGATTCTGTTGAGGAAATCCATAAGTACCCCTTAGGAAGCAATTGTAGTGATTTTAGGGGGAAAAGAAACTGAAAATCAGAGAGTGGAATTCGAACTGTCTTCACCTCGGTCCAGTCGTCTGCACCTCGGTCGAGGTGATTCTTGGTATTTGTCAGTTGACCGAGGTAGTCTGACAGTGTGCATTAGAGATGAGTTCTAACAGATTGCTAGCTCTTAGAGATAGATCCTCTCCTTCCCCTTCTCCTTCCTCATCCCGACCCTACCGCCCGGTTATCCACGAGAGATGCCGGGTAGACTACGAGAGGATAGCTGGACGTCCAGTCATCACACCGCGATTTCTGGATGTATCAGCTTTTGACTGCCTAGGGTTAGATGCTGACCTTAGGAGGATGATTGCTACCGTCGGGCTGGATCAATTTACTGAGATCCGAGCCCCAACTTACATAGAGCCGACACTCGAGTTTGTTAGCTCCTTCTCCTACCTTCCCACAGAGCGATCTGTGAAGTACCGGTTGATGAGCCGGAACTTCATAGTTCCTTTAGAGATTTGGAGAGAGATCTTTGGCTTTCCTACCCCCACCGCTGTAGACTTCCCCTCCCGATCCGTAGCTAAGGAGTTCTGGGGACAGATAGCCCACATTACTACTCATGCAGACAGATGGCGCCCTGGAGACTCCAGGGAGAAGGTCATCTTTCACCCAGCCTTCAGACTCGCCCACAGGATCTTCAGTGAGACACTTCTGGCGTGTACTGAGACGCCCCAGAAGATCAGACAGGGTGAGCTCTTCTCCTTATACTGCATGGTCACAGGAGGCTTCCCAGACTTTGGCTTGCTCCTAGCAGAGGATCTGCATAGGATCAAGGCCAAGGCGAAGGGAGATATTTGCTGTGGAGGTCTAGTCACCCACATCGCCACTTACCACGGGATGGACCTCAGCGTATGCACATTGGCGGCGGCTCCGAAGCCGCTGGGATTGCAGGAGATGATTACACGGAGGATTCTAGTTCCCCGTGGGCTGACTACACCCTACGTTGCCATGCCTTGGGAGCGGACTGCACCTCAGGGCATCAGATGGTCTGCGCAGTTCTCTGTCTCCGATCCGCATTTCTGGCAGACAGCATGGGCTCCGCTTATGGAGGATTACAGAGAGGGAGCAGCTGCACCTGCAGAGGAGGCTGAGGAGGCTGCTGATGAGGATGATGACGACGATGAGACAGTTGATGAGAGAGGAGGCGGCGTCCCGATGGACACAGGGACAGATACAGCAGGGATGAGCGCGCCTCCCATTATTGATCTGGATGAGGATGAGGAGGACACTGAGCCGGCGCCAGCTGAGACTTCTCCAGTCAGGCCCGCTAGGCGAAGGAGGCGAGGAGTTAGGGACAGAGCTGCACACCGACGGATCGATGACCTGACGGATCAGGTTATCGACTCATATGCCGCACTTTCATTGGACATCCGCGAGATGCAGGAGCGGCAGCATCATCAGCACATGATGGCACAGCTACAGTTCCAGCATGTCATGGGCTATCCCTATGACCCGACTCAGTTCCCCTACATACCACCACCACCACCGGATCAGGACTACTGAGGAGCTGCAGGGTTTTATTTATTATATTTTTATGCAGTTCGGCTCTTTATCCGGTGAGTCCTCTTTCATTTAGACTTTTATTTATACCCACTGGGACAGTGTGTCTCAAGTATGGGGTATTTGTCTGTATTATTTGACTACGTGACTACTTGATGTATTCGATACCTTTTGATGTATTATATTCATCGGATACTTTCATATTTATGCTTCACTTGCCTTTATATGATTATCTGATATTACATGCATACCTACAGATTATTTGATTGAGAAAAACGTCGAAACCGAACCGAAAAGAATTAAAAAAAAAATTTTTTGACCTCGACCGGGGAGATTCTGGCGAAACGAGGTGTTTCACCTCGGTTGAACCAAGAACACCTCGACCGAGGCGGCGTAACAGAAAGTTTTCGAAAACGATTTTTGTGTTACTTATCTGGATATGATCTCAGTGAAGATCTTGTTTACCTACTGTTTTTAAATTCTTTGTGTGTTTGAAAGGTTTTATAATATGTTTAAGTTGCTAAATGCTTTGTTTGAAATTATTAGCATGTTTAATACTTTGTTTTTATCCAAATTATGTTGAATTTGAAGGTTGACACCGCAGGTTAAGTTCTCTCACATTCTTCTTGGAAAGACCAAGGCAATTCATTCTCTTCTTCTTCTTCTTCTTGATCATGCTTAGCCCCTCATATACATTTTGCCTCCCTTTACCTATCCGGGAATTTGGAAGCAAGCGAAGTGGTGAAAGCAAGTTAAAGTTGAAGGTGGGTGGAAGTGGAAGTGCTAGAAAGTAATTTTAGGTTTGGGGAAGTCAATCATGAAGATGAGTAACTCGGCACCATTCACATAGCCGGGTGTTTGTGTCTTGCCAAAGTCGGATTGAGCGATATTCCTATCGGGTCATGGTATGTGCATCAAGGGTTTGATGCATCTCGAGAAATTGATGATTGCAGATTTCCTAGGCTTCGGTTATTGTGCACCTCTGTCCATGCATCCCAAAAAGTAAAGTAAAAAAGTAAAAGAAAAAGAAAAAGTGTGAAATAAGCAAAGCTTATTGGTGGAAGGTGTTGCAAGTCAAAGTGGAAGTGAAGTTCATCCTTTTCCCGGATTCTAGCACCACATTACCTTACATACATCCCTACCCTACACGTTTCTTGACCTTTTCTTTTGAGAAGCCCTTGAGACCTTGAGCTTGATGATTGACTTAGCGGTTTAAATTGGATTATACATGATTAATTTTGATAATTATGATTTATTATGCATTCTATGATTTTATGCAAAGATGAACAACTTTCTTATATTTATAAAATGTTTTGAGCATATTAAGTTTTTAATTCCAGGAAGTATTCTCTTAGAGTGATCTATGATAGTTGCACACCATAAAATGTTTTTGAAAGACTTTTCAATTGATTTTATTGACTTATAATCCATTCTATCTTGTCTTTTATATGAGGAACTTGCTTGGGGACAAGCAAGGGCTAAGTATGGGGTATTTTGATAGCATGAATTATAGTCTATATTTTGGGGTTTGTTTGGACGTTTTATCTTTCATATTCTGCATGTTTGTATGTACATTATGTGATTTTACTACCATTTCATCTACCTTTGCAAGAATCGAGGTCTACACCTAGTTTCGTTGTAATTGCAGGTAATATGGTACGTTTTGCATCAAAAAGGAGCAAAAGGAGTCAAGAGTCATTTGGAGCTACATCCAGGAAGCATAGCCATGGATTGAAGATTCACTTTGGAGCAAATTCGAGAGATTCCACATTCTGAGTCACCTCGGTTGACCAGAGGTTCACCTCGACCGAGGCAATCCAGAGACGCCGACTCGACCGAGGCGAATACCTAGGACGCGGCGAGAATATTTTATTCTTGGAAGAGATCTTTTAATTTTGGAAAGTGATCTTATATTTTTGGGCTGAGCTTCTGGAAGGAAGGAGATATGCAGAATCATATATTTTACCTATATTTATGGGATAATATCTTCTTAAGATTTATTATCTTTGGAGGTTTATTTTCCTATAAAAAGGGTTGATTTTCCACAATTTGAGGAGGCCGCATACAATCCGCTTACAGCTGGAAATACTCCATACACGCAGCAGTAGCATACTCCAATTTGGGAGTTGTTGAAGAACCTTTTTGAAGGTTGAAGGAAGATTGAAGATCATAGCTTTATAGCTTTTTGAAGGGTTTTGTAAGATTGTCTTCAATTCCCTCATTGATTGTCTTGTCTTGTTGGATTGCTATCCAAGGAACGCTTTTGTTTGTGATATTTGATTCAGTTATTGAAGTGTTTTCATTAAATTCTTCTTTGTTCAAATATTCACCTTCTTCCCATATATTTAATACTTTCATTATGATGATGAGTGGCTAATTTCCTTGTGTGATTCTGGGGTGATTGGCTGAAGGTTGTGGGAAAAACAATGATAGAATAGTCTTAGATTCCAGTAGGATCCTGAAAGTTCGAGTCTTTAACCTTAACCCTAAGCATCTCGTTCGGTTGATGAACATCTCGGCCGGGGTGGAATTCTTCTGACCGAGGTGACTTATCCGACCTAAAACAGAAAGTTAAGTGTTAGAGTTTGCTAAATCCTATTCTTATTACACCTTTCTGGTTCAATGCAAGCTTAGGATGAGACTTACCCGGTAATTCCTTAGTTTGTGTACCAACGATCATAAGTGTAGGTAATAAAGGTTTGTCCTTTATTGGGGTTTGAGTGTGCTCCCATCCCATCTTTGTGAGTTAGCCTGAGACTTACCCGGTAAAGGTTGATTCTATTCCCTTAGGTGGTGTGTTAGTTTGAGGTTATAGTTCTTTATCTTAATTCCTTGAGACTTACCCGGTAATAGGAGTTACGGTTTAGGATTAGTGTGTAGTGAGACTTACCCGGTGATCTACTCCACTTTAGAAACACCTTCCCCATGCAAAAATCTCAGCTTTGTCCGCTTATCTATAGATCTTGAGTTGGAACCACAACTAGATGCTTTAATCCCTAGAATTGCATGTTTGCTTTATTTGACATCTTATTCATCTTTGATTGTATTGATTGCTCTTGTGGTTAGCATTGACATTAGCACACCGTATTGGACTTTGTTTCACCAAGTCCCTGTGATCGACCCCTGGAATTTTCTTGCTTTTACTACGATTGACCCGTACACTGCGGGTTCGCATCCTTGTTTTAAGCTTAAGTCTAGGGTTATAAATTTAAAGCTTGCACACACCGTTTGGAGCGAACAAGTTTTCGACCTCGACCGGGACAGTTCTGGCAAAACGAGGTGTTTCACCTCGGTTGAACCAAGAACATCTCGACCGAGGTGGGTTAACTGAGAGTTTTCGAAAACGATTTTTGTGTTACTTATCTGGATATGATCTCAGTGAAGATCTTGTTTACCTACTGTTTTTAAATTCTTTGTGTGTTTGAAAGGTTTTATAATATGTTTAAGTTGCTAAATGCTTTGTTTGAAATTATTGGCATGTTTAATATTTTGTTTTTATCCAAATTATGTTGAATTTGAAGGTTGACACCGCAGGTTAAGTTCTCTCACATTCTTCTTGGAAAGACCAAGGCAATTCATTCTCTTCTTCTTCTTCTTCTTGATCATGCTTAGCCCCTCATATACATTTTGCCTCCCTTTACCTATCCGGGAATTTGGAAGCAAGCGAAGTGGTGAAAGCAAGTTAAAGTTGAAGAGTGGGCTGGAAGTGAAGTGTTAGAAAGTAATTTTAGGTTTGGGGAAGTCAATCATGAAGATGAGTAACTCGGCACCATTCACATAGCCGGGTGTTTGTGTCTTGCCAAAGTCGGATTGAGCGATATTCCTAACGGGTCATGGTATGTGCATCAAGGGTTTGATGCATCTCGAGAAATTGATGATTGCAGATTTCCTAGGCTTCGGTTATTGTGCACCTCTGTCCATGCATCCCAAAAAGTAAAGTAAAAAAAAAAGTAAAATAAAAAAGGAAAAGTGCGAAATAAGCAAAGCTTATTGGTGGAAGATGTTGCAAGTTGAAGTGAAGTGAAGTTCATCCTTTTCCCGGATTCTAGCACCACATTACCTTACATACATCCCTACCCTACACGTTTCTTGACCTTTTCTTTTGGGAAGCCCTTGAGACCTTGAGCTTGTTGATTGACTTAGCGGTTTAAATTGGATTATACATGATTAATTTTGATAATTATGATTTATTATGCATTCTATGATTTTATGCAAAGATGAACAACTTTCTTATATTTATAAAATGTTTTGAGCATATTAAGTTTTTAATTCCAGGAAGTATTCTCTTAGAGTGATCTATGATAGTTGCACACCATAAAATAATTGTTGAAAGTTTTTTTTAATTGATTTTCTTGACTTATAATCCATTCTATCTTGTCTTTTATATGAGGAACTTGCTTGGGGACAAGCAAGGGCTAAGTATGGGGTATTTTGATAGCATGAATTATAGTCCATATTTTGGGGTTTGTTGGGACGTTTTATCTTTCATATTCTGCATGTTTGTATGTACATTATGTGATTTTACTACCATTTCATCTACCTTTGCGAGAATCGAGGTCTACACCTAGTTTCGTTGTAATTGCAGGTAATATGGTACGTTTTGCATCAAAAAGGAGCAAAAGGAGTCAAGAGTCATTTGGAGCTACATCCAGGAAGCATAGCCATGGATTGAAGATTCACTTTGGAGCAAATTCGAGAGATTCCACATTCTGAGTCACCTCGGTTGACCAGAGGTTCACCTCGACCGAGGCAATCCAGAGACGCCGACTCGACCGAGGCGAATACCTAGGACGCGGCGAGAATATTTTATTCTTGGAAGAGATCTTTTAAATTTGGAAAGTGATCTTATATTTTTGGGCTGAGCTTCTGGAAGGAAGGAGATATGCAGAATATATATTTTACCTATATTTATGGGATAAGATCTTCTAAAGATTTATTATCTTTGGAGGTTTATTTTTCCTATAAAAAGGGTTGGATTTCCGCAAATCCAACATCACGCTATACCGTCGATCAGGGTTTATACGACGCAGCAGCCGCAGTATACTCCAATTTGGGAGTTTTCGAAGAACCTTTTTGAAGGTTGAAGGAAGGTTGAAGATTATAGCTTTTTATAGCTTTTTGAAGGGTTTTGTAAGATTGTCTTCAATTCCCTCATTGATTGTCTTGTCTTGTTGGATTATTATCCAAGGAACGCTTTTGTTGTGATATTTGATTCAGTTATTGAAGTCTTTTCATTAAATTCTTCTTGTTCAAATATTCACCTTCTTCCATATATTTTAATACTTTCATTATGATGATGAGTGGCTAATTTCCTTGTGTGATTCTAGGGTGATTGGCTGAAGGTTGTGGGAAAAAACAATGATAGAATAATCTTAGATTCCAGTAGGATCCTGAAAGTTCGAGTCTTTAACCTTAACCCTAAGCATCTCGTTCGGTTGATGAACATCTCGGCCGGGGTGGAATTCTTCTGACCGAGGTGACTTATCCGACCTAAAACAGAAAGTTAAGTGTTAGAGTTTGCTAAATCCTATTCTTATTTCACCTTCCTGGTTCAATGCAAGCTTAGGATGAGACTTACCCGGTAATTCCTTAGTTTGTGTATTAACGATCATAAGTATAGGTAATAAAGGTTTGTCCTTTATTGGGGTTTGAGTGTGCTTCCGTCCCATCTTTGTGAGTTAGCCTGAGACTTACCCGGTAAAGGTTGATTCTATTCCCTTAGATGGTGTGTTAGTTTGAGGTTATAGTTCTTTATCTTGATTCCTTGAGACTTACCCGGTAATAGGAGTTACGGTTTAGGATTAGTGTGTAGTGAGACTTACCCGGTGATCTACTCCACTTTAGTAACACCTTCCCCATGAAAAAATCTCAGCTTTGTCCGCTTATCTATAGATCTTGAGTTGGAACCACAACTAGATGCTTTAATCCCTAGAATTGCATGTTTGCTTTATTTGACATCTTATTCATCTTTGATTGTGTTAATCGCTCTTTTGTGGTTAGAATTAAGTAGCATACCGTATTGACTTTGTTTCACTAAGTCCCTGTGATCGACCCCTGGAATTTTCTTGCTTTTACTACGATTGACCCGTACACTGCGGGTTCGCATCCTTGTTTTAAGCTTAAGTCTAGGGTTATAAATTTAAAGCTTGCACACACCGTTTGGAGCGAACAAGTTTTTGGCGCCGTTGCCGGGGACTTGGTCTAGACCTAGCCGGTTACGGTTTGCTTTCGGGGCACTTGCCCCTGTTGCTACTAACTACTCTTTCTATGAGTTTTGTAGTTTTCAGGATTTCTGATGGCTATGTTTGATCCAGCCTGGATAGCAAGACAAAGTGCTAGGGCGGACCATTATGAATACTTGGAGGAGAAGTACTCCTTCTATTGGTTCAACAATGAATGGGAAAGAGAAGAGGCCATTCAACATGAACTTGCGATATGGGATGAGAAGAATGTCCCTAAAAACATTTATGAGCAACCTTTCGAAGACTCTCTCGAATCAAGATTGGAGAAGTTGATGAAGAAGGTGGAGGAGCTCAAGGAAAGCACCATATCCTATGCTAAGCCGGAAGAGGAGCATAAGGAAGTGTTGCACGTTCCAAGCATTCCTCTGGTCAGACCGGAAGCTTCTCCTGAAGTTTTTGTGGAAGAGGAGGATGTGGAGGATCTCGATCCGACTGTTGAGACCTCGGCCGAGGTGGAAGAAATTTCGGCCGAGATGGAAGAAGAATCTGCAAAATCAGAAGTGGAAGATGCAGAGAACCTTGACCAAATTACTGAGATTGTGGTCAAGGTGGAAGAAAGACCAGCAGAACTAAGAGAGATTTCGTGGGTGGATTATCAACCCAACACGAAACTTGTCTCAAGCTTTGGAGAACTTTACAAGGTACATTCTCTTACTCCATTCGAATTCCCTATTAAAATTTCTGAATTTTTCAGGAAAGCACCGGAGAGTTGGAGGTCTCTTCCGAAAGAACCTCCTAAGATCAAGATGAAATCTCTCTTGAAATTGTTGGAGGAAGATGCTCCTTGGATTATAAGGAGTGAAGTTAACAAGCGCTTCACCGCTAAGGCAACGAAGTGTTATTTGTTCAAGTATGGGGTCCCTCGCATGCTCAGGACCCTGTACCATCCCCAAGCTATAGATGGGGAAGCTGCTATGATTCTCGAGAAACTATTTTCTCGATCCAGGAAAGGATGGGACGCAAGGCTAGATTATGTCCCATTGAAGTGCAGGAAAGCTAGAAGGATTCCGGTGAGAATCAAACCGTACAAGCTTGTACGTGGGAGATCTTACCATTTGCCGGTGAAGTTAGGAACCGGAACCTTCTTGGAAGATTTTTACGGATGTGATGAGCACTCCACGACATTCGAAGTGCATTGAGTAATCCCATGCCGTATGGTCCAGCTAGCGACCTTAAACCAAGCGCTTCTTGGGAGGCAACCCAAGGTATTGCTTTCTTCTCCCTTTTCTAGTTTAGTTTAAATAGTTGCTTTGTTTTTGTTTTCCTCTAGACAACAACCAGGTATTCCAAAAGGATCACAGTTCAGGAGCTACATTGGAAGAACAAAATTTCGAGAAGTTGAGGAAACGAGCTTTACTGAGATACATCTCGGGTACTATTAGAACACCTCGACCGAGATGTGCTTCGCCAACCGAGATGGTCATTTCTGAGAGCTGTTTCTTACTCCTTCATGCAGTTTAGCTATATTCGGTGAGTATCCTGTCCTTAGACTTATATCGACCCACTGGGACAGTGTGTCTCAAGTATGGGGTATTTATTTATGTGATGACTTTGATGTACTTATTTGATGATTTCGATGTACGCACATTTGATCGGATACTTTCATATTTATGCTTCACTTGCCTTTATATGATTATCTGATATTACATGCATACCTACAGATTATTTGATTGAGAAAAACGTCGAAACCGAACCGAAAAGAATTAAAAAAAAAATTTTTTGACCTCGACCGGGGAGATTCTGGCGAAACGAGGTGTTTCACCTCGGTTGAACCAAGAACACCTCGACCGAGGCGGCGTAACAGAAAGTTTTCGAAAACGATTTTTGTGTTACTTATCTGGATATGATCTCAGTGAAGATCTTGTTTACCTACTGTTTTTAAATTCTTTGTGTGTTTGAAAGGTTTTATAATATGTTTAAGTTGCTAAATGCTTTGTTTGAAATTATTAGCATGTTTAATACTTTGTTTTTATCCAAATTATGTTGAATTTGAAGGTTGACACCGCAGGTTAAGTTCTCTCACATTCTTCTTGGAAAGACCAAGGCAATTCATTCTCTTCTTCTTCTTCTTCTTGATCATGCTTAGCCCCTCATATACATTTTGCCTCCCTTTACCTATCCGGGAATTTGGAAGCAAGCGAAGTGGTGAAAGCAAGTTAAAGTTGAAGAGTGGGCTGGAAGTGAAGTGTTAGAAAGTAATTTTAGGTTTGGGGAAGTCAATCATGAAGATGAGTAACTCGGCACCATTCACATAGCCGGGTGTTTGTGTCTTGCCAAAGTCGGATTGAGCGATATTCCTAACGGGTCATGGTATGTGCATCAAGGGTTTGATGCATCTCGAGAAATTGATGATTGCAGATTTCCTAGGCTTCGGTTATTGTGCACCTCTGTCCATGCATCCCAAAAAGTAAAGTAAAAAAAAAAAAAAATGCGAAATAAGCAAAGCTTATTGGTGGAAGATGTTGCAAGTTGAAGTGAAGTGAAGTTCATCCTTTTCCCGGATTCTAGCACCACATTACCTTACATACATCCCTACCCTACACGTTTCTTGACCTTTTCTTTTGGGAAGCCCTTGAGACCTTGAGCTTGTTGATTGACTTAGCGGTTTAAATTGGATTATACATGATTAATTTTGATAATTATGATTTATTATGCATTCTATGATTTTATGCAAAGATGAACAACTTTCTTATATTTATAAAATGTTTTGAGCATATTAAGTTTTTAATTCCAGGAAGTATTCTCTTAGAGTGATCTATGATAGTTGCACACCATAAAATAATTGTTGAAAGTATTTTTTAATTGATTTTCTTGACTTATAATCCATTCTATCTTGTCTTTTATATGAGGAACTTGCTTGGGGACAAGCAAGGGCTAAGTATGGGGTATTTTGATAGCATGAATTATAGTCCATATTTTGGGGTTTGTTGGGACGTTTTATCTTTCATATTCTGCATGTTTGTATGTACATTATGTGATTTTACTACCATTTCATCTACCTTTGCGAGAATCGAGGTCTACACCTAGTTTCGTTGTAATTGCAGGTAATATGGTACGTTTTGCATCAAAAAGGAGCAAAAGGAGTCAAGAGTCATTTGGAGCTACATCCAGGAAGCATAGCCATGGATTGAAGATTCACTTTGGAGCAAATTCGAGAGATTCCACATTCTGAGTCACCTCGGTTGACCAGAGGTTCACCTCGACCGAGGCAATCCAGAGACGCCGACTCGACCGAGGCGAATACCTAGGACGCGGCGAGAATATTTTATTCTTGGAAGAGATCTTTTAAATTTGGAAAGTGATCTTATATTTTTGGGCTGAGCTTCTGGAAGGAAGGAGATATGCAGAATATATATTTTACCTATATTTATGGGATAAGATCTTCTAAAGATTTATTATCTTTGGAGGTTTATTTTTCCTATAAAAAGGGTTGGATTTCCCATAATTCCGACATCACGCTATACCGTCGATCAGGGTTTATACGACGCAGCAGCCGCAGTATACTCCAATTTGGGAGTTTTCGAAGAACCTTTTTGAAGGTTGAAGGAAGGTTGAAGATTATAGCTTTTTATAGCTTTTTGAAGGGTTTTGTAAGATTGTCTTCAATTCCCTCATTGATTGTCTTGTCTTGTTGGATTATTATCCAAGGAACGCTTTTGTTGTGATATTTGATTCAGTTATTGAAGTCTTTTCATTAAATTCTTCTTGTTCAAATATTCACCTTCTTCCATATATTTTAATACTTTCATTATGATGATGAGTGGCTAATTTCCTTGTGTGATTCTAGGGTGATTGGCTGAAGGTTGTGGGAAAAAACAATGATAGAATAATCTTAGATTCCAGTAGGATCCTGAAAGTTCGAGTCTTTAACCTTAACCCTAAGCATCTCGTTCGGTTGATGAACATCTCGGCCGGGGTGGAATTCTTCTGACCGAGGTGACTTATCCGACCTAAAACAGAAAGTTAAGTGTTAGAGTTTGCTAAATCCTATTCTTATTTCACCTTCCTGGTTCAATGCAAGCTTAGGATGAGACTTACCCGGTAATTCCTTAGTTTGTGTACCGACGATCATAAGTGTAGGTAATAAAGGTTTATCCTTTATTGGGGTTTGAGTGTGCTTCCGTCCCATCTTTGTGAGTTAGCCTGAGACTTACCCGGTAAAGGTTGATTCTATTCCCTTAGATGGTGTGTTAGTTTGAGGTTATAGTTCTTTATCTTGATTCCTTGAGACTTACCCGGTAATAGGAGTTACGGTTTAGGATTAGTGTGTAGTGAGACTTACCCGGTGATCTACTCCACTTTAGTAACACCTTCCCCAAGCAAAAATCTCAGCTTTGTCCGCTCATCTATAGATCTTGAGTTGGAACCACAACTAGATGCTTTAATCCCTAGAATTGCATGTTTGCTTATTTGACATCTTATTCATCTTTGATTGTGTTAATCGCTTTGTGGTTAGAATTAACGTAGCATACCGTGTTGACTTTGTTTCACCAAGTCCCTGTGATCGACCCCTGGAATTTTCTTGCTTTTACTACGATTGACCCGTACACTGCGGGTTCGCATCCTTGTTTTAAGCTTAAGTCTAGGGTTATAAATTTAAAGCTTGCACACACCGTTTGGAGCGAACACGCTCTGCCGGACTGCAACCCCGGTAAGCCGACCTCTCCGATCCTTCTCCCCACCTGCAGTACGTGTATATGTATATTTTGATATGGCTCCTACCCCTGCAGTACATATATATGTATATAGTTTAGATGTGTGTCTTACCCGTATATATATATATGGATTGATAGGTATAAGAGACGTAAGTGTGTATATATATACGAGTACGGTGTTAATATAGGGTAAGAAAACGTGAACGGAGATACAAGATGTGTATGATTTATTTGACTCGAAAAATATATATATATAAGATACATATAAGTACATATGTACATTCAGTTCGGAAGAGTAATAAGAACAGGTGTGAGTTTATATAGGAGAGGGTATGTCGAGTACAAAATATACGTATATATAATATATGAAATAAAAATATACTTATGAGTTGAGTTGGAGGAATTATAAGTATGTGAATTGATATATATATATCTAAATACCTAAGAGTTTCGGATGTTATATAATTGGAAGGAAGGTTAGTATGCATGGACGTGTATATATATATATATATATATATATATATATATATATATATATATATATATATATATATATATATATATATATATAGATATATACAGATATATAGATATGTATATAAGACTAGTTAATACCCGAAAATGAAGTAATGTAATTTCAGATGACGAGTGGACGAGATTAATTTCTATAACCTTAGTAAACTATTTTGGAAGTAATCTTAGATTAGAAAAGTGTTCCAAAAGAAACATTAGAGGTCAAGATGTGACCCAGAGAATTATCTACACTAAGGGTAAAACGGTCTTTTACCGTATGAGAATCGTTCTTTCCGTAATTCCTTCGCATGAGGTTGGACATAGAGATGTGATTTTGATACACATGCCTTCATTGACAGGCACTTGAGTTACCACGAGTTCGGACTATTTGAGGAGTGTAGAGTGTTTTGATTCAGGTAAGTCCTTGCGACTTACTTAGCCAGTTTCTGAGTGTTAGTTGAGTAATAGTAGTGGTGTGTGCTATTGCTTGATTTAATAATAATAACTTGCTAGGACGACTGTTATTATTTACGTTTAAGGCCCAAGTGTATGTATAACGGGCCGTGACATCACTGCCCAGCTCTGACAGGAGACTGGGAGGTTCTCTATACCCAGACCATGCAGGTACAAGGTGAGATGCATCGGATCCATTCCTGATGGTTACACGGGGGTGGAGGCGAGGTTTGGGAATCCCTCGTGTCACAAAATAAGTATCACTAGAGTGAACGAGTAAATTAAAGCAAGATAATAAAACGGACTTGTTTGAAGCATGCTGAGTGTTTATGTTTATCTGAGTGTGTTTGTGCTGCTATTATTCGGCTAATATTTAGATAACTAGCTAACGGTTCTTCTTGTTGTTGTTTTAGATCTACCGCACGTTAGATCAGCAGCTGAGTGATCTGGAAGTAGTGGTCAGCCGGGTCTCCGTACTCCTTAGAGCGGGGTTGGGGTTGTTTTGTCTTTCCTTTCTTTTGGGTTAAGACAGTTGTTCTTTTCTTTTGTTTAAGTACTGTAGGCTTCTAGACAGTGTTGCATTCATTACTCTAAAAATATGGTTTTTATGAATTTCGGTTTCTTTATTTGTGTCTTGTTGCAAGATCCTAGTAATGTTGTTGTCAAACCGAGGTCGGGACCCATTGTGAGGTCCTAACCAGTAATCCTCCGAGTTCTTAGAAATTCGGGGTGTTACAACATGGTATCAGAGCTCTAGGTTGGCAACAATGGCACTTGAAATCTTCTGAAAGACCGAATAAGTTTTAAGCAGAACCCGAAAAGGGATCTGAGTTTTAAAAAGAAAATTTTTGGTTTTAAATGCATGCATAGTCTGGTTGGGAATAGAAAAGTACGGCTGACCACCACTACTACCGCGGATCTCAGTATGCTTAGTTGGACTTTAGGTTACTGTAGTTGGACTTTTGGACTTTCAGCTAGTAGTAATTATAGTTATTATTCTTGCGCAGATGGCACGTACTAGAGCTACGCTAGCTACTGGTCGAGGCAGAGGTCGTCCACCTCTCCCTCCAGCTGGACCAGGTAGGGGAGATAGGACCCCTACAGTTAGAGGACGCGGCCGTGGAGGTAGACCCCCACTAGGCCGAGGTCGAAGTCGAGCTCCACGAGAGGATCCCCCAGCAGTGATCATGCAGAGGCTGGAGTGGAGGAAGTAGCTGAGAGTGTTGGTCTTGAGGTCAGGAACGAGACCGTTGCTAGGTCTGGAGCACAGAGAGCACGTTCGACAGAGTCAGGACGTGTTTCCATTGGAGCGACTGAGTACAAAGAGTACCGAGCCTACGTTGAGCGTAAGGAGGAGGCTGCTAGGACAGAGAGACTTACCCAGGTACCACCAGTACCGGTTAGATCTGTCCAGGTAACACAAGAAGTGCCTCAGGTGCCAGCTGTACCTGAGAGGAGAGTTGTGGCTGATAGAGTGCCTACTGGGACTAGAGCACCGAGGCCAAATGAGTGGTTGAAGGCTTTCAACTCTCAGAAGGTCCCCTCATATAATGGAGAGATAAGATTGGAGGTGGAGCACTGGATTGGGCAGGTAGAGACTGTGTTAGAGGCAATACGCTGCCCAGAGGATCGGCAGGTAGACTTGGTGCAGACCTGCTTCACTGGAGATGCTCATTCCTGGTGGCGGACCATGCGTAGTCGAGTCACCAGTTGGGAGCAGATGAGGAGCATTGTTAGAGACAGATACTGCCCTGTTTCGTTGAGGAGAGAGAGATTTCAGGACTTCATTGAGGCTGGATTTGAGGACATTCCGATCGCTACTGCCATCAAGAAGTTCCAGAAGGAACTGACACTGCTTGGACCAGCTGCACCTCCTGAGGAGCAACATGTCTATCTCTTTTCACGGAGATTGAGAGAGAGTACCCGTTCCTATCTGGCAGGATTTCGCTGTGAGACTCTGTCAGACTATCAGGATAGAGCATCTGCTTACGAGAGAGACAGACCAGTGTCGAGGAGAGCTGCTCAGTCAGACAGGCCGGATAAGCGGCAGAGGACAGGTTATGCTAGTGGTAGTTCAGGAGTAGCTGCTTTTGGACGGGGACATACTCAGGGGCGACAGAGTCATACAGCTACTGGTCAGACTTCAGCTGGTGGCTTGCAGTGCCACAACTGCAATAGTTATGGGCATATCCGATCAAACTGCACGAAGCCAGCAGTGACTTGCTTCCAGTGCGGTAAGGTTGGACATAGGGCTGCCTTCTGCCGTCAGGGCAAGGCTCCATCTCAGCAGGGTTCTTCTCCTGCAGGCTTATCAAGGAGTGTACAAAGACCGCCACAGTACCGGACTCCTAGTCAGCAGCAGCAGTACAAAGCTCCTAGTCAGCAGTAGTCTTACCGGGCTCCAGGACACACACCACCACAAAGTTCTATGCAGGGATCAGGTCGGGGCAGAGGACGTGGTAGTGTGGCTGATACTAGAGGAGCTCAGGCACGAGTGTTTGAGTTGAGGGATGCTGATCAGCCAGATGCACCGACTGCCACAGGTACGATCCAGATTCATGACTTACCTGTACGAGTTTTATTTGATACGGGTGCTACACACTCCTTCATATCTGATGCATGCGTAGATAGGTTGTCCTTAGCTACTGTAGAGGGGATACCTTTTATGATAGGCTTACCTGATGAGAGTAAGGTAAGAGGGACTAGAGAGATCTTTGGATGTCCTGTTCGCATGGGAGATCGAGACTGGCTAGTCAATTTTCTAGTCATGCCCTTAGCTCATGAGGATGTCATTTTAGGGATAGATTGGATGAGGAAACACGGAGCAGTCTTAGACATTGGTAGGAGGACAGTGACCGTTGCCACGGAGGAGGGCCATAGGGTAATATTCCGAGGTTGGAACCTCGGAAAGTCAGGTACAGTTATCAGTGCAGTGAGAGCAGCGAGACTGATAGCCCAGGGTTGCGAAGCCTTCTGGTGTTATGCCATGAAGGAAAGCAAGAGCCTGACTATAGAGGAGATACCTGTTGCATGCGAGTTTGCAGAGGTATTCAGTGACGACCTGCCAGGGCTACCCCCACAGAGGAGCCTTGATTTCAGCATTGACTTGGAGCCGGGCACGAGACCTATCTCGAAGGCCCCGTACCGTATGGCACCTATAGAGCTACTTGAGCTGAAGAAGCAGTTAGAGGAGCTAGCAGAGAAGGGTTTTATACGCCCCAGTGTGTCTCCTTGGGGTGCGCCAGTGTTGTTTGTGAAGAAGAAGGACGGATCGAGGAGGCTGTGCATAGACTACAAAGAGCTGAACAAAGTAACCACCAAGAACAAGTATCCACTTCCACGCATAGATGATCTGTTGGACCAGTTGCATGGAGCGTCCGTGTTCTCGAGGATAGACTTGAGGTCAGGTTACCACCAGTTGAGGGTGAGAGATCAGGACATACCTAAGACGGCATTCCGGACTAGGTATGGTCATTATGAGTTCGTAGTGATGCCATTCGGGCTCACTAATGCACCAGCGGTGTTCATGGAGTTGATGAATGGGATATTCATTGACTTCTTAGACCAGTTTGTAGTGGTCTTCATTGACGACATCCTAGTCTACTATAGGAGTCGAGAGGAGCATGCCGGACACTTGAGGACAGTACTGCAGATTCTACAGGATAGCCAGCTGTATGCTAAGCTATCCAAGTGTGAGTTTTGGATGTTAGAGGTGGCTTTCTTAGGTCACGTGGTGACTGCTGAGGGTATTAAGGTCGATCCGGCGAAGATCGAGTCAGTATCTTCTTGGCAACCTCCTAAGAATGTTAAGGAGGTTCGCAGCTTTCTAGGTTTAGCAGGTTACTACCGCCGGTTTGTGGAAGGGTTCTCTTTGATTGCCCGACCACTTACTTGTCTTCTGAGGAAGACCACTCGGTTTGTCTGGTCTGAGCCGTGTCAGCAGAGTTTTGAGGAACTGAAGAGGAGATTGACGTCCGCTCCGATTTTAGCACAGCCTGAGGGTATTGATGACTTGTGGTATACAGTGATGCATCCAAGCTGGGCTTGGGGTGTGTTTTGATGCAGAGGGGTAAGGTCATAGCTTATGCGTTTCGACAGTTGAAGACGTATGAGGAGAACTACCCCACACATGATCTGGAGTTGGCTGCAGTAGTCCATGCTCTAAAGATCTGGCGTCACTATCTCTATGGGGCGACATGTCAAATCTTTACAGACCACAAGAGTCTGAAGTACATATTCACTCAGAGAGAGTTGAATAATCGCCAGAGGCGGTGGTTAGAGTTGATCAAGGACTTCAACCTTGAGATCCTTTACCACCCCGGAAAGGCGAATGTGGTAGCTGATGCTTTGAGCCGGAAGACGCCTAGAGAGAGGGCGATAGCCCGGTTGACAGTACAGCCACAGTTGCAGAGGGACTTGGCTTGGTTGGAGATAGAGGTTCAGTTTCCCGATACGGATGGTCAGTTGTCTACCATGGAGTTACTTCTTGATTTGTTGGATGAGATCCGACAGAAGCAGGAGACTTGCCCTACTTTGATCAGGATCCGAGACAGGATGTCTCGAGATGAGGCCCCACAGTTTACTATTGGTGCAGATGGAGTGATGAGACGTCAGGATCGCGTTTGTGTACCGTCAGACAGTGAGTTGAGACAGAGGATACTAGGTGAGGTTCATGCTACCCCATACTCAGTACATCCTGGAGCGAGTAAGATGTACAAGGATGTGAGACGGTCCTTCTGGTGGGGTGGTTTGAAGCCCGATGTGACTCGATATGTAGCTCAGTGCGCGACCTGCCAGCAGGTCAAGATTGAGCACCGTAGGTCTGGAGGAGAGCTCCACCCACTTCCAGTACCACAGTGGAAGTGGGAGGATATATCTATGGATTTTGTCACTGGTTTGAGACTCAGCAGAGGATTTGATGCTATTTGGGTAGTGGTAGACCGCCCGACGAAGACCGCACGTTTCATTCCGATTAAGGAAACGTGGCCGGTGAGTCGTCTGGCTGAGGAGTTCACCAGGCACATTGTGAGACTCCATGGAGTACCGAGGACTATCGTCTTTGACAGAGATGGACGTTTTACCTCGAGATTTTGGCAGCAGGTACATACTGCTTTGGGGACGAGTCTCCACTTCACTACCGCCTATCATCCACAGACAGACGGACAGTCTGAGAGGACCATTCAGACCTTAGAGGACATGCTTCGGGCGTGTGTACTAGATTGGGGACAAGTATGGCCAGATCATCTTCCACTGGTAGAGTTTTCGTATAATAATAGCTGGCACGCATCTATTGGGATGGCCCCATATGAGGCTTTGTACGGGCGGAGATGTCGTACACCCTTATGTTGGGATGAGCCTAGCAAAGTTGATGGAGTAGCTCTAGATCAGGTACAGGATGACATCGCTCGGATTGCCCTAGTCCGAGAGCGGATGTTAGCAGCCCAGAGTCGTCAGAAGTCCTACGCCGACAAAAGGCGTCGACCTTTGGAGTTTAGAGTAGGTGCTCAGGTGTGGTTGAGAGTGTCACCCACGAGAGGAGTCAGGCGTTTCGGCATTAAAGGGAAGTTGAGCCCCCGATATGTCGGACCTTTTGAGATTTTAGAGAGAGTTGGAGAGGTGGCCTACAGACTAGCACTACCGCCGAGACTAGAGAGTGTCCATCCGGTCTTTCATGTATCTCAGTTGAGAGAGTACATTCCGGATCCGAGACACGTCATCAGCCATGAGGATTTGACAGTTGAGCCTGACCATACATTTGTAGAGTACCCAGTAGCTGTTTTGGAACGCAGTACCAGACGTCTGCGATCCAAGGAGATACCTATGCTGAGGATCCAGTGGTCTAGGAGAGGAGCTGATGAGGCAACTTGGGAGACTGAGGAGAGTATTAGACGTAACTATCCCGAGTTCTTTGCGGGGTTAGAGGTTACTTCTGTTTGACGAGTTAGTACTCGGATGTTGTGTTGTTCGACCTTTCAGGTTTCCATATTGATTTGAGCGATTCTGTTTCTTTTTGTGATACTTGTTTGTTTGATGCCTGAGTAGCTGCTTGGTAGAAAACGAAAATGTCGAGAAAACTAAAATATACCGAAAGAAATGTGTGAGTAAGGGAAATAATCTAAGTTTCGGGACGAAACTTCTTTTAAGGGGGCACTGATGTAATAACCGAAAATTTAAGTTCCGGTAAAATGAAATTAACCAAAGTCCGATGAGATAATCGTAAATAAACAAATAAGTAAATAAAACGAGTTAGTTCTATCATTTTATGTGACCCAGATTCACATAAAATGATAAACTAAATGACCGGAAATAATTTACGTTTTTAAAATAAAAATAATAATAATTTATAAATACGGAATTTAATTCCGTATTATATAAATTCCCGCACAAAATTTACGAGTTACAAGTTCCGCAAATTTTTTTATGATTTAACCGCTCAATAGTCCCACTTGGGCCCAAGCAGCCAGCCCATTATCCTAAGCCCAAACTTAACCTAATCTAATTACCCTAATAACCTAATCCTACGCTAATGACCTGCCGCTTCTTCGCCTTGCTTCTGGACCAAAGCCGATACTGCCTCTCTCTCTCGCAAACCTACTGCACAAAACAACATCACGTCGGACTCCTGCAATCGCCGCCGAGCCGCTGCTGTCGACACCAGGACACCACCGAGCCACGCCGCTTCCGCCGTCCGCCGCAGTGACGCCGGTAAGCTGCGCCTCCTTCTTCCTTCCGCCTTCCTTTCCCTCTTTCATTTTTTTTACTCACCTTCAATTCGGTCGTCGAAGACGACGCTGCCACCGCCTTGGCCGCCTTCCCTCGTCCGCCGGCGACCGCAACCGCCGAGCCAGTCGCTGTCCCGCAGCAGCCGCCACCGAGCCTTCGACTCCAGTAAGTGCACCTCTTCTTCACTGTTAATACTTCCCCGCCTCTGTTGATCGGAACTCACCCACCACCTCTCGGCCTTCCGCAGCGGTAACAAATCGACCACCAGTGCTGCCGCCGGAACGCCAGTGCACCGCCCTGCCGGACTGCAACCCCGGTAAGCCGACCTCTCCGATCCTTCTCCCCACCTGCAGTACGTGTATATGTATATTTTGATATGGCTCCTACCCCTGCAGTACATATATATGTATATAGTTTAGATGTGTGTCTTACCCGTATATATATATGGATTGATAGGTATAAGAGACGTAAGTGTGTATATATATACGAGTACGGTGTTAATATAGGGTAAGAAAACGTGAACGGAGATACAAGATGTGTATGATTTATTTGACTCGGAAAATATATATATATATAAGATACATATAAGTACATATGTACATTCAGTTCGGAAGAGTAATAAGAACAGGTGTGAGTTTATATAGGAGAGGGTATGTCGAGTACAAAATATACGTATATATAATATATGAAATAAAAATATACTTATGAGTTGAGTTGGAGGAATTATAAGTATGTGAATTGATATATATATCTAAATACCTAAGAGTTACGGATGTTATATAATTGGAAGGAAGGTTAGTATATATATATATATATATATATATATATATATATATATATATATATATATATATATATATATATATATATATATGTATATAAGACTAGTTAATACCCGAAAATGAAGTAATGTAATTTCAGATGACGAGTGGACGAGATTAATTTCTATAACCTTAGTAAACTATTTTGGAAGTAATCTTAGATTAGAAAAGTGTTCCAAAAGAAACATTAGAGGTCAAGATGTGACCCGGAGAATTATCTACACTAAGGGTAAAACAGTCTTTTACCGTATGAGAATCGTTCTTTCCGTAATTCCTTCGCATGAGGTTGGACATAGAGATGTGATTTTGATACACATGCCTTCATTGACAGGCACTTGAGTTACCACGAGTTCGGACTATTTGAGGAGTGTAGAGTGTTTTGATTCAGGTAAGTCCTTGCGACTTACTTAGCCAGTTTCTGAGTGTTAGTTGAGTGATAGTAGTGGTGTGTGCTATTGCTTGATTTAATAATAATAACTTGCTAGGACGACTGTTATTATTTACGTTTGAGGCCCAAGTGTATGTATAACGGGCCGTGACATCATTGTCCAGCTCTGACAGGAGACTGGGAGGTTCTCTATACCCAGACCATGCAGGTACAAGGTGAGATGCATCGGATCCATTCCTGATGGTTACACGGGGGCGGAGGCGAGGTTTGGGAATCCCTCGTGTCACAAAATAAGTATCACTAGAGTGAACGAGTAAATTAAAGCAAGATAATAAAACGGACTTGTTTGAAGCATGCTGAGTGTTTATGTTTATCTGAGTGTGTTTGTGCTGCTATTATTCGGCTAATATTTAGATAACTAGCTAACGGTTCTTCTTGTTGTTGTTTTAGATCTACCGCAAGTTAGATCAGCAGCTGAGTGATCTGGAAGTAGTGGTCAGCCGGGTCTCCGTACTCCTTAGAGCGGGGTTGGGGTTGTTTTGTCTTTCCTTTCTTTTGGGTTAAGACAGTTGTTCTTTTCTTTTGTTTAAGTACTGTAGGCTGCTAGACAGTGTTGCATTCATTACTCTAAAAACATGGTTTTTATGAATTTTGGTTTCTTTATTTGTGTCTTGTTGCAAGATCCTAGTAATGTTGTTGTCAAACCGAGGTCGGGACCCATTGTGAGGTCCTAACCAGTAATCCTCCGAGTTCTTAGAAATTCGGGGTGTTACAAATCTGTAGTTTATATTCAGTTTTATTCTTATGTCCGTGTGGATGAATGTTGAAATCGTTTTACACAGTATTAACAACACCGATTGGGTACGTTGTACATCTACGGCGACTTGCTTTTGAGTATTGATTTAGAACCATTTGTTGGGTATTTATACGTTTGGGTTTCTACCAGCTTTTGGGTATCTACACGTCAGTTAATACATGTACTTACACATATAACATGTTTGTTTCAGGTATGAGTACTGTACAATTGACATGTTACTACGGGGGAGATTGGGTTACTTTGGATGGGATTTGGAATTATTTTGGGACAATTCAAAGTAAGCACATAATTATAAGCCAAGGGACATCAATAGAAACGTCAAAAGGGTTAATCGCTTTAAGATTTAAGTTGAGAATAGAAAACCATAATCTTGTATTAACATACAAAAATAGTATGAATGAATGTTTACACCCTTTCACTATTGATAGTTGTGAGGACTTTGAAGCATATCTGACGGAAAACAAGGTAGACAGTGTGTGTTGGAGTATCCCATTGGGTGTTACAATGGAAGAAAAATAAGATTTAGGGGTATCAATACTCAATAGTGATAATGGGGGAGTTTCCAGCATAGTGGTTTATAATGAGAGGGTTGAAATGGCAAGATTTGAAGAAGACACATCAAGGTATGACTATGCACAACCTACTTTTAATAGTGACTCATTGGACGGGCTCAGTCGAAGGTGGGCACTTGAGATTGGTGAAACGTATAACAGTAAGAAGGATTTGAAGGTTGCTTTGTGTATAAATGCCATGTATGTAAGACCCGAGGTCTTAGGGACGCTGTCCCCATGCCAACCCATGCTCGCGCAGAAAACTTCCCAGGAGGTCACCAATCCTGAAATTGCTCCCGCACGAGCACGCTTAACTCCAGAGTTATTTGTCCTCACTCTACCACTGGAAAAGAAGAATTCTTGTTGACATGGGTAGCAACCCATCCTTATAAGTCAATCATAAATCCCCATTCAAATGATGTGGGGTGACAATTTTACGGGATGTTACAATCTCCCCCACTTAAACTCCTGACGTCCACGTTAGGCCAAGGACCGTCCACCGAGCCGAGTGACCGCCTACTAGGGCAAGGACACTCGTAACTCAGAGTTATCTCTGATACCATCTGTAAGGCCAGAAATTACTTCCGCACGAGCACGCTTAACTCCAGAGTTATTTGTCCTCACTCTACCACTGGAAAAGAAAAATTTTTGTTGACATGGGTAGCAAGCCATCCTTATAAGTCAATCATAAATCCCCATTCAAATGATGCGGGATGACAATTTTACGGGATGTTACAATGTACCATTGTTTTGAGTACAGAATAACAAAATCACGTAACCGTGTTGTGGTTGCTAAATGTGACGAAAGTACTTGCAATTGAAAAGTATGTTTCTCTATTTTGGGCAAGTCACACCATTTCACCATCACACGTTACCCAAATGAACACACTTGTTCTTTTGAAAGCAAAAGGCGCAATCGTAGGACACCGTCTGTAAACGTAATTGCGCATCTACTTCGTGATCTGTAAGTAAATTTGTGTTTTTATGTTTTTTGCGTGGTTTGTGTATGCATTATGTAAATTAGGGTTTTGGGTGATATTTTACGGTTTGTGTATACTTTTTACCTATTTTGCGTAAACCTTTTGGAAATTAGGATTTACTAGGGTTACATCACAAAATTTGGGTAACCTATGCAGATACACAAATGTGAAGAATCTACCTGAACTGTTAACTGTTCAATCAGTGCTGAAAAACGATTTGAAGATTGATGCGTCGTATTGGGTATGCTGGAAATCCTTGGAAGCATTTAAGGAATTACTTAGAGGGATATGTGAAGAGAATTATAGTGGAGTTCCGGTGTATATGCACAAACTGCGTGAAGCTAACCTCGGTAGCGTTGTTGCTCTTGACGTCGATGAAGACTCCAAATTCCATTATGTATTACCCGTACCTTGTGCGGGTGGAGTTTTAATAAATACTTAATAATAATTAGAAATTCATATGTATACTTTTATAAGTAAAAAATTCGGAGGATGAAATTATAATTGTTATTATTATTTTTAATTCTCTTTTAAGTTTTTTCTCTTATAATTAATTATATACTAAATAATATTGCATTTAATTAGATCATGTTCCTTTACTTAAAATTGTGATTTTTAATATAATTTTTTAATGATTATATATTGGATTTGAATAAAAATAAATATGTTTAGAATTTGATTAGAAGATTTATTGAACTTCTAAAATAATCAAAATAAGAACTTTTAAAAATTAATTATAGATTCGGAGATTTTTTTTTATTTCCTATCGAAAATAATCAAAATAACAACTTTTAAAAAATATTTGAAAGAATTTGGCCTACTAGCCCTTTTTAAGTTTTGTGTTTGGTAAATGTACCCTATAATTTTTTACCACTTTCATTTAATGGTAGGTAAAACTAATTAACCCTTCTATTAACAGCCAACAGTACTTAAGAAATTCAAAGTCTAACTGTCATCATACTATAAAGGAACATCAATATAAAACCCAACCACATTCTAGGGAGTACGGAGACCCGACTGACCACTACTTCCGGATCACTCAGCTGCTGCTCTAACCTATGGTAAATCTAAACAATAAAATGAATCAACCGTTAGCTAGCAATCTAAACGTTAGATAAATGAGAATAACACACACACACACAATAGCAAAACTAAACACACATCATGCTTTCAAAGAATCCGTTTTTATTATCTTTATTTTAGGTCATTCACTCTTACTAATGATACTTATTTTGTGACACGAGGGATTCTCAAACCTCGCCTCCACCCCCGTGTAACCATCAGGAATGGATCCGATGGACCTCACCTTGTACCTGTATGGTCTGGGTACAGAGAACCTCCCAGTCTCATGTCAGAGTTGGGCAGTGATGTCACCGCCCGTTATACATACACTTGGGCCATAAAAATAATAAAGGTCGTCCTATGCATGTTATAATTATTTAACAATCAACAAACACCTCTATCATCATTCAGCTAACATCTAGAAACCAGCTAAGTAAGTCGCAATGACTTACCCGAATCAAATCTAAACTCGGTCTGCAACCGTAAAAACTCAATCGCCTGTCATAAGAGGCAAGTTGATCAATAATGTATCCCACTTTCTTAGAAGTCTATAACTTCTAAGATATACAATCCCATCGTAAGAGAACTTACTAAATACCCTCTTAAGGTAAAATGACCATTTTACCCCTGGTCCCAAAACTCTAGAATATTCTATAACTTAGTTTCAAACTCTCCTTTGGAACCTATTTCCACAATCTAGCTCTCAAGAGATAGTTCGCTAAAGATTTAGAAGAGTTAAACACAAATCTTGATTTTCATAAAAAGTCACTAAGGTCCGAATTTGGCTGAAGATACGAGGCTCGAATAAAAATATAAAAATTCCAAAATAAATATCTAGGTCATCTATGATATTCATGCTACTCATAGGATCAAAGAAATATCAAAAACTCTAAACAACAACTCCTACACAAATCTCTAAAGATGGTTCCAAAATCCAGAAATTTCATACTTAGCCAAAATCTGAGAGATTTCACAACTACTCAACCAGTCTACTTGGAGCTCCTATAGATCCAGATCCCACCATTGGATCGGTCTCAACTTCTCATAAATCAAGGTATACATATCTCTCTATATCATACTAAAAATTGAACGGTGGATGATGCTTCTAAGGTATTGAATAACCGGTGTAAACATGACTGGGACACCCAGATTTTCAGAATGCTAACCTCTATGATGCACAAGAAATCCTGTGTTCGATTCTCACCGGCCTCACTCTGGAAGTCTCCCCAGCTGTGCACAAGATCGCTGGTCACTGGATCGAAACATGTGTTTCATAAGTATAGATTAACTCCTGTTCTGAAGTACCTAGGATGATACAAGCCGTTCTAAGGATAGTCTACCTTTCTCACAACCCTGGACTCACATAGATTGGGACGGTGACATGCAGAGCTGTGGTTGGGTCCTTGGATGGGCTCGTTGGATCTGCAACAACAATACTCACCCCCTGGATGGACTCGTTGGATCTGCAGCAACGTGACTACGTTGGATTCCTCCTCACGCATAGAAGATTAAGGTACGTAAAGAACTTACTCTAGGGCCTGAGTCATCGGCTCCGAGTCAAGACTGCTCTTGTTGGGACATTTGTCAGGAAGGTAACGTCGGCCAAGGCTGCACTAGTCTTTCATCCTTCTTGTTGGCGGTGGATACGCAGAGGGGAGGTGGAGACAGACGGAAAAGGGAGGAGAGGTAGAGAGGATCGTGAACGAGATTTACAGCGTATCTCTGGAGCGTGTATCTGGACGTAAAAGGGAGGACGGAGAAGGGTTGCAACATGATTCCTTGGAGTAATTGTGTGAATGTAACTCCTCTTCCAACTCATCTCTACGCAGGTGGGATATGCCGTACAAGGACGTTGCACATGTCTCTTTACTGCTAGGCTAGTAGGGTTGGTCTGGGCTGAGGATTTGCGGCTACTAGGTCGACCTGTAGGAGAGGGAACGGCCCACTAGATTGTAAGATTGCAGCTGGGTTGGCATGCTATGCCTGGGCCGCAGAGGAGAGAAAGGAAACAACTTGTATGGGCTGTTTAAAGGGAATTATGTGGGCTGAAAGTTTCATGGCCTTGTCAAGAGTAGGTCATGGCTTTATCAAATGTTGTCATGATCTCGTCTTGGTCTTGTCAAATGTTGTCATGGTCTCGTCTTGGTCTTGTCAAACGTTGTCATATGGCTTTGTCAACAATATAGATATATCTAGATATATAAATATGCGTACATATATTAGGCTTGATGTAATTTCATCATTTTATGTGAATCAAAGTTTACATAAAATGATAGAATTTGTAATGGGGTGTAACACTATGTAGAATGGAAAAAGGTCAATGGATCGAAATCCGATTTGACTCGAAAATAAACTGAATAAAATTTCCGGATATTACAATTTTCACACCGGACATTTAAATACCATACATTTACATACCAGACATTTTCATAACGGACATTTACATACCGGACATTTTACATACCGGACATTTACATACCGGAAATTTACATACCGGACATTTACATACCGGAGATTTACATACCGGAGATTTACATACCGGAGATTTACATACCGGACATTTACATATCATACCGGACATTTACATACCGGAAATATACATACCGGACATTTACTTACCGGACATTTTACTTACCGGGCATTTACATACCGGGCATTTACATACCAGGCATTCACATACCGAGCATTCACATACCGGACATTCACATACCGGACATTCACATACCGGACATTCACATACCGGACATTCACATACCGGACATTTATATACCGGACATTTACATACCGGACATTTACATACCGGACATTTACATGCGAGACATGTACATACCGGAATTCACATGTTTTATAAATTCATATATTTTAGCAAAGTTAAAACCGACAATTGAATAATCAAAGGCTTCTGCATAGTTGGGCCTTACTTGAGGAGTGCCCACACTAGTAGCAACCATTGCTTCAGCACATGTTGTACTAGCTGCAAGCTGATGCAACCAACAACAAATAATTTCAACATCATACATTCATTTCAACTAACCTGAATTCTTAAAAAGGTGAGAAAGAGCGCACAATTCCATATAGAATTTGTAGATATCCTCAACATACTCAACAACATCCAATTCATTGTTAATATCAGCACCATCAATGTCGATAGTTATTGGGCTCTTAAGCAGCAACCACCACTCCACAAGCAACCTACAATGCAAATACATGATCACAATAAAAACTCAACCATGTAGAAAGGATCAACATGATACACAAGCCGTCACTTGTTTGCTTCCTCTGGAGTTTTATTGCCTTTCTTTGAATTGCATTTTGCACAAGCCGTCACCTGTTCCATGCTTATTCAAACAGAACGATAGATTGAGCATACACATTCAAAGTGATTCCCAGTCTCACCACAAAAAAATAGATTGAGCATACTATGAGCAATGTATATTATATATAATATATGGTGTAACTAACTCCGGTTCTCTGATGCATATAAATAGAGAGAACTAGACCATTAATGAAATAACAAAAACCATTCTATTTACTCTCTCTTCCCTGTTTTACGATAATTCAGAAATCTCTCTGATTCTCATCCCGCCATAGATTGGCTTCCATATTTCTTCTCAAATCTATATCATCAATACTCTAAGCTCGATTCATAGAACTCATATGGTATCAGAGCCACAAGTTCTTCGTTGATCGAGCTTTACCACCACATCAGACCTAACCATGGAAGGCGATCTTGATTCTGAAGTTCGACAACCACTACTAGATAAATGACCTATTGTAATCGTTAAAATTAGTTACTTAAGGCTTCAAAACTGTTACATTAAGTCTTTCGTAATGGATTGTGCTCCGCTACAATAGCCTGCCTTGCAATAGGTATATAGCAACGACGATTAACTCTATTGTAACGGTTTGAAAAATGAGGTCCACAACTATTACAATAGCCACATAACTATTACTATAGGTGAAACCATTGCAAAAATAAATTAGTATTACAGTAGATCTTACCATTACAATATTAATAGACCCGTTACATTGGACAACCATTACAAAAAGTATTCAATTGCCACACCTAGTTGCTTACACGTACAGAACCATTACTATTGCAATATGATATATATGGTCACCACACGTAGGTACGTAGTACAATACCTGATAATTTATAAATTATAATTCGTACAAAATACTAATCCATAGCAACCAATATTAAATAAGTATTTTTCAAAAGTATGGGCAACATATATCTTGTAGCACAAAGGTATATAGTTTCCTAATTACACAAGTTTTCATATGCTCCCAAACACCTAATGGTGATCACAAAATCAACCCAAAAACTACTTGCAAAATCACTTAAGCTAGGTACCGGGCAATCAATTCTGCTTGAACTTCATCCTTCATTATCTTCGTCCTGCAATAGTTTCAATACCATATCAAACACTATTCCAACACTAACAACAAGAACTCAACAATAGTAATTAAGCAATGCAAACTGAAAGAGGACTTGAACAACAAACTGTTACAGCACTTCAGCAACAAGCAAATAAAGAGGACTTCAACAACAAAATTGAAAGAGGACTTGAGCAGATAACTTAAGCAAGAACTTAAAGCAATAACCACAAGGAACAACAACAACAACAACAAAATCACAGCAACCAATTTCCGGCAGCAGCAACCACAATAAAATCAAAGCACAACAACTTAAACAACAACTTAAGAAAACTCTATTACCATCACAGCAACCAATTTCCGGCAGCAGCAGCAACAACAAAATCACATCAACTTAAAACTTAAAACTTCCGGCAATACAAAAATGAATTACATACCTGTGGTGATTGAACTTCAACATCGTTATCCACACTTTGCTCTCCGTTTTCACTTGTAGATGCACAAGCAAAATCTGGAACGACCAAGTTCAATTGAGGGTTCGCTGCTTGTATTTGACTTACAATTTGTGATGCCAAAGTTTGGGCCATTTGTTGTGCCCATTCTTCTTTCATGTTTTGAAAAAAATCTTGCTCAATAATATAACCTTCCTTTTTGCCCTTCCCCTTCAACTTGGATTTTGTCACCCCTTGTCCATGGAGAAATATCCCCCTTTTACGCTCCTTAGTAATCACTTCAGTAAAAGGGTCAACAATGTTTGTTTCTCCATTCTCAATTTGTAGTTGAATGGCACTCATTTTGTCCTGTACAACAAGGTAATATAAATGATATTTCATTAACTGTTTAATCCAAAAACATGGGACAAGAATTATCAAAAATGAATTTTTACATTTCACATACAATATTTTCCTTGGTCTTGCTTCCATCTGTTTTGTATACCCGTTTAGGATCCCTTTTCCTAGACTCTTTGTAGACCAATGATTCAGATGGAGGTTGCTTGTTTGCATCCTTTTGTTTCTAACAAGTAAATAAAGATGATTTAGATAAACAAACTTAAATTCTATATACATAATGTATATATATAGCAAAAATTATATAAATTACCAAGGAATAACGTAACATTGCATGTGAGCAAGGACCCATAGTGTGCACATCATTGTGATTCTGACGGTTGGATGCATTAATTCGAGCAATTTCCTACATATCCACCAAAGATAATGAATTCAGCAACACAAGTTTTAGTTTTTCATGGACAGAAAAAATCGAAAAACAAAAAAAAAACATACAAAAACAGAAAATGCAAAAAATACAGAAAATATATACCTTCCCCACCAAACTAGTCCAATAATCCAAGGCTTCCCTGAATTGGTAATCTGGAATTGTGGATGGACGATTATCCCACCTCTCTTCGTTTGTGTCAAACTTCTCCATGTAAAAACCCTTCAACCTTGATTTGTAAACGCGCCAATCGTTATTGACAGTGGCCATCACAAACCCTTTTCCTTCTTCTGGAATAATGTATTTTGTCTACAAATATAATCATATACGATCATTATAAAAATGCTAGCGATAATTTGAATAACAACAAATAAATATTACTTATACCTTGACATATGTCCATATTTCTTCTTTTGTTGGCATAAATCTCCAATCAAGGATATTAATGGGTGCAAACTCAGGATCTTTTGCTACTGTTCCTAGGAAACGGGTAAATTCAACAACAGCTTCTTTAGAAGGTCCAATGGGCTGACCATGCTCATTTAGGACAATAACTTGGCGTTCATCAATTGTACGTCGATGCACTTTTGCCATAAGTGTTGGACCCCGATGTTTTTTTATAGCATCTATAAAAATTATCGAAGTAAATTACTATCACATTTTTAAATTATAGATAAACTATCCTAACCACCATTGATAATTTAAAAACCAAATGGGAAAAGTACGTAGTACCTCTTTGTCTGTTATCCTGATTTTCATCAAGATCGCAATCTGGTTCTATTACATTTTGGTTATCCACCACATCTTCAGGAAGGAAACTGTTGTTTGAACCCAACGCCTCATCATTATCACTTGATCTCATATGTGGAACTTGTACAGCTTGCCTCGGTGAGAGGTTCAACACACCTACATTAGCTTCATCTCCCGAGATATTAGATGGGGGATACTCATCAGTAAGACGGAATTGTTGCATTTGTTGTTGCCTTAGACGCATTTTCTTATACGCTTCCAGTTGTCCAGGAACAACGTATTGGAGATTAGGGTTCTGTTTTCGTTTGTCACTTCGTTCTTGAGATGGAAGTTGTTTTCCGATGTTTTGGTCCCCCTGTTGTGGTCTTTGTTGGTGCTGATCAGCATTTCTAGTTCTCACCGTGACGTTTTTGGGTTGTTTTGGTTGTTGTTGTTGTGATGGCACCTGCTAAAATTTTCGACTCCTTAACCTTGCAAAATCAGCCATTGGGAGTGTTTGACGAGATGGTTGTTGTTCTCCCTTTTTACTTAACCTATTATCAGATTTTGATGTCTACAAAAACCATTTAGTTAGGCAAAACATCAAAAACAAAATCAAGTACAAAATATAAACAAAAAGAATAAGTTATTAGAAATACCCTCCTTCTAGACCCAAAGTTCTCCCCAAGATCCAATGCTTCTTCTTCATTGCACTCATCTTGATCCAATTCATAATCACTCCCTTCATTTACAGAATCTAAATGCGTTTCTGATTCCACAATTCCTCTTGAACTTGTACCACAAGACGTGGCAAGAATTTGGTTTGCGAGCTCAGTCAATCCGGCTGCTTTCATCCTTGCTGCATTCAACTTGATTTTTGCCAACCTTTGTTTTGCATAAGGTGGCATCTCAGAAACTTGTACAGATTGAGACTTCTTCCCCGTTTTTGAACCCTAACAAAGCAAATGCAGAAAAAAAATAAGAAGAAAAAAATAAGTCTGCATATGCGATTTATAAAAAACAGCCAGTAAACCACAATAAAAAAAAAGAATCAAGTACAAATCTTATTCAAAAGTATAAATTTTAAAAATACCTTCCCTTTAGCTAAAAAATTCTGCCCAAGATCCATTGTTTCTTCTTCATTGTATTCCTCTTGATCCAATTCATATTGACTCCCTTCATTTGCAGAATCTGAATGCGTTTCTAATTCCACAATTCGTCTTGAACTTGTTCCAGAAGATGAAACAACAGCTTTATTTGCTAGCTCACTCAATGCCGCAGCTTTCATCCTTGCTGCATTCAACTTGATTTTTGCCAACCTCAGTTTTGGATAAGGTGGCATCTCATTATCTTGTACAGTTTGAGACTTCTTCCCCATTTATTAACCCTAACAAAGCAAAAGCGGAACAAAAATAAGAAGAAACAAAAAATGAAGAAAAAAACTTAATATGCGATTTATAAAAAAAGCATGTAAACCACAATAAAGAAAGGTGGAAAATCTACATGTGTAATTTATAAAAATCTGCATGTTCTGTATAAGTAAAAAGGCATATAAAATCTGCATGTAATGCCTAAGAGTAAATGCCTATATAATGTTAAGTAGTTACCCATCTATTCAAAATGTTTCCCTTGGAAGATTTTTAACAGCAAAATACCATCCTTGCCTTCTTGGATCTTCTACGAAGTAAACTTGATTGGCTTGAGATGCAAAGATGAACGGGTCTTGTTGATAAATAGATTTGTTTTGATTAACCCTACTAAGACCATATTCATCTTTCTCAGAATGAAACCATCTACATCTAAATAATACAACACTATTATTGTCGCGATAATAGATCTCAATGATTTCTTGTATCGATCCATAGTAAGTGACATCTCCCAAAGTAGGATTTTGATCCTTACTACTAGAAAAACAAGGAGTTAATGAGGTCAAAGTTACTCCACTATTTTCAGTCACCGAATTGGCATCACGATTCACAGTGTGAAACTTGAAACCATTGAAAAAATACCCGGTGTACTTTTTAACAATAAGAGAAGGTCCTTTAGATAACCATTTAATATGGTCAGCAACTTCTTCACCCTTTCCCAGCTCATCCCAAACTTTCTCCTTGAACCAATCACTGAAATTTCTAATGTGTATATTAGTTGTATCCCATTTCCTTTTCTTGCGTTGACTCACAAGCATTTCGTGCTCCCTGCGCTCACGTACGAATTAAGCTAAGTTTTATGAGTATATAAATATATTTCAAGAATAATAGCAAAAATTTAGGAATGTTGTCTTACTTGATATATCTCTCAATTTCAACCGAATTGCAATTATATAAGACATATCTATGTGCTTGAGCCCATGTGACGACATCAATCTTACAAGGATTATGCCCACTCTTTGAATTCCTTTGACTTGTAATAGGAGAACCTACTGTTGGCAATATATTTGATGTCTCATTGTCCTCAACATCTTCAGACGCAGCTCTAGAAGCTTCAATGTCCTCAGATAAATATCTAGCACAGAATGTTACACATTCTTTAGCTATGTAGCCTTCAGCTATTGAGCCCTCTGGACGATTTTTGTTTCTAACATATGACTTCAGCACCCGAAGATATCGTTCAATTGAGAACATCCATCTTGGCGAAACAGGACCACCAAGCTTAATTTCGTCAACCAAATGAACAGATAAATGGATCATAACATCAAAAAAGGCCGGTGGAAAAATTCCCTCAAACTCACAAAGCGTGAGAACAATGTCAGATTGTAATTGATCAAGTTCTGCAGGATCAATAACCTTCCTGCAAACACCCCTGAAAAAGGAACCCAATCTAATCAAAGGAAACGCAACATCTTTATGTAATGTTACAGCCGCTGCTACGGGAAGCAAATGTTGCAGTAAGAGATGAGCATCATGGCTTTTGTACCCAAAAATCTTTCTTTCCGCAACTTGTACACATCGGGCAATATTTGAACCACAATCTTGCGGTAATCTAGCACTTTTAATGACCCGACAGAATGTGCGTTTCTGTTCTATTGTCATTGAAAATTTGGCCTTGGGAATTTCGAATTTACCATTTGCATCTTCTACGGGATGAAGCTCTGGCATTATATTCAAAACTTCCAAATCCTTGCGTGCATTCAAATGATCTTTCGTTTTTCCTGGAATGTCCAGCAAGGTGCCAATGACATTATCACATATATTTTTCTCAATATGCATAACATCAAGATAGTGAGGACACGAAATACTCTTCCAATAAGGCAAGTCAAAAAAAATTGACTTCTTTTTCCATGGATTATCATCATCTGATTTCTTTCTTTTCCTATTATCTTCCAACTTGCCAAAGTTATTTTCAAATCCAGCTAGCAACTCTGAAATTTCAGCCCCTGACAAACGAGTCGGTGCAACAGCTGTACTTTCTTCGACCATCATCTTTGAAACATCACTACGTCTCCAAGGATCATTAATGTTCGAAAATCTACAATGACCCATATAACAAGTTTTTCTACTCTTTGTCAAATACTTTGAACATGTTTCATAATGACAACAAGGACATGCTTTCTTTCCTTTTGTGCTCCACCCACTTAACATTGACAAAGCTGGAAAATCACTTACTGTAAATAGTAACGCAGCATGCATTCTAAACCTCTGTTTGGTTGAAACGTCAAATGTGTCCACCCCCGAGACCCATAACTCTGTTAACTCCTTAATTAGTGGTTTCTTGTACACATCAATATTTCTTCCAGGAGATTGAGGGCCAGGAATAAGTAACGCAAGCATAAAAAACTCCGGTTTCATGCATATCCATGGAGGCAAATTATAATTCATCAATATAACAGGCCATGTACTATGAGAAACGCTCATTGTGCCAAATGGATTAAAACCGTCAGTAGCTAAGCCCAATCTAACATTACGATGCTCTTCTGCAAACTTAGGAAATGCCATGTCAAAGTCCTTCCAAGACTTACCGTCTGCGGGATGTCTCAAGAGGTTATCTTTTGGTCGGCCATTAGCATGCCACGTCATATCACGAGCGGTCGTTGAACACAAAAACAGCCTTTGTAATCTTTTCGTGACAGGAAAGTACCTTAAAATCTTTTGTGGAATATGACGAGGTTTTCCGGTTTTCTCATCCCTGTCATCTGATTTCCACCGAGGAGTTTTACAAACATGGCATTGTGTTTCCTCTGCATGCTCTTCCCAATATAGCATACAATCATTTGGACATGCATCTATTTTGGTATAACTCAGCCCCAATCCCTTTAAGGTGTTATTTGCTTCATTGAAAGACCTTGGTAATTTTGCTTCAGGTTGCATGGCTGTCAAAAGTTTTAACAAGTCCCCAAAGGCACTATTACTTAGCTTGTGATCACACTTAAAGAGGAACAATCGGATTGTGAATGAAAGCTTTGAAAAATTCTTGCAACCCGGGTATAGCTCTTGTTCCCCCTCTTCCACTAACTTATAAAATGCCTTTGTCTCTCCATCTAGATCAGCTATGAAAGTATCATGCAGCAATCCACCCATATCATCATTTATGAACCCTCCGACAGTTTCATTAGGTGTCACTTCAACATTCACATGCGACTCTGGTGTTTTCTCTAATCTAGGAATAAACCCATTTGCAATCACATGATCTTTGACAACATGACTATCGCGAAACCAATATCGATAACAACACTTTTGACAAGGGCATGCTATTTGTTCTCCATGGGCTCGAGTTGCAAATGCAGTTTTCAGGTATTCATCCAACCCTTCTTCAAATTCATTTCTCCATCGAGGAAAGTCATACCAATTACCCATTTCTGTAATTAAAAAGGTAGACCAAGCGAGCTAGTTGGTGTCCTAACGTATCCTAATAATATAAGTCACTCCAGAAAAAGAAAAGAAAAACAAAATAAGACTATGTAAAATCTGAGTTCAACAATGAAAAAGAAAATGGATGTCAAAATAATCTACTTAATGTAAAGAATTGTAAAAAGAATCTCAGTAATGCAACAAATGAACCTAGTGAAAATCAGCGCAGATACGTATATATGCATGAACAAAAAAATCACTTCGTAAATGATACAAACAAGCAAGACAAAAAAATAAAACATGGAGAATATAATGAAAGTCAATCCCAAGATAAGGCCGGAAAAACATACCTAGAAAATTTTGTGAGATCAGTCAACTACTTGAGGATCGGACTTCAACTTGGAAGCTTGGAGACTCCCTATTGCCGCTTCTTGTGTGTAGGAACCAGTAACTGAATTACTATCAACTTGTTCACCTTAACCAAAGATGGGAAGAGCAAATATGTAAGAAAGCAGGGAACCTCTACAATCTACAATACTAAGTCCTAGAATTAATGTTTTAAAGCAAGAAACCTCTAGATGCACCAAGATGGAAAATCTCTAGAATATGCAATAATTTTACCTTGATCAAAAGAGGTATGATACACTTTGATGTATCTTTATCCCACAATTGCAGAATCAAAAGAATAGGCAATATTATGTAAGAAAGCTGAGAACCTCTACAATCTGCAATACTAAGTCCTAGAAAGTATGAAAGCAGGGAACCTCTAGAAAACAGCAAAGATATTTGTAACATATCAACATATAAGTACATGAGGACATATATGTTGGATTAGCTATTTTAAAATAATGCATGGTGTTTGTTAGGCTGTCCTAGCCTTCTTTTAGGTCTTATTAATCTGATATGGGTTCTCATTCTCTATTATAGGTATTATGTGTGCTTTCACTACTCTATTTTACCTTTCAGTTGTAACATTATCGCTTCTTTTCTATCCTAAATGTATCCTCTGGCTTAGCCATTGTAATGAAACACTGAAGCTACTATGATCTTCCTCAATCTGGTTTCTGACAAAATCCTTCATTCATCAACGCTTAAATTCATCATACATTAAGACTACAACCTTCTATGTCAGTTTACTCGGATTGACAATTGACACACTCGGAATTAGCCATTGTGCCTCACACAGTCACACTCGAAAACAGTTGATGGGGAGTTGTTTGCTTCGTTACAGGGGAAGATGTGAAGTGAGGTGAGGAATCTCTATACCAAAGAAAGGTGGAAAGGTCGCAACGCAGAGAAGAGTGCAGCGCTCCTCTGTTCTAGAGAACCCTAACCTAATCGAAAACAGAAGAGAGAGGCTATTGACTACGGAAATTGTTAGGGATTAGGGTTTCATACTTAAACAGAGAATGTCATCTTTGAGAGAAGTTGGAAAACCTTACCTGTGTTAATGGTGGAACAGAGTTGACCGCCGGTAGACTTCGAGAGGAGTTGTAGAACCTTCGGCCTCAATAATGGTGGAACAGAAAGTTGATTTTGGGCAGAAGGTTTTTGTGGAAGGATTTCCTGAAATGTTGTAGGTTTGGAAGAAAGAGTTTACACTTAGAGAAGAAAGGGTTTTCGTGGCCAATGAAAATTTGGGGTTTTTTTTTCATTTTTGCGCCCAATGGCACGCGGTCTATCTTTTATTTTTTGCGCCAAATAATTTAGAGTCTACCATTACAATTATCATTACATTAGGGATTAGTTTTGTAACTTATTATAACCGTTACAAATGACCATTACCCTAGCACCCCTATATTAACACAAGTAAACATTCATTACAAGGATGACATTACAGTAAGTCAATCTTATAAAACCATTACATAAACCATTGCCAATTATAGTTATAGTAACACAATAAAAATTCCGTTACAAATATATAGTTACAATAGGTCATTTATCTAGTAGTGAACATACAATTGATTCCGCGCAAGGTTTTGCATCTAGTGATCCTCTCTTTCTGTCAAATTCGGACAATCCAGGTTCGCAACTAGTATCAACTCGCTTTGATGGTTTAAACTTTCTGAACTGGAGTAGAGCTGTGAAAATGGCCTTAGGTGCTAAGAATAAACAAGGTTTCATCGATGGAACTTGTGTAAAACCTAGAAATGGAGATAATCTCAACAAATGGATTAGATGTGATTTTATGGTGAGATGTTGGCTGATTCACTCCATGGATGGGAAAATTGCTGAAGGTTTTATGTATATGAATTCTGCTAGACAACTTTGGGAAGAAATTACTGAACGCTTTGGCCAGACCAATGGTCCTTTGATTTTTCAGTTGAAACGAAGCCTTTGTAGTCTGATTCAAGGCAATCTGCCTGTTGTTGAATATTACACTAAGATGAAAAGAGTATGGGATGAACTACAGGAACTTGAAGGTTTTCCTGAGTGTAGTTGTGGAATTCTCGTTGCTTGCTCATGTGATTTGCCTAAGAAAATTGAAGAGATCAACTCTCGAAACAGGCTTATGCAATTTCTTATGGGACTGAATGAAGCTTTTGAAGGTGTTAGGAGTCAGATCTTGTCAATGGAACCAATGCCTTCGGTTAACAAGGCATACTATCTTATTCAGGAAGTTGAAAGACAGAGGTTGATTACAGGAACTATGAATGCAGGTCAGGAAGCGAGTGCTTTGGTTGTCAATCGATACAAACAAAATTCAGGCTCTTCTTATAAACAAAATTCCAATTCTTCTTACAAGCAGACAACTCAGACTTCAAACTCCCAACCTAAGAAAGAATACAGAAAGGATAAAGCTGATAGATATTGTGATCATTGCCACAGACCTGGTCATCTCATGGACAACTGTTTTAGGCTCCATGGATATCCTGTTCACTCCAAAAGGTGTGTGCAAGCTTTAAATTTATAACCCTAGACGTCTCAAAACAAGGATGCGAACCTGCAGTGTACGGGTCAATCGTAGTAAAAAGCAAGGAATTCCAGGGGTCGATCACAGGGACTTAGTAAAACAAAGTCCAATTACGGTATGCTTAAGCAATCACTAACCACAAGCAATTAAAACAATCAAAGATGATATAGAAGTCAATAAAACAAATATGCAATTCTAGGGATTAAAGCATCTAGTTGTGGTTCCAACTCAAGATCTAAAGATAAGCGGACAAAGTTGAGGTTTATGCATGGGGAAGGTGTTACTAAAGTGGAGTAGATCACCGGGTAAGTCTCACCACTCACTAATCCTAAACCGTAACTCCTATTACCGGGTAAGTCTCAAGGAATCAAGATAAAGAACTATAACCTCAAACTAACACACCATCTAAGGGAATAGAATCAACCTTTACCGGGTAAGTCTCAGGCTAACTCACAAAGATGGGATGGAAGCACACTCAAACCCCAATAAAGGATAAACCTTTATTACCTACACTTATGATCGTTGGTACACAAACTAAGGAATTACCGGGTAAGTCTCATCCTAAGCTTGCATTGAACCAGGAAAGGTGTAATAAGAATAGGATTTGGCAAACTCTAACACTTAACTCTCAGTTTCGGATCAGGAAAGTCACCTCGGTCAGACAAATTCCACCCCGGCCGAGATGTTCATCGACTGAACGAGATGCTTAGGGTTAAGGTTAAAGACTCGAACTTTCAGGGTCCTACTGGAATCTAAGATTATTCTATCATTGTTTTTCCCACAACCTTCAGCCAATCACCCTAGAATCACACAAAGAGATTAGCCACTCATCATCATGAAAGTATTAATCAAGTATTTGGGAAGAAGGTGAATATTTGAACAAGAAGAATTTAATGAAAAAACTTCAATAACTGAATCAAATATCACAACAAAAGCGTTCCTTGGATAGAAATCCAACAAGAATGACAACAAGGAAGAGAATCTAAGGTAATCTTACAAGAAAACCTTCAAAAGCTATAAAAGCTACAATCTTCCTTCTTCAACCTTCAAAAAGGTTCTTCAAATCTCCCAACTGGAGTATGGTTGCAGCGGTGTAAGCGGGATTTCCAACTGTATGCGGATGTGTCTTGCGCTGATAGCGGGTGTATGCAGCGTGTCGGATTTGTGGGAAATCCGACCCTTTTTATAGGAAAATAACTCTCCAAAGATAAGATATCTTAGAAAGATCTCTTCCCATAAAAATAGGTAAAATATAAGATATAGTATATCTTCTTCCTTCCAGGAGCCAAGCCCAAAAATATAAGATCTCTTTCCAAAGATAAAAGATCTCAGCCAAGAATAAAATATTCTCGCCGCGTCCTAGGTATTCGCCTCGGTCGAGTCGACTTCTCTGGATCACCTCGGTCGAGGTGAATCTATGGTCAACCGAGGTGAATCACAACTGAATGTGAAATCTCTCAAATCTGGTCCAAAGTGAATCCTAAATCCATGGCCATGCTTCCTGGATGGTTCCTTATGTTCCTGGATGTAGCTCCAATGACTCCATAGCTCCTTTTGCTCCTTTTTGATGCAAAACGTGCCATTTTACCTACGATTACAACAAAACTAGGTGTAGACCTCGATTCCCGCAAAGGTAGATGAAATGGTACAATAATCACATATTATACATACAAACATGCAGTTTATTGAAGATAAAACGTCTAAACAAACCCCAAAATATAGACTATAATTCATGCTATCAATATACCCCATACTTAGCCCTTGCTTGTCCCCAAGCAAGTTCCGCATATAAAAGACAAGATAGAATGGATTATAAGTCAAGAATATCAATGAAAAGTCTTTCAAAAACATTTTTATGGTGTGCAACAATCATAGATTACTCTAAGAGAATACTTCATGGAATTTAAAATCAAAATATGATCAAAACATTTTATAAATATAAGGAAGTTGTTCATCTTTGCATAAAATCATAGAATGCATAATAAGTCATAATTATCGAAATTAATCATGCATAATCCAGTTTAAACCACTAAGTCAATCAACAAGCTCAAGGTCTCAAGGGCTTCCCAAAAGAAAGGTCAAGAAACGTGTAGGGTAGGGATGTATGTAAGGTAAATGTGGTGCTAGAATCCGGGAAAAGGATGAACTTCACTTTCACTTTGACTTGCAAACATCTTCCACCAATAAGCTTTGCTTATTTCACACTTTTTCTTTTTACTTTACTTTTTGGGATGCATGGACAGAGGTGCACAATAACCGAAGCCTAGGAAATCAGCAATCATCAATTTCTTGAGATGCATCAAACCCTTGATGCACATACCATGACCCGTTAGGAATATCGCTCAATCCGACTTTGGCAAGACACAAACACCCGGCTATGTGAATGGTGCCGAGTTACTCATCATCATGATTGACTTCCCCAAACCTAAGATTACTTTCTAAAACTTTCACTTCCAGCCAACTTCTCAACTTTTACTTGCTTTCACCACTTCGCTTGCTTCCAAGTTCCCGGATAGGTAAAGGGAGGCAAAATATATATGAGGGGTTAAGCATGATCAAGAAGAAGAAGAGAAAAGAATGAATTGCCTTGGTCTTTCCAGGAAGAAAGTGAGAGAACTCATAATGTGGTGTCAACCTTCAAATTCAACATAATTTAGATAAAAACAAAGTATTAAACATGCCAATAATTTCAAACAAAGCATTTAGCAACTTAAACATATTATAAAACCTTTCAAACACATAAAGATTTCAAAACCAGTCAGTAAACAAGATCTTCACTGAGATCATATCCAGATAAGAAGCACAAAAATCGTTTTCGAAAACTCTCAGTTAACCCACCTCGGTCGAGGTGTTCTTAGGTCAACCGAGGTGAAACACCTCGTTCGGCCAGAACTGCCCCGGTCGAGGTCCAAAAATTTTTTTTTAAAAAAACCAGTTTTCTTTCAGTTTTGACGTTTTTCTCAATCAAATAACCTGTAAGTATGCATGCAATCTCAGATAAACATATAGATGCAAAAGTGAAGCATAATATAAACATCCGGTCAAATAGAGTCATACATCAAATAAATGTCAAGTAATACATCAAATACCCCATACTTGGGACACACTGTCCCAGTGGGTCAAAATAAGTCTAAAAGAATAAAAATACTCACCGGATAATAAGCTGAACTGTATAAAAACAAGAAAGAAAATCCTGCAGCTCTCAGTAGTCACGATCCGGCGGTGGTGGTGGTGGCACATACGGATACTGGGATGGGTTGAACGGATAGCCCATGACGTGCTCAAACTGAATCTGGGCCATCATGTGCTGGTAATGCTGCCGCTCCTGCATCTCACGGATATCCAGTGACAAAGCAGCATATGAATCAATAACCTGATCCGTCAGATCATCGATCCGTCTGTGAGCCTCTGGATCTTTGTGTCGGCGTGTCCTACGCCTAGCAGGTCTCACTGGAGAAGTAGCAGGTGTAGGCTCAGTATCCTCATCATCCAGATCTATAACTGGTGCGCTCGTCCTTGCAGTATTTGTCCCTGTATCCATCGGGACTCCACCCTCTCTGTCATCAGCTGTCTCCTCATCATCTGCCTCCTCCTCAGCTGGGGCAGTTGCTGCCTCTCTGTAATCCTCCATCAGTGGAGCCCAAGCGGTCTGCCAATAGTGAGGGTAAAAAACAGAAAACTGGGCAGACCACCTGATCCCCTGTGGCGCAGTCAGCTCCCACGGCATAGCCACGTACGGTGTAGTCAGACCTCGGGGAACCAAAATCCGCCGAGTGATCATCTCCTGCAGCCCAAGCGGCTTAGCAGCCGCCACCATCGTGCAAGCGCTGAGATCCATGTCCTGATGACTGGCTATATGGGTGACAAGCCCTCCGCAGCAGATGTCTCCCTTCGCCTTGGCCTTGATCTTGTGCAGATCCTCTGCCAACATCAAGCCAAAGTCCGAGATACCCCCAGTCACCATGCAGTATAAACTGAATAGCTCCCCCTGTCGGACCTTCTGGGGCGTCTCAGTACACGCCAGAAGTGTCTCACTGAAGATCCGGTGGGCTAACCTAAAGGCTAAGTGGAAGATGACCTTCTCCTTGGAATCTCCAAGGCGCCATCTGTCTGCATGCTCAACAATATGGGCAATCTGTCCCCAAAACTCCCTAGCTACTGATCGGGACGGGAAGTCAACAGTTGTAGGCTCAGGAAATCCAAAAATCTCCCTCCAATACTCTAGTGGAACTATGAAGTTCCGGTTCATCAACCGGTTTTTCACAGATCGCTCTGTGGGGAGGTAGGTGAAGGAGCTAATGAACTCTAAGGTGGGCTCCAAATAGGTTGGGGCTCGGATCTCAGTAAACTGATCCAGCCCTACTGTAGATATCATCCGTCTAAGGTCTCCGTCTACCTGGAGACA
>BSUD01000004.1:137232022-137259051 GCA_033239045.1 Fagopyrum esculentum
GAAGAAGGTGAATATTTGAACAAGAAGAATTTAATGAAAAAACTTCAATAACTGAATCAAATATCACAACAAAAGCGTTCCTTGGATAGAAATCCAACAAGAATGACAACAAGGAAGAGAATCTAAGGTAATCTTACAAGAAAACCTTCAAAAGCTATAAAAGCTACAATCTTCCTTCTTCAACCTTCAAAAAGGTTCTTCAAATCTCCCAACTGGAGTATGGTTGCAGCGGTGTAAGCGGGATTTCCAACTGTATGCGGATGTGTCTTGCGCTGATAGCGGGTGTATGCAGCGTGTCGGATTTGTGGGAAATCCGACCCTTTTTATAGGAAAATAACTCTCCAAAGATAAGATATCTTAGAAAGATCTCTTCCCATAAAAATAGGTAAAATATAAGATATAGTATATCTTCTTCCTTCCAGGAGCCAAGCCCAAAAATATAAGATCTCTTTCCAAAGATAAAAGATCTCAGCCAAGAATAAAATATTCTCGCCGCGTCCTAGGTATTCGCCTCGGTCGAGTCGACTTCTCTGGATCACCTCGGTCGAGGTGAATCTATGGTCAACCGAGGTGAATCACAACTGAATGTGAAATCTCTCAAATCTGGTCCAAAGTGAATCCTAAATCCATGGCCATGCTTCCTGGATGGTTCCTTATGTTCCTGGATGTAGCTCCAATGACTCCATAGCTCCTTTTGCTCCTTTTTGATGCAAAACGTGCCATTTTACCTACGATTACAACAAAACTAGGTGTAGACCTCGATTCCCGCAAAGGTAGATGAAATGGTACAATAATCACATATTATACATACAAACATGCAGTTTATTGAAGATAAAACGTCTAAACAAACCCCAAAATATAGACTATAATTCATGCTATCAATATACCCCATACTTAGCCCTTGCTTGTCCCCAAGCAAGTTCCGCATATAAAAGACAAGATAGAATGGATTATAAGTCAAGAATATCAATGAAAAGTCTTTCAAAAACATTTTTATGGTGTGCAACAATCATAGATTACTCTAAGAGAATACTTCATGGAATTTAAAATCAAAATATGATCAAAACATTTTATAAATATAAGGAAGTTGTTCATCTTTGCATAAAATCATAGAATGCATAATAAGTCATAATTATCGAAATTAATCATGCATAATCCAGTTTAAACCACTAAGTCAATCAACAAGCTCAAGGTCTCAAGGGCTTCCCAAAAGAAAGGTCAAGAAACGTGTAGGGTAGGGATGTATGTAAGGTAAATGTGGTGCTAGAATCCGGGAAAAGGATGAACTTCACTTTCACTTTGACTTGCAAACATCTTCCACCAATAAGCTTTGCTTATTTCACACTTTTTCTTTTTACTTTACTTTTTGGGATGCATGGACAGAGGTGCACAATAACCGAAGCCTAGGAAATCAGCAATCATCAATTTCTTGAGATGCATCAAACCCTTGATGCACATACCATGACCCGTTAGGAATATCGCTCAATCCGACTTTGGCAAGACACAAACACCCGGCTATGTGAATGGTGCCGAGTTACTCATCATCATGATTGACTTCCCCAAACCTAAGATTACTTTCTAAAACTTTCACTTCCAGCCAACTTCTCAACTTTTACTTGCTTTCACCACTTCGCTTGCTTCCAAGTTCCCGGATAGGTAAAGGGAGGCAAAATATATATGAGGGGTTAAGCATGATCAAGAAGAAGAAGAGAAAAGAATGAATTGCCTTGGTCTTTCCAGGAAGAAAGTGAGAGAACTCATAATGTGGTGTCAACCTTCAAATTCAACATAATTTAGATAAAAACAAAGTATTAAACATGCCAATAATTTCAAACAAAGCATTTAGCAACTTAAACATATTATAAAACCTTTCAAACACATAAAGATTTCAAAACCAGTCAGTAAACAAGATCTTCACTGAGATCATATCCAGATAAGAAGCACAAAAATCGTTTTCGAAAACTCTCAGTTAACCCACCTCGGTCGAGGTGTTCTTAGGTCAACCGAGGTGAAACACCTCGTTCGGCCAGAACTGCCCCGGTCGAGGTCCAAAAATTTTTTTTTAAAAAAACCAGTTTTCTTTCAGTTTTGACGTTTTTCTCAATCAAATAACCTGTAAGTATGCATGCAATCTCAGATAAACATATAGATGCAAAAGTGAAGCATAATATAAACATCCGGTCAAATAGAGTCATACATAAATGTCAAGTAATACATCAAATACCCCATACTTGGGACACACTGTCCCAGTGGGTCAAAATAAGTCTAAAAGAATAAAAATACTCACCGGATAATAAGCTGAACTGTATAAAAACAAGAAAGAAAATCCTGCAGCTCTCAGTAGTCACGATCCGGCGGTGGTGGTGGTGGCACATACGGATACTGGGATGGGTTGAACGGATAGCCCATGACGTGCTCAAACTGAATCTGGGCCATCATGTGCTGGTAATGCTGCCGCTCCTGCATCTCACGGATATCCAGTGACAAAGCAGCATATGAATCAATAACCTGATCCGTCAGATCATCGATCCGTCTGTGAGCCTCTGGATCTTTGTGTCGGCGTGTCCTACGCCTAGCAGGTCTCACTGGAGAAGTAGCAGGTGTAGGCTCAGTATCCTCATCATCCAGATCTATAACTGGTGCGCTCGTCCTTGCAGTATTTGTCCCTGTATCCATCGGGACTCCACCCTCTCTGTCATCAGCTGTCTCCTCATCATCTGCCTCCTCCTCAGCTGGGGCAGTTGCTGCCTCTCTGTAATCCTCCATCAGTGGAGCCCAAGCGGTCTGCCAATAGTGAGGGTAAAAAACAGAAAACTGGGCAGACCACCTGATCCCCTGTGGCGCAGTCAGCTCCCACGGCATAGCCACGTACGGTGTAGTCAGACCTCGGGGAACCAAAATCCGCCGAGTGATCATCTCCTGCAGCCCAAGCGGCTTAGCAGCCGCCACCATCGTGCAAGCGCTGAGATCCATGTCCTGATGACTGGCTATATGGGTGACAAGCCCTCCGCAGCAGATGTCTCCCTTCGCCTTGGCCTTGATCTTGTGCAGATCCTCTGCCAACATCAAGCCAAAGTCCGAGATACCCCCAGTCACCATGCAGTATAAACTGAATAGCTCCCCCTGTCGGACCTTCTGGGGCGTCTCAGTACACGCCAGAAGTGTCTCACTGAAGATCCGGTGGGCTAACCTAAAGGCTAAGTGGAAGATGACCTTCTCCTTGGAATCTCCAAGGCGCCATCTGTCTGCATGCTCAACAATATGGGCAATCTGTCCCCAAAACTCCCTAGCTACTGATCGGGACGGGAAGTCAACAGTTGTAGGCTCAGGAAATCCAAAAATCTCCCTCCAATACTCTAGTGGAACTATGAAGTTCCGGTTCATCAACCGGTTTTTCACAGATCGCTCTGTGGGGAGGTAGGTGAAGGAGCTAATGAACTCTAAGGTGGGCTCCAAATAGGTTGGGGCTCGGATCTCAGTAAACTGATCCAGCCCTACTGTAGATATCATCCGTCTAAGGTCTCCGTCTACCTGGAGACAGTCAAAAGCAGACACATCCAGGAAGCGGGGTGCAATCACTGGACGCCGGAAATACGGTCGTAATCGACCTGGTATTGCTCATGGATCACCGGTCGATAGGGTCGGGAAGAAGAGGAAGAAGGGGAAGGTGAGGATCTATCCCTAAGGGCAAGGCGTCTCTCGGAACTCATTCTCAAATTTCACACTGTCAGATCACCTCGGTCGACTGACAACACTCAAGAATCACCTCGGCCGAGGCACAAAACGACTAGACCGAGGCGGAAAACTGGTTTCTAATTCCTTCAGAAAATTCAGTTCTTTTCCCCCAAAATCACTACAACTGCTTCCTATGGGGTACTTAAGTCTTTTCTCAGCAAATGCAAGGGCAACCAAAGCCCAAATCGAAGCGAAAACAGCGAGGTAGGGTTTCGGTTTTGTTTTACCTCGTTTGGCCGAATCGGTTTGATTTTCTTGCAGATCGACGATGCATTGGGATCCTCTATGCCTTAATCGCAGTTTGGAAGCGAAAATCTTCGAAAATGAGCAAGAATCGAAGGAGCGAGGTGCAAACTGTCGCCGCGGTCGAGGAGGGTTGGGTGAAGTGAGGAGAGAGAAATTTCACCCCTTTTATACCCTTTCTGGAACTGCTGTCACCTCGGTCGAGATGGTCTCGACTGGACCGAGGTGGTACGGACCGAGGTGGTTCTTCAGAAACCCTAGTCGCCTCGGTTGCTCAAGAATCATCTTGGTCGAGGTGCTCTGATAGCAACCGAGATGCCTCAGTCAAACTTCGTCTTCTCAAATTCTCGATCTTCTGTCCTTCCAGTTATGCTCCTTCCTTAGATGTCTCCTGTTATCTGTCTAGAACGCCAAAAACAAAGCAAAGCAAACTATCTAAAAATAAGCTAGAAAAGGAAAAAGAAAGCAATACCTTGGGTTGCCTCCCAAGAAGCGCTTGGTTTAAGGTTACTAGCTGGACCTTTCTCCATAGAATTACTCAATGCACCTCGAACTCCTTGGAGTGCTCATCACATCCATCATAAAACTCTTCCAAAAAGGTTCTGGTTCCTAATTTCACCGGCAAATGGTAAGATCTCCCACGTACAAGCTTGTACGGTATAGTTGTCACCGGAATCCTACCGGTCTTCCTATGCTTCCGTGGGACATAACTCAGTTTTGCATCCCATCCTTTCCTGGATCGAGAAAACAGTTTCTCGAGAATCCTAGTAGCTTCCCCATCTCCATTTTGGGGATAGTACAAGGTCTTTGTCATGTGAATGACCCCATACTTGAACAAATAACACTTCGTTGCCTTAACGGTGAAGCGCTTGTTAACTTCACTCCTTATAATCCAAGGATCATCTTCCTCCAACAATTTCAAGGGAGGTTTCATCTTGATCTTAGGAGGTTCTTTCGGAAGAGACCTCCAACTCTTCGGTGCATCCATGAAGAAATCTAGAACTTTAGTAGGAATTTCAAAGAGAGTAAGAGAAGGCACCTTATAAAGTTCTCCAAAGCTTGGGACAAGTTTCATGTTAGGTTGATAATCCACACATGAAATCTCTCTCAACTCAGCTGATCTTTCTTCCACCTTGGCCACAGTCTCAGTAATTTGGCCAAGGTTCTCTACATCTTCCACTTCCAGTTCTACAGATTCTTCTTCCATCTCGGCCGATCTCTCTTCCACCTCGGCCGATCTCTCTTTCACCTCGGCCGAAGTCTCAACAGTTGGATCGAGATCTTCCACATCTTCCTCTTCCTCAAAAGCTTCAGGAGAAACTTCCGGTTCGATTGGAGGAATGCTTGAAACTTGCAGTACTTCCTTATGCTCCTCTTTCGGCTTAACATAGGATAGGGTGCTTTCTTTGAGCTCCTCCACCTTCTTCATCAACTTATCCCATCTTGATTCAAAATAATCTTCAAGAGGTTGCTCATAAATGTTTCTAGGGACATTCATCTCATCCCATATCGCAAGCTCCTTCTCAATGGCCTTTTCTCTTTCCCTTTCATTGTTAAAACAATAAAAGGAGTATTTTTCTTCCAAGTATTCATAATGGTCCGCCCTAGCACTTTGTCTTGCTATCCAGGCTGGATCAAATGTAGTCATCGGATATCCTGAAAACTACAAAAACTCATAGGACAAATGGTTAATAGCAACAAGGGCAATAGCCCCGAAAGAAAACCGCAACCGGCTCGGTCTAGACCAAGTCCCCGGCAACGGCGCCAAAAACTTGTTCGCTCCAAACGGTGTGTGCAAGCTTTAAATTTATAACCCTAGACGTAAGCTCAAAACAAGGATGCGAACCCGCAGTGTACGGGCCAATCGTAGTAAAAAGCAAGGAATTTCAGGGGTCGATCACAAGGACTTAGTGAAATAAAGTCCAATTACGGTATGCTTAAGCAATCACTAACCACAAGCAATTAAAACAATCAAAGATGATATAGAAGTCAATAAAACAAATATGCAATTCTAGGGATTAAAGCATCTAGTTGTGGTTCCAACTCAAGATCTAAAGATAAGCGGACAAAGCTGAGGTTTTAAAGTGGAGTAGATCACCGGGTAAGTCTCACCACTCACTAATCCTAAACCGTAACTCCTATTACCGGGTAAGTCTCAAGGAATCAAGATAAAGAACTATAACCTCAAACTAACACACCATCTAAGGGAATAGAATAACCTTTACCGGGTAAGTCTTAGGCTAACTCACAAAGATGGGATGGAAGCACACTCAAACCCCAATAAAGGATAAACCTTTATTACCTACACTTATGATCGTTGGTACACAAACTAAGGAATTACCGGGTAAGTCTCATCCTAAGCTTGCATTGAACCAGGAAAGGTGTAATAAGAATAGGATTTGGCAAACTCTAACACTTAACTCTCAGTTTCGGATCAGGAAAGTCACCTCGGTCAGACAAATTCCACCCCGGCCGAGATGTTCATCGACTGAACGAGATGCTTAGGGTTAAGGTTAAAGACTCGAACTTTCAGGGTCCTACTGGAATCTAAGATTATTCTATCATTGTTTTTCCCACAACCTTCAGCCAATCACCCTAGAATCACACAAAGAGATTAGCCACTCATCATCATGAAAGTATTAATCAAGTATTTGAGAAGAAGGTGAATATTTGAACAAGAAGAATTTAATGAAAAAACTTCAATAACTGAATCAAATATCACAACAAAAGCGTTCCTTGGATAGAAATCCAACAAGAATGACAACAAGGAAGAGAATCTAAGGTAATCTTACAAGAAAACCTTCAAAAGCTATAAAAGCTACAATCTTCCTTCTTCAACCTTCAAAAAGGTTCTTCAAATCTCCCAACTGGAGTATGGTTGCAGCGGTGTAAGCGGGATTTCCAACTGTATGCGGATGTGTCTTGCGCTGATAGCGGGTGTATGCAGCGTGTCGGATTTGTGGGAAATCCGACCCTTTTTATAGGAAAATAACTCTCCAAAGATAAGATATCTTAGAAAGATCTCTTCCCATAAAAATAGGTAAAATATAAGATATAGTATATCTTCTTCCTTCCAGGAGCCAAGCCCAAAAATATAAGATCTCTTTCCAAAGATAAAAGATCTCAGCCAAGAATAAAATATTCTCGCCGCGTCCTAGGTATTCGCCTCGGTCGAGTCGACTTCTCTGGATCACCTCGGTCGAGGTGAATCTATGGTCAACCGAGGTGAATCACAACTGAATGTGAAATCTCTCAAATCTGGTCCAAAGTGAATCCTAAATCCATGGCCATGCTTCCTGGATGGTTCCTTATGTTCCTGGATGTAGCTCCAATGACTCCATAGCTCCTTTTGCTCCTTTTTGATGCAAAACATGCCATTTTACCTACGATTACAACAAAACTAGGTGTAGACCTCGATTCCCGCAAAGGTAGATGAAATGGTAACATAATCACATATTATACATACAAACATGCAGTTTATTGAAGATAAAACGTCTAAACAAACCCCAAAATATAGACTATAATTCATGCTATCATATCCCGATTGGTTCAAAGAACTGAAAGAAAAAGAAGGACAGAAGATGACATCTAATACTATGAGTAATGGAAGCACTCAAATGGATACCCCTATTTTTTATGAGCAGTCCAATGGAGAGAGTGAATTGGTGAATCTGGTATGCCAGGAAGTTCTTAAGGTCATGAAGGGAAAGCAGATCATGGATGGAACTTCTTCTTTTGCAAACTTTGCAGGTATTTTCTCTTCTTATACTGTTGATCTTCATAAAGGAATAAAGCATAATATATGGTGGATCGTAGACATTGGAGCTACAGACCACATGGTATCTGATTTGTCTTTATTCAGTGAATATAAACCAGTGGATAAGCCTATTACTGTATGTTTGCCTGATGGTTCTATGAAGATGGTACATACAGTTGGCACTGTTATCCTAAACAACATGATTACTCTGCACAATGTGTTGCTTGTCCCTAGATTCAAGCATAATCTGTTGTCAGTAAGTAAATTGGTTCAAGGGAATGGAATAAAGGCCTTTTTTGATGCTGGTCGTTGCATATTTCAGGACCATTTGAGTGAGAAGATTTATGCTACAGGAATTGAGGATAAAGGTCTTTACAAGATTAAGGGAGATCATAGCAGTGATATTTCTATCAACTCTATTTCTAGTAATAAAGCTGATGTTAGCTTGGAATTTTTACATGCTAGGTTAGGGCATGCTTCCATATCCAAAATGAAACATATATTCTCCTATATTTCATCAAGTAAGGATTCGCATACATGTGACATTTGTGTTCTTGCTAAACACCATAAACTGCCATACTCAAGAAGTGTTTTTCATGCTTCTAAACCATTTGACTTGGTTCATGTTGATTTATGGGGACCGTATCATGTGGCATCTATATCTGGTGCACATTATTTTTTGACAACCGTGGATGATTACAACAGAGCAACTTGGACGCATTTATTGCAAAATAAAGTCCAAGTTTTCTCCACCTTAGTAGCATTTTATTCTCTTGTAAAGAGGCAATTTGATTGCTCTATTAAGTGCATCCGTAGTGACAATGGAACTGAGATTGTTCAGCAACACTGCACGAGCTTTTTTGATCGCAAAGGTATCATACACCAGCGATCTGCACCTCAGAATCCTCAACAGAATGGCCGAGTCGAGAGAAAGCACAGACATCTAATTGAAACTGCGAGAGCTATCAGGTTGCATGCTAATCTTCCATTCAGATTTTGGGGTGAGTGTGTTCTTACAGCTACCCACATTATCAATAAACTTCCTTCTCCTATTCTTTACTGGAAATCACCCTATGAAATGCTCATGCATAAGCCTCCTTCGTATGAAAATCTTAGAATCGTTGGTTCTCTTTTCTATGCTCTCATTGATAATTCTCATCGAGACAAATTTGCTCCTAAAGCCAAGAAATGTATCTTTCTTGGATATCCTCCTGCACAAAAGGCTTATAAGCTTTTTGATTTGTCTGCTAACAAGGTGATTATTAGTAGAGATGTGATCTTCAATGAACAGGTATTTCCTTTCAAGCAAACAGTGGGTGATTCTTCTTCTGTTGCTCCAGTTCAGGATTCCCTTCCCTTGGTCAATCCAACCCATAATCCAGATACTGAGTTGTGTTCCTAACCTGTCCTTATTCCAAATGTTTCTCCAGATATTCCACCTATTATTACCTCTCCTCATTCAACTCCCACTTCCTCACCTCCACCTTCATTTCCTTCTATTAATTCTAATCCCAATCCTCGCAGATCCACTAGGATTAAACATCCTCCTACTCGTTTTCATGACTTCGTTTGTCCTACTATTCCTAATTCAGTAAACTACTCCTCTGCATTTGCCATTGAACTCACATACTTCTCTCCAGAGTATAATGCTTCCCTTCTCTATACTATGAAAATCTTTGAGCCTACCACCTATAATCAAGCAGTCAAGGATGAAAAGTGGATTATTGTTATGAATGAAGAACTCAAGGCCTTGGAGAAAAATGATACTTGGGATTTGGTAACTCTTCCTCCTGGAAAGAGTATTATTGGATCTAAATGGGTATACAAAGTCAAGTTTAAGGCTGATGGAACTGTAGAGCGTTTCAAGGCTCGTTTGGTAGCTAAGGGATACAACGAGATTCAGGGAAAAGACTACAAACATACTTTTTCTCTCGTTGCTAAGTTCACTTCTGTTCGGACTCTTTTGGTTGTTGCTTCTATTCAGTATTGGGCTATTCATCAGCTTGACATCAATAACGCATTTCTACATGGATTTCTAGATGAAGAGGTCTACTTACAACCCCCTTTGGGATACTCTCGTGCCACACCGGGTCAAGTGTGTAAATTGAAACGTTCCTTATATGGGTTGAAACAAGCTTCTCGTCAGTGGAACGTTGAATTGTCTAAGTTCCTTATCAGTTTTGGCTTTCAACAATCCAAACATGACTATTCTATGTTTGTTCTACAGAAACAAGACTCACTTACTGTGGTTTTGGCCTATGTTGATGATTTGCTGATTACAGGTGACTCTCCGTCTCTTATTCAAACAATGAAACATTCCTTAGATGTTGCTTTCACGATCAAAGATCTGGGTGAAGTCCGGTATTTCCTTGGTATTGAGGTAGCTCGTTGTTCTCAAGGTATTTTACTCAATCAGCGAAAGTTTATTCTTGATATACTCCAGGATACTAAGCTAGTTAATTGTAAAGCTTCTCCCTTCCCTTTTTCGAAAGGCCTGAAATTATCTCCCTCAGTTGGAGATATCATTCCAGATACTGAAGTCTATAGACGATTAATTGGTCGCTTGCTTTATCTTAACTTGACTCGTCCAAACATTTCTTACGCTACTCAGCAGTTGAGCCAATTCATGCATGAGCCATGCGTGCCTCATTATCAGGCGGCATTACAAGTAGTTCGTTATTTGAAGGGCACTTCCAATCACGGCTTATTTTTGTCATCTAATTCTGCTCTGCAGTTGTCTGCTTACACAGATGTAGACTGGGGTAATTGCACCTTCACTGGTCGTTCCTTAACAGGTTATTGTGTATTCTTGGGCAAATCTCTCATTTCTTGGAAAACTAAGAAACAGAAGACAGTTTCTAAATCCTCTACAGAATCTGAGTATAGGGCTATGTCTGTTACTTCTGCGGAGATGGTATGGTTGTATGGGTTGCTTAAGGATATCCATGTGTTTCCTTCACTCCCCCTCACTCTTTATTGTGACAACAAATCTGCTCAACACATCGCTGCGAACCCAGTTTTTCATGAGCGCACCAAGCACCTTACTCTTGACTGTCATTATGTTCGCGAGCGGGTTCAGGAAGGCTTCATTGAAACATCTCATGTCAAATCTAGCTTACAACTGGCTGATGTGCTTACTAAAGCTCTAGGAGCTTCTCAACACAATTTCTTGGTTTCCAAGTTGGGACTTGTTCCATGCTTACCAAGTCCAACTTGAGGGGGGAGTATGAGCAATGTATATTATATATAATATATGGTGTAACTAACTCCGGTTCTCTGATGCATATAAATAGAGAGAACCAGACCATTAATGAAATAACAGAAACCATTCTATTTACTCTCTCTTCCCTATTTTACGATAATTCAGAAATCTCTCTGATTCTCATCCCGCCATAGATTGGCTTCCATATTTCTTCTCAAATCTATATTATCAATACTCTAAGCTCGATTCATAGAACTCATACATACACATCCAACCACAATAGATTGAGTACCTTACCTTTCGAAATTGGACTTTGAACGTCGATTAGAGAAATCAGCCGCCGGAGTTTGAGGATCAAAGGCCGTCACCGACTGGAGGAATGAAGCTCGCCGCCGACTAGAGAAATGCAACCCTCGCTGACGCCGGATCGAGACTGCCACCACCTAACACCTTGTCCTCTCCCTCGAACTTCGCCGCTCTTCTACATCTCTGGGCTGTTGGAATAGAACAAATAAATCTTGAATGAGCTTGAAGATCCAGAAGAGAGTGAGAGGTTGGAATAGAGTGACGGTTGAGAGATTGAGCGGTAGTGGTTGTCAATGGTGAGGGCGAGAGCATAAGAAAGGGAGAAAGCGGCTTGCAAAGAGGAAGACGGGAGGAGCGTGGAATAGAAGGCAAGGGTACCACGGTAAAAAAAAAGAATTTGAGGGTATATTTAACTAATGGAAAAATATAAAAGACTACTTACTATAATGGTTTTTTAAAAAGGGCTAGTTATTAAAATTGCCCAAAATATTTCTGGGAGGCACGTGAATTTGACGTTGATGTTAGCATGAAATATTGTGATATTTTAGGCACGTTTTCTAAGTGTATTTCATCCATATTGGTGTTCATTGATAAAGCATTGAAGCAATTGTGAGTTAGTTTATCTATATTGTCGATATAGAGGTCTACATAAGCTTTGTGTTGATTGTAGGCGAATAAGAGCTAAAACCGAACGGATTAGAAGAGAATGGAGATGAATTGAGCATGTCCAAGGATTGAGGACACCACAAAGGAGCTAAGGAAGATGCTAGGATGAAGAATGACACAAAACAAAGGAGAATTACGAGCTACTTGTGTTCCACGCTCTAAAATACGGCCGTACTAGAGTCCACGCTCTAAACCACGGCCGTGGAACCTTGGCAACACAAGCGTGGAGCATTCCAGTGACTTACACGGCCGTGGAAGATGTGAAGCACCGTGATGAATTTCCACGCTCTAAACCACGCTCTAAACCACGGGCGTGGAATCTTCTATAACCGTGATTTATGCGATCTTTTAACGTACAACTTAAAGCCACGATCTTTTACACAATGGGCTGGACACTTATTCTATCTTGCCCTATAAAAGGACGGAAAGAGAGAGATTTTGTCACCTCTGCTTAGACTTCGCTTACGCTGATTGCACGTGCCTAGGGTTTCAAGTTAGACGTGTGGAGATTGCTATTTCGCAACGGAGATTTGCAAAATACTTGGAGATTTGGAAGTTACGCTTTGTCCTTAGGTTTGATTAGAAGACGGATTGACATCCCGTTCTTCGTTCTTATTAAGGATTTTGATTGGTTTGTGTTATTCCGAATCTGATATACATCATCACTTTGTTTGTGGATTTGAGATTGATTTGAGATTTATTAAAGGTTTTCGAAGGTTTTCATCTTTCATTCTTTTAAATCTTGAATTTGATATCATAATGACTGTTGTTGGCTAAAACCCTTTAGCAATTCTAAGGTGAAGGGTTGATAGTTGTGGCTTAGATGATGATAGATCGATCGTAAACAGATTGGACCCTGAGAGTTAGAGAGAATCGCCGACAAACCAAAATCACGGTGTGTTCTTGAGTTCCACGGTCGTGGAATCTCAAGATCTAACCGTAATTTCCCTTAGTTTACGAACCTTGCTTTTACTTTAATCCAAAGTTAAAGATTTGCTTTAACTTAGTCTTGGCTTGCCTTTTCTAGGTGGTAGTGAAGCCTCAACAACCTCTACCTCGATTCCGAGTGTTACAGCCTTAATTGGTTTAGTTAGTCTTGATCCTTGGATTACAAGTTTGGGTATCTGATATTAATTCTTGCCTTTAGATCCTTTCTATACTGAAACCTCAACAACCTTTATAGAGAGTGTCTTTTAGGTGAGTCATATAAGGTTTTGGAACTTCACCGTACATTGCCTTACATTCGCATACCTTTGCAGCTCTTAACTCTGTCCTTATATCTTTAGTATATCTTGAATTGATTGCCACAACTGGATTCTTGGATCTTTAGGATTGTTGTTTTCCCAATAATTACAAAAGCTCATACTTTTACTTGCTTGACAACTCTATAATTGGATTTAACCCCCCAAATCCCTGTGTTCGATACTCTGGAATTCTTGCTTAACTATATCGATCCGTACACTGCGGGTTCGCTTGCTTGATTCTAGTTTTATAAATTTAAGACTTATTTGCACGCACGCTAAGTGGCGAACAAGTTTTTGGCGCCGTTGTCGGGGATTTGGTCTAGGCCGAATTCGGTTATCGGTTGTCAAGCTTGGGAGCTTCTCCCTTGTTATTTGATATCTTTTCGAGTGTATGCGCAGGTCTAGGAACAACGAAGACCTCTTACCTCTTGATCAAGAGCTTGAGAGGACTTTGAGGAGAAAGCTTAAGGAAAGAAAGATGGCTGAAGAAAGAGAATGTGATTACCAAACGGAGTTGGCGGAGAAAGAAGCTCAACTCCAATGGAGTGAGAAGACTCGCAGGGAAGAAATGGATCGTCATCAAACGAAGGTTGATAATCTATCGGACATGATGTTCCAAATGAGGTTGGAAATAAACAACCTCAAGGAGAAAAAGAGAAGAAGGAGACCGGGAAGATCGGTTAGAGCCAACTCATCCAATGAGGATAGCAACTCTTCCATGCCACCACTAGAGGAAATTGATCCAACGATCAATGTGAACCCGTTCTTTCCACGGCCAGTTGTCAATCGCCGTGTTCCAGCTAGAGGTGCGAGAGTCGAACGTGTGGATGAGGAGCCAAGAACTATTGGCCAAAGGATGGATCCAACGCAGCAACCACGCCGTTTAGGTGTGAACTTTGATGCTGATGATGCACAAGGGTTTAGCTTCAACCCTCAAGTTATTACCATTGTCCGCCAAAATCAATTTGGGGGAACAAGCGCTGAATCTCCACACCAACATCTACAAAATTTTGAGATCATGATGGAGACAATGAAGCCAAAGAATGCAACTACCAACAGCTATAAACTCAAGCCTTTCTTTTTCTCTTTGAAAGGGAAAGCATCGTCTTGGTATCAAGCTCTTCCGAGTGGGAAACTAGAGACATTGGAGGATCTTTCTTCGGAATTCCTCACTAAGTTCTTTCTGCCATCCAAAACGGCGGAGTTGAGAGGTAAGATTAATGCATTTTCTATGAGATCTAACGAAAGTTTGTTTCAATCTTGAGAAATATTTCAGGATTTGCTATTGGATTGCCCACATCATGGCATATCCAAATTGGCGCTATTGGAGATATACTATAAGGGGCTGGATGTGGAGACACAATTCAAGCTCCAATCCCTATCATGTGGTACATTCATGGACATGAGGGAAGATGACGCTTGAGACTTCATTGAGAAGCAAGCGCGAGTTATTGAGAAGAATTCTCATCGGAAAGTGGAGGCGAATCATGTGGATCAAGGAGCAAAGCTATCACAAGCAGCTCAAACTCAAATCTTTTCTCTCAACACGGAGATTAAAGAGTTGAAGGAAGCAATCAAAACCAACTTTCCAAAGCACAAGGAACAAGATGTAGGTTATTTGAACAACAACAACAACAACAACTGGAACAACAACCGGAACAATTGGAACAACAACAACAACAACAACAACCGGAACAACAATTGGAACAACAATAGGGGTTTAAACAACAACAATTGGCATCCCAACCAACAAAATTCCGGTAATTCTTATTCTTCCAATTCAGGAAATTCACTAACTCCACCTTCCTCTTCTTCCACTCCTTTGAAAAGCCAGGGGCAAACATCTAATGGTGGAAGTACTTCGGGGAAAGAGAAGCCCGATCCCATGTTGGAAACAATTTTGGGCAAGCTTCAAGGATTGGAGACTCGCATCATCAAGGTTGATGATCACATAACCAAGGTTGATAAAGCCCAAAAGGTTTTAGAAAACCAAATGTTTAGTCATGCGGAGGAAGTTCCTAGGAATCAAGGGAAACTTCCAGGAAAGACGGAGGACAACCCAAAAGGAAGGGTGATGGCAATCACAACTAGGAGCGGAGTAACAACTACCGACCCGCAGCCTAAGTTTGTAGAAGTCCCCGTTGAGAAGGACAAAGAAAAGGGGAAGGAGAAGGAAGATGTCTACGTTCCTCCTCCAGCTTACAAACCTCCCCTACCGTTCCCGCAATCTAGAGCAAGAGCGCGTCTAGACAAGCAATTCGGTAAGTTTATTGAACTCATGAGCAAACTGCATATTAATATACCTTTCATTGATGCAATTGTAGGTATGCCGGCTTATGGAAAGTTCTTAAAGGAGATCCTCTCTAACAAGAGAAAGCTAGAGGATTTTGGAGAGGTTAAGATGAGTTCGGATTCTTCGGATCTCATCAAAACCATGAAAGAGAAGATGCCCCCAAAGCTAAAGGATCCGGGGTCATTTTGTATTCCCATAGGAGTGGGAGATGTCACATATGATGCATTATGTGATTTGGGAGCAAGCGTGAGCATCATCCCGCTTGCCTTATGCAGGAAGATCGGTTTAGGCGATCCTAAACCGGTAAAGATGACGTTATACATGGCGGATTGTTCCATAACTCGTCCCGTCGGTATAGTTGAAGACGTCCCGGTCAAGCTTGGTAAGTTCTATGTTCCTATAGACTTTGTTGTGCTTGACATTCCTGCAAATAGTCCGGTCCCGATTATTCTCGGAAGACCGTTTCTTGCAACATCCGGCTGTATAGTCAATTGCAAGAATGCTAGACTCGCCTTTGACATAGGAGAAGAGAAGGTAGAGTTCATTCTTTCCACTTTGGTGAAGGAACCAGCCTTTGATGAGGATATATTCAATATCCAAGACGAAGAGCTATCTAGAGAGGGGGTAAGTTCTATTCTCTTCAAAGATCCCTTGCAAAAAGTTCTTTCTATGAGCATAATGGATATAGGGGAAGAAGAGGAGTGCAATGAGGCAATTGAAGCCTTAAAGACACAAGAAGAAGTGTGTGAAGAAGAGTTCGAGAAACTCCACGATGAGGCAGAAAACGTACGGATCCACGGTCAGACGGCCTATTCCACGGCCGTGGATTTCACCAACAAAAGTGTGGAGCACTCCAGAGAGTTACACGGCCGTGGAGGAAACAGAGCCACCGTATTTACTTTCCACGCCCAAAATCACGGCCGTGGAGAAGGCAGGGATGCCGTAATTTTAGGTGCATTCGAAGAAAATTGTGTTTCTTCTACAACTTCTCTTGATTCTTCTCCAACACCTTCTACATCCTTAGACACTTCAAAGGAAGCATCGGATGCTCCTCAAGAGCCATTGGAAACTCCGATAGTGATGGAATTGAAAACCACTTCCTACACATATAAGGTACGCATTTCTTGGACCTAATTCTACCTTTCCGGTAATTGTTAGTTCCGATTTAAGCATAGATGAACATAGTAAGCTTATGGTTGTCCTTAAGAAACATAGGAAAGCCTTAGGATATACTATAGAGGATTTAGTTGGAATCAAACCTTCCCTATGCATGCATAAGATCTTAATGGAAGAGGACTTTAGAACTTCGCGACAACCTCAAAGGCGGTTGAATCCGACCATGAAAGAGGTTGTCAAGAAGGAAATTCTTAAACTACTTGATACAGGTATCATCTATCCTATCTCCGATAGCAAGTGGGTGAGTCCCGTACAAGTAGTTCCGAAGAAGGGAGGAATGACGGTCATCACCAACAAAAACAATGAACTCATTCCTACACGAACCGTAACAGGATGGCGGATGTGCATAGACTACCGCAAGCTAAACAACGCGACGAGGAAGGATCACTTCCCACTACCCTTCATCGATCAAATGCTTGAAAGGTTAGCACAACATTCACATTTTTGCTATCTTGACGGTTATAGTGGTTTCTTTCAGATCCCGATACATCCGGATGATCAAGAGAAGACCACATTCACGTGCCCGTGGGGTACGTTTGCCTATAGGAGGATGCCGTTCGGGCTTTGCAACGCCCCAGCCACCTTTTAAAGGTGCATGATGGCCATCTTCTCAGAATATATAGAGGAAATCATGGAGGTTTTTATAAATGACTTCTCCGTTTATGGTTCCTCTTTTGACAATTGTCTTTCTAACCTTGCTCTTGTATTACAAAGGTGTGAAGACACTAACCTAGTTCTTAATTGGGAAAAGTGTTAATTTATGGTGAAAGAAGGCATTGTATTAGGACACTTAATCTCTAGTAGAGGGATTGAGGTGGATAAAGCTAAGATAGAGACAATCAAAAAGCTTCCTCCCCCAACTTCGGTGAAAGGGATAAGAAGTTTTCTGGGACATGCTGGATTTTATAGGCGTTTCATAAAGGATTTCTCTAAAATATCAAAGCCGCTTACTAATCTATTGATGAAGGATGCAGTTTTTGAGTTTTCGTAGGAATGCTTAGATGCGTTTAATATGATTCGGGAAGCTCTAATCTCAGCCCCGATTATCCAACCTCCGGATTGGAATCTTCCCTTTAAGGTTATGTGTGATGCAAGTGACGTAGCTATATGAGTTGTTCTTGGGCAAACAAAGGAAGGACGAACCCACGCTATCTACTACGCTAGCAAGACGCTAGATGAAGCGCAGCTCAACTATGCCACTACCGAAAAAGAATTCTTAGCTATTGTATATGCAATTGACAAATTTCGCTCTTATCTTGTAGGTGCAAAGGTGATTGTATACAAGGATCATGCTGCAATCCGGTATCTCCTTGCAAAGAAGGATGCGAAGCCAAGGCTAATTAGATGGATTCTTCTCCTACAAGAATTCGATCTAGAGATTCGCGACAAGAAGGGTTCGGAAAATTCTGTTGCGGATCATTTGAGTCGTCTAACACATCTAGAGGACGACCATCTACCTATAGATGACTCCTTTCCGGACAGGCATTTACACATTATAGAGGAGTGCATCGATGTGATCACCAAAGGTAACGAACCATGGTTTGCTGATTTTGTTAACTATTTGGTTTGTCAGGAATTACCGCCCGGATTATCCTACGCACAAAGAAAGAAGTTCTTTAAGGATGTTCGGGAATACTTTTGGAATGAACCTCTCCTCTTTAAGAGAGGTCCGGATGGCATTATTCGGCGATGTGTGCCGGAAGATGAGATGCAAAGTGTCATCCACCATTGTCATTCACTACCTTGTGGAGGACATGCTAGTTCGAACAAGACTAGTGCTAAGGTATTGCAATCTGGATTCTTTTGGCCTACTCTATTTAAAGATGTGCAAACCTTTGTTTCCTGCTGCGATGCTTGTCAAAGAACATGAAATATATCTAGGAGGAATGAGATGCCTCTCAACAACATCCAAGAGGTGGAGATCTTTGACGTTTGGGGAGTAGACTTCATGGGACCTTTCCCATCATCTTGTGGAAACCAATACATACTTTTAGCGGTTGATTATGTTTCAAGATGGGTTGAAGCAATTGCCTCTCCCACCAATGATGCCATGGTAGTGGTTAAGTTCTTTAACAAGACCATCTTCCCACGATTTGGGACACCACGGACCATCATTAGTGATGGAGGTTCTCACTTCATTGCCCGCCATTTTGAAGCTCTTCTAGCTAAGTATGGGGTGACTCACAAGATCGCCACCCCTTATCATCCACAAACTAGTGGACAAATGGAGATCTCAAACCGGGAGATCAAAGGAATCCTAGAGAAGACGGTTTCAAGGACTAGGAAGGATTGGTCTTTGAAGCTAGATGACGCATTGTGGGCATACCGGACTGCATATAAGACTCCCATCATAACTACACCATACAACCTTGTGTATGGGAAATCTTGTCACTTACTAGTACAATTGGAGCACAAGGCGTATTGGGCAATAAAGTGGTTGAACTTTAGCATGAAGGAAGCGGGAGAGAAGCGTCTCTTGACCTTAATGAGCTTGAAGAACTTCGCTTGAATGCCTACGAAAACGCCAAGATTTATAAAGAAAGAGCGAAGCGTTGGCATGATAAGCATATCATCCCAAAGGACCTCAAAGAAAGAGATCAAGTTCTCCTCTTCAATTCAAGGCTTCGTCTCTTTCCAGGTAAGCTTAAATCTCGTTGGACTGGACCTTTTCTAATCAAACGTGTTTTTCCCCATGGTGCAGTTGAAGTATGGGGTAAAAAGGGCAGAAGCTTTAAGGTGAACGGTCAACGACTCAAGAAGTACACACCAGAACTCCAAGCTGAAGAGTTCGCGCCCACCGCACTCGAATAAGTGCGAATATGGTCCAGCTACGGACCTTAAACAAAGCGCTTCTTGGGAGGCAACCCAAGGTATTGCACTTACGTTTTTGTTTTTGATTCATAGATTAGTTTAGTTTAGACGTTTTGTTTTGTTTTGCCTTCGATGCCTTCCGGTATGTTCGTGTTTTTGGATGTAGGAATAGTGGAAAATAAAGGGGAAAGGAAAAGCTTGAAGAAAATTGACGAAACTTGGACTTTGACACATTACAGAGAGTTCCACGGCCAAAACCACGGCCGTGACAGCTACAGTGACCGTAATTTTCAAAAGCCTGAGAAAAATCACCAAAACCACGGTTCCGTACATTTCCACGGCCGTGGAACCCCCCGATAGACCGTGATTTTCAAAAATTTTTACGGCCACTATATAAACCACGTTTCTTCACAAACACCACAAAACAAACCCAATTCCACGCCCCTATTCGCCGTAATCTCTCCCCATCTCTCAATTCCTCATTCGTTAATCGTTTTTGACGATTCTTTGGCCAAAACTGAAGCAAATCCAATCACCAACAAGATCCAAGCAACAATTCGAGCGGAAAATCACCGGAGAAGACGGAATTCGGATTCCAAAATCCGAAAACCTAGGTTTTTCGTTATTTCCTTCTCTTTGTCGATTCGGCTTCGTTTTTGCTAGAATTTTTAGGAGAACTAATTGGAATTGGACGGAAATTAGTCTAGGGCTGCTTGTTGTTGAGTTTGGTGTGATTTTGCTGAGTTTTGAGAATTTTCGAGACGAACCACGGTTTTTGGACTTTCCACGGCCGTGGAACCTGAAGAACAGGCCGTGGTTTTCAACAGAAATGGATTTTGTAAGGAGAGCTTCGAATAGAAATAAGAACAAGAAGAGGAAAGGCAACACTACTTCCACTTCTAGAGCACCACCCGCTAAGCCTCCATCACCTCCATCATCACCATCACCACCTCCCCCTAGGATCCCTACTATCCATGAGGATCATCTAGATGCCTTAGAGAGGATCGAGGAGAGGACGGTCATAGGACCTAGATACTTACTGCTTGAGGAGCTAGAGCCCTTGCATGTGATAGGGGATCTCACTTGGCTTTTGGATAGAGCCGGTTTAGTCATCTTCTCCGCTATTCGGGAAGATGCTTATGAGGAGATTACTAGGGAGTTTGTAGTTTCCTTTGAGCATAGTCATGTTGACAGGACAGTTTCTTTCCGGCTGATGGAGAGAAACTATGATTTCTCTATTAGAGAGTTTGGAGCCTTCTTTGGGTTCCAGGAGACCTTCAATGGTCGATTCCCCAGTGACGTGTACGCCAAGGATTTCTGGGAGGAGATTGCCATGATTTACGCCAGCGAGGACCGCTGGCAACCTGCTGATACCAAGGCTAAGTTGATCTACCACTTAGCCTTGAAGATTGCCCATAGAGTGCTTTCTGAGTGTCTCTTCCCTAGGACGGAGACACCTCAGAAGATTAAGACAGACGAGCTGTTTCTTCTCTACAGTATGTTGTATGGCAGGCCAACTGATTGTGCCACCCTCTTAGCTGCTACTATGAGCAAGCTAAAGAATAAGAGGGCAGACAACATTGGATACGGTGGGATGGTCACCCACCTCGCTAGACAGTTAGGGGTAGACTTCTCCGCTTGCACCCGCATTGCAGCTAGACCCCTAGGACTTCAGGCCCTCATGACTAGAGGCCTCATCTTCCCCACATATAGAGGTCCACCGTATGTTGCTATGCCTTGGGAGAGTAGGACTGGGAGAGGCATTGAGTGGCTTCCTGAGTATTCCATTATGGTTGGACGCCATAACTGGAAGGAGACGTTCGCTGCCATGCATGCGAATAGATTAGTAGCCCCTCCCTATGTTCCACCACCACCAGTTGTAGAGGAGGAGATGAGAGGGGATGACGAGTTTGAGGGAGGAGAAGCTGATCATGACTTTGGTACATTCCCGGATCAGCCGGATGTAGTTCCTGACCTTCCTAGACACTCTCCCCGCCCTACTAGAGCTTCAGGTTCTTCCTCTCGCCGTGCTAGTGTGAGCGAGAGGCCTACTTGGATGGCGGATCCTCCTTCATGGTATAGCACTCAGCCGGATTGGATGGGAGCTCCACCGCCTTGGCATGCACAGCCACCACCTGCACCAACACCTTCAGATGCACCGGCGTGGTACAGCCAGCCGCCTGGTTGGTACGAGCAGTTGCCAGAGTGGGCCACCGACCTTTCCAGCAGGGTCGGAGCTTTAGAGATCCGTGCAGATGCTAGGGATGCACGAGCCGACGATCATGACCGCATGATGAGAGACATATACCGCCAGCAGTTTGGGCGGAACTATGATCCCGGCTTCTTCACGTTTCCACCACCGCCTCCACCGCAGTGAGGATGATTGACGATCTACAGTTTTAGCCGCTCCACCACCATTTTGTGAGTTCTTTTTCTTTCTTTCTTTTCTTCTTTTTCTTTTTGAACATTAGGGACAATGTTTGTTCCAAGTATGGAGTGGGGTGTGACTAATCGTTTGTAATAACTCTTACTCACTTTGTATGCTTTTATCGAGACTACCTTGCATGTTCATTCTATTGTTACACGTTTCATTATTGCATTGCATGAAAAAGCTTTTGAAAAACCCATAAAAATTGAAAAATTTTGAAAATTTTGTGCTTCTAAGGATAGAGATGAATTCTATGATAATCACTACTTGTGAATTGAGTTTTGATGACAATCGCATGCTTAAACAAATAGTGAATTGAAAAGAAATTGAATGAGTTGATTATCCCTCTTTTACAAGTTTCATAATGTGATGAGTGTTACCTAAATCATATTGAGAAATCAAAGTTGAAATCACATGATAAGTTCTTATACTTCTTTTTGAGATGATTAAGGCAATTCGATTTTCTTTCTTCTTTATTTGATCATTTAGCCCCTCAATGAAATAATGACCTCCTTTACCTATCCGGGAATTTGGAGGAGTTGATATTTGGCATGTTTGATGTGGGTGGGCCATGAAAGCAATTATTTGCATTCAAAGGAATAGAAAGAAATTATAGGTTCGGGGAAGTCAATCATGACGATGAGTAACTCGGCACCATTCACATAGCCGGGTGTTTGTGTCTTGCCAAAGTTGGATTGAGCGATATTCCTAGCGGATTATGGTATGTGCATCAAGGGTTTGAGGCATCTCGCAAAAATGAGAAACGCCAATCTCCTAGGCTTCGGTTTTTGTGCACCTCTATCCATAACTCCAAAAGTAAAGTCGAAAAATGAATTGAAAAGAAGAGAGCGAAGCTCTAAGTTGAAAGTGTTGCGGAAACCGCAAGAGAAAAAGAAAAGAGTTAGTTATCCACTTTCCCGGATTCATGCACCACATTCCTTAAAGGTTTCCCTTCCTTTCCGCATTCTAGACCTTGTTTGAAAGTCCTTAAGATCAAGAGAATGATATATGACTTGGTGATCTAAATTGAAGTTTCTTATGATTGATTTTGATAATGTTTGAAGGTTATGATGTTTACATGGAAGTTTGATCAGTTCATGAGCTTTCTTTACTCTTTACTCTTTGATTATGTGTATGAAAGTCTTATAAACGAATGAAGCAAGATTTGAGAATGATCTATTGACTAGAAAGCACAATCATCTAAAATAAGTTTTTGTTTTAAGAGTGTATCCATATTTCATCCTAACTTGAGTTTTAAAGCTTTTGAAAGACCTTGCTTGGGGACAAGCAAGTGGCAAGTATGGGGTTATTTGTTAGCATGAAATATTGTGATATTTTAGGCACATTTTCTAAGTGTATTTCATCCATATTGGTGTTCATTGATAAAGCATTGAAGCAATTGTGAGTTAGTTTATCTATATTGTCGATATAGAGGTCTACATAAGCTTTGTGTTGATTGTAGGCGAATAAGAGCTAAAACCGAACGGATTAGAAGAGAATGGAGATGAATTGAGCATGTCTAAGGATTGAGGACACCACAAAGGAGCTAAGGAAGATCCTAGGATGAAGAATGACACAAAACAAAGGAGAATTACGAGCTACTTGTGTTCCACGCTCTAAAATACGGCCGTACTAGAGTCCACGCTCTAAACCACGGCCGTGGAACCTTGGCAACACAAGCGTGGAGCATTCCAGTGACTTACACGGCCGTGGAAGATGTGAAGCACCGTGATGAATTTCCACGCTCTAAACCACGCTCTAAACCACGGGCGTGAAATCTTCTATAACCGTGATTTATGCGATCTTTTAACGTACAACTTAAAGCCACGATGTTTTACACAATGGGCTGGACACTTATTCTATCTTGCCCTATAAAAGGACGGAAAGAGAGAGATTCCGTCACCTCTGCTTAGACTTCGCTTACGCTGATTGCACGTGCCTAGGGTTTCAAGTTGGACGTGTGGAGATTGCTATTTCGCAACGGAGATTTGCGAAATACTTGGAGATTTGGAAGTTACACTTTGTCCTTAGGTTTGATTAGAAGACGGATTGACATCCCGTTCTTCGTTCTTATTAAGGATTGTGATTGGTTTGTGTTATTCCGAATCTGATATACATCATCACTTTGTTTGTGGATTTGAGATTGATTTGAGATTTATTAAAGCTTTTCGAAGGTTTTCATCTTTCATTCTTTTAAATCTTGAATTTGATATCATAATGACTGTTGTTGGCTAAAACCCTTTAGCAATTCTAAGGTGAAGGGTTGATAGTTGTGGCTTAGATGATAATAGATCGATCGTAAACAGATTGGACCCTGAGAGTTAGAGAGAATCGCCGACAAACCAAAATCACGGTGTGTTCTTGAGTTCCACGGCCGTGGAATCTCAAGATCCAACCGTAATTTTCCGTAGTTTACAAACCTTGCTTTTACTTTAATCCAAAGTTAAAGATTTGCTTTAACTTAGTCTTGGCTTGCCTTTTCTAGGTGGTAGTGAAGCCTCAACAACCTCTACCTCGATTCCGAGTGTTACAACCTTACTCGGTTTAGTTAGTCTTGATCCTTGGATTACAAGTTTGGGTATCTGATATTAATTCTTGCCTTTAGATTCTTTCTATACTGAAGCCTCAACAACCTTTATAGAGAGTGTCTTTTAGGTGAGGCATATAAGGTTTTGGAACTTCACCGTACATTGCCTTACAGTTGCATACCTTTGCAGCTCTTAACTCTGTCCTTATATCTTTAGTATATCTTGAATTGATTGCCACAACTGGATTCCTGGAACTTTAGGATTGTTGTTTTCCCAATAATTACAAAAGCTCATATTTTTACTTGCTTGACAACTCTATAATTGGATTTAACCCCTCAAATCTCTGTGTTCGATACTCTGGAATTCTTGCTTAACTATATCGATCCGTACACTGCGGGTTCGCTTGCTTGATTCTAGTTTTATAAATTTAAGACTTATTTGCACGCACGCTAAGTGGCGAACAGTTGACATGTGACAAAGAAGGTATATACTTTAATAGATATAATTAAGATTATAATTTTTTTCATCAAGTTTTTTTTGCTAAACTTCATTAAGTTTTCTAATATCACGATAAACTACTCATATAACTATATGAAACGTTTAAACTATCTAAAAATGATTTTTGTCATTAATAATTTATGTATTTGATTTATGGTCAGATTTGTGATGAGAACCCGGTTTCACAAACTTGCAAAAATTACACCTAATAGTTACAAAATCTTTATGGTCCACTCTTTAGAGTCTCTTCCACTCGATGAAACTTGAATCTCACACCTCACACTTCCTCTTTAAAAGGTCATCTTAGGCTCCTCCCTCTCCCTCAAAATAAACCTTACAAAACACCCCAATGACTTTTGCTATGGACAAAAAATCTTCTTTTTTGTTCGCCCTTTCTATCCTCCTCTCAATTGTCATTACCCTTCCATCTACTAAGGGTTGCGGAACATGTACCCTACCTCCACCTTCTCCACCGCCACCAACCGTCCCTTGCCCTCCTCCTCCTTCTCCACCGCCACCAAGCGTCCCTTCTCCACCGCCACCTTCTCCACCACCACCACCTTCACCAAAGCCATCAACACCATGCCCTCCTCCTCCGACGTCACCGAAGCCATCCTCTCCACCCGCGTATTGCCCTCGTGACACACTCAAACTCGGCGTTTGCACGGAGCTCCTCGGCGCTGCCCACGGCGTGGTCGGAAAATCTCCATCGGGGAGCAAATGTTGTGTCTTATTGGAGGGGTTGGGCGACCTGGAGGCGGCTGCTTGCCTCTGCACCGCCATCAAAGCCAAAGTGCTGGGCGTCAAGGTGGATGTGCCCGTGGCTATTAGTGTGCTGCTCAGTGCTTGCCAAAAGACGCTTCCTCCTGGCTTCACTTGTAAATAAATACCTATACGTACCCTATGAAATACTTTGTAGTTTGTGTTGAATAATTTACTATTTCATGTGCTCCTTGTACTCACGTATTTGGCACCCATGTCTCACATCATGTTCTTACTTTACAAGTTTTGTTTGTGTTGGCCGTCTTGTATTGGAAAATTATTGTTACAAGTCAACTATTTTCAAATAATATACAACTTTCTAGTGTTTCCTCTATATACTTATACGTTACTTTAATGTATTAGCTATCGATATATAGTCTTCTCTACTTGATTCGTACAATTTTGTAGTATTTTCTAAATAAATGTCATCAACTTTTAACTTGCATGTACTTACCTCTTACCAATGAAATATAGGATAACTTGCTTTGATCTTTTTTTTTTTATATATATATTTTTTAATTACTATGTATAGAGCATATAATATTATTTAATAATGTTAATAATAATAACTATAATTTAAAATAAATTAAATATGAGTTGATAAATAATATATAATAATGTTAAATTAAAACTATAACGGTTTTTTAAATATATTATATTGTCCAATTTAAGAACTATAAAATAAGAGTACAATTACAATAACATGTTATAAATTTTCCAAATATAATAATAATTCAATAATACTAAAATAGCATATGATTATTTTACGTCTTATTCTCTCTCTATATATATTTGAATATGATCTTATATTATTATTTATTATTATTTTGATATACAACAGACCTATATTTTCAATAAAACTTTTATATATATATATATATATATATATATATATATATATATATATATATATATATATATATAGAGAGAGAGAGAGAGGTTCATATTGCAAAATTTATAAAGGAGTGAAAATAATAGTTGAAAACTTATTAGGGGATAGTTCATAACTTATAAAAGGATAGTTCGTGAATTATAATAGAATAGTTCAAAGTGCAAAATATATAAAGTATAGTGCATAACTTATAAAATGATAGTTCATGAATTACAATTGAATAATTCATAACATATAAACGATTAATTTATAAATAATTTGATATAATATATTAAAAAGTAATAGTTCATGAATTATATGAGAATAGTTCAAAGTTTATAAGAGAATAGTACAGAAATTATAACATAGTAGTTCAAAAAAAAAAAATTGGGACACGTGTCGGCTCTACGTTCAGCCGCATGGCCGTACCGTAAATTAGCAGCCGCACCTGAACAATGTCCTATATATATATATATATATATATATATATATATATATATATATATATA
>BSUD01000004.1:137259252-137274097 GCA_033239045.1 Fagopyrum esculentum
ATATATATATATATATATATATATATATATATATATATATATATATATATATATATATATATATATATATATATATATATATATATATATATATATATATATATATATATATATATATATATACTTGTAAAATAATAATTCAAAATTATCATAAGAATTAGACAATAAGATCCCTAAATTTTTATTTAGTATATGGTATAAATAAATACTGCGACTAAGTAATTTGATGTAAATAGATGAAAGATGAAAAAAAGACAATCGTACACACATGTAACAACATGAAATTTTGTTCTGGTGTTATTACCGAGTCACTGCGATCGCATAATGGTGTCTATCCGTGGTCGCGTCGTCGCGATCGCAGTGAAAAAACAGATTGCGTCTTCTCTTTTATAACAGTCAGATTATTTTCTTTCCTTTCTTTGGGATCCAATCTTTCCCTTTCCTTCCGTGCAACCCCTCCTCTTTAACCCTAAACGTTGTTCGTTCCTCTTCCCTCTTTCATACGCTATGCTTCTCTCTTCTCCACTTCCTCTTCATTCGAAACGATCAAGAGATTACCCATCTTCCCCGTGAACACCAACAGTCTATCGCACCAAAAGACCATCTGATTGGCGCCTCTTCTAGATGAAACAGTAAGAAACATCTTCTTCTTCTTCTTCCGCCTTTCGTAATCTTCAACCAAGGGCCCTTCTTGATTTCCTCATCCTACCTTTCGCGATACATGTCGGTTGATAGACCATGGAGATTCAGTTAGTATCTCGAGTCAAGTAGCCGGCAACCAGAAGACAGGAACCGCCAACCAAGAGCGTGTCATGGTCGTTCTGCACACCAATAAGTGAAGCGAAAACGGTTATGGACTTCTCCTGCGGATGTGCCTGTACATCGCCGCGGTCGCGCCTGTGCTTTCACCCCACAATCGCGGCCATTCATCGTCGCGGTCGTGTTGGCCTTTGCCTTGTCACCTCGGTCGCGCCTTCGCCCTGCTGCGGTTGCGCCGACTCGTTGCTACCGCGACTGTGCCTCTTTGTTCCACGGTCGCGTCATCCCTCCAGAAAGTACCAAGTGTTGGTACGTTGATTCCTCTCTCGATGTTTAAGGTTGATAGTTGTTAGTATCATATTAGGTTGGAATCTAGGAAAACTAGAGTGAATACCAATTAGTGGTGTAGAGGCCTTTATCCTTTGGAATTAAGGCTTTAGGATGTTTTAAGGATGTTGATGAGATATGTTAAATGTAGAAAAACTACTTTGATGTAGTTTTCGGAATTTGTTATAAGGATGGATTGTTGATTGACATGAATGTGGATAAAGTTGTTGGATAGACTTATGATAGTCATGTTTACCATGGGTTAGAGACTTCTAAATGATGGATAGATGATTGATCCATGTGTCCTTGTTATCAGGCGGTGGACTTTATTCCTGCTGGACTGAGAGTATTGATTAGTTGAGATTACCTTGATACAGGTAAGTCCTTTGGACTTACTTAGATGGCTTTCTACATGTTAGCATGATCTGTGAAACTGGTGTGTGCATTAAGTACTTTACAACTATAACATGTGTAGGACAACCTTTATTGTAATGTGGCCTAAGTGTTTGTTTAACGGGCAGTGACATTACTACTCAACTCATACATGAGACTGAGAGGTTCTCTTGACTAGCCCAAACAGGTACACGGTGAGGTGAATCGGATCCAGTCTTGTTGGTATACGGGAACATATGCAAGGCTCGGGAGATCCTTGTGTCACAACATTGTGTCACAACATAAGTTGAATTAGAAAGTGTATGACTTAATACAAGATAATAAATGAACTTCTATATAAGCATGATGAGTGTTTTATATTTGCAATGATGTGTGTGTTGTTACAGTCTTGTAGGTATACGGGACACGGCCGAGTGATCTGGACGGAGTAGTCAGCTGGGTTCTCGTACATTATAGGACAGATTTTACTTTTACTTGTGCCTTGTTGGAAGAACCGGGTATATAGTCGTGACCCAATTTGGGGATACCCTCCCAATATCAATTTCTTCATATATGAAGTCAGGAGAATTCAAACTTGAATCCCCAAGCCAATGCATAAGGAGTCTAACGTCACTTACCACTAGACCAACTGAGTAATGGTCAACCGGTGAACACTTGAAAACCCTTCTTCTTCTTCTCTTTAAGGTAATTATGAATCATGGATTTATAATGTTTCAATAAATCAACTTGTATATTTAAAATTTTTTTATTACTTTTTAGTTTCGATGGTTTGATCTCACAATATTTTTAGTAGTAGTCATTATTTTTTAGCACTATATATATATATATATATATATATATATATATATATATATATATATATATATATATATATATATATATATATATATATATATATATATATATATATATATATATATATGTCTAAAATTGTTCCATTTTCATTTTGAATATGAATTGGCAGATTGAGTACGTTGGTGAACTTTTTAGAGATTTGTGGAGTATGTATTGATTTTTTTGCTTATATTTTTACGCAGGAAATTGAACAAGGATGAATTGGTGTATTGGTTTTTGCTGGGGTGATATTTTTATGCAGGATGATGGTGGAATTAGTGTATTTCTCAATTTCCATTTTGAATATGAATTGACGAGATTATGTCGGTGAAATGGAGTATTAGGTTTTTTGGGGCTAATGTGTATGGGTTGAACAAGGATCGTTATGCAGATACACTACTAAATAAATGGCCTGTTGTAACCGTTAAAATTAGTTACTTAAGGCTTCAAAACTGTTACAGTAAGCCTTTAGTAATGAATTATGCTCCGCTACAATAGCCTGCCTTCACTACTAGAAAAGCGGGTATAAAGCGACACTTTTAATAGCATTTAGCGACACCTTAAGGTGTCGCAAATATGATCTGCGACACTTTGAAAGGGTGTCACAATTTCCGCCGTCACAATTGACAGATGTGTCAATTGCGACACTTTAAAATGTCACAGTAAATTGAGACACCTTAAGGTGTCACATTAGTTAATAAATTTGCGACACGTATATCGGTCATTTTTTTCAGACATTTGCGACACTTTAAGACGACTTTCTTCGATACTTATTTTGTTTTTTTAACACAACTATTTTTGACACCTCAAGGTGTCAAAATTTACAATTAAATTACGAAAAAAAAAATTTAATTTAACAATACAATTCTCTCTTTAACACCACCTATAATAATATCAAAATGATATATATATATATATATATATATATATATATATATATATATATATATATATATATATATATATATATAATGTTCCAATATACAAGATTTTTATATTGATTGCTTCACAGACTAGTACAAATAAAAGAAAATTTATTACATTATGAATTCTTACAAAATAGAGTGTTAATCATAAACCTCGTTCAAAGAACGTTAGATTAGTCTACTGTTTTTACAAAATATCATGCCCAAAAAGTCCTACTATTCTTCAAATAAGTCCTTTCTTGAACTCTTGCTTCATGTCAAAGTCACATATCCTTACTTTTAGGCATTTGACCATTTGTAGCACTTTAGTCCATACTCTGGAAAAAACACAAATAATTAAACAGACAAAAAAAAATATAATTAAAGTGTACAATTTGATGTATGAAACGATTATAGCAGCAATATCTCCATCATAAATTGGAATGATTATTATACTAATGGTAAAGTATAGAATAATGAATGCCTATCACTTTAATCCAAAATTCAGCATAAAACAAACACAAAAATCTAATTAAAGTGTCATATATATCAATCCAAAATCCAAAAGGGGTTTCATTTATCCTCTTCTCACAAAATTAATTTTTTTTCCTATAGCCTACCGAGTTCCTGACAAAACCGATGAATTCTCTCTTATCGTTGAATAATGTACTTGGACTGTCCTGCATAAAGCTACGAAAGAAACTCAAAAAATAATAGTTTAACACATCTTACTTTGGATCTGCCTGCGTATATACACCAGGAACTCGGCATACGAGAGACTCATAGGTGTCTAATCTTTAACTAAATATAAGTAGAGTAGTGCTCCTGTGAGATGCACTGAATGAAATTACTCAAATTAAGTTCATTAATCAACTTAAAGTGGTTTAACACAGTGTTTGAAACACAATTGTTGTAGCACAAACTTAGTGGGCATAAAACAAAAGTCATAACAGGGACAAGTTAGCACTCAACTGACAAATCATCTAAGTCTTTAATTGGGCATCTCAACCACAAGAACTGAAGAGATCCTTAAATGGATATGAGATAGTATATAGTCAGACAACAAATGGGACAAAAACACATCGTGAAGTCGCAAAATTCAGTACATCAGCATGTTTCTATAAAAGCAGAGTGAGCATAGTAAAGCATGTTAAATATTAACACTGTGTGATAGTTCTGTTGTCTGGCATATGTAAAACAATTTCTAGCTTCAAGTAGTGACCGCATAATTAAGCGAGAAATACAATTCTTTTCCTTTTCTTCTCTTTCAGTCCCATGAATGATGTTCAAAGAAATGTTTTCAAAAAAGAGAATAGGATGACCCCATATGCATGAGTAAAAAGAATGATAAGGAAAAAGTATCGCAACATTTACAGCTTGGATACAGCGAGAGAGTCAAAATCCTTTTACATAAAATCAAGTAAGCGATTAATACCTTGGAGCACCTTCAGCAACAAAAACCCGAAATGATCTTTTCTTCTCTTTAGCAGCCCAAAGAAACTCCATCACTGTCCTTGAGCGACCTAGTGTCAATATAACTTCACTGGAATGATATTTCAGTAAGGGACAAATATTTATGGTACTAAGCAATATCACATGCACATACTACATACAAGCACATATTTTCTCCACTTAATGCTCAAGAAAACTATGTTCACAATTCAGTATCTAAATAACTAGAATCAATACTTACTTCTGATGAATGAGCTTCACTGCCTGTTCAGCAATTTGTTCATGACAAGTAAGTATGTCCTGAATAAGTTCATTTACTGCTTCAATAACTTCATGCTTCAGTTTCCGGCTCCTTGAACTTTTATCAAGCCGCTACAGGAGAGTCATCACACAACCTCAGTAAAGAACAAAATCAATTATATAATTTGGAAAAGATATTTTCTTGAGTTCATCATCAGAGAGGTCTTTCCCAAGTATATCAAAGTATAATAACGGCAGTCCAAGCAAAATATTCACCCAAGGAACTTTTTAACATCTTTTAGAGCTTACAAGCTCTCATAATCTATAATTATCTATTAAGAGTGCTAACCGTGCATATTATAGCTAATAACTTTTAGTTTGCTTCCTTTCATAAGCACTCTCCCACATTTTGGAGTATGACAAGTTCAGAAAATGAAGAATACAAAAATTGAAGAGCATACAACCAACAAATAAAAGAAATGCAATAGCTGATGGAATCAAAACTATTCTATAGAACTAAACAGATCGCACACAAACAGCAACCCACAAATTGCACAGAAACTAAAATTTGCACATAAACAAATTACACTTCTAGACGTGCATTGCCTAATCAAACAAATCTCAGAAAGCTGTCGATTCAACTGCTTATTCGCAGTTATCTCAGAAACAAGTTCGGTGAGAGGCCTGTTGTATTTGCCTTGTCTTTATGCTCCTAATTTGCAGTGATCTGATAGATTTCCTTATCAGTACTCATTATATGCCATTTTGGAACCTACGTATTATGTACTTCTTCTACGCATTCGAATTCGCTTCTTCTGCCTCATATTGGAACAACATAGCTGACAGGCAATCCATAAGATTCGAGAAGAGAGAAAGACTAAAATTATAGAAGAGAGGAAGACTGAAGAACCTTGAAAGCGCGCAGGCACTCCGCCCTGATTTGGATTGAGAGAAGACGAAACTTTTTTCGCGAAAACAATACCTGATTTGGATGAGCTAACCTAATATTTAGCCTAATATTTAGTTTTGGGAATTTAGATTTTAAAATTGTGTTAAAATAAAATAAAAAAAGTGACGATTCAAGGCATCTATGTTTGTGCGATTTGTGACACATGAAGGTGTCTCAATTTGTGTCATTTGCTCCACAGTGGTGTCTCTCTTTGTGCCAGATAACTATACGTGTCTGAAATTTGCGACTCATTAACGCGTCTCTTATATTGCCATTTGCGACACCTATATGTGTCAGAAAATTGCGACACCTTAAGGTGTCGCAATTTAGCGAGGGTTTTGCGGATGCAAATTTTTTGCGACACGTTGGCATAGTGTCGGAAGAAAAGCGTCGCATATAGCACTCGTTTCTAGTAGTGCTTGCAATAGGTATGTAGCAACGAAGATGAACTCTACTGTAACGGTTTAAAGAATCAAGTCCAAAACAATTACAATAGACACATAACTATTACTATAGGTGAAACCATTACAAAAATAAATTATTATTACAATAAATCTTACCATTACAATATTGATAGACCCGTTACCAAGGGACAACCATTAAAAAACGTAGATAATTGTCGATGACATTACATAGATAACCATTGTCATATGATCTACAATTGTTACCACAATACCTGATGTGTACAATTAATTAGATAATTTATAAATTATACAAATTTAGTACAAAATACTAATGATAATCCATAGATGAATAATATGAAGGCATAAAGTGTACATCATCATTCCCAAAATAATACGAAGTACTTGTCAAAAGTATGGGCAACAAAGGTATATTAGTCTCCTAATTACACAAATTTCCATATTTGCCCAAACACCTAACCGTTCATCACATAATCAATCCACAAATTACTTGCAAAAAGTTAAGTTAGCCATCAATCCGGCTTGAACTTCATCCTTCGTTATCTTCGTCCTGCAATAGTTCAAAAAATACCATATCAAACATTATCCCATCGCTATAACAACAACAAGAACTCAACAATAGTAAGCAAACTCTATTCCAAACCTAAAACAACAACAACAACAACTCAACTTGTCAAACTGATGCAAAATAAAAAACTTACGCAACATCTGAAAGTCAAAGTAGAACAATAAGTAATTTCCGGCAGCACAAAAATTAAGCAAGGACTTAAGCAAACTCCATTACAAAATCAGAAACTTAAGCAATAACCACAAGGATGGACAAAAATCACAGCAACCAATTCCGGCTGCACAAAATCTCAGCAGATGCACATGCAAAATGCAAAATCTGGAACACCCAAATTTTATTACATACCTGTGGTGAATGATCAACTTCAACATCACATGAATATTATGTTAGTAACCAACCAAGTTAGTCACGTAGCATTTAGCAACAACAAAAATGACATGTAATCAACAATTACAATGTCAAAACACTGCAAAAAAGCTATATATTTAGTTTGTATTTGACTTTATGACCATAAGTTCTATAAGCATACAATTGTTCAATGAAAATACTGCATCCAACAATTGGTCAATAAAAATACTACATCCAACAATTTCTCTACTAGGTAAACGAAACAAAAACCAAGTAACCTCAAGTATAATTAATTAATAGTTAAGTTGTATGGATTGATTCACATATATAACAAAATGTAAAAAAACTTGACTTCATTGAAAACTGCAATATTTCTTTGTATAAACAAGTATAGTAAACTACTCATGTACGTACAGTATGCAATATTATTAAGAAAATGATTAAGTAAGGCAATTATTGATTCTTTTTAAATATTAATATTATTGATTAGTTTAAAAAAGAAGCTCCCAAAGTTTGCGGGCGAGGATGGGCATAAAATCTTAAAGGTTAAAAAAAGTGATTATAGAAGCACATAGTTACATGACATTAGTAAGAACCTTAAGGAGATATATGCATGTTAACCAACTTCTAAACTACTACTACTAAAACATCAGTAAGAAACTACATGAGAAATTTCACTAATGTTTACCAGGATTATACAAGGAAGAATATCAGCTATCCTATTCCATCAATGGCATAAGCATTACTTTGAGTATGATTAGGACAACAATATAACTGAAAAACATTACTTTGAGTTTGATTTTCAGAGGCAATAATCTATTTTTCACCAATGAACCTAAAACTCACCAAAATTATGTTCTGTCATGCATATGACTCTAGAATCTCAACATTCCTTATCTAGAAATATCGAATGGCTATTTTTTTACCAAATGGGAGAATTATTTCATTATCTTGTCTAATCATTATTAATTAGTCATGGTCATGCAAGCCTGATGGAACCAAGAATCAAGACAATGCTTTGGCAATAGGAACATGAAGCAAGACAAGATCACGATGCAGTGGATGTTGCAAACAAAAATGGAATCATCTAAACCAATCTTAATTTCCTTTTTGGTTTGGCTTTGAAACCTAGGTCAATCAATAGTGCTTTGCAATAGGAACATGAATCAAGACAAGAAAACAGTTTTTCCACTATCTTTCTATTGAGAGTTTCATCTATATGCTTAAATTCTCAAGCAACAAGTAAGCACTCAACAACCAACCTATAACCTTACAGTAACAGTACAGGAATACAGAGAGAGAGAGAGGAAGCAACAACCAGAGGGTGAGAAGCCGAGGGCTTCAGAGCCACAGAACAACAGAAGGACGGGGTGAGAGGAGGCCAAAATGAAATCCAAAAACCTACCTGCAACTACATCTAACACAAGAAAAAACAACTAAAATTCCTAAATATTGCAACAAGCCTCAAACAGATCTACTAAATGGTAAGACTGTATGAGAACTCACTGAATATTTCAACAAGCCTCCAAATGCAGAGTATTGAGGAAGAACGAAGATTGGCCTTGGATCCGCATCAGTCGGACATGGATAAATCACACTACAGAAATGAGAAAGATCCCTTAGTTCTCACAAGAAAAACAAGAAATTGAAAATAAATTGAAAAACTCACACCAAATCTGAAGAGTATTGGTGAAAACGAAGAGATCCCGAGTGAAGACGAAGAGGGAGATTGCGACTTGCGAAGTAGGTCTGACTAACCTATGAACACGAAGAGGGAGACCAGCGAAGATGAAGAGGAAGAGATCCCAAATGAAGACGAAGAGGAGCGGTGAAGATGAAGAGGAGCGGCGAAGACGAGATATGGTTTTAGATCTGAATTTTTTTAGGGTTCTCTCGTACGTATTTCTCTGGAACATTGGAAAAAATAAAGCGAGGAGGGAGGGATATGATGGATGTGGCCGCCGAAGTTTTTCATTTTGGCTCCTTTCTCTTTTTAATTTTGCGCCAATTATTTTAGACGCACCATTACAATTATCGTTACTGTAGGCGTTCTTCTTTAATTTTGTATAACCATTACACATGACCATTGCAATAGTTTGTCTATTGTAACATAAGGGAACATCCGTTACCGACGTAGTATTACATTAAGTCAATTTTGTATAACCGTTACGAGATCATTACCTTAGAAACTTATCGTAACATAATAAAAAATTCCGTTGCAATTATACAGTTACAATAGGCCAGTTATTTAGTAGTGATAGTATCCAACTTGACCATCGTCTTACACAAACATACTTTTTTTACCGGTGTTTGTAATCAAGCAAATGTTAAATATTTTTGGGTAAAATGACTAACCAGATTTTTTTACTAATATTACTCTATTAAAAATACATATAATATAAGCTAATTTAGTAAATATTCCTCTAATTTGTTTAGTGTTCAAATTTTTACTCTCTCATGACAGTTACGATCAAAATGAGAAATCTGGAGGTTTCTAGTCTTTCCGTAAAGCCGAAACATCCCTTTTCTTTTCCATCACCTCTGCTTGCATATTTTCGGATGATTTTGTTCTTTTGTTCTTGATCAGCTTCCCTCCTTCGATCCTAAGGTATTAACTTCTGTACTACAGGTTGTCCAACTATTTTCATAAGTACTTAGCTATCATCCATTTCAAAGGCCATGATTGTGTATTGGAGTTCCTTATTGGAATGCTAGTTGAATGTTACCCATTGTAATGATGCTTTTTCTTTTGATTAGGCTTTATCACTGAAATAATTAAGCATTTAAGACAAACTTGTCTTGATTAACTTATTTTAATTAGGCGGTTTCATCCCAAAACTCATATCAGACAAATCATATCAATATACACAAGAAACACATCAACAAATCATACTCCATATCAAACTCATACATGAAACCATATCAAACTCATATAAAAAACTCATACAAAAGACTCATACTAGACTTATACTAGAAACTCATACAGAAAAATCATACTAGAAACTCATACAAGAAACCATATCAGACTCATACCAGAAACTTATATCAAAAACCATACCAAATTCATACCAGAAATCATATCAGACTCATACTAGAAACTCATACCAGAAACACATATCATAAACTCATACTAGAAACTCAACCAAAAATCATACTAGAAACTCATACTAGAAACACATCAACAAATCACATCAAAAACCCATATCAAAACTCATACCAAATTCCATATCAGACTCATATTAGAAACTCATAACAAAAACTTATACCAAAAACCATATCAGAAACTCATACTAAAAACCATACAAGAAACTCGTACCATAAACGCATTACTAGAAACTCAAAATTACTCTTCTTCTTCTTCTTCTTCTTCTTCTTCTTCTTCTTCTTCTTCTTCTTCTTCTTCTTCTTCTTCTTCTTCTTCTTCTGCTCTCTCTCTCTCTCTCTCTCCCATATTTGTCTATTTATTATCTCTCATGGCAGTTGCGATAAATGACAACATAATATCTTGAAAACACTAATTTGAATCATATAGGAAGAGACCTTATGTTCAAAAGTGAGAAAAACTCACAACCCTTGGTCTAAAATAATCAAGGTTTGTGATTTGCCCAAATTAAATAACACTTGTCATGTATATGAACAAAAGTTTAATTGAACAATTGAACATATAAATTAGCACTTGAACAATTAGTTATATAATTGAACAATTTTGAATATAGTTGAATAATTGGTCATATAGTTGAACAATTACGAATATAGTCGAACAATTGATATATTTGAACATTTACGAATATAGTTGACAATTTTTTAATTGAACAAATACATCTTATATTTGAACAATTGTTATTTGATCAGATGATTGTGGATTATTCTACCTTTTGACTCTAAAAACTCTTTTTACTTGAACTCGATCAACCCTATATATATGCGTGTGGATGGTTTTTCTAATATTTATAAAATTGTTTCCTTATCAAGCACATATGTGGCCTTAAACACGTAAAAAAGCGCTTCAATAATTTTGAAAATTGTTGCATTAGGTATTGCAAATGAAGTGGTTTCCTCATCTAATGTAACACTTTTTTTTAGGTGTGAAAAAAAGGCTACAAAAATCTAAAATGAGCCCTTCACTCTGTCTAATGCAACCCGGACATATGAAGCGGATTAAAAACGTTTCACTATATTAGAAAGCGGTTTTCATAGTTTATAAAGCGGTTTAAATCGTTTTCACATAACTTTAACGTAGTAGTGATAATACACACTTCATAAGTATATGCATCTAAAGTCTAAACACATTCTAAGAATCGATCACATTGTTGCACCGAAACCTTTATCCGATATACATATGTAGATATTTGTTGACCATTTGATTGGTCATTCGAGAATCAAAATAGACACACGAAAAAAAAAAAATTAATCCTAAAAATTCTTTTCGGGTTAACCAAATATAAATAGATCTTAAACGTAACATTATATTTCCACCAAATAATATCTTTTCATTTTCATTCCGAATTACCAACTAAACGGGCGATAATCTTGTTGAGATCTTTGCCGATTAGGGTAGAGGTTAAGGGTCCGTTTGGTTCCAACTCCGGAAACGAAAACGGAATGGAAACGAATTTAGTTCATATGTATATATCCTTATTCATGAAATTTTATGGAATCATTCCTTGTGGTTTAATCTTCCCCACATTTTGTTACCCTATAAGTATCAAAAGTAATCAAACTCTACTCCAATTACTTCAAACCACAAGCACATGTTAATGGGGTTGATGTTTCTTATATATATATATATATATATATATATATATATATATATATATATATATATATATAAAAGAGATTTGAATCATATAGGAAGAGACCTTATGTTCAAAAGTGAGAAAGACTCACAACCCTTGATACAAAATAATCAAGATTTGGGATTTGTCCAAATTAATTAACACTTGTCATGTATATGAATAAAAGTTTAATTGAACAATTGAACATATAAATTAGTATTTTAACAATTAGTTATATAATTGAACAATTTTGAATATAGTTGAATAGTTGGTCATATAGTTGAACAATTTTGAATATAGTCGAACAATTTTGAATATAGTCGAACAATTGATATATTTGAACAATTACGAATATAGTTGAAAAAAATTTTAATGAACAAATACATTTTATATTTAAACAATTGTTAATTGATCAAATGATTGTGTATTATTCTAACTTTTGACCATGTGTAGATGGTGTTTCTAATATTATAAAACTAGTGTATTACCCGCACTTTGTGCGAGTACAATTTTAATAATATTTAATACTTAGAAATTTATATGTATATTTTTGTAAAATAAAAATTCGAAAAATGAAGTTTTAATCATTATTATGATTTTTAATTCTCTTTTAAATATTTATCACTTCTAATTAATTATATTTTTAAAATTGATTTGTTAAGATAGACTTGTTAGTAAAATAAATCCGTAAAAATTTAAAAACTATTTTTATAAAAATATTTATTTAAATATTTAAAAAAAAATTTAGAAATCAATTTTCAATTTATATTAACATTTAAAAATCACTTTTTTAAAATACTTTTTTAGGCTTCGAGAAACATGGCGTTGACACGTGACAATAGAGGCTTCTGCTTTAATAGATACTAGTGTATTACCCGCACTTTGTGCGGGTTCAGTTTTAATAAATATTTAATACTTAAAAATTTGTATGTATATTTTTGTAAAATAAAAATCCAAAAAATGAAATTATAATAAAATATTATGATTTTTAATTCTCTTTTAAGTATTAATCTCTTCTAATTAATTATATTTTTAAATTGATTTGTTAATATATGCTTGTTGGTAAAAAAATTCGTAAAAGTTTAAAACCTATTTTATAAAACTATTTATTTAAATATTTTTTAAAGAATTTAAAAATCAATTTTCAATTTATATTAACATTTAAAAATTAATTTTTATAATAATTTTTTAGGCTTCGAGAAATCTGGCGTTGACACGTGGCAATAGAGACTCCTGGTTTAATAGATATAAGATAAGATAAGATATTTTCTAAAATTAAAATTTAATTGTTTTACTGACATTTACTATAACAAAATTCAAAGATATTTTAAATATATTTTAACTTTAATTAACGACTTTACTAAAATATTTTTTATAGATTTTAAATTTTAAAAACCACTTTTTTAAAAAAATTTGGGAGGCTAGGAGAACCGTGGCTTGACACGTGGTAATAGAGGCTCCTGCTTTAATATATATATAAGATAAGATTGTTTCCTTATAAGCACATATGTGGCCTTAAACACGTAAAAAAGCGCTTCAATAATTTTGAAAATTGTTGCATTAGGTATTGCAAATTAAGTGTTTTCTATTCTAATTTAGCACTTTTTTTTTATGTTTGAATAAAACGCTACAAAAACCTAAAATGAGCCCTTCACTATGTCTAATGCAACACGGACATATGAAGCGGATTAAAACTGTTTCACTATATTAGAAAGCAGTATTCATAGTTTATAAAGCGGTTTAAATCGTTTTCACATAGCTTTAACATAATACACACTTCATAATTATATGCATCTAAAGTCTAAACACATTCTAAGAATCGAGCACATTGTTGCACCGAAACCTTTATCCGATATACATATGTAGAGATTTGTTGACCCTTTGATTGCTCATTCGAGAATCAAAATAGACACTTGGAAAAAAATTAATCCTAAAAATTCTTTTCCGGTTAACCAAATATAAATAGATCTTAAACGTAACACTATGTTTCCACCAAATAATATCTTTTCATTTTCATTCCGAATTACCAACTAAACGGGCGATAATCTTGTTGAGATCTTTGTCGATTAGGGTAGAGGTTAAGTATGAATGGAAGGTGGAAATGCATAGACTAAGTAGTGTGGGCGATGGCGGAATGTTTGTTCTCTATACATTTAAAGTAGGTTTTGTCAGCATTTGACGTCGGTAGGTATGATATTCTCTCATAGTATTCACAAATAATAGTATTCAATAAACTTCATTAGTCAGCCTTTATAGATTTTGATAATTGTTTGTGGTGTGTGTAAAATTGTGGATAGGAGACAGGACAAGAACTCACTGTTACTAATTTCCACTCTGCGGCCCCCGGCGACTCAAGTGGGCAGTATATCATTTGCAGATGCAGCTAATCTATTTTCACAATTTTATTTTTTTAAAAAAAATTCTTATTTTATTTATTTACTAGTTTAATTCTTTATTTTTTAACTTTTTAGAAAAATTATCAATAAAAATAATTTATAATATTTTTAAAAAATAAAATAAAAATCATAAATCAATAAAAAATTAAAAGAAATATACATGATTTTATTAAAATTATATATATTTTTATAAAAAAAGTTAATTACCCATTACTTTGTTGGTCAAAAAAATTTTGGTTCAATTCATTTAAAAATTAATTGAAACAATTTTGTATACTATCCGTTCTAATATTTTTAATTAATAGTGTATATTTTTTTATTCTATTTATTAGTTATATGGTTATGTATTTTTATTTGTGTATGTTTGAAATAATAATTTTTTAAAAAAAATAACAGAAAATAATGATAAAATTTTTTCAACTAATATTATAAAATTTAAAAATACATAGTATTATAACTCTTTAAAAAACATAACCA
>BSUD01000004.1:137277416-137384791 GCA_033239045.1 Fagopyrum esculentum
TTTTTTTTTTTTTTTCCAGATTTTTTTTCAAGAAAAAAAAAACGGTGACGTGGCATGCCACGTGTCACCACACAAAATGAACAGTTAGTAATAAAAATAAGGTGTTCATGGTTGTAAAAAAAACGTTGTTCATATTTTTACAAGTATGTGTTCATTATTCTTACAACTATGGTGTTCATGGATTTTAAAGTAAGTGTTCATGGTTTTTAAAGTAGGTGTTCATGATTTTTAAAGTAAGTGTTCATATTAAAAACTGTTCATTTTTTTCCAACACTATTTGTTCATGTTCTAACACTAAATGTTCATTTTTGAATTTTTGTATAAATTTTCTTTTTGTTTCAAATCGTGTAAAAAAAATATGATGTTCATTATTTTACAAGAATGTGTTCATATTTTTCAAAGTAAGTGTTCATAGTTTTCAAAGTAAGTGTTCATAAATTTATTAATGATTGTTCATTTTTTTGTTATAGGCAGTGTTCATATTTTTATTACTAACTGTTCATTTTATGGTGGTGCCACGTGGAATGCCACGTGACATCACCAGGACTCTCCTAATTCCTATCCACAAGGGTCCTCCTCACTTGAACCAGAATCATTAATAAAATTATGAACACTTAATGTGGCTGGTTCCGGTGAACGTGTAAACGCCGAATAACTCTTATCGTATATATATATATAGGGTTAGGATCAAGTAAGAACACATGTTACGGTAAGAAATAAGAACGCATTTAAATCGTCGGATTAAAGCATCAACGTTTATGATTAAAAACTTGATTATGGTAATTGTGCATTATATTTATTATGCTATTTATTTTAGGCATTCATGATCTTGCTTATAATTTTTTTTCATGATTGCAATTATAAGAAATAAATATTACATATAAATTTCTATTTAGTAAAAATCCGGTGGAAAAAATTATGTAAATAAAATACACACGAGTATTGTTATGCACAATGATGTTCGTGCACAACACTGTGCTTCTACAGTGTGTTCGTGCACCACACAATTAAAATTGACATACACGACTAAATGTATGCACATTAGTGTTCATGTACGTTATGAATGAACATAATCGTGCATATATTGTGTGTATATTTTTTTTACTCGTGTAATGTGTTAATTAATCGTGTTATATGTGCGTAGTATGTGCATGTGATAATTTTTTTATAACTAGTTCACCATGATTATTCATTTCTTATTAAGTAAATCGTCTAGATTTAATTATGTTGCTAATTATTAGGTAAATTGTGTATATTTACTTATGGCAGTTGATTATTCATTTCTTATTTGGTAATTGATTAATTACTATCCATAAATATTAATTACTATCATAACCTTTAATTTATTTAAACTTGTGGCCGAGATGTGTTCTTATTTCTTACCGTAACAATGGTTTTACATGATCCTAACCCTATATGTATATATATGTATATATATGTATATATATATATATATATATATATAGATCATAACTCATATGTAAATAACTCTTATCGTGTGAACGTGTAAACACCGAATATATGTGAGTATACCGCTGAATATATGTGACTATACCACCAAATATATCGATTCGGGTCCGGCGAAACTTCTTCCATTAATAACATGATTTTTTTTATCCTTTAATATCGTCTAATATCAGCCATCTATTTAACGATCTAACATACACAATTTGTTCTCATTTTACATGATAAGAGTTATTAAAGACCATCATAAATGTTCACGAGATAGAAACACTAGAATTATTTTCTATCATTAATTAGAATTTTTATTTTAGGTAACGCAATAAATTACTTATGCTTGAATTATTAAACTAGTATGGACAAAATCAATATCAGATATTTCAATACATATCGGCTAACAGTCATGTCCCGACTGCTGTACTCATCTTCTACGCTCCCAATATGGGCATATCGAGCAACATGAATAACAAAACATGAAACCAAGTAACCAACAATTCAATTGTTCAGGCGGATTCAAAGGTAATATTTATATCGTTCTTTCACTGTTGTTGACTCTTTTTTTTTGAAAATGTAATTGTATTGATAGGAAGGATGTACAAAGGGTTACAAAGACAACATCAAATTCATGAGGAGAGAGGGGTGCAAAGAGTCATATAAGACAGTAAGAGAGTATAGACAAGGTTCAGCTTCAGCATTCAGGCAATAGCAAGAGAGGTAGCAAAACGGTCCTTCCAAGTGTGCTCAAAGTGGAGCTTGATAGAGCTGATGGCCTCAGCAGCACAATCCACAGCGCGAATGAAAGTGTTGCTATAGAGTAGAGTGTTCCTTGCTTTCCATACCTGGTATATGAATGAGGTAATTGAAGCAGTCCGTATACATTCCATCAGGTTGTGCTTATGATGGGGTCTAGATTCGAGCCAGACCCAGACATTATGAACATAGGGGGCAGGATAGGGAACCCGAGTCCATCGAGAGATGATGTCAAGTACCAGGGACCCATAACTGCAAAAGGACAAAAGATGGTCTTCATTCTCTGTAGCTCATTTGCACAGCTTACAAGTGTCATTGTCAGTCAAGTTCCAAGCCTTGATCTTAGCAAGGGTGGGGAGTCTCTTAAGATTCGCAAGCCAGGAGATGTAACTGCATTTTGGGATGTTTGACTTGAACCATATAGTCTTGAAAGGGTTGGGAAGAGTTTGAGAAGGTTCAGGTTTGAAGATTGCGTAGAATTTTTTTGGGAGAAGGTACCATTGACGTTGGTCAGTGCATCACAGTGGTGGTAACTAGGTGGGGGCTGGGGAATCTCATCTTTGATTTTTAGTAAGCTTTTCTAAGAGAAGCTATGGTGAGACTCGGGAACACATTGCCATATACTCCTATGGCCTTTAATCAAGTGTCTAGCAATCTATTGATTCCATATATTGTCGTGTCCTCTATCAATGTCATAAATGAGACGTACAAGGGCTACCTTGTTCCTGGAAGTAAGGTCGGGAAAGCCCAGGCCACCATTGGCTTTGTCGGTACATATTGAAGACCAAGCAACTAAGGCACGCTTGCTATTCTCAATACCAGACCAGAAGTAAGAGCGAATGAGGCCTTGAATGGTGTTGAGGACACTAGCAGAGATCATGAACATGGAGCTACAGTAGTGATTGATCGAGTAGAGTATAGATTTGATTAGTTGAGCTCTCCCCGCATACGATAGGGTCTTTGCACTCCACGATTGGATCCGTTTGGTAACCTTGTGGATCAAGGGGAGGTAGTCATGAATTACCAGCCTCTTACTACCGATAGGGACACGAAGATAAAGAAAGGGCAGTGAGCCAATGTTCATGCCAGTGAGATTTGTAGCCCTATCTTGTTCAATGAGGCTCATGCCTCCGGTGAAGAGTTGGGATTTGGCCGGGTTTATCTTAAGACTTGAGAGGCCCCCAAAGCGATCAAGGGTGTCTTTGAGGATCTTGATGGAAGGGAGGCCACCTCTACAGAGAAGTAGGAGGTCGTCAGCAAACGAAAGATGCGTAATGGAAGGGGACGAGCATTTTGGATGGTAGTTGAATCTTGGGTTTGAGGTACTCATCTCAATCATTTTTGATAGGTAGTTCATGGAAATGGTGAAGAGTGGTGGAGAGAGTGGACATCCTTGACGCAATCCCCGACTACCTTTAAAGTGGCCACAAAGAGCCCCATTAATGTTGACAGAGTATGAAGCAATGGTAATGCACTCCTTGATAAGGCTTATGAAGTGCACCAGGAACCCCATCTTGTGAAGGCAATGGAGGATCAAATCATGAGTGACGGTGTCAAAGGCTTTAGATATGTCAACTTTCATTGCGGCTCTTGGAGATATATACTTCCTATTATACTTGTTGAGCATCTCCTAGCAGATTAGCACATTATGCTTGATAGATCGATTAGCAACAAAGGCACTTTGGTTGAAGCTGATGATGCTGGGGAGGATAGCATTGATGCGTGCCGAGAGTATCTTGGCAATAGTCTTTTAGATAGTATTGTAGCAAGATATGGGCCTGTAATCAGAGGGAGCAATAGGACAATCAATTTTAGCAATAAGAGATATAGAAGCGTGATTGACCTGCTTCAAGAGTTTGTCATTGGTGAAAAAGTCCAGAATCGCATCATTAAAGTCCTGGTGAGTAGTAGTCCATGAAGATTTGAAAAAGAGAGAACTGTAGCCATCAGGCCCCGGTGCCTTGTTATCCCTAATGCTTAAGAGAGCTTTCGTGACCTTGTTAGTCGTCACCATCTTATCCAGAGAAGCAACACCATCCTGGCTAAGGGTAGGAAGGTTAATGTCAGGGAAGGTTGGAGGGGGATTCAAGGCCGGAGGGTTAAGGACAAGACGAAAGTGGTTGACAAACGTGTTTTCAATGGTAGCAGGCTCAATGGTAATGTTCCCGTCATTGGTACGAACAGTAGTGATGTGATTGGCACACCTACGAGTCTTTATTCCTCTAAAGAAGAAAGAGGACCATTGATCACCATGGGCAATCCAGTTAGCCTTTGAGAGCTGGGCCAAGGTGATATATAGGGCATTGATGCTTTCATTCAAGGAAGCTGAGAGGCAGCGTTCCTCCTCCTGAAGATTAGTGTTATGTAGGTTGGTTTGTAAACGGATCTGGGTAGAGTTGAGAATCATACGTTCCTCCTGGATCCTCGCGTGAATCTCTTTGAGCTTGAGGCTAGAAAATATCTTGAGGTTTGGCTTAAGGAGTTTGAGTTTCCTGGTAAGCTTGAACATTGGGTTACCATCAATAGCATCACTGTCATTTATCCACGATCTTTTAACACAGTCATGAAACTCCTCATGCTTCGTCCAAAAATTGTTGAATCTGAAGGGGAGATTTGTCTTTGCAATCGTTGCGTCTGAGAAGAGGAGAGCCGGGAAGTGATCCGAGATATCCGCAAGATCAAAATGAGCTTTGGAGTAAGGAAAGGTAGTGTGCCAAGCAGAATTGGTGATAACTCGATCAAGCTTGCACCAAATACGAGTCCCAACTTGTTTATTATTCCAAGTAAACTTGCAGCCTGAGTAGGGATGATCCGAGAGATTATTGTGTTCAAAATAGTCTGCAATCTCATTTGAGGGCTGGATAATACATGGGACATTATTTGAGGTCTTCTAATCAGGGGAAAGTGTTACATTGAAGTCGCCGATCAATGCCCAAGGTTTGTTTAGGTTGAGAAGGTTTATGGTAGAGATAGTTGACCATAGATCAGGTCTATCCTCTGGTGAATTATGGGCATAGATGAATGATATTTCAACAATGGTGGATTGGTTTGGGTTTGAACATGGATTGGAAATATGATAGTGGACGATTTGATCGGTTTTGATTAGGGTGGTAAGGTGAAGTTTTGCAGGGTTCCACCAAACCCAAATACGGCATTTGTGGGCGAGAGAGGAGTAAGAAACTTGGCTCCAAGTGGGAAAAAGAGATATGGTGTTGCATTTTTCATTATTTGATCTTAATCTGGTTTCTATGATAGCTAGTAGATCGAGGTTTTGATTCTTAGCAATTGATTGTATGGCTTTTTGCTTCACAGGGTCATTTAAGCCCCGGATATTCCATGCACAGGATCTAATTATCATTAGATGGCTTGGTTGAATCCTCGGTAGCACTTGCTAACAAGGGAAGGGTTGAGGTGATTGGGTGATTTGTTTCTGGATTGGGGTGTTGGAAAGAGGGATTTGGGTTGGTAGCCAGGCATGGTTGGAGAATTTGGTTAGAAGAGTTAGGATCTTCTAGACGATCCTGAAAGGGGTGAATAACCATGGGAGATGGGCTATCAGTAGGGATATGTGGGATGGGAGGTGGATTAGGGTTTGTAGAGTTGGAGTGAGATATGATAGGGTCAGATTGTTTAGAAGATGGTACAACCGATACTCCAGAACCAGCTTGAGAGGTAGGTTGAATAGGATCAGGGTTGATCTTTAGGGAGATGTCAGGGGTTGGGAGAAGGGGTATGGTATTAGGGTTTGGGTTGCGCCTTAGAATGGGTATGACGTTTTCAGGTTTGAAGGCTTCACATTGCATAAAGTCTCCTTAGAAGGCTTGGAGCAGTGCCCAAAGGTTAGGCATTTAGGGCAACGAGTGGGGAGCCAATCGTTGGTCACCTTTTGAACGTAAACAGTACCATCTGGGCGAGCCAACATAACTTCCCGAAGTAAAGGGCGTGCTGCTTGGATGTCAACCAAGATACGGGCAAATCCAAGCCTTTCTTGGTTAGCCGAACAAGCATCAATGAGTATTGGTGTACCCAGGGCTGAACCAATCTTAACCAGCATATGTTTGGACAAAAAACGGAAGTCTAAGTCGTGAAGAGTAATCCAGATGGGTATGGAGCTGAGGCTGGAGTAGTCCAGGGGCAGATCCAAGGTCCAACGCTTTAGGAGGAGAATGGTGGAACCGTTAGTGACCCAAAGACTACCAAAAAGAATAGTATTTAGATCATCTTCATTGGTGAAATGGAACACGAAGATCCCTTTCTCGTTCCTAAGTATCTTAGATTTGGGTATGGTGATCCAGTTTTCGTTAACATACTTGGTCATTCTCTGGAAAGAGATTGGGCTACCAAGCGGGAAGCCAACGAGAGAGAGGTTCCATTTCTTCGTGTTATCTTCAACTTCATCATCGGTGAATGGAATGTGCCTCGATTCGAGCCTTGGAGTGTGGGATAGCAGAATATGATTCTAGTTGACACTTCTCGAGACAATATCCTTGTAGTTGTCCAAGGTAGCGACTAAAGGTGCTTTTGGGGCGCTGCATGCATGTTTTTGGGTAAGTGAGTCAGAAGGCAAAACGACTTCAGCACGAGGGGCATGCAAACCGTCATGAGCAGCATGACTATCCACCTTGGAAGTTGGGCCATATCCTTGGGGAGATTGATGGTTGGCATTTATGGCGTCCGGTAGAGTCACCTCTCCGACGTTTCCAGTTCATGGTCGGTGTTAGCAAGGGTGTTTCCGTGCGTAGCCGACATGGGGGAACCCAGACAAGAGGAGACAACAACAGGCTGGTTCGGAGACGTCGTCATTACGACGACCTTAGAGGAATTTGGAGCAACCGAAGAAGTCTGGTTGTACTGGGGATTTTGTGGCCGAGTGGTTACTTGTGGAGATGCAGATTGGTTTGTTTGGCACAACGGGGGAAAAGTATATTTGATGATAGGGCTAGAGGGGCGATGGGTTTTGGGTTTAACCTTCTATTGTTCGAGTGAATTAGGTCATCGAGAATGGGCTCAAACGGGTTGTTCGGTGTGGGTGGAGAGGATGGTGGATGGGGCTTATTTGGTGGTAGGTTAGTAGTTGATCGAGGATGGTCGGTGCATCTCAGAGAGTTTGATGGTGAGACGACGAGACCTCCTTGATCCAGCCATGAGGATGGCGTCGTGGCGGAGGGGGCGGGGCGTGGCTAGGGGGCCACACAAGGATGGCGCAAGCGAAGCTTACACCAGTGTGAGGGGAGAGAGAAGAGAGCGTTCGCTCTTCTTAAAATGTTTAGGAAACAAGAGAGTACTTGTGAGGTCTGTTATTGACTTGTTAATACGATTATACTGTTCATATAGTTATGATCATGTTAGATGAAGATTTTGATATTGATGCCAATTCAATGGTTCTTATTGATCTAATTTATGTTCATCGTGTTAGCATAAGCATTTGTGTTTTTGTATACGTTTATAGATTTTTTAGTTATGAGAATATATGATAATATATAGCGGAATGTATTTGTATAACTGTATATGAAGTTTTTTTTTTTGAAAATGAAAAGTGGTTCGAGACCATTAGACGGCGCGCCGTCTAGTCCATCGAAATGCCGAAAAAATTGGCAGACGGACAAACCGTCATGAAGGACCACAAAAAGGAGAAAATAAATACACAAAAATACATCAAAATGAAAGTGAAAGCAAAAAACTCTTCAAGGTAAAACAGAATGATCCAGCCAGCAAGATGCAACGAGCATAAATGTTCATCTTTGAAAGAAGTACACAGGGAGGAAGTCTGAGGAACAACTGTGGACACTTCAGATTTGGACTGCAACAGAGCCTTTAGGAGTCGATCACAAATCCACGCCCCCTTCTTGACAAACACACGAAACCGCCAACAAATGACTACATCAAACCTCGGAAGACGAGATTACAGAACCCGGTTATCTTGATGCATAAAGGTGTAGAGCTTGATGGATAAGAGAAATATGATTTGTGGGGAAAAGTTTGTTCATAGAGGGTTGATTTATGTTGTCGGGAATGATTATTTTTGGGCTTTGTATGCAGTAAGAAGGACATTGTTAAGAGAGGGTTTGATAACAAATTGGTAACCGAAAAATTGTTTTTACGGGTATTGTACTTAATGATCAATGCATAATAATTAAAATATTTAATTATTTTGCTTTATTTATTTATTATTATTATTGGGTGATTTTTGTGCCGTTAGGCCGAGAAACGGTGTCGTTAGACCGAGAAACAACTTAAATTGTATTATATGAATTTTCCATTCTTTTTGTCCAGCTTGGTTTTTATCTCATGGAGACTCAATGTCATTGATTTACAAGTTTTTTCAATCCACCAAGAACCCAGCAGAAGGACCTGGAAATGAAAACAATGCTAGCAAGCTTAAACCCAACACTCCCTTTTTTCAAATGATCCAAAGAAACAGGTTTAGAAAAAGGAAAAATCATGTTACAAAAGGTGCATATTTGTAATCAATATCCAGAACTTTTACAAATGGAATTTAGAAATTCAAACTCGCAAAACGCCTACAAAGGGTGTTTACCATTAAAACGATGGTTCTAGGAACCACTATAACAGAGTCTTCTTCCCACCGATATAAAATAGTCCAATTTTTACCCAATCTGACATAAACAAGATTGTTAATGTCAAGATATGTGTTTACCCTTGTCCAAAGCGAGTTCTTATGGATGTAAAACCCCGATGCTTGATATTTCTCACGGAAGATTAGAGTATGTTGCGGTTGTTATAGGCTCGAGCATAAAGATTTTAATATTGACCCTAAACGTCAGCCTACAAAGGGTGTATCCCCACTTACGTGAACCCACTTTTATGAACCACAATATGAAGCTTTCTCCATCTGAAGCCTTTTCTTCCGATGGCGGACGCTTGTGTTTCTCTCGAACGCTCCTCTCTCTCTTTTACTTCTGGTGTTTTTGTTTGCATTTGCGCTAGATAAAGTTTAGTTGATGTGGGGATGAAGTCGTTGTTCCAGATCTAGACTTGAAGTTCACGAATTGGACAATAGGAAGAAATCTCGGTGTAATGGGAAAATCTCGGGCAAGATTTATATGAACATGCCAAGATTATGTAAAACTCACAACGATTCAATCAATGATTCACAACTATTCAATCAATGACTCTCTTTTTTGATTGAATAAGACTGAATAAAACACGAACTTCGTAAACGACACAACGAGTATCTCACAATATTGTGGAATAAAATAATCAAATTCAGTCTACCTATGAATCTTGACTTCTATGCCTATTTATAGGCAAGATTTTCCTAGAAAATAAAATAAAAGATAATCCAAAAAGATATGATCAAAAACCAAAAGATACATTCAAAAGTTTGAGAGCTTTAAACTTATTAAATTAACTACAAGATAAATATATCTAATAAGATCCCAACAGACTCTTATTGATATCGACATACAACAAATCTTGGTCTAAATCTCGGGCGAGATTTTGTCTCAGGGCCGATATATCTTCTCTGATTCTCTTAAGCCTCGTTCTAGCCACTTTCCTTGCCTCCTTGGCACTAATACAAATTCCTAGTTTCTCGGGACAATTATCTCGGGTCTTAAAAAAGTCCCATAAAAATTTTAAACTCTAGGGACTTAATACAATAACGCCCGTAGAAGAATTATTAATTTATTTTTATTAAAATAAATTAATCTCTCGGGACTTTTTTTTATATCACACTAGATCGGTTAAAACACTCTAGAGATTTTAAAAAAAAGTCCTGAGAGATGCATGAAACAAAGTTATGTCTATCGGGAGTTGTATCTAAAACGCCCCAGAATCTACATCTCTCGGGAATTTACTTTAAACTCACTAGAACCCTGTAAGTTATCTTGCTGAGAATCCTACGCGTCTCCATCCAGCCAATCATTGATCGAAGACTCTTCCCTGCGCGCCTATCCATCATCGATCAAAGACTCTTCCCTGCACACCTCTCCATTCAGTCCATCGCCACGGTCGAGTCGAGGCTTGACTTGTTGCCTCTACTACTCTCCTCCCGGTACCATTCGTCATCGCCACCAATGATAGGAGATTCAAGAATGGAAATAAAGAGAATTTAATTGTTTACAAGGTATGATGAATTCTAGAGATTGAGAATACGTGTAACTAGAAGCTTCTGAAAATTTCCACTTTCAGCTCTTGCGTCTTAAATCCTATCAAATTTTCTTATTTTGATCACCTCATCTACACTTAATTTGAAATTCACTTCTCTATGTAGTTTTTGAAATTGAATATTATATTGTTCAATTGTATAAAACTAATTGATGATATCAGTACAAAAATTATTTATTTTGGTTCTAGATTGGTGTAACAACCCAAATCCGCAGGACTCGGGGCGATATTGGGCTAAGATCTCACAATGAATCCTAACACTAGCCTGACAACAAGTTCAATGGATCTTACAATAAGGCACATATAAATTAAAACCAAATACATGAAACTGTACAAATATATACATCAAAAGGTTTACAAAACATAGCCGAGTACAAAATGGCAACATCATATACAAACGTGTACAAAATATCCCATAACCCTCGCACAACCTAGTGTACGGAAGCCCTCGGATGATCACCCTTCTGGCTCACTCTGCGGTCCTCCTATCCTACAGAAGATCTATAACATGGTATAAACCCTTAGCTAATAGAATATGAATAAGAATGGAAGGAATAACGTATACACACATCAACACATCACAATATGCAATGTCACACACAACCATTTATTATTTTCAATTACGTTATACCATTACTACTTCAACTTCTTTTGTGGCACGAGGAGCCTCAAGAACCTCGTCTCTGTCCCCTTTCACACATGTTTTGCATGGGGATCTACCTCCCCCTGGATTACTAGTTTCAGAGCACCTTCTCCACTCTCGGCGAGCTTTGACAGGTGGTCACGACCCATTATAATACACTTGGGCATCATACACAACCTTAGCCTAGCTATACTCTCAAGCTAAGCCAAAGGAAAGGAAAAAAGCATACCAAAGCTTGGTATGCCCTGAACACGCACCCGCGAAAGCAAGAAGATGCAGGAGCGCAGAACACCGCAGGTGCGGTGACACTCAGCCGCAGGGGCGGTGACACTGGCCTGGCCGCAGGGGTGGCGGCTCCAATCCGCGGGGGCGGTCGAACAGGAGATGGGCACCTATGAGACTTCTCTTCGATCCTTCTCATGATCTCTTTACTTCTTCATTTCCCCAAAGGTAATCAACGTACATATATACATACACATACATCAACAAACGTCCAGAAAGATCAACCCAAGCATTGCTTGTGGGATTTCCTAATCTAAAAAGAAGAAAGGAAGAAGGAAAGAAGAAAGAGAGGAGAAAGAAGATGAAAGCTTACCACAACAAGCTCTGGGAAAGGGGGACCTCCCTACTGCCTATCCATAACACCATATCAAACCATCAACAACATCATCATCCTCAATATTATCATCAAAACACTCTCAAAGATCAACTTTATCAAGAAGATCAAAGAAGAACCAAGGAAGGAGGAGGAACGTGGAGAAGATGAAGCTGGGAGAAGATGAAATGGAAACCCTCATCACAGAGGAAGGGAAAGATCTTAAGAAGGAAGTAAAGGGGAAAAGCACGGGTCAACAAGGTCAAGAAAAGTGGTTGAGGTTGCCTAAGCCACGGGGGCGGGTCCTCAGACAGCGGGGGCAATGCCGCACTTGCGGCGAACAAAACCGCAGGGGCGGTACCCTTGAAAACTAAGGCTCTTACATCAGATCCTCCTAACAACAAGTTTCGTCCTGAAACTTGAACAAAATCCCAAATCCTCTCGGATCCATACGCCGAGATATAAACACCCTCTCTGTCGAAGGTATCTCATCTCCGTTCAAAAGGTAACAACCTATGACATTCTATAACCTCAAAGCACAACATGGAGGATTCATCACTCCAGCAACTGAACCACAAACGTTAATCAAGGTGTAGAGGAAAACTACCTCTAGCCAACCTATAACCACATCATAATGGCATGGAGAAAAACCATCTCCAGCCAAACCGTACACATAATGTGGGGCGTGGAGTAAAACCATCTCCACTCAAACTATGTCCATAACAAGAGCATGGAGGAATAACCATCTCCAACTATATCCTTATCACATCCCGTTAACATGGAGGATGAACATTCTCCAACTACAAACACAACTCGCGCTAGCAGAAAATATCTAATAAGATCATATGCACACATCATATCACATAAGCACAAAAATATAACAATCACCAAGATAGCACTAAGATCTACTCGTGGACCCTACAAGTGCATCTATCTCGGCATAGAACTCGGGATAGTTCCTCTGGATACTATCCTCAGTCTCCCAGGTGGCCTCCTCAAGTCCTCGTCTAGACCACTGTATCCTCAACATATGAATGTCCTTTGAACACAAGCGTCTCACACCTCATTCTAGGACTAGAATCGGGTGCTCAACAAAAGTGTGGTCCGGCTTCACCACTAAATTCCCATAGCTGACGATGTGTCTCGAACCTGGTATGTACTCCCTTAGTTGAGACACGTGAAACATAGGATGAAAACCCTTTAACCTCGGTGGTAAAACCAATCTGTATGCTGCTCTACCAACTTTGTCCAGAATCTCAAAAGGACCAACATATCGGGGACTCAGCTTCCTCTTTATGCCAAAACGTCTGACACTATGCCCCCAAACCGTCATGAAGGACCACAAAAAGGAGAAAAGAAATGCACAAAACAACATCAAAATGAAACCGAAAGAAAAAAGTTTTCAAGGGAAAGCAGGATGATCAAGCCAACAGGAGGCAACGAGCATAAATGCCATCTTCGAAAGAAGTACGCAGGGAAGAAGTCTGGGGAACAACTGTGGACACCTCAGATTTGGACTCAACAGAGCTTTAAGGAGTCGATCACAAATTCACGCCCCCTTCTCGACAAACACACGAAACTGCCAACAAATGACTACATCAAATCTCGGAAGACGAGATTACAGAACCTAGTTATCTTGATGCATAAAGATATAGATCTTGATGGATAAGAGAAATATGATTTGTAGGGAAAAGTTTGTTCATAGAGGGTTGATTTATGTTGTCGGAAATGATTGTTTTTGGGCATTGTGCAGTAGGGAGGACATCTATAAGAGAGGGTTAGATAACAAATTGGTAACCGAAAAATTGTTTCCAACAGTATTGTACTTAATGATCAATACATAACAATTAAAATCTTTAATTGTGTTGATTTTTTTATTTATCATTATTATTGGGTGATTTTTGTGCCGTTAGGCCGAGAAACGGTGTCGTTAGACCGAGAAACAACTTAAATTGTATTATATGAATTTTTTCATTCTTTTTGTCCATCTTGGTTTTCATCTCATGGAGTCTCAAGGTCATTGATTTGCAAGCTTTTTCAATCCACCAAGAACCCAACAAAAGGGTCTGAAAATGAAAACAATGCTAGCAAGCTCAAACCCAACACTCCCTTTTTTTCAAATGATCCAAAAAAATAGGTTTAAAAAAAGGTAAAATCATGGTTCAAAAGGTGCAAATTTGTAATCAATATCTAGAACTTTTATAAATGTAATTTAGAAATTCAAACTCGCAAAACGCCTAGAAGCCTCGTTATGAGGAAGGTTAAAGGTTGTTTATGGTCAGATTTAGTCAAGCAAGAGGTAGATATTCAGGGGGTAGAGATGGAGAGATGACATGGGATGTGGTGGTATCATACGAAGTCATTAGTGTTGGTGATGGTCACTTTGATTTGGTGAGCGCGGCAGGAAAGCCGGTGGCCTAGGCCGGAGAAGGTGGTTGCATATGTCGGAGAAGGCGGCGGGTTACGTCGGTGATGATGGTTCCTTTGATTTGGTGAACGCAGCAAGAAAGCCGGAGAAGGCGGTGGCCTACGCTGGAGTAGGCGGCGGGTTACGCCGGAGAGGAGGTTGATAGTCGAGTTAAAGCCTCAAACTTCCAGGGAGAAAAGAAAGCCAACAAAAGAACCGACCAAACCGCCCTTGAACGGAACAAAAATGCCACACCATTTTGCACTTGGACGATCAATCCGTTTTTTTTTGACAAAATCGAACATAGAAACAAAAGCAGGAATTCAAGAGGTCTCATCCTTTTGCAGGAAAAGAAGGAAAAGGTCCAGATCTCTCCCTTACGGTCAGCGCAAGGCATCAAAGGCTTGAGAGGTCGGAGAAGGAGCTCGATTGAACCCTAAATTCGTAGAGATCCATTGTCAGAGCACCTCCAAGCTTTTCAGCACGAGGGAGCTTTGAAAAATCAAAGTTGAAACAAAGAAATGGGGTCGGATCCAGAGTAAATGGACACCATTGTTACTGATAATTGCGATAGGGAAGCCACAACGGTTTGGAAGTCGGTCGGAGGCTATTAATGACCAAAGTAGACTAAAAGAAGACAAGTCGGTGAAGATCAAGTTTGGGGCGACGGTAACCGAAAGGTTTGGGGTGGTTGCCGAACGGTTTTTGGGGCGGTGGTAACCGACTGGTTTGGGGGCGGCGATAGCCGAAGTGTTTGTATATGAAGATATTTTGATTTGTCTCATCTTCTAGATTTAAAATGAGTTTGAACATGAGTTCACCAAAGCTAAGCTCGTGAATTATTTATATATATTGAAATTCAACATTGAGAATAGGAGGAAGTAGATGATAACGTGCACTTTGTTTTAACTCTTACTCGGATTAGCTAGGATACATCCGATGACTTGACGAAACAAGCTGAATATAAAAACATTTTTACTATATTGTCGATTCAAAGTTAATTAGAGTCGCCTAGATTTGAAATGAGTGAAACTGTGAGTATATCGGCTCGGCAGGTTTGATTTAAATAATGGCTCGATGTATTTAATTCTCATGTATGATCGATGTTACGTACCAACATGAGCGTATACAGTACTAATTAAGTTTGTTATCACACCAAAAAAAAAAAATAAGTTTGTTAGTCATCGACCCAATTATATTTTTTGGTGCCATATATATACTGATCTAATTTGATTGATCATATTAATCCAGACTATAGTAATAGGTATAACTATGAATCCACAAGATCGATAATAATTAACGTACATAAATATAGGATTGTATATATATGAAACAGCTAGGTAGAGACACACAAACACACACAAAGTATATTATTATGCATGCATAATAACAATGATTATTACGTACATAAATATAGGATTGGTCGCTCACATTAATTTATTCATGCAGGCAGAAGATCGATAATTACTAACGTATATAATATATGGATATGGCGGCGGAGGTTGGTTAACGATGGGGTAGCTAGAAGTAGCAGAAGCAGGCACGGCCACTGCCATCGAACTCGCAGTCGCCCCGATGAGCACTCTCCCGAGAGACGCAGAGATCGTGGCATCTCGAATCACTAAAGCATACTCCTGCGAACACCTCGCTGTAACATTTCCTCCCTTCCACCGGCCTTGCCATCTCTACATATATACAAACAAGTACATTCAAACTTAATTAGTTCTCTCTCTCTCTCTCTATAGATATAGTCTTATAGATATATAGCGTACTTACCCTGGGAGGACAGCACGAGGAGAAGGAAGCAGATGGCATAGCAGCCGATGACCAAGGTGCGTGGCTTTGCCATGTCGATCAATTATATGTATGTATGTGTTGTTGATCAATTGTATGTATATATGTTGGCAGCAGGGAAAGCTAAGGTATTTATAGTTCCCACCAACTCGACCTTTCTTTCGGTTGCTTCGTCTTATCATTATTTATGACTTTTCCTTTGGTACCTACGTGGAATATCTTACAACGACTAAATAGATTAAACTAATTACTGTGTACAAAATCAAAGCATACGTACGTTTCATCTCATTCTTACATATAAAAACACACAAGAGATGATGGGGTCAAATTAACATTGAGTTCCTTTTCACCACATCTCCATCGATCTCCCGGCCTTGAAGCGGTTTAAGTTAAAAAAAAGAAGATATTCTACTGTCCTTTATTTGTTTTTAATAAGAGTCCTATTTGAGCTTTTGAGACGACATCCCACAAGAGGTGACACGGTTTAATTCACAAGTCATGTTTACCCGTGTCCTACCTCACGTCTACTCGTGCATTTCACACTTTCAAGGGACATTGCCTTCACACACCATGCACACGACATATAGACACGGTTTGTTAACCGGTGCATATGCCGTGTCCATCCCGTCTCTATGCCGTGTCATTTGCACAACAACTTCCGAAGATAGATTTAAGACTTTATTATTTCTTAGGGATTTTTTCAAATATTTTGTGGCCCGATTTTGTGCCCTATGAGTAGATTGCTTTTCCAAATTTTAGTAGAGTTCGCGCTTTGAATGTTTGCAACTCTAGTTGTCACGCTTTCCTTTTCCATTCAAATTCGCCAATAACGCTTTTGTTTGCGGATTTGTCGAGTTTTGCTGATTCATTTTTTTATTGTGAACCTTGCTTGAAGTACTATACTGATTTATGCTGCTTTTTCTCTTTTCTTTTATTTGTTTGAAATGTATGCTTGCTATTTCCTTTTTATGCATTGTTTGCAATTTGCAACATGCTTGGCTAATTTTTATGGTCCAAGATTTTTTAAACCCTTTGATGAATTGATTTATATTTATGTATATATATATGAATGAACGAATATCAGCTGGTTGTGTTTTGCTTTAGTGACCTTATTCGAACCTTCTTGACCTTAATAATAGAGCAAGTTCGACCCCTTTGTTGCGTATGCTGAGAAGTAGTGTTTGCCTTGAGAATAGAAATAGATTATTTTTTTGTGAAAGCGTGCCGATTCTTTTGGACCTTCTAGGATTGAACTTATTTTGGGGAGAGACGTCTACCTTTACCTCGAGGGTTCCTAGTTGTAATAGACTTACAAGTTTTTATCCCTTCCTGGATTTTGTGCAAGAGCATGAATTGTTTTGGTTTTCTTCTAGTTTTCTACGTACTTAACGGGTTTGGACGTACGATTTGCATGAACCGAGCTTAACCAAAGAGTTTATAAACGAAAAAAACATGGGAGACGGATATACAGGGAATGAGGTTGTGAATGGTGGTTTTCTACGTGACACCTCCATGTCCCCCTGCTTATGTTCCTATACTACCTGATTAGGTGGCAGAGATTGCTAGACTTCGGACAATGATTGTTAATTAATAGACAATTCGTCATCTACAAACTTTGGATGCAAGAATGGATCCTAGACAAACTGTTTCATACCATGCCTTGGCACTACTAGAAATGGAAATGAATGCTTTTACTCTAAGTATAGATACCATCCGACTGATTTAGAATGACTAGTTTGGTGGTGGAACAACTAAGAGTCCACACCAACATTTGAGAAGTTTTGAGAATATTAAGGATACCTTAAGGTATCAAAATGTTTCTATCGATGCCTTAAAATATAAAGAGTAGTCTACAGATTTCCATGTTATCAACACATCCACGTTCTTTCAAAGGTTTTACCTCACCACTTTCACCAAGCCAAACTTGTCTTAAAACACGATCACATATGTGTGTATATATATATATGACTCAATCATATTGCCAAAAGTAGAATGCATGTCTTACTTAATGCAATATTCATACCGGCCTTATTTGCCCTCTTTATCTCCAACACCTAAGGTTGATCAACCTCGCTTTCCCCACTGTCTTTTTCCTACCTCCATTGAGTATGAAAATATGCATCTCGGTGCCCACTCTGACCCCACGTGAAACAAGTGATTGTTTTCCTCGGACAATCGTTTCTCTTGTGTCTAGTACTTCCGCAATTATAACGTCATCTATCTTCATCTCCTTCTAACATGTCTAATCGATTCGTTCTATCTTGAGTGAAACTACCTCGAGTTGTGGGTCTTAATCTACCATACTCGGCAACTAGCATCCAACATGGTCTTTGACTTCTTGCTCGGACCCTATGAGCTCTTTAAAACTTCTCATGCATCGGGTGAGCCATCTCATACACCATCGCAATGTTCTGGTACTAGTCCTATGTTGTGCACATAAATCCTGAAATATATGCACTAATATCTGGCCAAGAGCCTAGCGAAGGCTTGTATCCGATGTCTCTCAGTCGGGTACTCCTCGGCCACATATACCAACTTTCTTTGGAACTTACTCACAATATCAACCACGGATATGTCTTTGTCTTGGCCTCCTGAAGTACTTGTAATCTAGCCTCTCTAATAAAGGTGGGGCAAAATATCTCCCCTATCAACACCCTAAACTCCTCGAACCTTGTTACCTTCTAATAATGTATGGATAACCACCAAAAGAATGAATCTTCCTCTAATAAAGTATGTACTAAATCCACTCTTCCTCCTATAGGTACTCTCAATGAATCAAGGGCAACACTAACTCGTCCAAACTACAATTTGACCTCTACGCCTTGTGCTCCGGTGAAAGGTGAGATCTTCATTTGATGAAATGCCTCCAATCACTTATTTGGTCCAGAATTGTGATGCTCTTGACGATCTTTCACGGACTCGATTGACTTCTTTAATATCCTCAAAGCCGATTGAGGCGTTGTGTGATTGTTTGACACTCGGGAATATGGTGCCGGCGTGGTAGGTGCGCTAGCATCTACTGTAATTGGAATAGTCATATGAGAATCTTGGGCTCTCAAATCTGATGCTCAAGGAATGTGTAAGACCCCAGTTTTGCCTTCACCGCCCCCGCGGTGAAGAAGGCCGCCCCTGCGGCTGAGATGATCCGCCCCTGCGGATTCGCGACAGATCGCGCCCGATCTGTTTTCGTTCGTTTTATCTTCCTTCCATAGATAGAATATCCGATATTCTATTTTATGGGCCGGTTTCCTTATCTTTTTTCTAACCCTAGACGTCCTTCCTTTTATTCTTTCAACCCTTCTCTATATATTCCCGCCTTTTTCTCCTTTTCCCATTTCTTGCTATCGTTGTTTCAAACCCTTGAGAGCTGCAACCGTCACCTTGCTTCCTGCGACCTTGCTGAACGTGTAAGTTCATCATTCTTTGATCTTCCTTACGCTCATGTACTACAGCATGCTTCCTTCTTTCTTTTTCGTTTTCTTCTTCTTCTTTTCTTTTCTTCTCCTCCAAGAATCAAGTTTGAACCTTGATTCTTGTTGGCTTCTCGTTGTTGATGTATCGTTATTCTCAGGCTCTTTGGAGTGAGTCTGGACGTGTGTGAGCCAAAGGTTAGAGCTTTGGTTTCCCTTGCTGTGAGTTCCTGTCGAAGAGAATCCCGACAGCGCTGTCTATCACGTGTTAGCATGAAATATTGTGATATTTTAGGCACGTTTTCTAAGTGTATTTCGTCCATATTGGTATTCATTGATAAAGCATGGAAGCAATTGTGAGTTAGTTTATCTATTTTGTCGATATAGAGGTCTACATAAGCTTTGTGTTGATTGTAGGCAATTAAGAGCTAATTCCGAACGGATTGAGAGAGAATGGAGGTAGATTGAGCATGTCCAAGGATTGAGGACACCACTAGAAGCTAAGGATGATGCTAGGATGGAGAATGACACAAAAGCAAAGGAAATTACTAGCTATGTACGTTCCACGCTCTAAAATACGACCGTACTAGGTTCCACGTTCTATTCCACGGCCGTGGAACCTTGGCAAGACAAGCGTGGAGCATTCCAGCAACTTACACGGCCGTGGAGAGTTGTGACAAACCGTGATGAGTTTCCACGCTCTAAACCACGCTCTAAACCACGGGCGTGGAATCTTAGGAAACCGTGATTCTGACGATCTTTTAACGTACACTTTGAAGCCATGATCTTTTACGCAATGAGCTGGGCTCATATTTTATCTTACCCTATAAAAGGACGGAAGAAGAGAGATTCCGTCACCTTCGCTTAGACCTCCGGGGAGAGACTGCGTTTTGCCCTATTTTTGAGATTTCCGAGTTGACGGAAAGGCTTACGGAAAGAGTGAAGATTTGGAAGATTGTTCGTACGGAGATTGCATCTTTGTCCTTAGGTTCGATTAGAAGACGGGTTGACATCCCGTTCTTCGTTCTTATCAAGGATTGTGATTGTTTGTGTTATCCTGATTCTACTTACATCATCGTTCTTCTTTGTGGATTTGAGATTGATTTAAGATTTATTCAAGGTTTTCGAAGGTTTTTATCTTTCATTCTTTTAAATCTTGAATTTGATATCAATATGACTGTTGTTGGCTAAAACCCTTTAGCAATTCTAAGGTGAAGGGTTGATAGTTGTGGCTTAGATGATGATAGATCGATCATAAACAGGTTGGATCCTGAGAGTTAGAGAGAATCGCCGACGAACCTAATCCACGGTGTGTTCTTCAGCTTCCACGACCGTGAAACTCAAGAACTACCCGTAATTTTGTGTCAGTTACGAACCTTGCTTTTACTTTAATCCAAAGTTAAAGATTTGCTTTAACTTAGTATTGGCTTGCCTTTTCTAGGTGGTAGTGAGGCCTCAACAACCTCTACCTCGATTCCGAGTGTCACAACCTTAATCGGTTAAGTTAGTCTTGATCCTTGGATTATAAGTTTGGGTATTTGACATTAATTCTTACCTTTAGAACCCTGTCTATAATGAAGCCTCAACAACCTTTATAGAGAGTGTCTTTAGGTGGGTCATATAAGGTTTTTGGAACTTCACCGTACAATTACTTTACATTCATATACCTTTGCAAACCTCAACTCTGTCCTTATATCTTTAGTATGTCTTGAATCGATTGCCACAGCTGGATTCTTGGATCTTTAGGATTGTTGTTTTCCCAATATTTACAAAAGCTCATACATTTACTCGCTTGACAATCTTATAATTGGATTTAACCCCCCAAATCCCTGTGTTCGATACTCTGGAATTCTTGCTTAACTATATCGATCCGTACACTGCGGGTTCGCTTGCTTGATTCTAGTTTTATAAATTTAAGACTTATTTGCATGCACGCTAAGGGGCGAACAAGTTTCTGGCGCCGTTGCCGGGGATTTGGTCTAGGCCGAATCCGGTTATCGGTTGTCAAGCTTGGGAGCTTCTCCCTTGTTATTTGATATCTTTTTGAGTGTATGCGCAGGTCTAGGAATAACGAAGACCTCTTACCTCTCAATCAAGAGCTTGAGAGGGCTTTGAGAAGAAAGCTTAAGGAAAGAAAAATGGTTGAAGAAAGAGAACGTGATTACCAAACGGAGTTGGCGGAGAAAGAAGCTCAACTCCAATGGAGTGAGAATACTCGTAGAGAAGAGATGGATCGTCATCAAACGAAGGTTGATGATCTATCGGACATGATGTTCCAAATGAGGTTGGAAATAAACAACTTCAAGGAGAAAAAGAAAAGAAGGAGACCGGGAAGATCGGTTAGAGCTAACTCATCCAATGAGGATAGCGACTCTTCCATGCCACCACTAGAGGAAATTGATCCAACGATCAATGTGAATCCATTCTTTCCACGGCCAGCTGCAAATCGCCGTGTTTCACCTAGGAATGCGAGGGTCAAACGTGTAGATGAGGAGCCAAGAACTCTTGGCCAAAGGATGGATCTAACGCAGCAACCACGCCGTTTAGGTGTGAACTTTGATGCTGATGATGCACAAGGGTTTAGCTTCAACCCTCAAGTTATTACTATTGTCCGCCAAAACCAATTTGGTGGAACAAGTGCTGAATCTCCACACCAACATCTACAAAATTTGAGATTATGATGGAGACAATGAAGCCGAAGAACGCAACTACCAACAACTACAAACTCAAGCCTTTCTTCTTCTCCTTGAAGGGGAAAGCATTGTCTTGGTATCAAGCTCTTCCAAGTGGAAAGTTTGAGACATGGGAGGATCTTTCTGCGGAGTTCCTCACTAAGTTCTTTCCGCCATCCAAAACGGCGGAATTGAGAGGTAAGATTAATGCATTTTCTATGAGATCTAACGAAAGTTTGTTTCAATCCTGGGAAAGATTTCAGGATTTGCTATTGGATTGCCCTCATCATGGCATATCCAAGCTTGCACTATTGAAGATATACTATAAGAGGCTGGATGTGGAGACACAATTCAAGCTCCAATCCCTTTCATGTGGTACATTCATGGACATGAGGGAAGATGACGCTTGGAACTTCATTGAGAAGCAAGCGCGAGTTACAGAGAAGTATTCTCATCGGAAAGTGGAGGCGAATCATGTAGATCAAGGAGCAAAGCTATCACAAGCAGCTCAAACTCAAATCTTTTCTCTCAACACGGAGATTAAAGAGTTGAAGGAAGCCATAAAAACCAACTTTCCGAAGCACAAGGAGCAAGATGTGGGTTATTTAGGCAACAACAATAACCACAACGGTAATGAGAATACCAATCGCAATAACCGGAACAACAACCGGAATAATTGGAACAACAACAACAACAACAACCGGAACAACAATTGGAACAACAATAGGGGTTCAAACAATAACAATTGGCGTCCCAATCAACAAAATTCCGGTAATTCTTATCCTTCCAATTCAGGAAATTCACTAACTCCACCTTCCTCTTCTTCCACTCCTTTGAAAAGCCAGGGGCAAACATCTAATGGTGGAAGTACTTTGGGAAAAGAGAAGCCCGATCCCATGTTGGAAACAATTTTGGGCAAGCTTCAAGGATTGGAGACTCGCATCATCAAGGTTGATGATCACATTACCAAGGTTGATAAAGCCCAAAAGGTTTTAGAAAACCAAATGTTCAGCCATGCGGAGGAAGTTCCTAGGAATCAAGGGAAACTTCCAGGAAAAATGGAGGACAACCCAAAAGGAAGGGTGATGGCAATCACAACTAGGAGCGGAGTAACAACTACCGACCCGCAGCCTAAGTTTGTAGAAGTCCCCGTTGAGAAAGAGAAAGAAAAGGGGAAGGAGAAGGAAGATGTCTACGTTCCTCCTCCAGCTTACAAACCTCCCCTACCGTTCCCGCAATCTAGAGCAAGAGCGCGTCTAGACAAGCAATTCGGTAAGTTTATAGAACTCATGAGAAAATTGCATATTAATATACCTTTCATTGATGCTATTGTAGGTATGCCGGCTTATGGTAAGTTCTTAAAGGAAATCCTCTCTAACAAGAGAAAGCTAGAGGATTTTGGAGAGGTTAAGATGAGTTCGGATTCTTCGGATCTCATCAAAACCATGAAAGAGAAGATGCCCCCAAAGCTAAAGGATCCGGGGTCATTTTGGATTCCCATAGGAGTGGGAGATGTCACATATGATGCATTATGTGATTTGGGAGCAAGTGTGAGCATCATCCCACTTGCATTATGTAGGAAGATCGGTTTAGGCGACCCTAAACCGGTGAAGATGACGTTGTACATGGCGGACCGATCCATAACTCGTCCCGTCGGTATTGTTGAAGACGTCCCGGTCAAGCTAGGTAAATTCTATGTTCCTATAGATTTTGTTGTGCTTGACATTCCTGCAGATAGTCCGGTCCCGATCATTCTCGGAAGACCGTTTCTTGCAACATCCGGCTGCATAGTCGATTGCAAGAATGCTAGACTCGCCTTTGACATAGGAGAAGAGAAGGTAGAGTTCGTTCTTTCCACTCTAGTGAAGGAACCAATCTTTGATGAGAATATATTCAATATCCAAGATGAAGAAGGGCTATCTAGAGAGGAGGTAAGTGCTATTCTCTTCAAAGATCCTTTGCAAAAGGTTATTTCTATGAGCCTAATGAATGTAGGGGATGAAGAAGATTGTAATGAGGCAATTGAAGCCTTAGAAGCACAAGAAGAAGTGTGTGAAGAAGAGTTTGAGAAACTCCACGACGAGGCAGAGAATGTACGGATCCACGGTCATACACTATATTCCACGGCCGTGGATTTCATCAACAAAAGCGTGAAGCACTCCAGAGGGTTACACGGCCGTGGAGGAAACAAAGCCACCGTATTTACTTTGCACGCCCAAAATCACGGCCGTGGAGAAGTCAGAGAGGCCGTAATTTTGGGTGATTCCGAAGGTAATTGTGTCTCTTCCTCAACTTCTCTTGATTCTTCTCCAACTCCTTCTACATCCTTAGACACTTCTAAGGAACCATCGGATATTCCTCAAGAGTCATTGGAAACTCCGATAGTCATGGAATTAAAACCACTTCCTACTCATCTAAGGTACGCATTTCTTGGACCTAACTCTACCTTTCCTGTAATTGTTAGTTCCGATTTAAGCATAGATGAACATAGTAAACTTATGGTTGTCCTTAAGAAACATAGGAAAGCTTTAGGATATACTATAGAGGACTTAGTAGGAATCAAACCTTCCCTATGCATGCATAAGATCTTAATGGAAGAGGACTTTAGGACTTCGCGACAACCTCAAAGGCGGTTAAATCCGACCATGAAGGAGGTTGTCAAAAAGGAAATTCTTAAATTGCTTGATGCAGGTATCATCTACCCTATCTCCGATAGCAAGTGGGTGAGTCCCGTACAAGTGGTTCCGAAGAAGGGAGGAATGACGGTCATCACCAACAAAAACAACGAACTCATTCCTACCCGAACCGTAACAGGATGGCGGATGTGCATAGACTACCGCAAGCTAAACAACGCGACGAGGAAGGATCACTTCCCACTACCCTTCATCGATCAAATGCTTGAAAGGTTAGCACAACATTCACACTTTTTCTATCTTGACGGTTATAGTGGTTTCTTTCAGATTCCGATACACCCGGATGATCAAGAGAAGACCACATTCACGTGCCCGTGGGGTACGTTTGCCTATAGGAGGATGCCGTTCGGGCTTTGCAATGCCCCAGCCACCTTTCAAAGGTGCGTGATGGCCATCTTCTCCGAATATATAGAGGAAATCATGGAGGTTTTTATGGATGACTTCTCCGTTTATGGTTCCTCTTTTGACAATTGTCTTTCTAACCTTGCTCTTGTGTTACAAAGGTGTGAAGACACTAACCTAGTTCTTAATTGGGAGAAGTGTCAATTCATGGTGAAGGAAGGCATTGTATTAGGACACTTAATCTCTAGTAGAGGGATTGAGGTGGATAAAGCTAAAATAGAGACAATAGAAAAGCTTCCTCCCCCAACTTCGGTGAAAGGGATAAGAAGTTTTCTAGGAAATGCTGGATTTTATAGGCGTTTCATAAAGGATTTCTCTAAAATATCAAAGCCGCTAACTAATCTATTGATGAAGGATGCAGTTTTTGATTTTTCGCAGGAATGCTTAGATGCGTTTAACATGATTCGGGAAGCTCTAATTTCGGCCCCTATTATCCAACCTCCGGATTGGAATCTTCCCTTTGAGGTTATGTGTGACGCAAGTGACGTAGCTATAGGAGCTGTTCTTGGACAAAGAAAGGAAGGGCGAACCCATGCTATCTACTACGCTAGCAAAACGCTAGATGAAGCGCAGCTCAACTACGCCACTACGGAAAAAGAATTTCTAGCTATTGTATACGCAATTGACAAATTTCACTCCTATCTTGTAGGTGCAAAGGTGATTGTATACACGGATCATGCTGCGATCTGGTACCTCCTTGCAAAGAAGGACGCGAAGCCAAGGCTAATTAGATGGATTCTTCTCCTACAAGAATTCGATCTAGAGATCCGCAACAAGAAGGGTTCGGAAAATTCTGTTGCGGATCATTTGAGTCGTCTAACACATCTAGAGGACGACCATCTACCTATCGATGACTCCTTTCCGGACGAGCATTTACACATCATAGAGGAGTGCATCGATGTGATCTCCAAAGGTAACGAACCATGGTTTGCTGATTTTGTTAACTATTTGGTTTGTCAGGAATTACCGCCCGGATTATCCTACGCACAAAGAAAGAAGTTCTTTAAGGATGTTCGGGAATACTTTTGGAATGAACCTCTCCTCTTTAAGAGAGGTCCAGATGGCATTATTCGGCGATGTGTGCCGGAAGATGAGATGCAAAGCGTCATCCGCCATTGTCATTCACTACCTTGTGGAGGACACGCTAGTTCGAACAAGACTAGCGCTAAGGTATTGAAATCTGGATTCTTTTGGCCTACTCTATTTAAAGATGTGCAAACCTTTGTTTCTTGCTGCGATGCTTGTCAAAGAATAGGAAATATCTCTAGGAGGAATGAGATGCCTCTCAACAACATCCAAGAGGTGGAGATCTTTGACATTTGGGGAATAGACTTCATGGGACCTTTCCCATCATCTTGTGGTAACCAATACATACTTTTAGCGGTTGATTATGTTTCAAGATGGGTTGAAGCGATTGCCTCTCCCACCAATGATGCCATGGTAGTGGTTAAGTTCTTTAACAAGACTATCTTCCCACAATTTGGGATACCACGGACCATCATTAGTGATGGAGGCTCTCATTTCATTGCCCGGCGTTTTGAAGCTCTCTTAGCTAAGTATGGGGTAACTCACAAGATTGCCACCCCTTATCATCCACAAACTAGTGGACAAGTTGAGATCTCAAACCGGGAGATCAAAGGAATCCTAGAGAAGACGGTTTCAAGGACAAGGAAGGATTGGTCCTTGAAGCTAGATGACGCATTGTGGGCATACCGGACTGCGTATAAGACTCCCATCGGAACTACACCATACAACCTTGTGTATGGGAAGTCTTGTCACTTACCGGTAGAGTTGGAACACAAGGCGTTTTGGGGAATCAAGTGGTTGAATTTCAGCATGAAGGAAGCGGGAGAGAAGCGTCTCTTGGACCTAAATGAGCTTGAAGAACTCCGCTTGAACGCCTACGAAAACGCCAAGATTTATAAAGAAAGAGCAAAGCGTTGGCATGATAAGCATATCATTCCAAAGGACTTCAAAGAAAGAGATCAAGTTCTCCTCTTCAATTCAAGGCTTTGTCTCTTTCCAGGTAAGCTTAAATCTCGTTGGACCGGACCTTTTCTAATCAAACGTATTTTTCCCCATGGTGCAGTTGAAGTATGGGGTGAAACGGGCGGAAGCTTTAAGGTGAACGGACAACGACTCAAGAAGTATACTCCGGAACTCCAAGCTGAAGAGTTCGCGCCCACCGCACTCGAATAAGTGCGAATTTGGTCTAGCTACGGACCTTAAACAAAGCGCTTCTTGGGAGGCAACCCAAGGTATTGCATTGTCGTTTTTTTTGCTTTTGATTCATAGATTAGTTTAATTTAGACGTTTTTGCTTTGTTTTGCCTTCGATACCTTCCGGTATGTTCGTGTTTTTGGATGTAGGAACAGTGGAAAAGGAAAGGGGAAGAGAAAGTTTGAAGAAAAGTGACAAAACTTGGACTTTGGAGCATTATAGAGAGTTTCACGGCCTAAACCACGGCCGTGACAGCTACAGTGACCGTAATTTTCAGAAGTCTAAGAAAAATCACCAAAACCACGGTTCCGTACAATTCCACGGCCGTGGAACCCCCCGACAGACCGTGATTTTCAAAAATTTTTACGGTCACTATATAAACCACGTTTCTTCACAAAACACAAACCAAAAACCCATTCCACGCCCCAAAATCGCCGATTTCACTCCCCCTTCCTCAAATCTTCGTTTGTTAATCGTTTTTAACGATTCTTTGACCTAAACTGAAGCAAATCCAATCACCAACAAGATCAAAGCAACGATTCGAGCGGCAAATCACCGGAGAAGCCACAATTCGGATTCCAAAATCCGAAAACCTAGGTTTTTGATTCTTTCTCTATCTTTGTCGATTTGGCTTCGTTTTTGCTAGTATTTTTAGGAGAACTGATTGAAATTGGAAAGAAATTAGTCTAGGACTGCTTGTTGCTGAGTTTGGTGAACTTTTGCTAAGTTTTGTGAAATCACGTGCCGAACCACGGTCTCTGTACGTTCCACGACCGTGGAAATCCAAGAACAGACCGTGGTTTTTGACAGAGTATGGATTTTGTGAGGAGAGTGTCCGGTAGGAACAAGGATAAGAACAAAAAGAGGAAAGGCAATGATGCTTCCTCTTCTAGAGCACCACCCACCGAACCTCCATCACCTCCTTCATCACCATCACCACCTCCCCCTAGGATCCCTACTATCCATGAGGATCATTTAGATGCCTTAAAGAGGATAGAGGAGAGGACGGTCATAGGACCGCGATACTTGCTGCTTGAGGAGCTAGCACCCTTGCATGTGATAGGAGACCTTACATGGCTTTTAGATAGAGCCGGCTTAGTCATCTTCTCCGCTATTCGGGAAGATGCTTATGAGGAGATTACGAGGGAGTTTGTAGTTTCCTTCGAGCATAGCCATGTTGACAGGACAATTTCTTTCCGGCTGATGGAAAGAAACTATTATTTTTCGATTAGAGAGTTTGGAGCCTTCTTTGGGTTCCAGGAGACCTTCAATGGTCGTTTCCCCAGTGGCGTGTACGCCAAGGATTTCTGGGAGGAGATAGCGATGATTTACGCAGCGAGGACCGCTGGCAGCCTGCTGATACCAAGGCTAGATTGATCTATCATCTAGCCTTGAAGATTGCCCATAGAGTGCTTTCTGAGTGTCTCTTCCCTAGGACGGAGACACCTCAGAAGATTAAGACAGATGAGTTGTTCCTTCTTTATAGCATTTTATATGGAAGGCCAGCTGACTGCGCCACCCTCTTAGCTGCTACTATGAGCAAGCTAAAGAATAAGAGGGTTGGTAACATTGGATACGGTGGGATGGTGACCCACCTTGCTAGACAGTTAGGGGTTGATTTCTCGGCTTGTACACGTATTGCAGCTAGACCCCTAGGACTTCATGCCCTTATGACTAGAGGCCTCATCTTCCCCACCCATAGAGGTCCACCATATGCTGCTATGCCTTGGGAGAGTAGGACAGGGAGAGGGATAGAGTGGCTTCCTGAGTATTCCATTATGGCTGGACGCCATAACTAGAAGGAGACGTTCGCTGCTATGCATGCGAACAGATTAGTAGCCCCTCCTTATGTTCCACCACCACCAGTTGTAGAGGAGGAGAAGATGAGAGGAGGAGATGATTATGAGGGAGGAGGAGGAGCTGATCATGACTTTGGTACATTCCCGGATCAGCCGGATGCAGTTCCCGACATGCCTAGACGTTCCCCCCGTCCCGCTAGAGCTTCAAGATCATCCTCTCGCCGTGCTAGTGTGAGCGAGAGGCCCACTTGGATGACGGATCCTCCTACATGGTATAGCACTCAGCCGGAGTGGATGAGAGCTCCACCGCCTTGGCATGCACAGCCATCACCTACACCAGCACCTTCAGATGCACCGGTGTGGTACAGCCAACCGCCTGGTTGGTACGAGCAGCTGCCAGAGTGGGCTACCGACCTTTCCGATAGGGTTGGAGCTTTGGAGATTCGTGCTGATGCTAGGGATGCACGAGCCGACGATCTGGACCACATGATGAGAGATGTTTACCGCCAGCAGTTCAGGTGGTACTATGATCCCAGCTTCTCCCCGTTTCCACCACCGCCTCCACCGCAGTGAGGACCTTTGATGATCGACCATTTTAGCCGCTCCACCACCATTTTGTGAGTTCTTTTCCTTTCTTTCTTTTCTTCTTTTTCTTTTTGAACATTAGGGACAATGTTTGTTCCAAGTATGGGGTGGGGTGTGACTAATAGTTGTAATAACTCTTACTCACTTTTGTATGCTTTTATCGAGACTACCTTGCATGTTCATTCTATTGTTACACGTTTCATTATTGCATTGCATGAAAAAGAGTTTGAAAAACCCATAAAAATTGAAAAATTTTGAAAATTTTGTGCTTCTAAGGATAGAGATGATTTCTATGATAATCACCACTTGTGAATTGAGTTTTGATGACAATCGCATGCTTAAACAAATAGTGAGTTGAAAAGAAATTGAATGAGTTGATTATTCCTCTTTTGCAAGTTTCATAATGCGATGAATGTTACTTAAATCATGTTGAGAAATTAAGGTTGAAATCGCATAATAAGTTCTTATGCTTCTTTTTGAGATGATTAAGGCAATTCGATTTTCTTTCTTCTTTCTTTGATCATTTAGCCCCTTATTGAAATAATAACCTCCTTTACCTATCCGGGAATTTGGAGGAGTTGAATGAAAAAGGCATGTTTGATGTGGGAGGGCCATGAAAGCAATATTTTGCATTCAAAAGAATAGAAAGAAATTATAGGTTTAGGGAAGTCAATCATGATGATGAGTAACTCGGCACCATTCACATAGCCGGGTGTTTGTGTCTTGCCAAAGTCGGATTGAGCGATATTCCTAGCGGATTATGGTATGTGCATCAAGGGTTTGAGGCATCTCGTAAAAATGAGAAACGCCAATCTCCTAGGCTTCGGTTTTTATGCACCTCTATCTATAACTCCAAAAGTAAAGTCGAAAAATGAATTGAAAAGAAGAGAGCAAAGCTCTAAGTTGAAAGTGCTGCGGAAACCGCAAGAGAAAAAGAAAAGAGTAGTTATCCACTTTCCCGGATTCATGCACCACATTCCTTAAAGTTTTCCTTCCCTTTCCGCATTCTAAACCTTGTTTGAAAGTCCTTAAGATCAAGAGAATGATATATGACTTGGTGATCTAAATTGAAGTTTCTTATGATTGATTTTGATAATGTTTGAAGGTTATGATGTTTACATGGAAGTTTGATTAATTCATGAGTTTTATTTACTCTTTACTCTTTAATTATGTATATGAAAGTCTTATAAACGAATGAAGCAAGATTTGAGAATGATCTATTGATTAGAAAGCACATTCATCTAAAAGAAGTTTTGGTTTTGAGAGTATATCCATATTTCATCCTAACTTGAGTTTTAAAGCTTTTGAAGGACCTTGCTTAGGGACAAGCAAGTGGCAAGTATGGGGTTATTTGTTAGCATGAAATATTATGATATTTTAGGCACATTTTCTAAGTGTATTTCGTCCATATTGGTATTCATTGATAAATCATGGAAGCAATTGTGAGTTAGTTTATCTATTTTGTCGATATAGAGGTCTACATAAGCTTTGTGTTGATTGTAGGCAATTAAGAGCTAATTCCGAACGGATTGAGAGAGAATGGAGGTAGATTGAGCATGTCCAAGGATTGAGGACACCACTAGGAGCTAAGGATGATGATAGGATGGAGAATGACACAAAAGCAAAGGAAATTACGAGCTATGTACGTTCCACGCTCTAAAATACGGCCGTACTAGGTTCCACGTTCTATTCCACGGCCGTGGAACCTTGGCAAGACAAGCGTGGAGCATTCCAACAACTTACACGGCCGTGGAGAGTTGTGACAAACCGTGATGAATTTCCACGCTCTAAACCACGCTCTAAACCACGGGCGTGGAATCTTAGGAAACCGTGATTCTGACGATCTTTTAACGTACACTTTGAAGCCATGATCTTTTACGCAATGGGCTGGGCTCATATTTTATCTTACCCTATAAAAGGACGGAAGAAGAGAGATTCCGTCACCTTCGCTTAGACCTCCGGGGAGAGACTGCGTTTTGCCCTATTTTTGAGATTTCCGAGTTGACGGAAAGGCTTACGGAAAGAGTGAAGATTTGGAAGATTGTTCGTACGGAGATTGCATCTTTGTCCTTAGGTTCGATTAGAAGACGGATTGACATCCCGTTCTTCGTTCTTATCAAGGATTGTGATTGTTTGTGTTATCCTGAATCTACTTACATCATCGTTCTTCTTTGTGGATTTGAGATTCATTTGAGATTTATTCAAGGTTTTCGAAAGTTTTCATCTTTCATTCTTTTAAATCTTGAATTTGATATCAATATGACTGTTGTTGGCTAAAACCCTTTAGCAATTCTAAGGTGAAGGGTTGATAGTTGTGGCTTAGATGATGATAGATCGATCGTAAACAGATTGGATCCTGAGAGTTAGAGAGAATCGCCGACGAACCTAATCCACGGTCTATTCTTGAGCTTCCACGACCGTGGAACTCAAGAACTACCCGTAATTTTGTGTCAGTTACGAACCTTGCTTTTAATTTAATCCAAAGTTAAAGATTTGCTTTAACTTAGTCTTGGCTTGCCTTTTCTAGGTGGTAGTGAAGCCTCAACAACCTCTACCTCGATTCCGAGTGTCACAACCTTAATCGATTAAGTTAGTCTTGATCCTTGGATTATAAGTTTGGGTATTTGACATTAATTCTTACCTTTAGAACCTTTCAATACTGAAGCCTCAACAACCTTTATAGAGAGTGTCTTTAGGTGGGTCATATAAGGTTTTTGGAACTTTACCGTACAATTACTTTACATTCGTATACCTTTGCAAACCTCAACTCTGTCCTTATATCTTTAGTATGTCTTGAATCGATTGCCACAGCTAGATTCCTGGATCTTTAGGATTGTTGTTTTCCCAATATTTACAAAAGCTCATACATTTACTCGCTTGACAATCTTATAATTGGATTTAACCCCCCAAATCCCTGTGTTCGATACTCTGGAATTCTTGCTTAACTATATCGATCCGTACACTGCGGGTTCGCTTGCTTGATTCTAGTTTTATAAATTTAAGACTTATTTGCACGCACGCTAAGTGGCGAACATCACGCAGCTACCCCCGCGCCTGCACCTGCCCGCCCCTGCAGCCATCCGCCCCTGTGCCTTGTCTAGTTGTCCCTGCGGTTTCCTCTGCAGTAACTCTCGTTGTTGTGAGTTACTTCCTTCCTTGCTTTCCTCGTTCCTTTCCTTACATCTTTTGGATGTTGTTTACCTCCTGTTAGAGTTGTAAGACTAGGGTTGAGCCCTTAGTATGTGTAGATCTCGTAGAGTTCATTGAGACTAGAAGTTATAGACTTCTAGCAACCCTTTTATTCCTGATTCGTGATGCTTGTGTGAACAGGCTTTCCTTGCTCCATTTCTGTGGGAAACTGAGCTATTTCCTGAGTTGTTGTTGAGCTTTGAGTTACCTTCGAGTGAGGTAAGTCCCTTGGACTTACTTAGCTTCATTCCTCGTATTAATTAGATTGTATTGACTTGTTTGTTTTGTTTATTATGTTATAACGGATAATTGGACTAGGATTCATCCTTTTTAACCTTAATTGGCCCAAGTGTACTGATAACCGGGCGGTGACCACTTGTCTCATTCTTCAAGAGACTAGAATGTGCTCTTGCAACCCAGGCCTGCTGATAACGGATAGTACTGATCTATTTCTGTTGGTATACAGAAGCGGAGGCGAGTTTCAAAAGGATTCTCATGTGACAAAAGAAGTCGAATTAGTAATGGTTAACTTTAAGAAAGATAATAACTGGTTGTGTGTGAGCATGCTATGTGTTTTCGTTACCTTATGTGTGTTTGTGCCTTTACGCTCTTGCTAGTATCTAGAATGTTAGCCAACGGTTTATACCGTCTTTGTAGATGTTCCGCGGGTTCAGGATGCTGCTGAGTGATCCGGATGGTGTGGTCTGTCGGGGTTCCCGTACATTATAGGACGGGATCGGGTTTATGTTTCTTTTGTTTTTCCCTTTTGTTTTGAGCTCGGCTGCGAGTCTTTTTACGTTTTCTTTTGTTTAAACCTTTGGTTTTATATTGAGTTTTGGTTTTCATTCGTTTGTGCCTTGCTGTAAGATCCGTTTGTTGTGCTATTCTGAGGGTCGGGACCCATTGTGCGGTCCTAGCCCGTAGTGCTTCGAGTTCCCAGAACTTGGGGTGTTACAATATGGTATGAGAGCCCTAGGTTGGCAACAAAGGCACTCGAAATCTTCTAAAGGTCGGATGAATAAATAAATAGAACCCGCAAGGGGTCTAACATTTTCAAAAGGGGTAAACCGTCGGTTTGGGATAGATGTACGGGCGACCACCACTACCTCTGCGGATCTCAGCAATGTATTTTCTTATATGTTGGCCTTTATATGTGTTTTTTCTTGGTGTTCTGCTTTAACTTTAGCGTGACCTTATATCTATATAGTCTTATATATCTATCCTTATAGTAGATGGCACGCACTAGAGCTACCGCTGCTATAGGGCGAGGAAGGGGTCAACCACCACTTCCACCTGCCGTCCGTGGACGAGGACGCGCAGGAAGACCTCCACTAGCTAGAGGTCGGGGCCAAGCCCCAGCTACCGATCCGCCTATCGCTAAGGCGTTTGCTGAAGAAGTTGCTGAGAGCGTTGTTCTTGATGCTGGGAACGGGACCGTTGCTAGGTCTAGAGCATAGAGGGCGCCATCGACGGAGTCCAAACGAGTGTCTATCGGAGCTTCTGCATATCGCGACTACGTGCAGAGAGTTGAGGAGGCTATCAGGACTGGAGGACCAGCACCAGTGCCGCCAGTTCCTGCGAGATCAGCTAAGGTTTCACAAAGAGTTACACAGGTTGTTGCACCTCCTGCTAGAGTTGCTGAGGTTGTTAGAGCATTGGCTGAGGCGAAGGAGCCAAAGCCCGACAGTTGGTTGAAGGATTTCGACCAGCTGAAGATTCCCACTTTCATGGGAAAGACCGGATTGGAGGTGGAGCAGTGGCTAGGATAGCTGGATTCTGCTATGGAGGTTATCGGTTGCCCAGAGGGACGTCGAGTCAGCATAGCACAGATGCTACTAAAGGATCAGGCTCATTCTTGGTGGAGGACCATTCGCAGTAAAGTCACTAGTTATGAGCAGATAAAGACGGTGATCAAGGATCGCTACTGCCCTGCAGCTATGAGAAGAGATCGTCTTCAAGATTTCCTTGAGGCTGGATTCGAGGATTTGCCTATTGTTGAGATCATCATCAAGTTTCAGGATGAGTTGTCGTTGTTGGGTCCGTCTGCACCACCTAAGGATTAGCATGTTTACCTTTTCTCTCGGAGGTTGAGAGAATCGACACGCTCTTATCTTGCTGGTTTCCGTTGTGAGTCTCTGACGGACTATCAGGATAGAGCTTCTGCGTATGAGTGAGACCATTCGGGTCAGAGGAGAGCTTCTCAGACAGGAGGTCCTGAGAAGAAACATAAGACTAGATCAGCCAGTGTTGGAGCTGGAGTAGCTGGTTTTGGGCGTAGTCAGACGCCGGGACGTTCTGGGTTCCAGCAGAGTTCTGACAGAGGACGGCAGTGTCATAACTGGAGTAGCTGGACACATCCGAGCTGATTGCAAGAAGCCAGCAGTGACTTGCTTTTCTTGTGGCAAGTCCGGACATAGAGCTGCGTTTTGCCGTCAGGGCAAGGCACTATCTCAACAGGGTTCTTCACCTGCCAGTGTTGTAGGAGGAGGACAGAGATCGCAGTACCAGCAGCAACAGTAGAGAGTTTTTGGTTCTACCGCTCCTCAAGGTTCCACTCCGGGATAGGGGAGAGGTAGAGGACGTGTTAGTGGATCTGTAGACACCAAAGATACATCATCTAGAGTGTATGAGTTGAGGAGTGTTGTAGAGCCGACAGCGTCAACAGCTAGAGGTACCATTCATATTAATGGTTTTCCTGTCAGATTTCTTTTCGATACCGGTGATACGTATTCTTTTATATCCGATGCATGTGTAGATAGATTGGCCTTAGTTACTGTAGAAGGTAAACCCTTCTTTATAAGTGTTGTACGAGATGCGAGACTTATCAGTCAGGGTTGCGAGGCTTTTTGGTGCTATGCCATGAAGGATAGTACGAGTCCGGCTTTGGAAGAGATTCCAATAGCTTGTGAGTTTGCTGACGTCTTTGGAGAGCCATCAGGTTTACCTCCACAGAGGAGTGTAGACTTTTGCATTGAGCTAGAGCCCGGTACGAGACCGATCTCTAAATCTCCTTATCGTATGGCGCCTATTGAGATGCTTGAGTTGAAGAAGCAACTCGAGGAGTTAGCAGTGAAGGGCTTCATCTGCCCTAGTGTATCTCCTTGGGGTACACCAGTTCTCTTCGTCAGGGAGAAAGACGGGTCAATGAGGTTTTGTATCGACTACCGAGAGCTTAACAAGGTGACAATCAAGAACAAGTACCCATTTCCCCATATCGACGATCTTTTGGATCAGCTGCAAGGAGCTTCAGTGTTTTCGAGGATCGATCTGAGATCTTGATATCACCAGCTGAGGGTGAGAGAGCAGGACATAGCCAAGACAACATTTCGGACCAGATATAGACACTACGAGTTTGTAGTGATGTCATTCGGGCTTACGAATGCGCCCGTAGTATTCATGGAGTTGATGAACAACATCTTCATCGACAGACCAGTTTGTAGTTGTCTTCATCGACGACATTCTGGTTTACTCTCGCAGTAGAGAGGAGCATGTTGGACACTTGAGGATTGTTCTTCAGGTCTTATAGGATAGAGAGTTGTACGCCAAGCTCTCTAAGTGCGAGGTCTGGATGTCCGAGGTAGCATTCCTTGGTCACATTGTTTCAGCTGAAGGGATCAAGGTAGATCCGACGAAGATCGAGTCATTAGCATCTTGGCCGCCACCTAAGAACGTTGTTCGCTCCAAACGGTGTGTGCAAGCTTTAAATTTATAACCCTAGACTTAAGCTTAAAACAAGGATGCGAACCCGCAGTGTACGGGTCAATCGTAGTAAAAAGCAAGAAAATTCCAAGGGTCGATCACAAGGACTCGGTGAAACAAAGTCAATACGGTGTGCTTATGTCAATACTAACCACAAGAGCGATTAACACAATCAAAGATGAATAAGAAGTCAATAAAGCAAACATGCAATTCTAGGGATTAAAGCATCAAGTTGTGGTTCCAACTCAAGATCTATAGATAAGCGGACAAAGTTGAGATTTTTGCGTGGGGAAGGTGTTACTAAAGTGGAGTAGATCACCGGGTAAGTCTCACTACACACTAATCCTAAACCGTAACTCCTATTACCGGGTAAGTCTCAAGGAATCAAGATAAAGAACTATAACCTCAAACTAACATACCATCTAAGGAAATAGAATCAACCTTTACCGGGTAAGTCTCAGGCTAACTCACAAAGATGGGATGGAAGCACACTCAAACCCCAATAAAGGATAAACCTTTATTACCTACACTTATGATCGTTGGTAAACAAACTAAGGAATTACCGGGTAAGTCTCATCCTAAGCTTGCATTGAACCAGGAAGGTGTAATAAGAATAGGATTTAGCAAACTCTAACACTTAACTTTCTGTTTAGAATCGGATAAGTCACCTCGGTCAATCGAACTTTCAGGATCCTACTGGAATCTAAGATTATTCTATCATTGTTTTTCCCACAACCTTCAGTCAATCACCCTAGAATCACACAAGGAAATTAGCCACTCATCATCATAATGAAAGTATTAAAATATATGGGAAGAAGGTGAATATTAGAACAAAGAAGAATTTAATGAAAAGACTTCAATAACTGAATCAAATATCACAACAAAGCGTTCCTTGGACAACAATCCAAAAAGACAAGACAACAAGTAAGGGAATTGAAGACAATCTTACAAAACCCTCCAAAAAGCTATAAAAGCTATAGACTTCAATCTTCCTTCAACCTTCAAAAAGGTTCTTCGAAACTCTCCACTGGAGTATGCTGCTGCTGCTGCGTATGCGGGATGTCCAGCTGTAAGCGGATGTAAGCGGCCTCCTCAAATTGTGGAAATCCAACCCTTTTTATAGGAAAATAAACCCCCAAAGATAATAAATCTTAGAAAGATATTTTCCCATAAATATAGGTAAAATATATGATTCTGCATATCTCCTTCCTTCCAGGAGCCAAGCCCAAAAATATAAGATCACTTTCCAAATTTAAAAAGATCTCATCCAAGAATAAAATATTCTCGCCGCGTCCTAGGTGTTCGCCTCGGTCGAGTCGGCGTCTCTGGATCACCTCGGTCGAGGTGAATCAATGGTCAACCGAGGTGAGTCACGACAGAATGTGAAATCTCTTGAATCTGCTCCAAAGTAAATCTTTAATCCATGGCTATGCTCCCTGGATGTAGCTCCAAATGACTCATGACTCCTTTCGCTCCTTTTTGATGCAAAACGTACCATATTACCTGCAATTACAACGAAACTAGGTGTAGACCTCGATTCTCGCAAAGGTAGATGAAATGGTAGTAAAATCACATAATGCACATACAAACATGCAGATTATGAAAGATAGAACGTCCAAACAAACCCCAAAATATAGACTATAATTCATGTTATCAAAATACCCCATACTTAGCCCTTGCTTGTCCCCAAGCAAGTTCCTCATATAGAAGACAAGATAGAATGGATTATAAGTCATTAAAATCAATTGAAAAAGTCTTTCAAAAACATTTTATGGTGTGCAACTATCATAGATCACTCTAAGAGAGTACTTCGTGGAATTAAAAACTCAATATGATCAAAACATTTTATAAATATAAGAAAGTTGTTCATCTTTGCATAAAATCATAGAATGCATAATAAATCATAATTATCAAAATTAATCATGTATAATCCAGTTTAAACCGCTAAGTCAATCAACAAGCTCAAGGTCTCAAGGGCTTCCCAAAAGAAAAGGTCAAGAAACGTGTAGGGTAGGGATGTATGTAAGGTAATGTGGTGCTAGAATCCGGGAAAAGGATGAACTTCACTTTCACTTTGACTTGCAACATCTTCCACCAATAAGCTTTGCTTATCTCACACTTTTTTCTTTTACTTTACTTTTTTTTTTTGGGATGCATGGACAGAGGTGCACAATAACCGAAGCCTAGGAAATCTGCAATCATCAATTTCTCGAGATGCATCAAACCCTTGATGCACATACCATGACCCGTTAGGAATATCGCTCAATCCGACTTTGGCAAGACACAAACACCCGGCTATGTGAATGGTGCCGAGTTACTCATCTTCATGATTGACTTCCCCAAACCTATTATTGCTTTCTAACACTTTCACTTCCAGCCACTTCTCAACTTTAACTCCACTTGCTTTTACCACTTCGCTTGCTTCCAAATTCCCGGATAGGTAAAGGGAGGCAAAATGTATATGAGGGGCTAAGCATGATCAAGAAGAAGAAGAAGAAGAGAATGAATTGCCTTGGTCTTTCCAAGAAGAAAGTGAGAGAACTTAACCTGCGGTGTCAACCTTCAAATTCAACATAATTTGGATAAAAAACAAAGTATTAAACATGCTAATAATTCTAAACAAAGCATTTAGAAACTTAAACATATTATAAAACCTTTAAAACACATAAAGAATTCAAAACCAGTAGGTAAACAGAATCTTCACTGAGATCATATCTAGATAAGTAACACAAAATCGTTTTCGAAAACTTTCTGTTACGCACCTCGGTCGAGATGTTCTTGGTTCAACCGAGGTGGAATGCCTCGTTTGGCCAGAATCTCCGCGGTCGAGGTCAAAAATTTTTTTAAAAAAACATTTTTTTTTTTTCGGTTTCGACGTTTTTCTCAATCAAATAACCTGTAGGTATGCATGTAATGTCAGATAATCATATAAATGCAGAAGTGAAGCATAAATAAAATATCCGATAAAATATAATACATCAAAGGTAGTCGAATCAATACATCACGTAGTCAGATAAGTACAAATACCCCATACTTGGGACACACTGTCCCAGTGGGTCAAATAAAAAGTCTAAAAATGAGAGAACTCACCGGACAAATAGCTGAACTGCATAAAAGAAAATAGAGAAAATCCTGCAGCTCCTCAGTAATCTCGATCCGGCGGTGGTGGTGGTGGCACGTACGGATACTGTGTCGGGTCGAACGGATACCCCATGACACGCTCGAACTGAAGCTGAGCCATGACGTGCTGATAGTGCTGCCGCTCCTGCATCTCGCGGATATCCAGCGATAATGCAGCATATGAGTCGATAACCTGATCCGTCAGGTCATTGATCCGTCGGTGAGCAGCTCGATCTCTCACTCCACGCCTCCTGCGTCTAGCAGGTCTGACTGGAGAAGTCTCAGCTGGTGCAGGCTCCGTATCCTCCTCATCATCTAAGTCGATGATCGGTGGCGCGCTCGGACCTGCAGTATCCGTCCCTGTATCCATCGGGACTCCACCATCTCTCTCGTCCACCGTCTCCTCATCATCGTCGTCCTCCTCCTCAGCCTCAGCGGGGGCAGCTGCTGCCTCTCTGTGATCCTCCATCAGAGGAGCCCAAGCTGTCTGCCAGTAATGTGGATCAAAGACTGTGAACTGTGCAGACCAGCGGATCCCCTGAGGTGCAGTCCGCTCCCAAGGCATGGCGACGTATGGAGTGGTCAAACCACGGGGAACTAGAATACTCCGTGTGATCATCTCCTGTAATCCCAGCGGCTTCGAAGCCGCCGCCATCGTGCAAACACTGAGGTCCATCCCGTGGTAGGTAGCGATATGGGTGACTAGACCTCCGCAGCAAATGTCTCCCTTCGCCTTGGCCTTGATCCTGTGCAGATCCTCTGCCAGGAGCAAGCCAAAGTCTGGGAAGCCTCCTGTAACCATGCAGTAGAGGCTGAAGAGCTCGCCCTGTCTGATCTTCTGGGGCGTCTCAGTACGCGCCAGAAGTGTCTCGCTAAAAATCCTGTGGGCTAGTCTGAAAGCCGGATGAAAGATGACCTTCTCCCTGGAATCTCCAAGGCGCCATCTGTCTGCATGCTCAGTAATATGGGCAATCTGCCCCCAAAACTCCCTAGCTACGGATCGGGAGGGGAAGTCGGTGGCGGTGGGCTCAGAAAAGCCAAAAATCTCTCTCCATATCTCTAAGGGAACTATGAAGTTCCGGTTCATCAACCGGTACTTCACAGACTGGTCTGTGGGGAGGTAGGAGAAGGAGCTAACAAACTCTAAGGTCGGCTCCAAGTAAGCTAGGGCTCGGATCTCAGTAAACTGATCCAGCCCGACAGTAGCAATCATCCTCCTAAGGTCAGCATCTAACCCTAGGCAATCAAAGGCCGACACGTCCAGAAATCGTGGTGCGATAACTGGACGGCTAGCTATCCGCTCATAGTCTACCCGACATCTCTCGTGGATAACCGGGCGGTAAGGACGGGAGGAAGAGGAAGAAGGGGAGGGTGAGGATCTGTCTCTGAGGGCTAAACGACGATCGGAACTCATTCTCACTCAACACTGTCACACCACCTCGGTCACTGACAATCTCCAAGAATCACCTCGGTCGAGATGCAGTTCGACCGGACCGAGGCGCAGCAGTTACGATTCCAAATCTCAAAAATTCAGTTCTTTTCCCCCCAAAATCACTACAATTGCTTCCTAAGGGGTACTTAAGCCTTTCCTCAGCAAAATCAGGGGCAACCAAAGCCCAAATCAAAGCGAACGAACGAGTTAGGGTTTCGACTTGTTTTACCTCGTTTCGGTCGATTCGCTCGATTTCTTTGCAGATCTGTTGTTGCAATCGGTTCCTCTACCCTTCAATCGCAGTTTGGAAGCGGAAATCTTCGAAAACGAGCAAGATCTGAGAGGGAGCGAAGTGGAGGTCGCCGCGGTCGAGGTGGGTAAAGTAAAAAAAGTGAAAAATAAAATTTTTTTCCTTTTTATACTGTTCTTGGATCTGCTGTCACCTCGGTCGAGATGGTCTCGACTGGACCGAGGTGATATGGACCGAGGTGGTTCTGCAGAAACCCTAGTCGCCTCGGTTGCTCAAGAATCAACTCGGTCGAGGTGCTCTGACAGTAACCGAGGTGCTTCTGTCTTCTCAGAATCTCGAACTTCTGTCCTTCCAGATGTGCTCCTTCCTTAGATATTCCATGTTGTCTGTCCAGAACGCCAAAAACAAAGCAAAGCAAAGCAAAAACAAAAACTATCTAAGCTAGACTAGAAAATGGGAAAAGAAAACAATACCTTGGGTTGCCTCCCAAGAAGCGCTTGATTTAAGGTCGCTAGCTGGACCATGATGCGTCTCAAACGAGGTGGGAGGTGCCCTCACCCCATACTTCACCTCCATCGTGGGGTGAAGTAAGTAGATCCATCAAACACTCCAACAAGTGTAAGTGCTCATCGGGGAATGAATCGTCTATGGGTGGGTTATTCGTCTCGCGGGAGGATTCCGGTAGCCGGCTGAGGTGATCCGCAACTGAGTTCTCGGATCCTTTCTTATCGCGGATCTCTAGGTCAAACTCTTGGAGCAAGAGAATACATCGAATAAGGCGCGGCTTTGCATCTTTCTTAGCCAACAAGTAACGAATGGCTGCATGGTCGGTGTAGACAACGACTTTCGCCCCCACTAGATAGGAACGAAACTTCTCGAAAGCATATACAACCGCCAATAACTCCTTCTCGGTGGTAGCGTAGTTGCGTTGTGCTTCGTCTAGCGTCTTGCTAGCATAATAAATGGCGGTGGTCCATCCATCTTTCTTCTGTCCAAGCACCGCTCCTACGGCTACATCACTAGCGTCACACATGACCTCAAAGGGCAAGGTCCAATCAGGAGGCTGGATAATGGGAGCGGAGATCAACGCTTCCTTAATCCTGTAAAAAGCATCAAGACACTCCTGCGAAAACTCAAAAACAACATCTTTATTCAAGAGGTTAGTTAGAGGTTTAGAAATCTTAGAGAAGTCCTTGATGAATCTCCTATAGAAACCTGTATGCCCGAGAAAACTCCTCACACCTTTAACAGAACAAGGAGGAGGGAGTTTCTCAATAGTTTCGATCTTAGCTCGATCGACCTCAATGCCTCGATTAGAAACGAGGTGTCCTAGCACAATGCCTTCATTAACCATAAAATGACACTTCTCCCAATTTAAAACAAGGTTAGTGTCTTCACATCTTTTAAGCACTAGAGAAAGGTTAGATAGGCAATCATCAAAAGAGGAACCATATACAGAAAAGTCATCCATGAATACCTCCATGATCTCCTCTATGTACTCGGAAAAGATAGCCATCATGCATCGCTGGAAGGTAGCGGGTGTATTGCACAATCCAAATGGCATCCTCCGATAGGCAAACGTCCCCCAAGGACAAGTGAAAGTGGTCTTCTCCTGATCATCCGGATGGATAGGAATCTGGAAGAATCCACTATAGCCGTCCAAGTAGCAAAAGTGTGAATGCTGGGCCAACCGTTCGAGCATTTGATCGATGAAGGGAAGCGGAAAATGATCCTTCCGAGTTGCCGTGTTCAGCTTCCTATAATCGATGCAAACTCTCCAGCCCGTAACGGTCCTCGTGGGGATCAACTCGTTGTTCTTATTCGTCACAACGATCATCCCTCCTTTCTTTGGAACGACATGCACCGGGCTAACCCACTTGCTGTCCGAGATAGGATAAATAATACCTGCATCCAACAACTTAAGAACTTCCTTCTTCACAACCTCTTTCATGATCGGATTCAACCGTCTTTGAGGTTCCCGTGAAGTCTTATGATTATCTTCCATTAGAATTCTATGCATGCAGAAAGAAGGTTTAATGCCAATAAGATCATCCGTGGTGTAACCTATAGCTTTTCGATGCTTTCTCAGGACATGCATTAACTTAGACAATTCAGAATCGGAGAGGGAAGCACTAGCAATAACGGGATAGGTAGAATCCGGCCCAAGAAAGATATACCTCAAGTGACTAGGGAGTTGTTTAAGCTCCACAACTGGGGGTGCTTTCTGAGAGGGATCTCTGCTTCCTCTTTCCAGTGGAGTGGTGTCAGAAACTGGACTCGATGCAGTCTCAGTTAGAATCGTCTCGCCATCGACCTCGGTCGAGGCGCAGAGGCGTTGACCGAGGTGTTCTTCAGTCGCCTCGCTCTGTCCAGAAAGTGCCTCGGTCGAGGTACTGCTACTGGATCCGAGACTGGACATCTTCGTCTCCTGGATCAGCTTCTCAGTTTTAGCCCCTGGATCCTCTTCTAGTGCCTTCAAGCTCCGTATACCTGCATCACAAGAAGCATCTATACCTTCCTCCATTAAACTGAAGCTAATAACTCTTTCGAGTGGGTCGTTAATAAGGATAGAGCTCACTAATTCTCTTGATTCTTCTTCATCGTAGATGTTGAAGATATCATCAGTTAGCTGCTCCCCTTTCATGGCTGCAAGTAGTGCGAACTCCACCTCATCGCCACCAACGTTGAATTTCAACTTGGCGTTCTTGCAATCCACGTTGCAACCCGAAGTTGCCAGAAATGGCCTCCCGAGAATAATAGGTACAGGATAATCTGCGGGAATGTCAAGTACAACAAAATCTATAGGTAGATAGAAGTTACCTAACTTGACCGGAACGTCCTCCAAGATGCCCACGGGATGGGTAATGGAGCGATCCGCCATATAAAGTCGAATCTTGACCGGCTTGGGCTCTCCAAGACCGATCTTCGTGCATAGCTCCAGCGGGATGATGCTCACGCTGGCTCCTAGATCACAAAGGGCTTCACAAGTGACATCCCCAACTTGAATGGGAATACAAAATGAGTCGGGATCTCTCAACTTAGGTGGCATCTTTTCCTTCATGATTTTGATAAGCTCCGAAGATTTAGATGTCATCCTAACTTCACCAACATCCTCCAGCTTCCTCTTCCTTGATAAAATTTCTTTTAAGAACTTCCCATAGGCGGGCATACCTAGAATGGCATCAAGGAAAGGAATATTAATATGTAGTTTATTCATCAAGTCAAGAAACTTACCAAAGTGTTTGTCTAGATGTGCTCTGGCTCTGGACTGAGGGAATGGAAGTGGTGGTTTGTATGCAGGAGGTGGAACATAAGTTTCTGTCGTCCCTCCTGCTTTTTGTTGCGCCGCCTCGGTTGGCATCTCGGTCGAGGTGTTCTTCGACTGGATCTGGACCGAGGTGGTCTGCGTCGAGCGAGGTACTGGATCTGCAGTTTTAAGTCCACTACTCGTCGTTATGGCCATGCACTGGCCCTTAGGGTTAGTTTCCGTCTTCGCTGGAAGCTTCCCTGGATCTCTTGGCGCTTCATTCGCCCTATTAGCAAGTTGTTGTTTGAGGGACTTTTGGGCCCTCGAAAATGAAGTCATAGAATTCTCCATAGCGCTAAGCTTGATCAAGATTGCCTCCAGAACTGCGTCTTTCTTTTCTGGCTGAGACGAACTTGATCCTTGCCCTTGGCTCTTTAATGGAGTAGAAGAAGAAGAAGGGGAAGAGAGGAAAGGGTTAGAGGAATCATTAGAGTTGGAGTTTGAATGATTGTTACCATAGTTTTGATTATTCGCCCTCCACTTGTTGCTATTGGATCCTCTATTGTTGTTGTTGTAGTTGTTGTTTCGGGGACCGTTGTTGTTTTTACGGTACCCGTTATTGTTGTTGTTCCTTTGCCCTTGCTCTTCCTTCTTAGTTTGAGCCATCAAGAGCTCCTTCAATTGCTTCACGTCATTCTTCAACGACGTGAGTTGATTGTTGTTGGATTGAGTCTCTTGAAAGTTGGCTCTTTTAACTCCACCTTCAGCTCCTTGGTGGGTATATTTCTCCATGTGCAAGGCTTGCTTCTCAATGAAGTCCCAAGCCTCGTCAATCGCCATGTCCATGAAGGTACCGGCGGAGAGTAGTTGGAGATTGAACTGGGTGCTTCCGTCCAGCCCTTTGAAGTAGATCTCCAATAACTCGATCTTTGGAATCCCATGATGTGGGCAATCCAAAAGGATATCCTTGAACCGCTCCCAAGATTTGGACAAGCTCTCCTTGTCCTTCATGATGAAAGCATTGATCTTCCCTCTCATTTCAGCGGTCTTTGAGGGGGGAAAGAATTTGGTTAAGAATTCCGTAGTCATCTCCTCCCATGTGCTAATTTTTCCTGGAGGAAGAGATTGATACCAAGTAAGAGCTCTATCTTTTAAAGAAAAGTAAAAAGGTCTTAGCTTGTAGTTGTTATTTTCAATTCTGGAAGGTCGCAAGGTTTCCATCAAGATCTCGTAGTTTTGAAGATGTTGATGCGGCGACTCCTTCTCTAGCCCTCCGAATTGGCATTGGCGAATCATGGACAGAACTTACGGTCGAAGTTCGTAGTCATGATCCGCTGGATCTCCTAGGTTCACCCCTGGACGCCTCAGCTGTTGATTAGGGTCCATCCTTTGACCTAGGGTTTGTGGGATTCCTGCAAGAAGAACATCTCGGACTGGCATCCGAGGTGGAAGTACATCGGCCGGGGCGTCAGGTACTGGAATCTGCCTCGGTCGCGGGTCAGCTACTGGATCCTGCATCGGTCGAGGATCAACAGGAGGATCTTCCCTCGGTCGAAGTAGAATCTGGTCTCGTATGACTGCTATCTCAGCTTCGATTGCTGCAGTCTTGGTGCGATTCTCTTCTTTCTCTTGCCTGAGTTCTTCCTTGCTGAGGCGTAGCAGCTCTAGCGCCTCTTTCAATTGGGCCGCAAGATCGCGATCGTCTTGTTGGGCCATCTTCGCTTCTCTTAAGCGTCGCTTGTATGTCTTTTCTGGTTCGGGATCGTAAGGAACGATTTCCTTCCCAGCGCGGGTTCTTCGCATATACCTAAGAAAGAACCTGCAAAAGTCGTCACTCAAGTAGAGTGGTTAGATGAAACGGGGCAAGCGCCCCAAGAGCAAACCGTACCGGCTCGGTCTAGACCAAGTCCCCGGCAACGGCGCCAAAAACTTGTTTGCTCCAAACGGTGTGTGCAAGCTTTAAGTTTATAACCCTAGACTTAAGCTTAAAACAAGGATGCGAACCCGCAGTGTACGGGTCAATCGTAGTAAAAAGCAAGAAAATTCCAGGGGTCGATCACAGGGACTCGGTGAAACAAAGTCAATACGGTGTGCTTATGTCAATACTAACCACAAGAGCGATTAACACAATCAAAGATGAATAAGAAGTCAATAAAGCAAACATGCAATTCTAGGGATTAAAGCATCAAGTTGTGGTTCCAACTCAAGATCTATAGATAAGCGGACAAAGTTGAGATTTTTGCGTGGGGAAGGTGTTACTAAAGTGGAGTAGATCACCGGGTAAGTCTCACTACACACTAATTCTAAACCGTAACTCCTATTACCGGGTAAGTCTCAAGGAATCAAGATAAAGAACTATAACCTCAAACTAACATACCATCTAAGGAAATAGAATCAACCTTTACCGGGTAAGTCTCAGGCTAACTCACAAAGATGGGATGGAAGCACACTCAAACCCCAATAAAGGATAAACCTTTATTACCTACACTTATGATCGTTGGTAAACAAACTAAGGAATTACCGGGTAAGTCTCATCCTAAGCTTGCATTGAACCAGGAAGGTGTAATAAGAATAGGATTTAGCAAACTCTAACACTTAACTTTCTGTTTAGAATCGGATAAGTCACCTCGGTCAGAAGAATTCCACCCCGGCCAAGATGTTCATCAACCGAACGAGATGCTTAGGGTTAAGGTTAAAGATTCGAACTTTCAGGATCCTACTGGAATCTAAGATTATTCTATCATTGTTTTTTCCACAACCTTCAGCCAATCACCCTAGAATCACACAAGGAAATTAGCCACTCATCATCATAATGAAAGTATTAAAATATATGGGAAGAAGGTGAATATTTGAACAAAGAAGAATTTAATGAAAAGACTTCAATAACTGAATCAAATATCACAACAAAGCGTTCCTTGGACAACAATCCAAAAAGACAAGATAACGAGTAAGGGAATTGAAGACAATCTTACAAAACCCTCCAAAAAGCTATAAAAGCTATAGACTTCAATCTTCCTTCAACCTTCAAAAAGGTTCTTCGAAACTCTCCACTGGAGTATGCTGCTGTTGTTGCGTATGCGGGATGTCCAGCTGTAAGCGGATGTAAGCGGCCTCCTCAAATTGTGGAAATCCAACCCTTTTTATAGGAAAATAAACCCCCAAAGATAATAAATCTTAGAAAGATATTTTCCCATAAATATAGGTAAAATATATGATTCTGCATATCTCCTTCCTTCCAGGAGCCAAGCCCAAAAATATAAGATCACTTTCCAAATTTAAAAAGATCTCATCCAAGAATAAAATATTCTCGCCGCGTCCTAGGTGTTCGCCTCGGTCGAGTCGGCGTCTCTGGATCACCTCGGTCGAGGTGAATCAATGGTCAACCGAGGTGAGTCACGACAGAATGTGAAATCTCTTGAATCTGCTCCAAAGTAAATCTTTAATCCATGGCTATGCTCCCTGGATGTAGCTCCAAATGACTCATGACTCCTTTCGCTCCTTTTTGATGCAAAACGTACCATATTACCTGCAATTACAACGAAACTAGGTGTAGACCTCGATTCTCGCAAAGGTAGATGAAATGGTAGTAAAATCACATAATGCACATACAAACATGCAGATTATGAAAGATAGAACGTCCAAACAAACCCCAAAATATAGACTATAATTCATGCTATCAAACATCAAGGAGGTACGCAGCTTCTTAGGATTGGCGGGCTACTACCGGCGTTTTGGTGAGGGCTTTTCAGTTATCTCCCGTCCGCTCACTTCCTTGTTGCGGAAGTCTATGAGGTTTGTATGGTCGGAGCCGTGCCTGCAGAGCTTCGAGGAGCTGAAGAAGAGATTGACCTCTGCTCCTATTCTAGCTCAGCCAGAGGGCATTGAGAATTTCGTGGTTTATAGCGATGCATCCAAACTGGGGTTGGGATGTGTTATGATGCAGAGGGGTAAGGTAATCGCTTACGCGTCTAGACAGCTGAAGACGTACGAGGAGAATTACCCTACCCATGACCTGGAGTTGGCTGTTGTGGTTCACGCTTTGAAGATTTGGAGGCATTATCTGTACGGAGCTATGTGTCAGATATTCACAGACCATAAAAGTATGAAGTACATATTCACTCAACGGGAGTTTATTAACCGCCAGCGCAGATGGTTGGAGTTGATCAAGGATTTCGATCTTGAGATCTTATACCACCCGGGGAAAGCTAATGTGGTAGCAGATGCCCTCAGTAGGAAGACTCCCCGGGAGATGGCGATCGCTAGGCTGACAGCTCAACCACAGTTATAGCGAGACCTGGCATGGCTAGAGATGGATATCCATTTCCTGGATTCCGATAGCCATTTGTCCACCTTGGAGATAGTACCTGATCTATTGGCCGAAATTCGACAAAAGTAGAACAGTTGCCCAGCTTTGACACATATCCGAGACCGGATGTCTCGTGGAGAGGTACCGCAGTTTGCAGTTGGTGCTGATGGAGTTCTGAGACGCCAAGAGCGTGTTTGTGTGCCTTCAGATCAAAAGTTGAGACAGAGGATCCTTCAAGAGGCTCACTCCTCACCGTACTCAGTACACCCTGGTGCGAGTAAGATGTATCAGGATATCAGACGCTCTTTCTGGTGGGGAGGTATGAAGCCAGACGTCACGAGATATGTAGCTCAGTGTGCGACCTGTCAGCAGTTCAAGATCGAGCATCATAGACCAGGTTGCGAGCTACACCCACTTCCCATTCCTCAATGGAAGTGGGAGGACATCTCTATGGATTTTGTTACCGGTTTGAGACGGAGTCGAGGTTTTGATGCTATATGGGTCATAGTAGATAGACTGACGAAGACCGCACGTTTCATTTCGATCATGAAAACGTGGCTGGTGAGTCGATTGGCAGAGGAGTTCACAAGACAGATAGTGAGACTTCATGGAGTACCTAGGACTATAGTCTCTGATAGAGACGGACGGTTCACATCGAGGTTCTGGCAGCAAGTTCATGCCGCCCTAGGTACGAGTCTGCAGTTCACGACTGCTTATTATCCTCAAACCGATGGTCAGTCTGAGCGGACCATCCAGACTCTAGAGGACATGTTGAGAGCCTGCGTGCTAGACTGGGCACATGTGTGGCCAAATCACCTTCCCTTAGTGGAGTTTTTGTATAACAAGAGTTGGCACGCATCGATTAGGATGGCTCCTTACGAGGCTTTATACGGACAGAGATGTCGTACACCATTGTGTTGGGATGGGCCGAGTAGTGCTAGCGGAGTAGCACCCGAGCAGATACAAGATGACATGGTTCGTGTATCAGTGATCCATGAGCGGATCTTAGCAGCGCAGAGTCGACAAAAGTCTTATGCTGATAAGAGGCGCAAACTGCTGGAGTTCAGAGTTGGAGCTCAAGTTTGGTTGATAGTATCCCGGACACGAGGCGTCAGACGTTTCGGTGTCAAGGGAATGCTGAGCCCCAGATATGTTGGACCGTTCAAGATCTTTGAGCGAGTGGGAGAGGCAGCATACAAACTTACTTTGCCACCGAGACTCGAGGGTGTTCACCCAGTCTTCCATGTGTCTCAGCTACGGGAGTACATACCGGACCCGAGGCACATCATCAGTCATGAGGATCTAGTGATCGAGCCAGACCACACATTTTTTAAGCACCCGGTGGTTGTCTTGGAGCGTAGTACGAGACGCTTACGTTCGAAGGAAATACCGATAATGAAGATTTAGTGGTCGATGCGAGGAGCTGATGCAGCGACGTGGAAGACAGAGGATAGTATCTAGAGGAACTATCCGGAGTTTTACGCTGGGTTGGATATCCCGTTAGCATAGTTAGTTGTTTGGTTTTCCTTTGTTCCGTTGTGTACGCTTTTGTGTAACGTTTTGAGTGACGTGCCCCAAGTGGGAATATATGAGTTCAGTTCTTCTTCAGTGTGTTGTTGTGATCGTTGGGCTTTTGCAAGTTACGGGACGAAACTTCTTTGTAGGGGGATCTAATGTAAGACCCCAATTTTTCCTTCAACGCCCCCGCGGTGAAGAAGGCCGCCCCTGTGGCTGAGATGATCCGCCCCTGCGGATTTGCAACAGATCGCGCCCGATCTGTTTTTGTTCGTTTTATCTTCCTTCCATAGATAGAATATCCGATGTTCTATTTTATGGGCCGGTTTCCTTATCTTTTTTCTAACCCTAGACGTCCTTCCTTCTTTCCTTTCAATCCTTCTCTATATATTCCCATCTTTTTCTCCTTTTTCCGTTTCTTGCTATCTTTGTTTCAAACCCTTGAGAGTTGCAGCCGTCACCTTGCTTCCTGCGCCCTTGCTGAACGTGTAAGTTCATCATTCTTTGTTATTCCTTACGTTCATGTACTACATCATACTTCCTTCTTTCTTTTTGTTTTCTTCTTCTTCTTCTTTTCTTTTCTTCTCCTCCAAGAATCAAGTTTGAACCTTGATTTTTGTTGGCTTCTCGTTGTTGATGTATCGTTGTTCTCAGGCTCTTTGGAGTTGAGTCTGGACGTGTGTGAGCCAAAAGTTCGAGCTTTGGTTTCCCTTGTAGCGAGTTCTATCAAAGAGAAGCCCGATAGCGCTTTCTGTCACGCAGCCGCCCCCGCGCCTGCACCTACCCGCCCTTGCGGCCATCCGCTCCTGCGCCTTGTCCAGCCGCCCCTGTGGTTTCCTTTGCAGTAACTCCCATTCTTGTGAGTTACTTCCTTCCTTTCTTTCCTCGTTCCTTTTCTTACATCTTTTGGATGTTGTTTACCTCCTGTGAGTGTTGTAAGACTAGGGTTGAGCCCTTAGCATAGATCTCTTAGAGATCATTGAGACTAGAAGTTATAGACTTCTAGCAACCGTTTCGTTCCTGATTCTTGATGCTTGTGTGAACAGGCTTTCCTTGCTCTGTTCTTGAGGGAAACTGAGCTATTTCCTGAGTTGTTGTTGAGCTCTGAGTTACCTTCGAGTGAGGTAAGTCCCTTGGACTTACTTAGCTTCATTCCGCGTATTAGCTGGATTGTATTGACTTGTTTGTATTGTTTATCATGTTATAACGGATAACCGGACTAGGATTCACCCTTTTAACCTTAATTGGCCCAAGTGTATGATAACCGGGCGGTGACCAGTTGTCTAGTTCTTCAGGAGACTAGAATGTGCTCTTGCAACCCAGGCCTGCAGGTAACGGATAATATTGATCTATTCCTGTTGGTAGACGGAAGAGGAGGCGAGTTTCGAAAGGATTCTCGTGTGACAAAAAAAGTCGAATTAGAAATGGTTAACTTTAAGAAAGATAATAACCGGTTGTGTGTGAGCATGTTATGTGTTTTCGTTACCTTATGTGTGTTTATGCCTTTACGCTCTTGCTAGTATCTAGAATGTTAGCTAACGGTTTATAACGTCGTTGTGGATGTTCCGCAGGTTCAGGATGCTGCTGAGTGATCCGGATGGTCAGGTCAGCCGGGGTTCCCGTACATTATAGGACGGGATCGGGTTTATGTTTCTTTTGTTGTTTCCCTTTGTTTTGAGCTCGGTTGCGAGTCTTTTTACGTTTTCTTTTGTTTAAACCTTTGGTTTTATATTGAGATTTGGTTTTCATTCGTCTGTGTCTTGCTGTAAGATCTGTTTGTTGTTGCTACTCTGAGGGTCGGGACCCATTGTGCGGTCCTAACCCGTAGCGCTTTGAGTTCCCAGAACTTGGGGTGTTACAGAACGGTACCAAGAGAAATGGGGACTCGATGTCCTCCAAACATGTCTCATATAATATCGTCTACGGTGTTGTAAATAATGTCATGGAGTGTCTTATCATCAATTGACATTCTCTTGGAAGAAGCAATTTAGTGACTACTATGAGATCTTAATTTATCCTCCATTGATGGCTCATTAGTAGGTATATTTCTACATCTAGCTCCATCTCAAATTCTAGCTCTACTCCGAGCTCTACCTCAGCCCCGGGATAGAGTGATGGTTGTCTTGTATCTCTTTCTCGAACGGTGGGACCTCTCGAAACTCTTGGGCATACCATGTCTGCAGCGTTGTGTTTCACGATCAACATAAAAAGCTATACTCTAAAATATCCTATAATTCTTACAAACAAAAATGTTATACTTGGAGTACTACTTGGGTCGATGAAGAAGATCTCACATGCCTTATTAACTCAACATCCCAACAATGTATTGTGTAACTACAATACACAAACGACCAAGTATTTAAAATCAAATTTATTTATAACACTTGTGTTTTTAAAACGTCAAAACTCATACTAACTTCTGTTTAAGTCAGATTATCATGTTACATCTTCAAGTTACAAGTGCTCTTGTTGTCAACCTAACCTTTGATACCATGTTATGACGCCCTGGATTTGGAACTTGGGGGTTTCACTAGGATGTGGAACCCACAATTATCCTACTAGAATTAGCCTGAAAACAAATTCATTATTGGACCTTACAATAAGAGCACGACGAATATAAGTATATACTCAGAAGTGTAAAACAATTAGTGAAATGCATCAAGAAAATAAAGAAGCAAGAAACACAAATGATATAATATATAGTAACTAAAATTCATAACAACAAATAAAAACAGGGTAAGGTAATTTTATTCCTAACCCTGTCCATATCCATCAACAACTCTCATCATCACTGACTATATCTATCTTTGCTCATACACAACAACCGGCATATCCCAATAATTATCACTGTCATTCCTTTATGTCCATATTATACAACATATCTCACTCATAATAATCAGACACCATTTGGTCTCTTGAGGTATAACTATCAGTGCGTAACATAGTCAATTACCCTCTAGGCTTAATTGTCTATCAATAAGTCTAGTCTAGTATATCATATAACTCCACTATCACAATTGTGTTTCTTGAGGCGTAATTGTTAGTGCGTATCATAACCAATTACCCTCTAGGCTTAACTGTCAGTGTGTAACACAACCAATTAGCCTTGTAAAATATATCATAAAATCATCTGTCATAAACCGGCATTATGAGGTGTAACTGCCAGTGCGTAACATAACTAATTACCCTATTCTCAACACAACTCACAAAATTTGTCATAACTCGATATGCCACAATCTCAATCACAACTATGTTTGTCATAATCTCAATCACAATTCTATCACCCCCAATCTCAATCATATCTCTGTCTATCACAATCCCAATCCTTACAAACGTAGTACAACACAACTCTGGACTACACACACTAACCACAAGTACTATCTAAAATCCTAAATGTAAAAAGGTCAACACAAAACTTAATTTAAAACATTTGTAAATACATAAAGAAAGAGAGTATAATAATAATATAAGTCCTACTCACAATTCACAACAAACTTAACCAGAAATAGAACGGCAACTAAGTAAGCCAATATGACTTACCTCAAAAAGACAAACTCAATAATCACCAAATACAAACCCAAGAAACCAATCACCTAATCAACATTACAATATATAATACTGTCAACTCAAGCAAATATCTCAACCTATACTAAAGACCCATATACAACTATATTTATATAAGGCTTTAGGAGACTCATGTCTAGAAGTCACACCATGTAGAATCTCGCGTTTCAAATTCAACAAGAATATCTTCTCATCTAAACGTTCCTCGAAGAACCTAAAAAGTCAACCACACAAGTTTAACTCCATTTGTTAAAACTTTGGCCATTAATTATAATTATAGATGTTTGGGACATTTTCTATAATTATAAATTTCGGCCATATTATGTAATTATTCAACTTAGAGCATTTGATGTACTTCCAAAACGTTGGGATCATTTCTAGAAGTATAAACGTGGGTCGTTTCTTGTAATTATCTAGTTTGGAACAGTTTTTCAAATTCTAGAAATTGGGTCAACAAACATGAATACAAAGTATGAAATACTTTTTGTAATTTACCTAAAATATACCCTAACCCGATCTTGGGTTTTTTTGAAAGTTTAGCGGCGGCGGAAGGTGGTGTGGTGTGATTCCGGCTAAGACGAGGGTAATGGAGAAAGGTAACGGTAAAGACAGATACTTGTGGGGGAACGATTCCTCTTCAACGTGACTCCTGTTGAAAATCTGATTGGCTTCCTCTCGGAACTCCGATGTAGGCAAGGCGGTGGTGACTCATGGTGGAGGAGAACTGAGTCCGGCGGCAATGGCTCTTTCGGGCGAGGCTGGAAGAAAATTTTGGTCGGGCAATCCGGAGAAGACGAGATTGGTTCCGACTAGGCTGGCTTCGCAAATCCATTCTGAGCGCTCTAACATTTAGACATGCACTTTTATGTGTTCTTTCTTTATTATTATTGTCTAATCTACAACATGTTTAGTTTCTTCTTGAACTTGTGATTGACTCTCTTTCAAAACTACATGTTCATTTGTATCTATATGCTTGATATTTAAATTATTGAAGCCCTCTTTGATAAGCTTATGCTACCTTTTCCACCCTTATATATGTTTCCCTTCTATTAGCCCCTTCTTATCTTTATTTTCCTTTCTTTGGTACCCCTCAAAAATGTCTCACAACCGTGTATAGCCTCATCTGATCCTATCCGGGCTTGTGATGGAATGAAGAAATCAAGTATGGAGGTGTTTCCTTGAATAATGACAGTAAATTCTAGAACTATATGCGCGAGTTTGAATACATATTATTCTTATAGAAGACATTTTCATGGGTAGTGAAAGGGACAAAAGTCCCCTCCATCCTTGTTGCAAATAAGTAGAATTGGTTCGAGAAGAGAAGAAAATTTTATCCCTGAAAGAGATATCAAGTGTTACAAAGAACAAAGTGTTATGGTTCATGAAGAAGTACAATTATAAAGAAAATTATAAGGTGTTGATGCATTGAAGGTGTTTCGAGTAGTGCACGATCGACATCCCGGATATTATATGCCATTACAACCTACTTTTTAGCCTACCAACATCACTTTTTCATCTCTCATATCCCCGTTACAACACTAATAAAGACCTCGTGATTATATCTTGTATTTTAGTTTCACTTAACAGGTGATAAAGTTTGAGAACGCCTTGACAAGCTTATGGTAAGATATATTCATGTATGTTGAGTTTGAGTGATTATTGATATGTGCATAAACACATCTTGTGAAATTGAGAGCAAATGCACTATTCTTGAGTGGTTTGGAGAGATATGAATCATTCTTTATTCTCTTACAATGGTTGATGTTATGATGACATGGTTTAAATTTTTTGTTTTCCTCTTAGCCGAGGTATTCATTTTTTCTTACACATAGTATGCATACAACATGATCTTACTCGAGGACGAGCAGAATTTAAGTACGGGCTATCTAGGCTTTATAATCATGCATTTTCATATCCATATATCTTGTTTATCCATCGTTTTTGTGTAGAAAGCTCTTATTTCCATATTTATGTGTTTACTTCGATTTTCGTTGAAGTAGGAGAATACATGAAAACATCAAGATCGGATGAAGATTGAAGAAGCCAAGTGAAAATCATTAGAGTTGGATGCCATTTTATGATGAACTCTTAGAGATTCCCGACTTTGACCATCTTCCCTTCGGATTTGGCCAATCATGTCAACTTCAAAGTTGTAGATGTTGGAAAGATCTTTGAGTAGTACCCAAGGGTCACATAGTTCCAACCAGAGAAGCGATAAAGTCAATTTTTTTGAATCGTCGAAAAAGTTGTCAAATAGTTTTGCCAAACGGCCTCCTAGGCCGTTTCATTGTTGTTTCATGGCCGTTTGGAGCTACAAATTTTGCTAAGTTAAATTCCCAACTAGATGGCCAAACCGTCGGCTTTCAGACCGTTTCCTGGTCGTTTCGCTTGCGTTGATGATTCGAATCATATCTTTTAATTTTATCTTTGAAAACATATTATTTTATATCTTTTTAGGATCCGTTTTAGACCCTATATAAACAAATTTATCAACCCTATTGCAATCACCGCTCCAACATCCTCTCATCCCGCACACGTCAATTAGTTCTAGAATAGATTTCAGTTCCCTGCTGAGGGTTTGCCTCATTATGTTGGAACCGAACAATGTGAGTTATTTTTATGCAATTTCTATATTCAATAAATATTGTTTTACATGCAGTCATGTCCGGTTAATCTATATTTTGATATAAGGATTGGATGATATCTACAATGGTTTGATTTATTGGTGCATATATGTTTTGATTTGAGTTGATATTACTTATTTTCAAAGTACATGGTTGTCACCTTTTGTTTGCCTTCAAAAGAAGTGGAGTTTATAATTAGTTTAGATAAAAAAATCATGAGCAAAAAGCGAAGGACGTTTTATTGGATTTATTGAAAATCACTTGGTTTAACGGATTGGTACCTACCTTCTACTTCAAGGTTTTCTAACTATCATAAAAAGTTCAGGTTTTATACATTTTCTGATTGAAGCGCCGCAAGCGAATGTTTCTCTTGGTCTTTAGATTTCTAAGTTCTTAAAGGGTTTGCCTATACTTGTCAAACCACCGGAGTGAGAGCTACGCGAGTCGACAAACACGGTATTTGTTTGTCTATGCCAAATACTATTTTAGATAGTTATCTACAACATTCATTTATCATTGTTCATGATTCTCATATATGTTGTATTATTGTAATTTATTATAGTGGGGATTCTTGTTTCCTTAGATCACCTTCATCCTTTACTTGCCTACAACAATCATTGATTTCTCTTATTTTCCCTTTTATCACCGTTTCACCAAAATACATTGTTTTCTCTCCATCCCTCTTTTACTTAGCATGATTTTTTATTAATTACATCCTACACTGACGCCGTCATTGTGAATTTGATACTCGAATATACTATATCCGATCTCGTAATACTTGTGAGGTTGTTGCTACCATTCGGTAAAAGTTCCATGATCATTTGGTATTAGACGGGGTTTAAGGATTGTATTGTACTTGAGTATGGTATTTGAGAAAGGATCCCCTAAAAACAATCTCGTGGGGATAAGATAATAGGAAGAATCTCAAACAAATTCCAACTACCACAATCTAAAAAGGAGACTCTTTTAATACCAAACAGGCCCTAACCCTAACCTATTAAGCCCTGAATTCTGAAGTTTATATCTCTGTGTAGGCGTTAAGTTGCTGATGAAGTGACAAAACTGCTGACGACGGTGTTAATTGTTGTCGCAAATGTTAAACTAATAGTGATGGAATATATTCTCCATCGCATAACCTCGTCGCAAATCCCTTTTTTTTTTGTAGTGCAAGAACCCTCGAGGTAAAGGTAGCATCTCTCCCCAAACCAAGTTGAATCCTAGAAGGTCCAAAAGAATCGGCACGCTTTTGCAAAAAAAAAAATGATATATTTCCATTCCCAAGGCAAATACTACTTCTCAACATATGCAACAAAGGGATTGAGCTTGCCCTATAGTTAAGGTCAAGGTCTGAACAAGGTTACTAAGGCAAAACACAACTAGTTGATATTCGTTCAACAACTCATATACATAACTATAAACCAACTCATAACAGATTTCACATTATTTGCGTCTATAGTAGCACATTTACCTTTGTGGTTGCTCTCAACCAACTTCATAAGGTATTTCACATTTTCAGCAAGAGTATCAATCATATCACTATCCTTGATGTTGTAAATGCCTTTTCTTTAATTCCGTCTCTAATAATATATTCATGTATGTTCAAGAACAATAACAAGATAATCCTAGGTATAATCTTCATTCATCCTTATAAATTAATGAGAGTTGGTGTATCAACAATGTTCCTGGTAGTATCATCTCAAACACTATAGTCAATAGAAACACTCAGGTAATGCCCCCTTAGAGAAGTCATGGTGAGGAAAAGAGTGAAATAATTCCATAAATCTTGCCCAAGAATAATGAATATGCAAACCGTCTTTCATATCAAATTGTGAAGTGCATTCTCTAAAGTCAACAGTCTTTTGGGGAGGAATATACTTACTAAGGAAAACAGTAGTTAGTTGATTCCATATATTGATCCAATCTTCTTGCAATATGTGAAACCAGCTAGCAACTTTTCCCTTCAAATACAAACGCTCACGTCTTCAAGGCATCAATAGAAACATTTTAATACCTTAAGGTATTCATAATATTCTCAAAATTTCTCAAATTTTGGTGTGGACTCTTAGTTTTTTCACCACCAAACTAGTCATTCTGAATCAGTCAGATGGTATCCATACTTAGAGTAAAAGCATTCATTTCCATTTCTAGCAGTGCCAAGGCATGGTATGAAACAGTTTGTCTATGATCCATTCTTGCATCCAAAGTTTGTGGATGACGAGTTGTCTATTGATTAACAATCATCGTCCGAAGTCTAGCAATCTCTGCCACCTAATCAGGTACTAGAGGAACATAAGCAGGGCGACATGGAGGTGTCACGTAGAAAACCACCATTCACAACCTCATTCCCTATATATCCGTCACCCATGTTTTTTTCGTTCATAAACTCTATGGTTAAGCTCGGTTCATGCAAATCGTACGTCCAAACCCATTAAGTACGTAGAAAACTAGAAGAAAACCAAAACAATTCAGGCTCTTGTAAAAAATCCAGGAAGGTATAAAAACTTGTAAGTCTATTATAACTAGGAACCCTCGAGGTAAAGGTAGACGTCTCTCCCCAAAATAAGTTCAATCCTAGAAGGTCCAAAAGAATCGGCACGCTTTCACAAAAAAATAATATATTTCTATTCTCAAGGCAAACACTACTTCTCAACATACGCAACAAAGGGGTCGAACTTGCTCTATTATTAAGGTCAAGAAGGTTCGAATAAGGTCACTAAAGCAAAACACAACCAGTTGATATTCGTTCATTCATATATATATACATAAATATAAATCAATTCATCAAAGGGTTTAAAAAATCTTGGACCATAAAAATTAGCCAAACATGTTGCAAATTGCAAACAATGCATAAAAAGGAAATAGCAAGCATACATTTCAAACAAATAAAAGAAAAGAGAAAAAGCAGCATAAATCAGTCTAGTACTTCAAGCAAGATTAACAATAAAAAATGAATCAGCAAAACTCGACAAATCCGCAAACAAAAGCGTTATTGGCGAATTCGAATGGAAAAGGAAAGCGTGACAACTAGAGTTGCAAACATTCAAAGCGCGAACTCTACTAAAATTTGGAAAAGCAATCTACTCATAGGGCACAAAATCGGGCCACAAAATATTTGAAAAAATCCCTAAGAAATAATAAAGTCTTAAATCTATCTTCGGAAGTTGTTGTGCAAATGACACGGCATAGAGACGGGATGGACACGGCATATGCACCGGTTAACAAACCGTGTCTATATGTCGTGTGCATGGTGTGTGAAGGCAATGTCCCTTGAAAGTGTGAAATGCACGAGTAGACGTGAGGTAGGACACGGGTAAACATGACTTGTGAATTAAACCGTGTCACCTCTTGTGGGATGTCGTCTCAAAAGCTCAAATAGGACTCTTATTAAAAACAAATAAAGGACAGTAGAATATCTTCTTTTTTTTAACTTAAACCGCTTCAAGGCCGGGAGATCGATGGAGATGTGGTGAAAAGGAACTCAATGTTAATTTGACCCCATCATCTCTTGTGTGTTTTTATATGTAAGAATGAGATGAAACGTACGTATGCTTTGATTTTGTACACAGTAATTAGTTTAATCTATTTAGTCGTTGTAAGATATTCCACGTAGGTACCAAAGGAAAAGTCATAAATAATGATAAGACGAAGCAACCGAAAGAAAGGTCGAGTTGGTGGGAACTATAAATACCTTAGCTTTCCCTGCTGCCAACATATATACATACAATTGATCAACAACACATACATACATATAATTGATCGACATGGCAAAGCCACGCACCTTGGTCATCGGCTGCTATGCCATCTGCTTCCTTCTCCTCGTGCTGTCCTCCCAGGGTAAGTACGCTATATATCTATAAGACTATATCTATAGAGAGAGAGAGAGAGAACTAATTAAGTTTGAATGTACTTGTTTGTATATATGTAGAGATGGCAAGGCCGGTGGAAGGGAGGAAATGTTACAGCGAGGTGTTCGCAGGAGTATGCTTTAGTGATTCGAGATGCCACGATCTCTGCGTCTCTCGGGAGAGTGCTCATCGGGGCGACTGCGAGTTCGATGGCAGTGGCCGTGCCTGCTTCTGCTACTTCTAGCTACCCCATCGTTAACCAACCTCCGCCGCCATATCCATATATTATATACGTTAGTAATTATCGATCTTCTGCCTGCATGAATAAATTAATGTGAGCGACCAATCCTATATTTATGTACGTAATAATCATTGTTATTATGCATGCATAATAATATACTTTGTGTGTGTTTGTGTGTCTCTACCTAGCTGTTTCATATATATACAATCCTATATTTATGTACGTTAATTATTATCGATCTTGTGGATTCATAGTTATACCTATTACTATAGTCTGGATTAATATGATCAATCAAATTAGATCAGTATATATATGGCACCAAAAAATATAATTGGGTCGATGACTAACAAACTTAATTAGTACTGTATATGCTCATTCATGTTGGTAACATCATAAATACATCGAGCCATTATTTAAATCAAACCTGCCGAGCCGATATACTCACAGTTCCACTCATTTCAAATCTAGGCGACTCTAATTAACTTTGAATCCACAATATAGTAAAAATGTTTTTATATTCAGCTTGTTTCGTCATGTCATCGGATGTATCCTAGCTAATCCGAGTCAAGAGTTAAAACAAAGTGCACGTTATCATCTACTTCCTCCCATTCTCAAACGAGCTTAGCTTTGGTATACTCACATTCAACTCATTTCAAATCTAGAAGATAATCCGTGAACACAAATCAAAATATTTTCATATACAGTAATACAAATACATTCCTATAGCTATATATTATGATATATTCTCATAACTAAAAAATCTATAAACGTATATAAAAACACATACTTATGCCAACACGATGAACATAAACTTTTTTTTTTGGTAAGAGAGGGAAAGCTCCCTCCACACGATGAACATAAACTAGCTAGATCAGTAAGAACCATTGAATTGGAATCAATTTTAAAATCTTCATCTAACATGGTCATAACTATATGAAAAGTAAGTTTCATACTGAAAAGTTAACAATAGTGAAAGAATAATATAAATATTACCTTCGAATCCGACTGAATTGACAATTGTTGGTGAAAAGTCAAAATCGAACAAGATCGAAGGCTAGAGCGCCCCGTTCGAACAAGAACAAGAATACAAAACGATTTAACGAGGTTCGAAAATATTCCTACTCCTCGGGGTCTCAAGAGAATCCTCAATCCACTATAAAAAAAACGAACAATGAAAATGCAAGAACAAAACGTATGAAAAACTAAATCCGCACACAACTTGTACACTTTAGGGATTAACCCTATATTGTCTCAACAAGTATTGGCTTCACAAAGGAAAGCAAGAAAAACAACAAACATAGAGCAAAAACGAGGAGAACAAGCTCCTCTGTTGCTGTCTTGTTGTAGAAAAGAGAGAGAAGAAGAGTTGTTGAACTTTCTGTTGTGAGTTGGAGGTGAGAGACAGTCCAGTAGACAAGGAAATACGTTCTGAATTAATGAGCACGGCTGTGATATTTTTGGCTTATAAAGGGGCTCTCATCAAGACCTAATCGAAGTGTTGTGTTTTGCTTATTTCTGTACAAGCCAGCTCGGCCATTTTAAGTCTCTACATCCCAATACCTTTGTTTATGGGCCTTCTTCCATATGGACTTTGAAAGTACAACCTTCACAATTTGCCCTCCTAGTTTCTAAGTTAATCTAATAGTGGATTTTGAGTAAAACCGTCATCAGCCCATTTTCCTTACCTTTATGTGACTTCTGAAATGTGTAAGAAATTCCTGCAAAACAAAAATTTCTCACTGGTCACTATTTTAGTGCCAAAATCTGTTGGGTTAGAATCACCATCAACTTTATCAACAAGTAAGTTATTTGACTCTACTTGTAAACGAATATAATGATATCTAACATCAATATATTTAGTCCGTTTATGATAAACTGGATCCTTACAAAGATATAATGCACTTTGACTATCCATGTATAAAGTTGGCATAGTAGACTTACCCTCTATCTCAAACAAAATATTACTAAGCCACACAACTTCTTTACAAGCTTCAGTTGCAGCTACATACTCAGCTTCGGAAAAGATAAAGCTACAATAGATTGTTGCTGAGATTTCCAAGAAATACAATTTCCACACCAAGTATATACATAGAAAGTAGTAGATTTTCTATTATCTTTATTAGAAGCATAATCAGAATCTAGATAATCAGTCAAATCATAAGAAAAATGATGTTTAGCATATAACAGTCCAAAATTAACAGTTCCAGCAAGATATTTCAACAGATATTTCATAGCTTCCCAGTGTTTTTCACCTAGGTCGGACATAAATCTGCTAAGAGCACTAATAGCAAACGCAAGATCAGGTCTAGAACAAATCATAGCATACATGACAGATCCTACAACAGCATCATAAGGAATCTTACTCATGCGAGATTTTTCCTATTTAGACATATTATGGACACGAGTCAAATCGAAGTGCCCTCCTAAGGGTATTTTAGAAGGTTTAGCATCTTTTAGATTGAACCTATCTAACACTTTAGTCACATAGTCAGATTGGAAAAGCCAAGTTTGTCTCTTAGACCGTACCTATTTCTTTCAATTTTTATTCCTAGAATTCTTTGAGCATGACGTAAGTCTTTCATATCAAAGTTGCTTCTAAGAGAATTTTTCACCTCATTTATCCTAGCTTTGGATTTACAGATTAACAATATATCATCCACAAAAAGCAAGATATATAAAGGAGAATCAGTTTTGAGAGATTTGAAGTATAAACAATGATCATAGTAACTTCTTATAAAACCTAATTTTTTTCATGCTTGTATCAAATTTTATATTCCATTGCCTAGGAGACTATTTCAAACACTACTAAATAAATGGCCTGTTGTAATTGTCAAAATTAGTTACTTAAGGCTTCAAAACTGTTACTGTAAGGCTTTGATAATGGATTATGCTCCGCTACAATAGCCTGCCTTGCAATAGGTATGTAGCAACGAAAATAAACTCTACTGTAACGGTTTGAAAAATCAAGTTTAAAACAATTACAATAGACACATAACTATTACAATAGGTGCAACCATTATAAAAAAATAATTATTATTACAATAAATGTTACCCATTACAAGGGACAACCATTACAAAAAGTAGGCAATTGTCACCTTCCATAGAACCATTGTTATATGGTCTATAATAGTTACCACAATACCTGATGTGTACAACTAATTTGATAAATTATAAATTATACAAATTTCATACAAAATACTAATATTAATCCATAGATTAATATTTTAAATGTGAAAATAACGCTAAGTATTTGTCAAAGTATGGGCAACATGACACCTACAAAGATATATATAGTCTCCTAATTACACAAGTTCTCATATTTGTCGAAACAACTCATGGTTGATCACATAATCAACCCAAAAATTACTTGCAAAAAAAAAAGCTAGCCATGAACCCTGCTTGAACTTCATCCTTCGTTATCTTCGTCCTGCAATAGTTCAAATACCATATCAAACACTATTCCAACGCTATAACAACAAGAACTCAACAATAGTAAACAAACTCTATTCCAAACCTAACAAAATAACAATTGAAATTGTCAAACTGATACAAAATTAAAAACTTAACAAAGAAATTAAGCAACATATAAGTCAACAACCCTAAAAAAACAGCAGCCATATAACGTGAATAACAATAACCACAAGGATGGAGAAAATTCACAACAACAATTCGATGATTTTTTAAACCACAAGAAGAACATCTCAACAATAAAGATATCAAATATTAGCAACTGCACTAGGTTCAAGATTAGTATTAGGTACCGTGATGAAGCCCTACCGAAGTGTTAAGTAGTCTGAGCAAAACACGGAGCCCCCAAATTGTCCAAGGAAGCACTGCTGCACTTGCAACCAAGGAACATATCACTATATAAAAATATGCATCACGGAATTAAACAAGAAGTCGAGTTTTGCGCATATTGCCCACACTATGAAGTTGTTCTTTGGTAAAGGGTTTGCTGCATGAAATTTGACGAATGTAGATTGCCTTGGAATTATTGACTCCCTGTTGGCCTCTGTTGATGGGTTTTCACTGTTAGAGACAATGAATCAGCAATACTGTATTTTGTGACCCTACCTGTTAATTGATCAAGTTCTTCCACATAAGCCTTGTTCTCTCATGCCCTCCAAGTGTTGATGTGACAAAGACATAAGCACAAAGTAATAAAATTTTGAAGAAAAGCATAAAGACATGTTTGTATGATCAATGTAAACATACATAACCCAGCAGCCCCATCTGTCAATGCAACTTTCACATTAAGAAGACTAAATTGATTTATTGCCAAGTATTGAAGTATATACATACTAATTACATGGATAAAAAAAAAGAACATTTTATCTTAATTCAAGCATTTCCTAATTCGAACTGTATCCTTTAAATAACCCGGAAGTAAACTCAACTTCTTGGGGCATTGTATTACTAAGCTAGGAATACTTTAAATGACAATGTAAAAAAACTCAACTTATTGTGGCATTGTTGAGTGTGCTATCAATCACCATAAAATAGGCTTCCACCAATGCTTTAATAGAATTCACAATGCTACAAGAGGGCAACACCAAATATAATTTTCTATATAAGAACAAATGAACAAAGAAAAGATATTGTCAAATCTCTATCTCCCAGAAAATATAGCTAAACAGAAACTAGAGTAACATATGACAAAGAAACAAGTCTAGAAAATGATGACTGTCCCAATATCAAATAGCTCAAATGAAACCATAATATCAATCACAAAATTCTGACCTTAGAAACTCAAAAAGCTTGGGAAAGAAGTAGTGTATCAACTCAAATAATTTATTATTCAATTGCAGCCATAATACGCACCCATAGAGTCAAGAATATCCATGAAATATATTCTATGAAGAAATGCAAGAAATAACATCACACTAGGCAAAACATACCAGTAAGAGCATCAACACCATGCAAAATTGTTGCAGTTACGGCACAAGGCAAGATCGCAGCAACAGTGGGTGCCATGTCAAACCCACTAATTCCTTTACTGCAAGCATAAATCATTAGTGGATTGGAAACTACCATAAGAAGGTACATCACTATATGAAACTACAAGTTTAGAAAGGCCCTTAGGTCTATACGAACAATATGATTTGAAGTGTAAAATACAATATGATATAGTTGCACGTAGTATACAAAGATATCTAGAAGAAATAGAGGTTGATGCTTATAACAAGAAGCTGAAAATTCTCGACTCTTCAATTCCTTCAATGTCTCTACATAGCACAACATTCCCTAAGTTAGGCACGAGTTTATTCAATAGCTAATTAGGATTGTAGGTTAAGGAGTGGCAAGTTTAGATCCCTTGCCCACAAAGTTAATGGACTGTTAACATAAACGTTACATACATTTACACATATAACCCTAATCCAGATTCCGCTACAAAAATCCCAATTCCGAAATTAGGGTTTACACCAACAATTTCTTAACTTAATCACAACAATCACACAAATATAACAATGCCTACAATAATAACCAGCAATCATCTATCTCACAAAGTCACAAACGCCTGCTCCAAATATGATCCAAACACACAAACAAATGAAGAACCTACCTACTGAATCACTCGGCTTTGCAGGAGGAAGAAGGAATCGAGGAACAAGTTTGGCGCCGGAATCAGTGGCCAACAACGGAGTCGATTCTAGCGACACTCTTCACAAGCAATTGGACCGGAGGCGGCAACGGGAGTCCAAGCGGCGGCGGCTATCTTCTCATCGGGCTGACGTGATGGCGAGACGTCCTCCTGTGTGTCGGGTTTGAGGCGGAAGCGAGGCGTCTCCCTTCTGGCCTGGCATCTCTGTAAATGTGGCTGGACAACAGGAGGGCTCACTAGCGAAGCGAAGGAGAGGGCTCAGAGAAGAAAGGTAAGAGATAAGTGGTTTCAAATGAGGAAGAAGGGGAGACTTGAGGCTGAGAAGGAGGAAGAAGGCACCGGTGGCCGGTTTCGCTGCTAGGTTAGGCGGACACGGCCGGCCGGCCGGTTTCAAATCACTAGGTGAAGGAGAGTTCTGGAAAGAGGAAGGGGAAAGGGAAGGGGAACTTAGGTATGTGGAAGGCTAAATTTTTAAGATGAGGAAAGAGGGATGAATTTAGGGTTTGAAAATTAAATATAGGTTAGAGGCAGAAGGTTGGTAGGTAAAAATAAAAATAAAGGTATAAGTTTTAAAAAGATGATTAAGATTTTGATAACAATTATGCAATATTTCTACACATAAAAATATATAAGACAACGGAAGAGGTTCAAAACGGTTGAAGTCCGGTTTGACTCGGAACCTATTGGAAATCAAAATTTTCGGATTTTACTAAGGCGAGTTCGATGCTAGAGAAAGGTTAGTTTTGCATCCAATGGTGAGCGGTATATTTCTTTATTTTTGCGCCAAATATTTTAGAGCCTACCATTACAATTATCATTACATTAGGGGTTAGTTTTGTAACTTTTTATAACCGTTACACATGACCATTACCATAGCACACCTATAGCAACATAAGTTAACATCCATTACAAGCATGGCATTACGATAAGTCAATCTTGCAAAACCATTACATAAATCATTACATAAACCATTGTCAAATACCTATTATAAAACAATAAAAAAATCTGTTACAAATATGTTGTTACAATAGGTCAATTATCTAGTAGTGAAACCATATATGGATTTATTTAACAAACACACATAATCAAGGTGATTTTTGTCTATAAAACCTTTTGGTTGTCTCATATAGATAGTCTCATAAAGGTCTCCATGCAGAAAAACAGTTTTAACATCCATTTGTTCTACTTCATAGTCATAAGTTGTAGCTAAAGCAATAAGCAATCTCATGATCTTATATTTCACAACAGGAGCAAAAATGTCATTGTAATCTATACCTTCCTTTTGAGTAAAACCCTTAGCCACTAACCTAGCTTTAAATATAGGCGGGTCATTAGGTTTAATGCCATCTTTTATTTTATAAATCCATTTGCAATCAATAGTTCGAACACCATCTGGTTTAGGAACTAATTTCCAAGTTTTGTTTTCATGCATAGAGCTAATCTCTTCATTCACAACTGCTAACCAAAACTTAGATTGACTACATTGAATAACATGTTCATACAACTCAGGAGTATAAGTATTAACAATCACATGTGCAATCAACACAGCAAATTCTACCAAATTATTATCCCTATTATATACAAACTCAGCAATGTTTACATAAATAGGATTAAAATACTTTGGATTAGGAACTCTAGCTCTAGGTGCTCTATCAAAAGTAAGCTGATAATCAGTCAAATCAGCAGCATTAGGAACAGAATCAGAAACCACAACAGAATCAGAAACAGAAATAGGAGAAATGTCCGAAATAGTGTCCGAATTAGTTACAGTCCAAATTACAGTTCCAAAATTTTCAGCATTGACAGAAGTTGTGTTAGAGTTAGAGTTAGAATTAGAATTGCTTATTGCCCCACCTGATTGGTGATGTGCGTTGTCTTCTGAATTGTTTTACAGCTCAATACTCTCCCTAGTTTATTCAGCAGCAACATTACCAGGAGCATTACTGGTGTGTCTTTAAAAAACACTAATATCAAATTCTTCAGTTGGCTCAAGGGTGTCACTTGGCATGAAAAAATCTACTTCCTTGTCCCTGTTAGTATTCTCAACAGTAGATGTAAGAAGATTTTTAAAATGAAAATCAGATTCATTAAAAGTTACATCTCTACTAGTTAAAACCTTATAACCACCAGGTTGTATAACAAGTAATTTGTAACCTTTTACCCCTTTCGGATAACCTAACATCACACACTTGAGAGCTCTTGGATTTAGTTTACCTTGAGAATGGTGAGCATAAGTTGTACAACCAAAAGGTCTTAAGTGTTCTATACTTGGTTTTTGACTAGTCCACATTTCTTGTGGGGTCTTATACCCTATAGCAGAAGAAGGAGTTCTATTTATCAAATAAGAAGCTGTAATTACAGCCTCTCCCCAAAGGGAATGTTTCATACCTGTATAAAAGAGCATGCTTCTAGATTTTTCAAGCAAAGTTCTATTCATCCTCTCAACAGTACCATTCTACTGAGGGGTTCCCGGAACAGTCAAATGTCGTTTTATTCCATTTTGCAAACAATACTCATTAAAATCGTGATTACAAAATTCTAAACCATTATCCGTTTTAAGGCATTTGAGCTTATGGTTAGATTCATTTTCAACTTTGGTTTTCCAAAGTTTAAAAGTATTGAAAGCTTCACTTTTGGCCTTTAACAAATATACCTAAACTTTTCTTGAAAAATGATCAATAAGGGAAATAAATTATTTTCTACCTCCAATAGTATCAACTTGGGTAGGGCCCCAAAGATCATGAATGTATTCAAGAGGATGTTTAGCAACATAGGTAGATCTATTGAAAGTTAACCGAGTTGCTTTACCAAAAATGCAGTTTTCACACATGTCCAATACAACAGGTTTGTGATCAAAATAATCATTTTTTAAAATATAATGCAAGCCTTTATTTCCTATATGTCCAAAACGAGCATGCCATAGTTTTGTTTGATCAAGGTTCATGTTCACAACAGAATTTAAAACATTAAATTCAGGAGAACCAACAACATGATATAAACCATTTTTCTTCACACTTTTAAGGAGGATTTTACCATTTTTAATCACATTCCTAACACCATTATTTGTGTAAATCTGGCAGCCTAGGTCATCAAAAACACTTTCAGACAGTAAATTTCTTCTAAGTTCAGGCACCCACCTAACTTGTTGAAGAGTTCTAATTTTATTATCATGCATCATGAAGGGAATATTACCAATGCGCGCCTTTTATAGATAAGGAAGTATGATCTCCTAATCTAACCACCCCATTATCACATTTATGTAGATAATCAAAATATTTTTCATGAGAAGTGGAATGCATGGTACAACCAGAATCAAGAATCCAAGCATCAGAATCATCATTATGAAAAAAACAACAAGCAATTCATCATTATAGTAAGCAAGATACTCAAGGATATTAGTAGAACCATTCTTGAACTTACTAGCATCATCCTTCTTCTTCTTATTACAATCACGAGTTTTATGACCCTTAATACCACAATAGTAATAAATGATCTCCTTTTTACCAGATTGAACAGAAGAATTCTTTTGATTATAGCCAGTTCTAGAGTCAGCTTTACCATCTCGATTGTTGTTGTTCTTATTCTTCTTATTTTTACCTTTAGCAAATAAGACTTCTGATTTACTATCCCTAGACTCTCCTTTCATTTTAAAGACCTTAAGAGTGTTATTCTTTTCAGTTATGGCATCTAGAATCTTTTTCCTAGTTAAATCTTCATGACCATATTGAATAACGTCTTTAAAATTGTCAAATTGTGAAGGGAGAGAGTTAAGAATTATAACAGATTGGTGAACTTCATCTATAGGATCTTTACAACGTTCTAAGTCATGAGTCATTCTTAAGAAACTATCCAGATTATCTTGAAGAGAAAGGTTAGTGTTCATTTTAAAAGTGAATATCCTACACAACAAGCTAACTCTACTAGGAAGAGACTTAACCTCATACAACTCTTTAAGATCTGCCCATAGAGTTTTGGTTGTTGTGTGAACAAGAACCTGTCGGCCTACTTCATCCGTGAGTCTCCTCATGATCTCATTATGTGCCTGCAAATCCATTTCCTTTCTTTACTCAACACTTAGTGCAGGTGGATAGCTCTCGTGTATTGCATGCCAAACTTTCTCTTTTACCAAGACTCCTTTCATCCTAACAGATCACATACAAAAATCAGAAACATCATCATAGGGTTTCATTCTGTGATAAGAGTCAGCCATTATTATAATATGGAATAGGAAAAGAAAGAAGTTAGAGATTTACACAAAAGATAAGACCTATTACAAGGTGTAAGAGAAATATCAAGATTTGTAACCAACATATATAAGCATCATAACAAAGAAAAGGATGATTTATATTTGGCTCAAGAGTATAAAAAACTCAAGATCCAATTTCAAAATATGAAACCGATTTAAGGACAAATCTAAAGAGATCGGTGCTTTTAAAAACCGATTTATGTTTAAAAAAAAGAGAAAAAATCAGTAATGTAAAACAAAACAGATTCGGGAAAAAAAAGGCAGATCTAAAGCTAGAGTCAAAAAGCAATCCAGATCTGAAAGCATATTCGAAAAACCAGATCCTTTAAGTCGTTTTCAAAATTGTTGAAAACACAAGCAACGAATCGCAACAAATCCTTTAAGACGTTTTTAAAAAACCAGATCCAAAATAAAATCGGATCTAAGAATAGAAAAACGAGATATGTGGTTTATAAAACCGGATCTACAATTTTCGGAAAAACAGCAAGTCCGATAGGTTTAAAAAAAACAAATATGAGATTTTGAAAACAAAAAAACAGCAAAGAAAAAACAAATCTGTAAAAAACGTTTAAAAGAACGTAGACAAAAGAAACATATTTACAAGTGGATCTAGATTTCTCGCAACTCAAAATGCGAGAATCCGTAAGTCATTGCCTTTCCGGCTCTGATACCACTTTGAAAAATCAAAACCGAACAAGATCGAAGGCTAGAGCGCCCCGTTCGAACAAGAACAAGAATACAAAACGATTTAACGAGGTTCGGAAATATTCCTACTCCTCGGGGCCTCAAGAGAATACCCAATCCACTATCAAAAACAAACAAAGAAAATACAAGAACAAAACGTATGAAAAACTAAATCCGCACACAACTTGTAGACTTTAGGGATTAACCCTATATTGTCTCAACAAGTATTGGCTTCACAAAGGAAAGCAAGAAAAACAACAAACATAGAGCAAAAACGAGGAGAACAAGCTCCTTTGTTGCTGCGTTGTTGTAGAAAGAGAGAGAAGAAGAAGAGCTGCTGAACTTTCTGTTGTGAGTTGGAGGTGAGAGAGCAGTCCAGTAGACAAGGAAATACGTTCTAAATTAATGAGCACAGCTGTGATATTTTTGGCTTATAAAGGGGCTCTCATCAAGACCTAATCGAAGTGCTGCGTTTTGCTTATTTCTGCACAAGTCAGTTGGGCCATTTTAAGTCTCTGTATCCCAATACATTTGTTTATGGGCCTTCTTCCATATGGATTTTGAAAATACAGCCTTCACAGTCGGTGTCATGTTTTGTTAGTCATGTTGCTCGATATGTCGATCGTGCGAGCATAGAAGATGAGGACATCAACCTGAGCAATCATTAGACGATATGTTTTTTATATGATAGAAAGTGGGCGAAATTTTGTTCTCATGTTTTTACCCTTCCTTTTGTAAAATTGTGGGAAAAGGAAATAGGGTTTGAGGCCACCAGCAACCGAGGAAAGGTCGTCCAGAGTCATTGTTTATCTACAAAAGTAACAACAATCTACTCTTCTTTCTCATTTTTCGGTTTTTTAATTTGTCTTCTTTGTTCGAAGCGAATCTCAACGAGCACAAGAAATCTACCACTTGGTCTCCCTCTTGCCACAAAAGGGCAAAAGAAGTATAGATCGAGTTAGAAGGTAAATAATCAATCTTCAGTTTTTAAAAAATGTCACGGTTCAAAATCTATGTAAGTGATATATACTTACGAATGAGATTGCGAAGAATAATTTAAAAGCTAGTAATCATAATTTGACGCAATTAATCCAGCACGTGAATGAATATTGAAAATTGAAAATGGGGAAGACGTACAAATCTAATCATATCAGCAATAATAAGACTGAGACTCTGTGTGTTGCAGAGAAGTGCAGAAAATATTATCAATCAAGTGAGAGATTGATATGAATATAGCCAGTAGGAGTATATTACATAATCTGAAAGATGAATATCCCCTTCTCTCTCTATCTGTGTAATATCCACCTGGAAACCATGCAGCTTGCAGCACATTGAATCTGACGTCATATCTTTGTGTGACGTTCATCATCACCAAAACTATATAAGACAGTGTACGTACTACTTTCTTCTTCTCTGCCTTACGTCCATAGGGATATTAATTGGGTCGAACGGTAGATCCACTGTCTCACTTCATTTTTTGTTTCCCTGTTCCCATTTTTCTTCATCTGCTAGCCAAGTACTCCGTATAATATTTATGAATTGTGTCATGGTGGAAATGTGTTCGTTGTTGAGAAGCAATTGCAATTGTAGTGTGTATGAAGGAGAGAAGAAAAAAAAAAGGGAAAATGGTTGGGAAAGACCAGTTTTTAGAGATAGTTTATTATAACGCATATGTGGATCGGAACATGAAATTTGGAATAGTCAGAAAATGGTGTGTTGGGTTTCGAAATTTTCAAATGGGTCCATCGGTCAGCAAAATAGTTGATTTCTTTGAACACATGTTTGTCCTGAACTTTTTCAGAGAAGCGAAAATTCAGTCTGGACGGATAAGATCATCTCGATCTCCCACGGATAGCTCCAAAGTCTTTGGGGTGCCTCGATAACACATAGTTATTACCTCAATTTCAGCCTGATTGCTTCTTTTAGTCCAGCTTTCAATGTGAAAACTTCTACTTTAATTACCGAGTTAAACTTATTTTTTCTAGCGTCCAAACTAATAATTTCACTGTTATGATTTCGTTTAACAAAATCAATAGATGTTATTCCCGAATCGAGTTTTGATCAATCAAAGTTGAGTTTGTGGAACTCAGACTTTGGTTAGTCTCATTTTATGTTATTTTTCTTCCATGTGTTGGATGTGCTATTCTTTTGAATATGTTTAAATTTGTAGTCGTCATCATCGGTAATGTGATTTTTTTCAGCTATGAAATTAGTTTTTTATGAAATTTAAAATGTTATGATCCAATCCGATTATATTATTGTTAAAACGGATATGATAAAATCCACCTGCCAAATAATTTTATTTTTTTTTAGTATTTAAATTTGAGTTTTATTAAGTTTTTCAGCACTCTATCACTTGTGTTTTTTATGGTAATTAATGGATATTGCTGAGCCTAGGAATAAGGGGGTTGCTATTGGATCTACTGTACGTACGTCTGATTTCATAAACTGCGGGGTGCACTAGTCTTCCGCCCAACGTCCCACTATGAATCAACTCAAATATGCTTCACATATGATCATTTTTTCGTTTGGTACTCTTAATTTTTTAGCTTTTTCAGATAGCGCCTAAAATTTTTTATGTTTTTACTTGGTACCCTTGAGGTTTCAACTTTTTTGTTTGGTACCCTTATTTCTTATTTTTTTTCTAAAATAATATTTTTTATATTAAAATTAATTTTTAAAAAATAAAAAAATATATAATAACAGTTTTATATTATAAATTTCAAAGATAGGTATATTTTAATTAAACAACTCTAATCAACTATTAATAAATTATGATATTTATTAAATTATATAATATTTTGACCTATTATTTTATGATTTTTAATATATTTATTACTATTTGATATTTTATCATATTTTGCATCAAAACATGAAAAATGTATTATGTTTTATATAAAATATAAACAAAATTAATTTATATTTATATGATATTTTAATCAATGTTTTAAAACTAAACATAATTTATAACTATATGATATTTCATTATTGCTATACTTAACGTAGAATATTCAAAACGGACATTCGATTTTTCAAAAAAAAAACATGAATATCCTATATTTTAGAAGATTTTTTTTCCCCAAATTATAAGCACTCTTACATAGAATCAAAATTTTCTTTTATATAAAAGGGATATGAACCATCCAATATTATATAATAAACCAACAAATAAATCAACCGAACAACGAAATATCATATAAATATAAATTATATTTAATTTTAAAATTTTAATTAAAAAAATCATATAAATATAAATTATATTTCTTATATTTTATATAAAACATAATAAATTTCTAATATTTTAATGCAAAATATGATACAGAATCAAATAGTAATAAATGTATGAAAAATAATAAAATAATAGGTAAAAATATTATATAGTTTAAAAAATATCATAAGTTATTAATAGTTGATTAGAGTTGTTTAATTAAAATATAGTTATCTTCGAAATTTATAATATAAAACTGTTATTTTATATTTTTTTTTCCTTTTTTTAAAAATTAATTTTAATATAAAAAACTTTATTTTAGACAAAAAGTAAGAAATAAGGATACCGAACGGAAAAACCGAAACCTCAGTACTAATCGAAAACGTAAAAAATTTTGGACACCATCCAAAAAAGCCAAAAACCAAAGGTACCAAACGAAAAAATCCTATATTATATATACGACCCAACAATATATGCATCTTTTTTGCTTACAAATATTCATTTTTTTAATAATAAATATATTTTGCGAATATATATACACGTGTTTTTTGGGCTAAGACAATGAGCGGCACACATCATGTCGGTGTGAGAAATATTGTTACTATAATAACCACAATATTATTTTACGAAATACATAAATATTATAACAAAGAGTTAAGAATCGAGTGGCGTGCATTTGGCATTTGGGACGTGCAACCCTCAAATTACAAAATTTATACTCATCTTACATGCAAATTTTCCACCTTGGAAATTCCACAACAATGAATTAAAAAAAAACTCCAAACTCATATATCATCAAAAAAAAAACAATTAATCTTTTTTCGTAATTTCACTACTAATAAATACTTGAATTTCATAATGTGCACATAAAAATTACCATATAATCCCCGTTTGGTGGTAGCTATGGAAATAAAAACGGAATGGAAATTAATCTAATAATATAAACCAAAATCGAAATTAATCTAATTCATATGTTTATCTTATTCATATATTTAATTGGAATCATTTGTTATGGTGTCACGCAAAATTTAATTGAAATTATTTATTGTGGTGTCATGCAAAATTTCTTATGCTTCCCCTATTTTAGTTCCCTACCACAATTAGTTCAAAACAGAAGGAATGATTCCAAGAGATTTCATGAATCAAAATATACGTATCGATTACATTCCGATTTCGGTGATTAAACCGCACTTAATTTTTTTTATAAATATATATAGGAACGAAGTACCTAAATTTGAACCTACACAATACCGATTTCCTTGTAAAATCATCTGATGAGTAGACAAAAGTTCGTATTTTTCCAAGATGAGAATAATAAATGCAGAAATGAGAAACCCATTTATGACATAATAACGTTGTTATGAATGTTGTTGCATGTTCTTCTTCTTCATCATCTGGGTTGGCTTCGTAACCAGCTGGGACACAGAAGTCACCACCTGGCACTTATGGACAATTCTCCTCCGTTTCTTCACCGGCAGCTCCGACGAAGACGAGGAAGAGGAGCAGCTCGACGTAGAAACCGGCGCCGGTGCCGGCGGTATGATTGGTGAGACCTCGAAGTTGGTACGAGCCTTGGATCCACGAAGGCGGCGAGCGGCGGAGTCGTAAGCCCTAGCAGCCTCCTCGGCGGTGTCGAAGGTGCCCAGCCAGTGACGGCATTTTCCGACACGGTCTCTAATCTCTGCAGAGAATCTCCCCCATGGCCTCCTCCTAACTCCCCTATACACTCTCTCCGCCACCGCCGGCGGTGGGGGTACGGTCTCCGATGAAGCAGCGCCCACATCGCTGCCGGGTTTACTACCGGAGATCAAGTAGTGACCTACCACCGCGGCGATCCCGTCGAGCTGGGTGGGTGGAGGGTTTGAAACGCCGGCGGGGAGGAAAGACGACCATGGCAGGGTTTGCATGAGCCCAAATGTAACAGGAGGAGGATTGATCTGGGCGGAGGAAGAAGACGAGAGGCCTGAAACGACGTCGTTGAGGGGTTGGTGGACCACCTGGTGTTTCATAGCTCACACTCTCAAACACACTAGCTATGGGGACTGAGTTTGGCTCGTAGCAAGTTTGCAGTTATTTATACCCAAGAAACTATAACGATGCCATATGTCTTTTTTTATTTGTATATAATATATAATTAAATGCGTAATTGTATGCTCGTAACTGTAAAAAAAACTGATATTCTCGCAGTGATTATTAATCATTAAATTATTTTGTAAATTCTGTGCACAGAGGTTACACAGTTACTTGCAAGAGTTGCAGCACATCACCATAGTAATTGCCAGTTTTTTGTACGTCACTGTGTAATTAAATTAGGTACGTAGACACCATTTATATTGCTATAAAATTGTTCAATAGATTGCGTCTGGTTCAGACGTGACATTTAGCATTTGAATCGTATCTTTTGGTACAAGTCTCGTGAAAATAGAAATTGGTTTGATTTATATCTCATACATGTTTTTTTTAATAACAGATGGAGTAAATTGTAGAGGTAGTTCATCATAAATCATCCTTTCGGATAGTTCAAGATCATTGAAAAAGTTGGTGTTGGGTGTCGAAATTTTCAGATGGATTAATCGGTTTGCAACACAGTTTATTTCTCTGAAAACATGCTTATGGACTTCATCAAAAAATCGGAGGTCCAGTTTGGAGTCGGAAATAATCATCTCGATCTCTCAAAATTTATTTTTTTTGCATCGAGGCTTATGATTTTTCCATTGTGGTCCCAATCACGTTACCAATGGATGTAATTCCGGAGTCTAATTTTGATCCGTCAAAGTTTAATTTATGAAAGCCTAATTTTAATTTATCCCATTTAATATTATGTTCTTTCCTTATGGTGGGATTTACATTCAATTGTTGTTTAATGTCAAAGTCATCTTCATCACGAGTGTTTGACTTTCCACCTATTGATTTGATCTTTGATAAAACCGGTGATCTTGTTGCATGACCTAATAGGTTCATTATCAAAGATGATTTTGTTTCTGAAGTACCAAGGGTGTGTTTGGTACAGTATAAGAAACACTAGTGTTCATATACACAAATGTTTTTTGGGTCGGTTTTGAGAAACACTCGCGTTTAGTGTTTTCAAACACTAACGACTGTTTGGCAAAAACACTAGTGTTGAAACTCTCACGTGCCTAACACGTGATTATTGTAGGGGTGTTGTGCTGCAAATCGACATTTCTTCTCTCTCAAGTTAGGTTTTTTGTAGTGGGCGATTCGTTGGCGATTAGGGGGGAGAAACACGCTGCTTCCACCACCATCACAGTAGTGTTGTTCCGTCGTCCCACTGTTGGTGAACATCAAAGGTTAGTCTCCTGTGAACATCAAAGGTTAGTCTCTTGTGATGCAAATCGACATTTCTTTCTCTCATTAAGTTTAGGGCTTTTTGCAGTGAGAGGTTGGCTTTTTCTTGTGAAATCTGTGTTTATATTTGTCAATTCCGGTGTTTATACTTGATCGATGGTCTCCAAACTTTTGTCTGAGACTATGTTGTTTATAGTTTTGTGCACTTGATCGATGATCTACAAACTTCTTTTTGTATAAGAAGTGATTGGGTCATCTCCACATTGCTGTATTATTTGGGTTGCAAGCTGAGACTATGGTGTTTATAGTTTTGTGTACTGCTATTGAACAATGGTGTTTACAATCTCCTTCCCTACCTCTGTCTTCTGTCTATATGAGAAGTGATTTGTGCATTGCTATTGAACAATGGTGTTTACAGTCTCCTTTTCCTACCTCGTAACTCTTTGATCGATGCATACTGCTATTGCAGTATATGGTATTTATAGTTTTGTCTCTACTACTAATAATCCATGATTCAGTTTACTGATAATTTGCAAAACAAGTAATTATAATTTGCAAGCCGATCGATGCCTACTGCTATTGAAGATCCTTGAGCATGGATTATTCTTGTACTTGTCATCGTTAATTTTCAAGCTAAGTTTACTGATAAATTGTGTATACTTGAACCTTGAGTTATGATAATTTGCAAGCTAAGTTTAATGATAAGTTGGTGACTTGATCGACAATAATGTATGCTTCACAGTGTATGCTTGACCCTTGAGCATGAATTATTCTTGTACTTGTCATTGTTTCAGTTTATAGTTTAAACAATACACTTCTTCCATGTGGTTATATCTCCTGAATATGTACATATTCATTGTAACTGTAGTGCAATTTACCCTTTAAGAGGAAACTTCTGAATATGCTTCTTTCTTTTGAAGACCTCTATCACCAATTGTAGCTCAAGCTGCATTTTCTATTGTATTGACAGGGAAAGTTTTGATCATGATTCTTTTCTTAGTAGATGCTATCATGAAATCAAGCTCTAACTATCATTGTACTTTTGACTTTTAGGTATTTAATGTGAGAAGAAAATTATGAATATAAAATTTAGGTTACTTGGTGATAGTTACATCATTAGGAGGCTAATGGAGTTTAGGTTGTAGGACATGATACGTACATGTTGTAGGACATGATATTGTATACTATTTTGATAGTGAATCTCCAAAAACATATGGAGTTTAAGTTGCCTTTCCTAACTTGAAAAAATGAAGGATATTAGGAGGCTAATGGAACTATGATTAGTGATCGCTCGTTATGATAACTTTTTTGCTTGATCATTGTCACCAACTTGACATTTTCATTGTAACAACACTATAGTAAAGCTACTAAGCTGTCTGTCACCAACTTGACATATTCATTGTAACAGCAGTGCAGTAAGCTACTAATTGTCACCAACTTGACATATTCATTGTCACACTAATCACCAATTTATGTGTGTTAGGTACCAATGGACAACGACTCTAGTTATGACAGTGGAGATCCCGAGTACTACAATTGGGGAGAGGGAATATGGATGGCAGAGGATGATCCCATCGAAGATGAAATGCTAATGTACGCCTTCGATGATAGTAGATGCTCATCAAGCTTAAGGGACTTCGTGCAAGGACTACGTGAAGAAATGAGAAGATTGGATTATGAAGTTCGAGTAGTACGCATGTGGGAAAGGGAGGGTGCTGCCATGATTAAGTCATTAGAAGAACTTACTCAAGAGAAACAAGTGAACAAGAAAATTAAAACGGAAAATTGTTTAACTGCGTTTGCTTGGGGGTTAATTATTGGGGTGTACTTGTGGCGTATATAATATTTGTACTATTAGGGTTCCATGAAATGAATAAAAAATGTATTATTATGGTTATAAATGTTATTGTTCATCCTTTGCTTTTCCTTTCATATCACATTTGCAATTTCACCATACACGAATGTAAGTTTAAACAACATTTCCAAATTATAAGTTTACACACTCAAACATAAGTTCATAATAATAGTGGGAAACAATTATGTCACCTACATCATGAAAGTGTACATATAATAGCCGGAAACAATGTCACTAATAAATCAAACATATTACATATTCCTTCTTGCATTCCAAATTGATGTAGCAATACGATCACAAATATGACTCATTCCTCTTCCATTGTCATTGTTATCCTCCACCTCTTCTACCTCGTCTTGGCTTGTTGTTGGCAACTCATCCTCATCTTCTGACAAGTCATCATACCCTGAGTATAGACGAATAAAGTTATGTAACACAAAGCAAGCAAGATAGATGTCAACTTGGGTGTAGTCCGGGTAACAAGACATAACAAATAACAACTTCCATCTCTTCTTTAGGATTCCAAAACAATGTTCAATCCAACTTCTCAGAGAAGAGTGTGCCTTGTTAAACGCTTCCTTTTTGTTGCTTGGAGGCTCATTGTCAAAAAAATTTAAGTGATACCGGGTCTTTGAATATGGAACTAGGAACCCCGGTCTATCTCCATAACCCTTGTCACAAAAATAGTACTTATCTGGAGGTGGAAGTGGGAAGTTGAGATCGGGGTTGCAAATTGCATTTTCGAGAACCTTCGCGTCATGAGCCGACCCTTCCCAACCAGACAAGACAAAAGTGAACAACATATTAAAATCACATACAACAAGGACGTTGAAAGTCACAATATGTTTCTGACCGACGAACGGAACTTGAAAAACTTCTTCAATACATGCGCATGTGAGTATCATCCAGACAACCAATGCAATTATGAATTGCAAAGATATAACAAGTCCATTTACGAACAAATAAAATAATTAAAGAAATTATACCACATCCAAAATTGTTTTTTGTGTTTACCTTAAAGTAATCCTTGTATCTCGGGTCCACAACGATGTGTGATGGTGTTATAGGAAAATTTGGGTTCTGGGGTCGGATGATGTTACGCAAAGATTGTGACACGCAAAAGTCTTAAATTTATAACTCGATATATTTTTCCTAGCTCCTAGAGAACCCACAGTGTATGGGTCGTTTTGTAGTAAGGATAGTATTCCAAGGTCGAGCACGAAGACTAAGGTGAAATTTGGTCAATCGTGACTAAGGATAGTGAAGATCTAGGCTAAGAAAAGAGATAGGAATGAAGAAATGAAAATCTCAATGTTTTTGGTTTGGTTTTAAGGTGATCAATCAAGGATCACAAATCATGCAAAATCAACAAACAACTAAACTAACAACACAAATAAACAAGCAAACACGAGATAGGAAATCAAAGATAGAGAAGCGGATTCTAGGGGTTAGAAATTCCGGTTATGGCATAGGACTCAAGCTATCTAGTCATTCTTCGGATTAACTATAGTATATTAGGAGTGGGTGTTTCTAAATCGGGATCAATCACCGGGTAGGTCTCATGGTCCACTAGTCCGTTCCTAAGGTCTCATCACCGGGTAAGTCTCAAAGAACCTAAGGATAAGAATTCTACACAAACCGGAATGTCATCGAGAGATCTAACCTCTCCTTACTGGATAAGTCTCGGGAAGGCAAGTCCTTAACATCAATCCTAGCACACTCAGTCCAATAGCGGCTTTTGAGGCTCACTACTACCTAGAGTTCATCATCTTCGGTATCTAAGAGCAAGAATCACCGGGTAGGTCTCTTTTCACACTTAGTTGCTAACACTAGGTCACCCTAGGATAGATCTAGCTCAATAAACACTAGGATTTCAACAATCTAACAACCTAACACTTAGATTTATCAATACAAGCAGGTCAGACAAAATCACGGGCAGTTCCTCACTTCCACGGCCGTGGAACTACCTAGAACAGGCCGTGATTTACAACAGAGGCTAGGTTCGAGCAAACAATTCATCCAAAGGTACGTTTAAGTCTATCTTATCATAGTCCGAGCCATAACCATCATTTCCTTACCCTAGAATCACATCTATTTATCCAACAACATGCATCTCAACAATCAAACTCATCAAGCATACAATCATGGAGTCCATATCAAGAGGATGAAATGAAAGAGAGATGAAACAAGTAGAACAAGAAAAACGAACTGAATAAATGTTAAAAGAGAGACTTACAACCCTTCAAAAGAAGGTCCGATTCGTTTCTTGCAACCCTAGAAAATGTTTCCAACAACTTCACTCTAAAAACTAAGATACTCTAAGAATGGTGTGTTTTTCTCTCCTTCTCCAATGGAAGTCTTTCTCCTCCTCCAAGAGTAGCTCCAATCCAAAAATGAGAGAGTATGGGAGAGAGTGTGTGTGAGGTAAGGTGTGTAGTGGAAGGATCCTCTTTAGAGTCAGCCTGCAAGGGTACTTATAGCCTTCACCATTTGCAAGAGTCGGTTATGGAGATCGTGGGACAGTTGTCCCCTGTGCAGAAGGAATCACGGGTAGTTTCCACGGCCGTGGATCTCCCAGTGGCCGTGATTCTTGTGCTTCAGCCTTCTTTTGATCGTTGAGCCATGAGTTGGTGCAAGGCATGCACCAACATGGTCCCATGTGTTCTCACTTGCTCCTAACTTGCTTCCCAATGAGCCCGGATATGTGTCATCACGAGGAACGATCCTCGGACGTATCGATTAAGCTCCAAAAGCTCCCAAAATACCTACAAAACATGCAAAAGTCCGTGTAGACGTCTATCTCGACAAATATACATGAATTTGAATGTAAACGTCATGAACCAATGCTAAACTATGCATGAATAACGGGAAAAACTATCTAAATGGATGCCTAGACTAACGTCATAAATCATGTTATCAGATGACATCACCTGCTAGTCCACACCATTCATGCCCACGTCCGGTAATAGTGTTCAATACACTATGGAACGAGCGGTGTACAATTTCGGTTGACCTTTGAAAGTGTTCAACAACAACACGAACCGAGCACCCTTGTGCAAGAGTGTATAAGAACAGACCTTTGAAAGTGTTCAACAACAAAACGTAAGTTTAGCATCCATTCTGAACATGTTCACTGTCCGAATGTGATGCCTGTTCAAGATCTCCTCTATCCAAAGTCTCCCCCGATCATACCCAGTGTAACACGGCTCCTTGTATATGTGCTTGTAGTAGTGATTAGTTGCAATGGCGTATAATCTTTGCAACTCTTGATGAGACTCAATAATGTTGACCCGTTAAATTTGTCTATGCTCATTGTCTTTGTTTCTATCACGGCTATCAGTACTAGAACTTGACATATTTGAAGTTGATATTCAAAACATGTAAAAAAAAATGTGCAGTTAAGAATGAAAATTAAAATCAACTTGAATGAATACAAGATAACATTTTTAATCTAACAACAAGTACTAATAAGAAAGTAGTTTCATGAAAATTAAAATCAATGCATCTAATCCAACAAAACATACATAATCCAACATGAAATTAATGGATGACAAACAATCGGTCAACTATATCAATGACCGCTCATACTCCCATGTCAACCAATCAAACCTTTCATCATCATCATCCAAGTTCAGTAGTATATTCATATCCTTCATAGAGTTAGTCTTTGAAATGATGTAACACGTACCACAGTGGACTTCCTCTCTCAACCAAATTATTCCGAACCATCCATCTAACAATATTCAACCCTCTCTGAGTCACTATCTCCTCATCTCTTGCCTTAGAATTTACCTCTTCATGGAGTGTTGTTAGCAATCTGTCACTGTTCTCTTGTGAACGTTCCAAAAAGGCTTCCAACTTAGATGACCCAATTGATTGTCTTCTTTTCCTCTTCATCGGACCCTTTTCTTTGTTTCCCTTATTTGCCGGTGGTGGTTCTGTAAATTGAACTGGCTCATCATTGACGTCTACTTGAACTCCAGAGTAGCTAGAACCTCCACCTTCATTGGTAGTGCCAACAAAATTGCGGAAAAAATCACCACCCTCATCGTCATCTTCACCTAAACCTATTTCCGCATCATCTACAAGCAAGATAAGCTTTGGAGTTGTCTCACATTGCATTCTAGATGACATGGCAAGACGACCCGTAGCTACATTTCCAACAAACAGTGAATTCAACAGCTTCTCATACTCGATATCCATCCCCTTGTTCTTATACTTCTTACAGTTTGCATCTTCCTACAATACATTAAAAACACACGAAGTTATAAAAAAATTATTAAACATCATATATTCATATTTTTACAAGCTATAAGAAAAGAAACAAAAAATTATATATTACCTTTATCTTGCTATCCCACAATTGATTGAAAGCCGTAATCATTCGAGCCTTCTCACCCCAACCTAGTCACGTCTCACAATTCCTAAGCAAATTCCAAACCTTGTATTCCTTTTTCATTGACTCAAATTTATCTCTACAGAAATCCTTAACTCCAGGCTTCCCACTCTTACTAGTAAATGAACCGGTTATGTCCTTCCAATTGTACGCTTGCTTGCTCCCGTTTTTCTTTTGAAACTCAATTAAAATCGACACTAGAAGTCTTACTAGTTCATTAGTTCAAAGAAAATTTAGACTCCTAGTTTGACTTTGTGAAACATTATTGTCATTCATCTACACACTAAAAACAATATAATTCATGCTTAGAACAAACACAAGTACACTACACAAGATAATTCTTGATTTGTGTCCAGTTATACTTAAAATCATCATCAATAAAAATATATTGAATTGTGTCCAAATATACTTAATATATGCTGAAAAAATCAGTATTATATATATGCACTAATACTTAACAGCTAGTCAATTGAACAAATCAGTATATGCAGCAAGAACCTAAACAAGTAATTTATATAAATATATATATATATATATATATATATATATAGTATAGATCATATGAGAACAAACTTATCGTGTAATCATGAGAACAGATTCGTAACTATTATTAGTTTTATTACGAAGATGTCATATCGTTTAATGTATTATTCGTAGTTATTGTCGGTTGAGTGGATTATTCGTAATTATTGTTGGTTAAATGAATTATTCCTAATTATTATTATTCGTAGTTATTATTAATTATGATATCTACTCTAAATCTCGACCCTTAATACTCACCATCTGACGGTCTAAGATTGTTCTCATGATTACACGATAAGCCTGTTCTCGTGGGAACTGCACCCTATATATATATATAATAAAGTTATACAATAAAGAAAATCAACAAGAACCAAAACAACTATACTTTTAGCTAGTGAACTGAACAAATCAGTTATACAATAAAGAAAAGCAATAATGTATATATGCAATAAAGAAAATCTATGAGTAAGAGCATTGTCCAAAAGCAAGAACCTAATAAAACAAGTGTAAACTAACAACTACTAATTGGCGTATGCAACAACAAAGAAAATCAGTATTATATATATTGCTAATGAACTGAACAATTCTACTTAACAACTAGTGATTGGTGTATGCAGCAATAGAAAATCAGTGTATATGACTGAAAGTATTTTCTATTGTCGTCTATATCAAATCAAAAGTAAATCCCGACCTAGCACTAAGAACAAGTATAGTGAATAAGTAAGGGTCGAACCCAAGAGAGTTTGAGGTTTTAGATGCAATTATCGATTATAGTGACAAGTAACAGAAAGGGGGGGGGGGTTGGTTGAATTGATTGCACACAAAAACTTTAAGAAAATGATCAACGCAACAAGTAAGACAATGATGGATGAATCTACACTAGGTTGATTCTAAACATGCAATTGCTACTTTGGTGTGTTCCTTTTACAAGTTTCTAAGTAATCTCCCGTCTCGATCATACATATGTGTTGAGCCAACCGGCATCAACACAACTTAACAGGTTAGTGTTCCGTAAACCTACAAGAACAAATAACAAGTTAGCTTTCAAACAAAGACTAAGGGATATAAAGAGAAGTTTAAAACCGTTAAACTTATCTTTATATTTGTGTTCCTTTTCTTTAAGTAATTACAACCCGTTATTACTTAAAGTGACTACTAGATTAAAGACCCGAACCCGGAACCTATTAATCCTAGTTGTTTGCATGCACTTTAGAACCTAAGGTGATCAATCTTAAGCAATAGTAAACATACAATTAGACAATGGAGATCAAGGAAACACAAAGTATTATTGAATAAAAACTTATATTAAAAAGAACTTACAACCAAAGTAACAATGCAGCTTCAAACCAACCCAATGTAGCAAGGGAGTTAACAACTCATTACAATGGAAAACTTGATTCTAAAATGGATTTTTGTGGGAAAAGCGTGGAGGATTCTAGCAATCAGCGAAGGACTATTTATACTACAAAAGACACTTAATTAGGAGTAAATAGCTGTAACACCCCGAATCCGCGGGACTCGGGATGTCACATTGAGCTAGGATCTCACAATGGATCCTGACCCTAGCCTGACAACAAGTTCACTGGACCTTACAACATGGCACTGACAGATATAAAACAAATACATAAAACAATATAAACTGTACGACCCAAAGAAAAAAAAACAACATAGCCGAGTATATAAAACGACATCCTCACATAGGAGGTACAAAAGATCATCCTCACGCAGGAGGGGAAACATAACAACCCCAAACCAACCACCTAATGTACGAGAGTCCTCGGCCTGTCACCCTGCCAGATCACCCAGTAGCGCCTAACCTGTAAACATCTACAACACGGTATGAAACCGTTAGTTAACCATACATATATGAGGTAATGCATAAGCACAAGCACAATCATGAAAGATAAACACATCAGCATGCTATCACACATTTACCCATTTATTATCTTTATATAATGACCATTCACTCAAAAACCGTATATGTATATAGATAGATGAAAGTATGTGACACGAGGACCGATACATCCCCGCCTCTGAGTACAATGTCCAGTTGTACGAGTATCGGTCACACAATCCGTGTACCCTATGGGAGTGGATTGCGCCCTTCCTGTAAACCAGTCTGGCCTGACATCAGAGAACCTCCTAGACTCCACGGCGGGATGAAAGGGAAAGGTTATCACAACCACGCAGTGGGGCAGTTAATAGAACATAGGTCGATAAAAACGACAACTCATGCTATCATAGCAAACATATAAAGCACACACCACTCATGCAAACACCCAATATAGGCATGGTAGCTAAGTAAGTCCTACGGACTTACCTCAACCTTGTACAATCACAACCACGATCACCTCTACACTGGAGGGACAACACGGCCTATAAACAAGGCATAAAGAGATATATCAACCTCTATTCATCAAAGGGGTCACACCTACACCCAAAAGGATCCATAAGGATCATACTCAATCTATGAGCCTCACAACCAACTAAACCTCAATATCTCAGCATAACTCACAATTCTTCAAATCTCAAGGTAGTATCTAATCAACATTCCTCAATCTCAATTTTAATCCTAATTTAATTAATTAACCTTTAATTAATTAATTAGATTTCACCAGAATAACGTTTTGCCCGCAGGCAATTTCTAAACCCCCTGTCATCAGATTTCATCAAACAAGAACCCATAATCACCAGAATAATATAACGACCATAATGGAATTTCTAATTGTCCTATTTGACAAGCCTAAAGTCAATTTAGGCCAAATCGCAGTACGGAAAACGAATAAATTCATAACTTATTCGTTACTAACCCGATTGACGATCTGAAAGAAGATTCGGAATCACAACGACGCAGGCTACGCATGGACATCATCAAATTCATCGGAATCTGAGCGACGGAACCGTCCTGGTGACATATATGCTCGACCAGCCCTCCATATACTCGGAAATGCAGAAACTCGGTACCGTTATGAAGAGAATGAAGAGAGGAATCCAGAAACTCAAACGGAATTAAAATCGGATTAGAAACGGAGAGTAGATCTGAGTTTGAAGGTTGAGAGAAATCAAAGCTTTTACGAGAAAACGTGAAAGGAAATGAATTAATAAAGGATTTTCCGCTATTTATAGTGAAGACGATAATTATCCTTTAGTAAAGTCGATAATTATCCATTAACCGATCAAAAGGCGGGTCGAACTTCTTTCTCCAAACTTCTCGAGATTGGAACATTAAATCTGGAATATTGTAGGGATAATTATTACACAACTGCCTCGGAAAACGTGTATTCCTAAGCCGTCTTTCTTAGCCGCTAAGAAACGAAATAGCGACTCTTTTGGCCGTTTTGCCTCTCCATGTTATTTCATATCTAGGACATATCCGATGTCCTGATCATTTCTCTCAACTGCATTTTTATTAATTGGAACTCCCAAATGCTCCAAATAACACCGGAGGGTAAAAATAATTACCCGGGGGAAAAAGTAAAAATTTCCCCAAATGTCCAAAATTGCGCCAGTAACATAACGGTGAGACTCTTACTCATCACTTGCGAAATCTACGCGAGTTATATGCCAATTACTATCAAAGATTAAGTTAATCAACATTAATTAGAATTCGGAAATCCTAGCTATTACAATAGCCGGCCTTAAACAACCACCTTTAATGTCATAAAGGTGGTTCAAACAGTCGGAGTAAAGCTTCTGGCGTTAAACCGCAGGGGCGGCCTTCAGGGACCGCAGGGGCAGTTTAGGCAGAATCGGTTGATCTTCTTCAAGGCCGCAGGGGCGGCTAAGACATTCCGCTGGGGCGGATCTTTAATGCTCTTCAACGTCTGACATCTCGACTTCCTGGCGTTTCTGATGCCAAGGAACAGGGGCGCCCCTATGTCAGCGCAGGGGTGGTGACACAGCCTCTTCGTCTTCCAGCTCCCAGGTTGAGGCGTAGGCAGGGCGCAGTGGGAGGCGTAGGGGAGCTGGTCTTCGTCTCTTCAAGGTAGGTCACCGCAAGGGGCGCCAATGGAGTGGCGCAGGTGCGGTGACACACTTCTTGGCTGGCACTGGTGAAGGCGCAGGGGGCGCTCCGGTGGAAGGCGTCACCCGCAGGGGCGGCTGAGAGGACCCGTTGGGGAAGTAAGGCAACACAAGCTTTGCTTCGTGATCGATCTTCAATCCTAAGTGCTTATAACTCCTTCTTTAGCTTCTTTTAGTCTTCTTCTTCTAGACCAAGGAGTTAGTAGCATAAACCGACACTAATGCAATAAAAAGACTCTAAAAACTACCCTAAATGATAGTGATTCCATCACCTATCAAACTCCCCCATACTTAAACCTTTTACTCATCCCGAGTAAAACAAACGACAATACTTAAACTCCACGTCTCAGGAAGCAAGGGAAAGCAAGAAAAGATAATGAAAACAAAAGAAAAACCAAGAAATAAAGAAAAGAGAGAAAATGCGAGAAAAGGAAATACTACCATCCTTATCGCTCCAAGAGTGGCCTACCCGAACAACCTCCTTATGACTCCCCTTCTTATGTCGCCAAACGCTAGAAGGGAATCCTACACTCGATGTCGCTCATTTTGCCAAGGCGCCCTTTCGGGTTTTCGCCTTGCCATTCTTCTTCTTTTCTCACTTGAACTCACATCCCTCAAGTCCAATTTTGCACCAACCTAAGGTTGGTCGGGCTACCTTCTTTTTACCTAAACCGCCCTTTCGGGTTTTCGGTTTATCCAAGGATTTTCATGCTTTTTTTCATTTTCTTTGGCCTTTTCTCTTCTTTTTTTTATATGAATTGAAAGCTGAATTACAAATCATAAGACTCAATGACAAACAACTTAAAAAACGAATGAACTGTACATGCAAGGATATGTCCCTCCCCCATACTTGAAGTGCACTTTGCCCCCAAAGTCGAAATGAGCAAAGATAAATCTGGGAGAAGGAAAAGAAGTGTACCCCTCAATGGGATGGTCCAGCTGGACCATCCGGACCCTCCTCCAGCGGGTATGGGAAGTGGCTGAAGAAGTGCTCCTGCCGCCGGTAGATGTCCTCGATACGGCTCTGCTGGGCATCCATCCGGCGCCCGAAGGAGGTCTCAAAACAAGCTTGTCAGGCCAGCTGTTGAGCCTCGAGCTGCTGCTGCTCGGCCGCCTGCCACTCCTCCTGCCTCTGGTCAAAGCGGGATGCCATAGAAGCAGCAAAGCTCGTTTGCCAGCTCTCCTGCTGCTCCAACATGGTCCTCTGATACTCCATCTGCCATGTCTGGTGCTGGGTGGTCATGGCGGCCATCAGAGCCTGAAGGCTCGCCAGGGCCGGGTCCTCCTCTAGTGCTGCAGTAGGCATCTCCTCGTTGTCAGGAATGGGCAGATGCTCCTCCTGATGAGCCCGGCTGGAGCTGGTAGCATGCCTCTCCACAATGGCCACTAGTGGCCGTCTCGGCACGAAGGGATCTTCCGGAATGTAAAGATCGGAGAACTCCTCCCCTAATGGTAAAGGCCGGGGAGGTACGTCATGTGGCTCCAATCAGCAAGGGAGATCCTGAACAGGTTCTCCCCGTCCCGTCGGAGGAGCTTGCACCTCCTAAGCATCCCCTCTGTGTAAAGGGGAGCCTCCGACCCATCCTCTAGGTCGGACAGATCCATGACCTGTGAGGCGATCAAGGAGATCACCCCACCGCCGACGATGTCCCTCGGCTCGTTCCTCCTAATCCGCTTCAAAGCAGCAAGGAAGTGGTACGGCCAATCCATCACCTTCTCACTCTGAGGAAGGCAGGAATAGAGTAGAGGGAGGTCCTTGAGGGCGACCTTGTTCTCCTCTTTGTGTCCATAGAAGACACTCATCAGGATCTTGAAGAGGAGCCTCAAGGAGGGGTAAGTGAGCTTGTTGGAGTACTCACCTCCAGCATGGAATTCTGACCCGGTAGCCGCTGCCAAAACTCACATAGATCCGGGGTAGGAACAGTCTCCCACCAGCTCTCAAAAGGGTTTAAGGTCACCCCAAAGGCCTCCTGAAGGTGGAAGTAATCCAGTGTGTATTTCACCTTGTTGAACTTGAAGGTGAGGCCGGTACACACATGATCCTCCTTCTCCATTGTGAAAGTGGAGATGAACTGTCTGTTGAGCTCTGGATACGTCGGAGCACTCCGATGTAGGAATTCTCCGAGCCCAGTGTTTGCCAAAAAGGACTGCATGCTCTCCAGCATGCCGAGTTTCTCCAAAGTAGGAGCATGCAGAAATCGAGTTGCATACACAACTCGATCCTGCACAATCCTGTAACGCTCCTTTTCTGACTTGGTCATCTTGGATTCTATTCTCCTGGTGTGATGTGGGGTAAAAGATTAGTAATTTCCAAAAACAGAGAAAGAAGTCGACCTTCTGGTGTGTTTTCCGTAGGGACGGATGAAGCAGGCGCAGGGGCGGTGAGGCGCAGGTGCGGGTGCTTGCAGGCGCGGGGGCGGGAGAAGTGCAGAGGCGATTTCTGGGGCGCGATGGATGTGGTGGTGCTGAGACCGTGCTGGTGACTTCCTTAGTGTTTATCGACGTCGGTGTTGAGCGAGAGTGGAGTGATTGTAGTGGGTGATAATGGACGTCGTAATAAAGCAAGGGAGTATGGAGGCGATGGTGCGGGTGCGTTGCAGGCAGTGGTTGGTTGTCGGAGGTGGCGCAGGGGCGTCGGAGAGGTGGTTGGTGAGCAAAAGGTGCAGGAGCGTGAGTTGGTGTCAGGGGGTAAGGTTTTGGAGAGGATGTGTGAATGAGGGTTGGTGAGTGGTGGTGTGGTAGGTGTAGGCATTTTCGAGATCTTTTTTTTTTATTTTCTGGGTATACCCGCAGGGGCGGGGATTGTCGCCGCGGGGGCGATGACAAGGAAGAGAGGTCACGCAGGCTTAGCGCCGGGGCGGCGCCGAGGATGTGTGTCAAGGATGGCCGTCGCAGGGGCGTAGGGATGTCACCGCGGGAGCGGTGACAAGTTCCTCACAGGCGCAGGCCCAGCGCCGGGGGCGGCACTGGGCATGAGTGTCACCGCAGGGGCGGAAATACAAAGCCCCAGGGGTTGTTCCTTGACAGAAGCTCCTCTTCTTATTCCTTCTGGTTGCCTCCCGAGAAGGGCCTTTGTTTTACATCGTTGGCTCGACGTAAGATCTCTACTTCTTTAACTGTGCTTCCTCCAGCACCATCTCGTCAATCAGATCGTTCTTGACTCCTTCAAGGTAAAGCTTTAGCCTTTGTCCGTTCACCTTGAACACCTTGTGCGTTTGGGGATCATAGAGATCCACAACTCCGTGAGGATATACTTCGGCTACTAGGAACGGCCCTGTCCACCTCGAACGTAGCTTACCTGCAAAGAGTTTCAAACGAGATTGAAAGAGAAGTACCTTATTACCTACCTTGAAATCCTTCCGGAGAATGTTCTGGTCATGCCATGCTTTTGTCTTTTCTTTGTATGTGGTGGCATGGTCATATGCATCTAGCCTCAATTCCTCCAATTCTTGCAATTGGAGCTTCCGGAATTCTCCCACTTCCTCTATGTTCATGTTGCACTTTTTTACTGCCCACCAAGCTTTATGCTCTAGTTTCACCGGGAGGTGGCACGCTTTCCCAAACACAAGCCTGAACGGAGACATCCCTATTGGAGTTTTGTAGGCTGTCCGATATGCCCATAGCGCATCGTTTAGCCTTGCACTCCAATCCTTCCTTCCGGGCGAAACCGTCTTTTCAAGGATGGTCTTTATTTCCCGGTTAGATACCTCAGCTTGACCGTTTGTTTGAGGATGATAAGCTGTTGATACTCGTTGGTGAACGTGATACTTCTTAAGGAGAGCCGTGATTGTTTTGTTGCAGAAATGGGTACCCCTATCACTGATTAAGGCTTTCGGAATTCCAAATCTAACAAAGATATTTTCCTTAAGAAATGCTACAACCACTTTTGAACCATCAGTTTTGGTGGCCTTTGCTTCCACCCACTTGGAAACATAATCCACCGCAAGCAAAATATATGTGTTCCTGAACGAAGTAGGAAATGGCCCCATGAAATCAATTCCCGAAACATCAAATATTTCACAAAATATAAGAGAGGATTGGGGCATTTCATGTCTCCTTGAAAGATTTCCTACTCTTTGGCATCTATCATACACTTTACAAAATGCAAAAGCGTCTCGAAAAATGTGTGGCCAAAAGAAACCAGCATCCAAAACTTTTCTTGCTGTTTTGTTGGCCCCAAAATGCCCCCCACATGCTTCAGAATGACAGAAAGTTAGGACCGGTTGTACCTCATTGTCCGAAATGCACCGTCGGATCACTTGGTCACTACAATGCTTCCAAAGGTAAGGATCGTCCCAGGGGCGGCTGTCCGCAGGGGCGGCGGATGTGAGGCGCGGGGGCGGCTACACAACAGAGAGTTGTGTAAAATGTATCGTCTGGAAAACTTCCAGCTATCTCTCTTCCTTTTCCTGGTTCTTCTTCCTCTTGCACTAGTTTGCTCAAATGATCTGCCACCAGGTTCTCAACCCCCTTTTTGTCCCTTATCTCTAGGTTAAATTCGCTTAGAAGGAGCACCCATCGGATCAATCGTGGCTTTGCCTCCTTCTTTGCCATGAGGTACCTAAGGGCTGCATGGTCAGTGAAGATAATTACCTTAACCCCAAGTAGGTACTGCCGAAATTTTTCAACGGCAAAAACCACCGCCAACGTTTCCTTCTCGGTGATAGAGTAATTCATTTGTGCTCCATTGAGTGTCGTAGACGCATAATGGATTACATGGGAGGCCCGTCCGTCTTTTTGTCCTAAGACAGCTCCAACGGTGTAGTCACTGGCGTCGCACATGATTACAAAAGGTTTTTCCCAATCCGGGGAACAGATGATTGGTGCGGTGGTAAGACATGCCTTCAAAGTGTCGAAAACTTTCTTGCAATCCTCATCTACTATGAAGGTGACGTCTTTCTTTAGAAGTTCACATAGGGGAGCTGAGATCTTTGAAAAATCTTTGATGAAACGTCGGTAGAAACCTGCATGACCAAGAAAAGATCGGATTTCCCGAACATTGGTAGGATAAGGTAAATTTTGGATTACATCAACTTTTGCCCTATCTACCTCTATCCCTTTTGAGGATATCACATGTCCTAGCACAATTCCTTGTTCGACCATGAATTGACATTTTTCCGAATTAAGGACCAAATTGGTTTCAACACATTTTTCAAGAACAAGTTTCAAATGTCCCAAGCATGCATCAAAACTATCTCCACGGACGGTAAATCATCCATGAAGACTTAAATGAAATTTTCTATGTATTTGGAGAAAATACTTTATCATGCACCGTTGGAAAGTGCCGGGTGCGTTGCAAAGTCCAAATGGCATTCTGCGGTATGCAAAAGTGCCGAATGGGCAAGTGAACGTCGTCTTCTCTTGGTCTTCTGGTGCGATGGCTATTTGGAAATAGCCCGAATATCCATCCAGAAAACAGTAGTACTGATGACCTGCAAGACGTTCCAACATTTGGTCAATAAAAGGTAATGAGAAATGGTCTTTTCGTGTTACCTTATTGAGCTTGCGGTAGTCAATGCAAACTCTCCATCCGGTTTGTGTTTTGCTTGGAACCATCTCTCCATGTTGATTTTCCACCATGGTGATGCCTCCCTTTTTTGGAACTACTTGGGTTGGACTAACCCAAGTACTATCCGAGATAGGAAAGATCATATCAGCTTGGAGGAGCTTCAACACTTCCTTTTTGACCACATCCATCATTGGCGGGTTCAACCTGCTTTGAGGTTGCCTAGAGGGTTTGGCCTCGTCCTCAAGTAGAATCCTATGCATGCAAGTTGAAGGGCTTATCCCTTTGATATCCGCAATGGTCCATCCAAGGGCCGTCTTGTGCTCTTTTAGTACCTTCACCAACTTGTCTTCTTGACCGGTAGTCAACTTGTTGGAGATTATCACCGGCAAGGTATTGTGTTCCCCAATGAAAACGTACTTGAGGTGTGGCGGAAGGTCCTTCAATTCTATTTCAGGTGCCTGCACTATGGACGGAACAAGCTTTTCGCTTGGGGTTAGTAAAGTGGGCCCAATGGCCAAATTTGAGATAGGTAGCCTTTTATATCCATCTAGTTGGGCTAGGACCTCTTTCATGCTGGATGTTAACTCATAATCTGATTTGAAACCATCAATGTCATGCTCAATCACATTTTTCAATTCATCAACATCAGAATTATCAAAAACATCTTGCACAAAAGGTTCAACAATGTCAATAGCACATAAAGAATAATCATCACTAGGAAACCTCATTGCATCATAGATGTCAAATTCCACTACTTCTCCATCAAACTCCATGGTTAATTTGCCACTAACATAATCAATTTTAGTCCTAGCAGTTTTCAGAATTGGCTTACCTAGTAGAATGGGTACAGCATGTGAATCATTTTCCATATCCATTACAAAGAAATCGGCAGGAAATATTAGGTTGTCTACCATTACTAATACATCTTCAATTATCCCTTTCGGGTACACATTAGATCTATCAGCAAGTTGTACTACAATTCTAGTTTCCATTAATGGCCCAAGGCTAAGCGATTTGTAAATTGAATATGGTAAAACATTGATAGAAGCACCGAGATCAAGCATTGCTTTGTCAAAGCGGGTTTCCCCTATAACACAAGGAATGCTTACCATGCCCGGATCGCTGCATTTCTTCGGCATTCTCCGTTGAAAAACTGCCGACACATGCTCACTTACTTGCACCTTTTGTTTCCCCTTCAGCTTCTAATTCCTCTTGATAGTGCAGAGTCCTTCAAAAAAACGAGCATACTTAGGAATACTTTTCACCAACTTAAGGAGGGGAATGTTTACCTCGCATTTGGAAAAAGTCTCAAAGAGGTCCTTGTTCTCAATGATTCTCCTCTCCCTCAGAGCCTCAGGGAAAGGAGCTGGTGGTTTCTCTGAGTATAGTGGCGGAAAGTTTGGCCGGACGTAGGTGTCCCTTTCAGCAGAACCTTCTGTTGCATTTTCCGTAGGGGCGTCAGCTGGTAAGCGCAGGGGCGGCTCAGGGGTTGTCACCGCAGGCGCGGGGGCATCCAGCCGCAGGGGCGCCGTTTGTTATGTGTTGGGCGCGGTTGTAGCCGCAGGGGCGGCTCTGGGTGCGGAAAAGTAGACAGAAGGTTTACTTTGTGGTTCTTTTGCTGGTTTTTGTTGGATTGGCTTCCTACTCCTTAGGTGCTAAGATTCTCCTTGGGGTTTATAGACGTCTGGGAAGGCAACCCTCCGGCAAGTCTTAACTCGGTCCTTGAAATGGCTTCCGCCATTTGACCAACCTGCTTTTCAAGGTTCTTGATGCTAGATTGTGTTGTTTGGACATGAGTAGCAAAGTGTTTAGTCAAAACCTGCAACATATCTTCAGTTGTTTGATACTTACCTTGACGGGGCTGTTGTTGTTGGTTTTGTTGATCCCTCCAACGGAAATTCTGTTGGTCACGCCAGTTCGGTATGAAATTCTGAGCATAGGGATCGTTCCTAGGTCTTTGCTGTTGTGGTTGTCCATAACCCATTGCGTTCACATCAGCATCATCATCCTGGACTTGTGGACACATGTCCGTTGGATGATACAGATCAACACATACTCCACAAGCTTTAAGCTGTTATGGGGTTCCCATAAGTGTTAGCCTCTTCACCATTTCCTTCAATTATGCGAGCTCGGTGGAGTCACTCTTTCCGGAACTCACTGCATGAACTCCTTTCTTTTCCGGAGTTCTTCCAAAGTTCCGAGTACCTTCCGCTAGTTCCTGTATCTTTTCCAAAGCAAGGTCAGGGGTAGAGTTAAGAATATTACCTCCGCAAGCCGCATCGACGATCCTCCTTTCATTGTCTAGCAAGCCATTGTACAAGTACAAGACTAGATCTTGAGTTGAATATCCGTGAAAAGGACAGTTAGATCGGAGGCGTGCAAACCTTTCGAAGTACTCGTAGAGAGTTTCGTTTGCCTCTTGCTCGATGTTGCTTATAACTTTCTTGAAGCTATTGGTCTTCTTAGCTGGAAAGTATTTCTCCAAGAATGCCTTGTGAAGGTTCTTCCAAGTGTCAATACTCCCGGATGGAAGGTGACACAACCTCTTTGTCTTCCAGCTCCCAGGTTGAGGCGCAGGCAGGGCGCAGTGGGAGGCGCAGGGGAGCTGGTCTTCGTCTCATCAGGGTAGGTCACCGCAGGGGCGCCAATGGAGTGGCGCAGGGGCGGTGACACACTTCTTGGCTGGTGCTGGTGAAGGCGCAGGGGGTGCTCCGGTGGAAGGCGTCACCCGCAGGGGCGGCTGAAAGGACCCGTTGGGGCGGTAAGGCAACACAAGCTTTGCTTCGTGATCGATCTTCACTCCTAAGTGCTTATAACTCCTTCTTTAGCTTCTTTTAGTCTTCTTCTGGACCAAGGAGTTAGTAGCATAAACCGACACTAATGCAATAAAAAGACTCTAAAAACTACCCTAAATGATAGTGATTCCATCACCTATCAGTATACAACAATTGAAAGTATTAAAACAATTGAACGATTCTACTAACATCTAGTGATTGGTGTATGCAGCAATTGAAAGTTCAAAGAAGTATACGATCTGAACAAATCAGTATATGGAGCTTTAAAGTGACCACACTTCACAACAACACACTTACAAAGATTAAAATCCATTACTACACATCAGTATATGAACATTGACAATAATAGAAACAAGGAAGGGAGGATTAAACACTAATCTAACTACACACTCAATTCTTAGCATCTACAACAGAGTTAATAAAATTAACATCGAGTGAACACTAATCTAATTCTATACAATTAGATTAGCAACTAAAACACTCATATCTACAACAAAGTCAATTCTTAGCAGCTACAACACTCATAATAATAATAATGATTGTCACAACTATACTGAACAACTCATATCTACAACATGGTCAATTCTTAGCGGCTACAACACTCATATCGACAACAGGGTAAATGTTGAACAACTCAGATCTATATTAAAATTCTCATGGAAGGTCATAGCACTCTCAAACTTGAATAATGTGTACTCATAATAATAATGGATACAACTGCAACACAGATGCATTTCTATAGAAAACTAGTAAAAATCATGGTTCATGAATCACACTTATAACTCAAAACTGCAACTCAGACAATCAAGATTGAAACTGTAACACAAAACAATACAGGATTTATGTAGCAAACCCTTTTAACTCAAAACAATTACTCAGAACTACAACTCAGACAATCAAGATTAACATCAAATAGAACTATAACTGTCACTCTAACCCTTCAACTCAAAAAATCCAGCAAGAAGCCAAAAAGAGGTAAAAGAGTTGTCTTACCGCCGGTGGTAGGGTTTCCGATTTGTCGCTATCGAAAGTACGGAGCTCAATCGAAACTAGAGGGCTGCTGATTTCTCTTCTCGCTCACAGTCGTCGTTCTTCCTCCAGCAGAAGAAACAGATGAAGAAGATAGGTCACGAGAGGTCATAAATGCATATATATACCTTGTTATTTGTAAATAACTAAAAATTTTAAGGGTACCGGTGTCATTTCGGAATGAAAAATACTAGTGTTTAACAAGAAACTCTTGCCTCCGTGAGTGTTTTAAAAATCGACCCAAAAACACTAATCACTAGTGTTTTGGTTTTGGCCAAACACTCGTTAATTTCAAAAATACGCAAAAACACTAGTAAGCACTAGTATTTTTGCCCTGCCAAACAATGCTCCACGAAATAGTTGCGATGCAAGCAAGTTTATTTAGTCCTAATTTATTTTTTAAGCTCAATTAGAATTTCATGGGGGTTTTTTGTTGTTATAGTTTATTTTGTTAATTTCAATTAACATTGTTTTGTTAATTTTTTCAATAATTTGTTTGCTTATAGGGCATTCGAGGAACAAGTGGACCAGATCCTCGAGCTGATGGTTGCAAAGGTTGCAGTGTCTTGTAACTGATATTCTTCTTTCGTCCAGCTTTGCTTTTGTTGGCATTCCATTTTGTGAAAATTTTCATATGAAGTTTTTAATTTTGGGTTGGGTATCAAGATTTCAGATCCAATCACATGCGTTTGTCTGGTTAAAGCATGATTGTGTTTCAATCATACGAGCAACAAACTTTGTAGTAAACAACTCATTATTGCTACCTTTCCAATATAGTCGATCTTGTATTTCATTGTATAGGATAATTGTTTCCTTAATTTTCTCCCTAATATCTTGGTTTATGATTTTTTTTCGTTCATTTTTGATTTGTTGACATCCCATTCTCTAGTGTTATTGATGAAGTGACTGACTTTTATGGATGTGTCAATATAATTGGTATTCTGTGCCATTTTTATAAGCGGATAAGGAGTCATCCAATTGTCATGCCAGAAATTAATAGAATCACCATTACCAACCTGCCAAAAAAGCCCGTTCTTAAAATTGGTTTTGAGTTTCATAAGGTTATTTCATCGGTTATATTTACACTCTACTTTTGAGGCAAAACGTTTATGTGACCCGGATTCACCAATAATCCGGTTAACAGTTCAAACGACATCGGTATTCATTAGATGAGAGATATACAAGGTAGGCGAGGGTTTGATTAACTCTATACTTTGTCTGTCTTGCTTCTTCATACCGCTACCGTCTCTCCACTTTCTCTTTGTGTTCTTCCGAGAACTCTTCTCCCTTCAAGAAAGCTTCTCCAAATCACTTAGAAAATCTTCCAAACAGAAAGAAAGATCAAGTGTTTTGATCTTTGATAACTATTAGTTTGACAAAAAGCTTGAATGACTCATATGTTGCCACAAAGGAGATCCTTGGAGTTTCATACTCCTGTTACTTATATTTCTTCTTATTTCTTTTCTACCATTTGCTTTCATACTTCAGTTTTAAAATTTTCATTCTCCTCTACATTTCTTGTTTGTACTTGGTTTTTCGAACTCATGTAATGGATCGGATCGATTGGAGATCCCAGAAACGGTCGCCATAAGACAATGCACGATTTACGCCCGAACACTTGGTGGTGCTTTTTAAACCTAACCCGCAACAGTTATCGGAAGCACTGGATGCCACTGCTATCAGAACCTTGTCCCGAATGAATATGGGTTAAGTCTTCCATAATGACTTATATATATTTTTATTGATAGGTAATTTATACAAGTTTCAACGATACAACACTACAATATCACTACTTAAACTTTTTTTTTAAGCATTTCACTTCTTCTATTTAAGGATATAAATTCTATTCACTAGCCAAAACTATCAAATCGAGAGGCCACAAAGTGGCAGAAGTATTAACCGTCATGCTTTGACAAACAAAGGAATAAGAAAAAAAAAATAAAAACAGAACCACATAAACACAATGCATCAACCGACGAGATTTTAAAACACCGAGCAGATGCTCAATTCTCTCTACACTTCATTCCCTCCTCTTCTCTCTCCTACCCTCCCAGGTTTTCGGAGTCGGGCTTCCGCCTGCTCCTCCCCAGTGTGGCCTCCCGGCCGCGCCCCATCCACCACCCCTTGTCGCCCCCTATGGCTGACTCGAGGAGATCCATGCGCCTCTCCATCAAGCTCTCTGACCTACACACCAAATCTTCCAACCCAGCAAAACATTACCCAGTGCCTCCACGCCCTCACACACCGACGAGCCCGTTTGAACTCATCCCTGGGGAACTCATCCTCTCCAATAACCGGAGACTGCTTGCTAACTCCCAACAACCTCTCTCCAACTCTCCCTTGACAACAAGTGTTGCCCAGGCTACAATGAACCATCCCAATGAATATTAAAGCATGTTCTTGGAACATTAGGGGCCTGAACGACCCTAATAAACAAAAAGCCGTTCAGATGTTGGTTAAGAAGAATGATATTGACCTATTGGCTATCCTTGAAACTAGATTACGGTCCAATAAAGAGTTCCGTATCTCTAAGCACATGTTCCCTACTTGGAGCCAAGTTTCCAACTCATCCCACGCCCACAACTGTAGAATTTGGCTTTGGTGGAACCCTGCTAAACTCCACCTTACCACCACAACTTTTTCAGATCAGCTCATACACTGTAAAATCTCCAACCCTCAGTTTCACCAAAATAGACCAACTTCCCTTGAGATATCCTTTACCTATGCTCATAACTCTCCAAAGATAGGCCCAGCCTTTGGTCTACCATCTCCACGATAGGTCAGCTTAACACATCCACCCTTTGGGCTCTTATGGGAGACTTCAATGTTACTCGCTCCCCGGACGAGAAGACATCAAATAATACCCACTGCATTTCGCAGATCTCTTCTGAACTTGCCTCTTGCTATGAGCAAAACAACATCATGGATCTTCCTTATTCGGGGTGTAAGTACACATGGAATAATAAGTAGATTGGGACGCGTATCTGGAGCAAACTCGATCGTATTGTCACAAACCCCACTTGGCTCGCTTACTTTCCCCTTTCCCAAGCCCACTTTGATCTACCTAATGTGTCGGATCACTCCCCGGCTTTGCTCACTATCGCCCCTCCCTTTGGCAAGTTGAACCTATCTTTTAGGTTTAATAATGCTTGGGCTGATCACGAGAACTTTACCTCATGTGTCTAATGCGTGGGATGTGATAGTTGATGGTAATCCCATGTTCAGGCTCACGAAGAAGTTGAAGCTGCTTAAGCCCAAGCTCAAAAAATTCCATAGTCTGAAACTTGAAGATCTTCATAAGGTCATTGATCATAATAGGAAGAGCCTTCACAATGCCAGGATAGGCTACAAAGCAACCTCCACGACATCTCTCTTCAACAGGATAAGAGATCCTTCACTGCTTCTTTGAATAATAACCTCCACTTGCTCAATACAACTTTGGCCCAACTCTCTAAAGCCAGATGGATTAACTATGGCGATCAGTGTTAATCCTTTTTCGTCAAGAGCATTAAAGCTAGAAGAAGCCACAACCGCATCCTCTCGATCCAAACCCACGATGGCAACATAACCAACGACCCAGAGCTTATTGCTTCATCTTTCATTAGCCACTTCCAAAAAGCCCTTAACCACCCAAAACAGCCCAATAACCACCCAATCCAGCCCATCAACCACACCTTCCCTGATCCTCCACTCCCCAGCCTTAATCCCGCTAACTTTGCTTCTCTTTCTATGCAGGTTACGGCTAATGAAATCAAAACCGCTCTTTTTAGCATTGGAGACAATAAATCACCGGGGCCTGACGGTTACAATGCCCGCTTTTACAAGGCTTCATGGAACATTACAAACCGGGACTTCACCGAAGCTATCTAGGACTTCTTCAAGAATGGGAAACTCCTCAAGCAAGTAAACCACGCCTCTATATCTCTTATTGCCAAAACAGATAACCCGATCTCCCCATCTAATTACCGGCCAATTTCATGATGTACCACAATCTATAAAACCATTGCTAAAGTTCTCTCCTCTCGCCTCAACACCATTTTACCCCATATCATTGGCCCTTACCAAAGCGCCTTTGTTAAAAACCGGTCCATCAAACATAATGTGCTTACTTGCCAGGAATTGCTTCACAAATACAATCAGAAGAACATTTCCCTTAGAGATGCTTTGAAAGTTGATATATCCAAAGCCTTCGACACCATAGACCATGGCTTCATCATTCATTGCCTGACCAAAATGGGCTTTCCTCAACACTTCATACATCTGTTCAAAGAATGCATCTCCACTGTCACTTACTCTGTCAACATCAATGGGGCTCTTAGAGGTCACTTCAACGGTAATAGGGGATTGAGACAAGGTTGCCCCCTATCCCCTCCTCTATTCACTATCGCCATGGAATACTTATCTAGCATGATCCACCTCAACACTACAAATCCCAATTTTAACCACCGCCCAAAATGCCGATCCCCTCAAATCACCCACCTCTCCTTTGTTGACGATATGATGCTGTTTTGTAGAGGAGACATTCCATCCATCAAAATTCTCAAAGATACTCTGGACTCCATTGGGTTAATTTCTAGGCTTTTGATCAATCCTTCCAAGTCGTCTATTTTCTTAGGTGGAATGCCGTCTTCTAACCAAGATCAGGCTTGTCTTATTACTGGTATTGCTAAGGGATCCTTACCTTTTCATTACCTCGGGGTCCCTGTTGGTTATAGGAGGCTTTCTCTTTCCGACTACCTCCCTCTCATCCACCGTACCACTAACAAAATCCATTCTTGGAGCGCTAAGACGTTGTCTTACGCCGGTCGCGCACAACTCATCAAATCCATTCTCCTTTTTCATTAGCTAGTACTAGAGTTCCTTATTCCTCTTGCCTGCTTTGATTATCAGCAAGATTCAAGCTTTACTTAGACCATTCCTTTGGTCTGGAAAGGACAACAATTGTAGGGCCCTGATCGCTTGGAATACGGTGTGCACTCCTAAGGCTGCTAGAGGGCTCGGCTTTCCGGATCTTAGCACCAGAAATAACGTCCACTTAACCCGCCTCATCTTTGATATTGTTCGTAAAGACGACAACATTTGGTGTAATTGGATTGAAAGTCATAATCTCAAAGGTTTTAGTTTCTGGGATTGTCAGCCTAAACCCCATCATAGTTTCTCTTGGAAGTGTCTTCTTAAACTTAGAGATGAACTTCCAGCCCCTACTACTGGCACCAACATCACCACAATGCTCTCTAACCCTAATGACCCTTCTCTTCCAAGAAAATGCATGCTCTCTTCCGGCCTGATCTACCACAGCTCTCTCACCCTCCCTATAAATCCATCTGGCTTAACTTCAATATCCCAAGTTATATTTCCTAGATAGCCAGTCACTGAAGACTCCCCACACTGACCAAAATCAAAAGCTGGAACCTCATTGACGATGACACCTGTAAACTCTGCAAACTATGGCCGAAGATGATGATCACTTCTGGACCACCTGTAGCTACGCCTCTCTTGTCCTCAACATCATATCTCGATAGACTAGGGTCTCGTACCCTGCTCCTTACATCAGTAATCTGTGGCGCTGACTTAGCTCAAGATCTGCCTCAAAGTCCAACTTAATTGATAGTATTCGTACTGCTTCGATTATCACCTTCATCTACTTCACTTGGAAGGCTCGGAATAATCTCGTCTTCAACAATACATTCACTAGGGCAGTTGACTGTGTTGCTGAGGCCATTCGTTCTATCAAGCTTCAATTCGCTCATCACTAGAAGGACTGCTCAAATGAGTCCAGAGCCACTGCCAACATGCTCGGCATTCAACTTGTATAACCCCTCTATGTTTTCCTGTCTGATGTTTCCTCTTCTTCTGTCCGTGCTTTTTTTCCTTATTGCCCATGTACTGATCTTATCCCTATAAATTCCTCTTTTCTCAATACAATTAAATTTTCAAAAAAAAAAAATTCTTAGGCTTCCTAGACATCCTTCTTCTCACTCGTTTTTATGAAACTTATTACTTTTAATAGAAATACTTGTTGATTTATATTTTAATTTTTTGAATGGACAGCCACATCTAAATAGTACTGTATAAGGTAAAGTTATTATATACAAAAGTGAAAATTGTAGTTAAATTGTTTTTAGTTTTATAGAAATGAAAATGTTCAACCTGTAAAAAGGAAACACGTCAAGATTTTGTTTTAGTAGTAACAATGAAAAGAGCAAGCTGCTGCCTACAATCCACTATTACACTTGATTGAAGGATTTGATTGAAAGGGAGTTTGGATATCTTCAGTATCGATATTGTCCTTTGCCATCAACGAGGTTTTGGTTTATAATATAACATTAAAATTTATAAATAGTATATACATAATACCAGTTTCTAACCGGTTATTAGACTGATCGGTAAAAAAAACTTAAAAAATTGCGGTTGGTACCCATGTGGTATGAGTATTCTGGATTTTGCCAACAACATTTCAAGTTTGGTTCGTGCCCTTTCACTTTGAAAGTTTTCAAAATTTGCTCACTTCTGTCAATTCTCACTAACATTATTACAGTTAAATTTTTTTTGCAATCAATAGAGTAAAGGACCCAAGGACCCAACTCTCCTTTTATGTTGGCTGCCTTGATCGACGAAGCTCCTCTAAAGATCTGTTCGATATCTCGAAGAACATATTCCTATATTGGTTGTAACAAATAGTGTCTTGCAAATGCGGTAATCAAGGAGCTTATAGTCCAAACAACCCTTAATTTCAAGCGCCCATTTGTGTAGAACGACTCAGTATGCTACCATTGTCTTCATCATTGCTAGGAGTAATTAGATCGCCATTGACACCGGTCTCGTTCAGTTTGGGAAATAGGGTGACAGACGAGGCACGAGGATGAAACAATTATCTAGTGTGGAGCCAAAATTGGCTATCCATTTGAGCAGGACTCCATTGTCGATCCCCAATCCACCGATGGGAAGCTCGATCTTGAGAAATTTGAATTCTTCGAAATTTTTAAGAACCTAAGTAGGAGAATGATGAGTAACTCTGACCTGGTCCAATTCAGCCTCACCACCACCGTTCCTCATCGTCAAGGCGGTAGAGGTCAGAGAAGGAGATGAAGATGAGGAAGGTAGAGACCGTTTAGGGCCAAGTTAAGGAACTGACCAAGAGCCTGAAGGGGCTTGAAGATATTGGTGAAGATGACTCGAAAGAGATTGGAAAAATGAGAATGAGACTTGTCAGAGGAAGAAGAGGGAGAACACATCTTCGTATGAGTTTCTTCGATCGAAGGCAGCCAACACAGAAAGCGAGTCGAATCTTTTGTTCTATCGAATGCAATTTTTTTAACAATAACCTGAGAACTTTAACCACGGTTTGTGAGAATTGACGGAAGTGGGCAAATTCCGGAAACTTTCAAAGTTGATGGGAACAAACCGAACTTGAAAAAACTGTTGTGCAAAATCCAGAATACCCCATACCACATGGATACCAACCGAAATTTTCCAAAAAACTTTATGTATCACCTTAATTACGCAATTCTCATGTGTCATTTTGATGTTGGCATTTAAATTATGACTATACGTATAATATGCACAATTGGAGTCAAACTCAAGATGATAAGACCCTAGTAATTACGTGTGCATGTAGCTTGAGCAGTTGTAGTTATTTTTTATTTTAAATGGAACCACGTATTTAGTTTGCATAGTTTTAATTAACTTTATAAAAAAAAGACTAAACTAATCATGTGGTTTGCGTAGTTGTAATCCTTTTTTCCCTAACTATACTACTGTATGCATAGACGTAATTAATCGGCCCTATTGGGTTGAGATTAACTTCAACTACGCTCACCGCACGCATACCGTTGAAATCTTAGTGAGAAAATCAAACTACACACCCGATTTGCGTAGTTCAAATGTTGATTAAAGATTTTGACCGGTATATTTAGAACGCCCGTATATATAATATTATATGAAATACTCAGTATAATATAAAAAGTATTGCCAAAAGTATATTAAATTATTATTTGTTATAAAAAAATTGTTTTATATATATAAATCTGATATGAGATTAAAATACACTTGGATGTATATATACGCATTGCATTTAATCTCTGGTAAACCAGTGATTATTAAATTAAATCATATAATTATAAGTTCCCTGTGTCTAACCTTTCTGCGAGTAGCAGTAAATTGTGTCGTTCATGCTAATTCAAAAAACAAGCACCATGGGAAAGAAAACCCTACAGAATCCAAAAACCTAGAAGTCCAAGCTATGTACTCTTGCAACCCTAATTAATAGTTACTGTATATATATGCAAGTGTAATTGCATCAAACTCCTAGGTTATTCCATTGTCTGTTGTATGTATCTCGTGATTTTGTGTTTCAATTTCCGGAGAGCTTGAATCTCCAACTGCAATGGTGGTGTTGGAAGTTGGGGCTACTTCTTCCCACATTATTTAACTAAACATTCTCCTACCGAAGTAGCTTGCAAGAAAGAATGTTTTAATGCCTTCATTTGTCTCTTTCCATCCTAATAATCTGCACTTGTATTCTAATAAACTAATAATATTAATGTTCAACTTCCCAAGAGAAGAGAAATAAAGAAAGGGTTACTTTTTGGACCATAACACTATCCTTTGTCAAATGTATTTGTTAGAGTACATCGTATATTTTTATCCTTATATTTGTTAGTTTATTGTATTATATTTTTATATTTGTAATATAAACAACACTTAATCAATGAATTAAATAAGATTTCAGTTCACAAATCTCTTCATAAGAGCCTACGATTCATAAGCACGTTTTCGCTTAAACAAACTTCAAAACACAAACCCCGTGGTAGTGATGGTGGCAGCGGCTATCACGCCAACCTACGAGAATGCTAGAGCCAACTCTAACAGTGTGTTGTTATTGCCAGCCTAACGAAACAAATTCCTAAAGAACGAAGGAGGGTTATTTAGTCCTCACTTCATCCCTTCGTATCAACTCCCTAATACACTAATCTACTTGCGCCCTAGGGCCCAAAAGGTACCCTAGGACGCTAACCTACATGCGTCATAGGACCCAAAACCTCTCTAGAACGCTAATCTACCTGCATCCTAGAGCTCAAAACTACCCTAGGATACTAATCAACATACGTCTTAGGTGTAACACCCAAAATTCTCAAAACTCCGAGCGTTCCGGGTTATGACCTTACAACGGATATTGCCATGATCTCTATGAAAGACTTTTAGCCACGTACTACAAGGACGATAATCCCGAAGACAAAAAATGCAAAAGAAGAAGACTGAAATAATAATAAACACAAATCTTGTCCTACAAGGTACGTGTAACCTGTCTGACTACTCCCGTCCGGATCACTCTGTAGCTACCCTATCTCGCCTTCATCCCCGTATAGCAACATGAGCGGTTCGATGCATCTCGTCGTATATGTCTGGACTGGTCGCGGAGAACCTCCCAGACTCATGTTTGAGTTGGGCAGTGATGTCACAACCAATTATACAAACACTTGAGTCTTAATTAAGTAATAGTGTCGTACTACTCAAGTTATAATTAGGAGACATACAAATCACACACGGCTATCATAGTCCACACACAGTAGCGGCCGCAGAATTTAAAGGGGGGGGGGGGGGGCAA